>CAWUFW010000403.1:2585000-3785000 GCA_963921515.1 Calotriton arnoldi | reverse complement strand
GCCCGTGCTCTGGACAATTCCTTGGACCGACCAAGCGTAAGTATGTCTCTCATTGACATGTTGTGTTCCTGAAGTATCCGTTCCCGAAGTTTCACCGACGCGCACCCTTGTATGAACTGGGCACGTATCTCATCAGCCTCGTCCGGGAGAGTACAGGTGCTCGCTAGTTCCTTCAGACGCTCATAAAAAACGTCAACCGACTCCTCTGGCAGCTGCTTCGCCTGGCGCAGCAGGAATCGTTCGTAATCCGGATTTGCGTACGGCTCGAAGTGCGCTGTAATGGCATCGCGCATTGTTGCGTAGTTCCTCGGGGGGCCACCTTCCCTCACCGTCTTCGAGATCTTATGTATCTCCGCCCCACCCAGGTGTAGCAACATGGAGCGTCGGCGTGGGGCCGCGATCTCGGCGGCATCGAAGTACGTTTCCAGCCGCTCCACCCACGCTTTCCATCGTGCTGCCTGTGACGGGGGGGCCCGGTGATGGCAAATGGCTCCAGAGAGGGGAATGAGGCAATGGCTACCGACGCTGGTGCGGGGCAGAGTCCGGGTGCCTACTGTCGTGTGGCACGGGCGCACTCGCAGGGCGTCCAGTGGGGCCACAGGGCAGCCGCGTAAGCGAGGCGATGACCTTAGGGCGGCGGTTGACGGTGTGAGACCTGTGAGGGGGCTGGTGCGTGAGAGAAACCACCTCGAACCCCACCGTTGCAGCCAAATCGGTGAGCGTGTGTCCTGTAGTGTGGCACTGTCACCACTGGGGGGCCTCCACCCTGAAAGCAGCGAGCCGGTATATCCACAGGCCAGGGGGGGGCCGGAGCAGGAATAGCTACGCCCCCGCGGAGATCGCGGGATGCAGGGGGCGGAGTCACGTGCTCTCGGGGCTCGCGCTGTGAAGCCGATCACAGTGGAGGCGGCAGCGGGCACCAGGGAAGGCAGAGGGCAAGGCCGGTCTTACCCGCGGGATGGTGAAGGCTCCGGCGGAAGACAGGCAGTGCGCCGAGCGGCAGAGGAGCGTCGCAGGTGGTGCGTCGGAGCGCACACGGCGTTGCTGGAGATCGCGGAGGCAGTCAAGGTGCGGCGGGGCACGCGATAGGCAAATAGCCCGCTCGTCGCCAATGTAGTGTCCTTGGCTTGCAGAACACTAGGCCCAGTGTCGGGGCAAGTAAACACAAAGACACACCGGTTACTTTGGTGGCCAGTAACCAACTTAGCCACGCCCGGCTCTTCCGGGCTATTTATTGGCTATCGCTTGTGCGCGCCGCGTGTCCACGTCGGTCACGCCAAATGCTTATCACACCCAGGGGTCGGGTACAAACACCCCTCCCCTCTGGGACCCGAGTGGTGTAACCCACCACTCGGAATCAACATTACAAGGTCTTCATCTTGGTCTTTTTAGTTTTCCTCACTGAGAGCATGGCAAGTCCTTGTGGTTAGTGTAAAGTGTAGGTACTTTGCGGATTACTACAGGCTCTTTAGTCCGTGCCTCTATTATTACATAGTTATTGTTCACTGGGTAGTAGTTGCATAGAACACAACACATTGTTTTGTATGATTTCATTCATATACATGCCCCCCTATATAAGAACGCCTTTCTCCCAATTTGCTGCAATACGTCGTTTCGTTTTTTCAGTCGATACAACACATTAACACTACAATATATTCGCAGTACTTCCGCCCCCCCTCACACCCCTCCTTCCAGTCGTTACATGCAAACTTGTGTATCATTAGTAAATTTCATCCCCAATCCTGTGTACGTCCGGATTTAGGTGTCTAGATTTGTATTGTTAAAGTGTCTCTTCGTAATAATAATTCCTCTGTAGTTTGCCCATGTTCCCTATATTTTTGCATGTTTCTGAGGGCACCCTCTGGCTTCGTAGACGGACTGTTCCCTTATCATGCCCCAATCCATGCTCTCTTTACCATTCCATGAGCAAAGATGGAGCCTCCTTCTTCCAGTAGTGCAAAATCTCGCTTTGCCACTATGAGGCCCTTTCAGAGCAGCTCCAATCTATGGCGATTCATATCGAGATTAGTGGTGATATGGAGGAGGGTTAGTTTAGGGGTGCATGGTGTCAGTGACCCAATATGATGATGACGATGATGATAGCAATTAATAGCGCTCACAGCCAGGGCTTTAAGTAGGATGAAAACACTGGGGGGGGGGTCTCTCAAAGGGGCGTGGCCAATGCAATTAAGGCAGTGGCTTAAAAACACGTAAGCTAACAATCTTTGCTTAGCATAGTGTGCCACCCGACTTGTATTTTGCGTTTTCTGTCATTGCATCCAGATTAATGATAAAACAAGAAACATCATACCTTCAACAAGTCAGGACAATTGGCTTTGTCAATGGTTGTTAGTTGCATATGATAAATAAGCAGCAACTTTGGCTTGTATATAATATTGAAAAAGCTTGCACTTAAAGCTCTGGTGACACCTCGACAATGTTGCTGCTCCTGAGTTTCAAAAAGAGAAGGGAAATCCGGAGAGAAAATGACTCTCTTTAAAGGATTTCCCTTCCCCAACAAGCTCACCTGGCATGATGTCATGCCGTAACTTTTCCACTAGTGAGAAGTGAGCAGTGTGTGTTTCTCCAGGGTTTGCGGTTTCTGTCGAGGTTTGCTGGTTCTGTGGCTATGTCCAGGTGTTAATGTTTTTTGTTTTTTTTTAAGTTGGACTGCCACTTAAGTGTTGCCGGCTCTATACACCGCTATCTCCTGCTCTGTGGCGATAGGGTTTGCTTGCTTGCTCTCTTCAGATAATATGGTCAACTAGTGCTCTCTAAAGGTAATACCCGTCTCTGTCTCCATTTGCCGCTCTTGCAAAAAACCTTCATTTTGCATCACTTGACAGCAGCATAGGATGTGGCGGAGATAGTGCTTGTATAGTAACTTTACTAATTTCTCACTTGCTCCCCCTTTTATTTCGTTTCAATCCCATCTTATGCCAGCATTGACTCTCTTCAAGCTTTATTTCACCTTGCTTCCTCAATACCACCCCTTGCCTAATTCTTTTCTGTATCACCTTTTTCACATTTCGGGCCATCCAGCTTCCTTTCATTATTGCTGCTTTCCTTGCTCCCCCTTAAACTCCATTAATTTTACACCTGCTGTGCTTTTCACTTTGGTCCATTTCACTGCCTTCCATTGCCTTAATGCTGTTGTTCTATGTAGACTCCTACTCCTTACTTTCTTGCCTACTTTTACTTTCCTTCGATTTAGTGTATTGTTTATTGCCTCACCATTTACTCTTTTATTTTCCTTTTTTCATTTTCCCTAGATCATTTACCATCGTACTTATTCCTTTTTAGGTCGAAGCCTACCAGACAGCCCAGCTGTCTGGTTTGCTCAAGACTTCTTGGGGAAATTCTGAAAGCTGGCCTAAGATTGCCTTCCTCTCATTGCTTTCCATTGGCTTTGTAGCTCACATTTGCTTAGTTTCTATTTGCTGTCTTTATTTGTTTTAGAATGTCCATGTCTTTGTCTCTCGTGTGGAGCAAAACCTGTTCACTGTATTCCTCCATGAGTGCTCGCTTTCTGTTAACTGGCCTTAAAACTTTGTTCTTATCTTGTCACATTTGCTGTGTATTCAAAGACCAAGGCCAAATGTCAGGCTCTTGTCTTTTGAGAGGGCTTGCTGTTTACTTTTCTTTCTCTGACTTCAAAGTGAGAGGCTTTGTCTGGCAGTCTGGGGGTGGGAAAGGAAAGGCTTTTTTCCTGCTCAGAACTAAATTTAAATGTCTATAAATGAACTGTGCAAATATTTCAGAATATATCAGAATTAGGAAAGCACAAATGAAGCCCATTTTTTGTAATACTGAAGTGTGATGGAAACTAGTATTTTAGTATGATCAAAACAAATTAATACACTGTGATGCCTTTTCAATTTTTTATAGTTTGTGCACTGTATAGTTTTTTCAGTAAAACTATGTCAGTGCAAATGTAATGGTAATTTTATTTGAAAATGTGCTGTCTGTAATGGCAGTGCGCTACCACACCATGCATACTATACTACACTCTACTCCACTCAATGACACACTACTCCACTCTATGCCATTCTACTCTATGAAACACCATTCTGCTCTACTTCACTGACTTCTGAACAGCAGCCACACCGGTGTACAACTTGGCTAAAACCAGGGCTTTAAGTTGGCCGGGTCTCACCGGTGCTGAGCACCGGCAGTTTTTAAAAGGGTGCCTCGAAACAGGTCTCTATCGGACCCCTTAGTTTTGTCAATGCTTGTTTATATGTCCAGCGTGATATTCAGTAAGGGAGAGAACCTTTGGAATGCAAGCTTGCAATTAGCAGAATGTTGAATTGCTTTTGTTGTTGAAAAATGAAGCCTGGCTACTTGTAATCAATTCCCCTGGGCACGACCCTCGTCTCTCCACCATCCTGAACAGCTAAGCCATGCCTTGCCTTTTGTTAACAAGAAGAGAAGCAATGTTAGCTAACAAACATTGTCAAAACCAATAGCTCAAGCTAAACACTTATAAAGCCCCAAAGGCGAGGCCTATTGGCTATGCCAATGCTTGTTAAACCTTTGTCTGTGTACACATGAGCTACATGGTTTTAACATTTTGTTATGGTTTTTAGTAATCAAGCAATACATTTGAATTTGAAATTTTGAATTTGAGTTGGGGTTGTGTGTTGGGTTCTTGGGTGTCTCTTTACAGGCACTCCCTTTTTTCTTTGCACCCTTTTACTCAAAAGGTGCAAAACTTTCAGTCCTCCCAAAATGAAATGGGGGCATCAGGTCTGCAAAGTTTCAATCACATTTATCAAATGGGTGCAAAGTTTTAAAGGGACAAAAATCTGAACAATCCCTATCTCTGGTCACCCTACCTATAACTAAACCACAAAGTGGCTGCTACCACCACTCTGTAGTGTATCGATGGAGAGTACTTGGCAGTGTTTCGATTGGGGGGGGCATGACCCGCTGGACTCCATATGGAACAAAGGATTATACCAGACAGTACATGTTGGAGGTGAGAAAGGGAGAAGGGAGAGGTTTTTCCTCTCCCTGGCAATTCCGCATTCTTCACGTTTTAAGAGACATAATCCACATTGTACACACAATTGATGGACGGAATGCAGAACAAATCAAAACATTCACCCTCAGTCAAGAGATCTGGGTTAAATCCATCATTCTTTTGCTCACCATGCCAACCCAGTTTAGTTATGATTTGTTCTGCATTCCGTCCATCAATTGTGTGTCTTTTATAATTCACATTGTGGCAGCAGGATGAATGACGAGGTTTGCCAAGACTGTCAATTTTAACAATCTGCATGTGGCCACTTTATTAAACTAGATGCACTGAACAACAATAAGGATGGGCCTTGTTTTGGTCGAGTGGTGAAAAGAATTTAAAGCACCTGTGTCTTGAGATTGCACACCTCTATTCCTGTGATCAAGGCATGACTGCCGAAACGCAGAAGGAAGGACCATTAACATGCAGCCACTTTATCAAGTTAAATATAAGCTGTGGTGAAACCGTGAATTGGCTTCAGCAAATCTCCTCTTTTGCATTTAATTAACAGCATGCTCCGTCCATGTCAGCTGAGGCTGCCCTGCAGGTTCGGGGTCCCCCGTCGATGGAGATTAATTGGCAACATATATATATATATTCACTGAAAAAACCATAGGTTTTAGGGACAGTTATAGTTAGTTGGACATTTCACTCGTACAAAACCATAGAAATTCCCCGTTATAGTTAGTTCAGCTAACTATAACTTGCGCCCGCAATGCACTGCTGATGACGTCACATATTACATCACTCATGACATGGTCAGTGACATCACTGATGACATCACTGATGACATCTCAAATGACATCACTGATGACATCACTGATGACATCATCCAGTGACTGTGTTTCTGTAAAGTTTAAATATGTTTAATATATATAGGAAAGGCGTATTGAAGAATGAGTGGGTGTATAAGTGTCTGAATGGATGATTTAGTACGTAAGTGACTGACTCTACAAGTGAGTGATTAAATGTATCTTACTGAATGCATGGGTTAGTGACTAAACTGTGTGAATGTCTGTATCCGTCTGTCTGTTGGTTTGTAAGCGGCTGCATGGCTTTCTGAATAGCTACATGAGTGTCTACATGGGTTATTGATTGATTGTCTGAGTATCTGTATGGGTGCCTGAGTGTTTGTGTGGGTGGGGTGTGTGTGACTCTGTGCATAGATGTGTGAGTTGGTGATTCACTGGGTGCATGGTTTCAAGAGTGCATCTGTGATGGACTGTATGGGTGGGTGAGTGTGTGTATGGGTGTGTTAGTGATTGAATGTATATCTCAGTGGTACATGTGTGAGTAACTACATATGTGAAAGGCAGTATATATGTGTGTTGGAGTATATAAATGGCTATAAGTGAGAGTGTGTGATTGTGAGAGTGGCTGTATGGATGAGTGTGTACTTGTATCAGTGATTGTATAAGAGCGTAAGAATGTGCTAGTATTTGTATGAGTAAGTGAGCTGGTGTGTGTATAACTGTATAGGTGAGTAAATGGGTGTGTGATTAAGTTTTTGCATGACTGACTAGGTGTGTGAGTACCTCTATGGATGAGTGGCGGTGTGTGAGTGTTTATATAGGTGTATGAGTGCATATGATAGTCCTGTACTGAGTGACTAAGTATGAGTGACTGTACGGGTGAGTGAGTGGATGTGTGTGTAGACCTAAGAATCAGTGAGTGGGTATGTAGTTTTTGGTGTTGGAGTGTCTATGGTTTTGAGAATGGCAGTCTGTAATTTAGAGTGGGTGTATCAAAAGTTATATTAGGGTGTGAGAAGATGCATGAAATTATCACATGGATGATGTCATCAGTGATGTCATTTGAGATGTCATCAGTGATGTCATCAGTGATGTCACTGACCATGTCATGAGTGATGTAATATGTGACGTCATCAGCAGTGCATTGCGGGGCGCGAGTTATAGTTAGCTGAACTAACTATAACGGGGAATTTCTATGGTTTTGTACGAGTGAAATGTCCAACTAACTATAACTGTCCCTAAAACCTATGGTTTTTTCAGTGAATTTCAAAGGTTTTTTAAATGCTAATTTCTAACTATAACGTGTCTGAAACCTATGGTTTTTTCAGTGAATTTCAAAGGTTTTTTAAATGCTAATTTCTAACTATAACGTGCCTGAAACCTATGATTTTTTAAGTGAATTTCAAAGGTTTTTTAAATGCTAGTTTCTAACTATGCCTACAGAGGTAGGACATGTGAAGAAAGAAGAAAAAACGCACAGAAAGAAGCAAAAGATGTGCAGAAAGAACCAACAGAGGAGCAGAAAGAGGCCTTGTTGCAAAATCATCCTGTGCCCACAACTTTTTCAGACGGGTACTGATGGTAACTGACTCTGACTAACCAGAGCCAGTGCTATGCTAAAAGACACTTAGAATACAGTGAAAACACCTACATACACTAGGGAACACTATGCGTTGGGGTACCCCTGTGATTAGCATGACCTCCTCTGCAAGTCCCTAGTACATAATAGGGCAGGGGATTAAAACTACCTCTTAAAACGCGCTACAGGGCGCGTTTGCACCGTGGTGAAGGGAGGGGGGCCTGAGGTGACATGTGTGCAAACGTACCCCGTGGCGCGTTTTAAGTTGCGGGATTAAGTCCCTTGAATTCTGAGGGTCCCTGGGGCCCAACTAGCCCCCAGGTACCTAGCAGTTAGGACCACAGAGCTGAGTTGCAGAGATGCGTTCCGAGGCCACGCACCTTTTTTCACCTCTCTGCAACGCAACTCTGTTGTGCTTACTGAAGGTACCTGGTGGGCTAGTTGGCCCCCAGGGTCCCTCAGGATTCAAAGGGAATTAATTCCCCAACTTAAAACGCACCACAGGGCGTGTTTGCGCACATGTCACCTGAGGCCCGCCCCCTCCCTTCACCACTGTGCAAACGCGTGCACAGTGGTGAAGGGAGGGGGGCCTGAGGTGACATGTGTGCAAACGCGCCCCGTGATGCGTTTTAAGTTGGGGGATTAGGTCACCTTGAATCCTGAGGGTCCCTGGGGCCCAACTAGCGCACTAGGTACTTCCAATAAGCACCACAGGCCTGCGTTGCAACGCCTGTAACAAATTGTGCAGTTGTGTTTAGGTAGTGAAGAGGGTCGTGCTGGGGGTAGTGTTTTAGGGTTTAGGGTAGTGCAGTGGTGTTTGTGTAGTGTAGGGGGTCATGCTGGGGGTAGATTTAGGGTTTAGGGTAGTGCAGTGGTGTTTGGGTAGTGTAGGGAGTCGTGCTGGGGGATTGTTTTAGGGTTTAGGGTAGTGCAGTGGTGTTTGGGTAGTGTAGGGGGTCGTACTGGGGGGATTGTTTTAGGGTTTAGGGTAGTGCAGTGGTGTTTGGGTAGTGTAGGGGGTCGTGCTGGGGGTAGTGATTTAGGGTAGTGCAGTGGTGTTTGGGTAGTGTAGGGGGTACTGCTGGGGGTAGTGTTTTAGGGTTTAGGGTAGTGCAGTGGTGTTTGGGTAGTGTAGGGATACTGCTGGGGGTAGTTTTTAGGGTTTAGGATAGTGCAGTGGTGTTTGGGTAGTGTAGTGGTTCGTGCTGGGGGTAGTTTTTTAGGGTTTAGGGTAGTGCAGTGGTGTTTGTGTAGTGTAGGGGGTAGTGTTTTAGGGTTTAGGGTAGTGCAGTGGTGTTTGTGTAGTGTAGGAGGTCGTGTTTTAGGGTTTAGGGTAGTGCAGTGGTCTTTGGGTAGTGTAGGGAGTCGTGCGGGGTAGTGTTTTAGGGTTTAGGGTAGTGTAGGGGGTCATGCGGGGGGTAGTGTTTTAGGGATTAGGGTAGTGCATTGGTGTTTGGGTAGTGTAGGGGGTCATGCGGGGGTAGAGTTTTAGGGTTTAGGGCAGTGCAGTGGTGTTTGGGTAGTGTAGGGGGTCGTGCTGGGGAGTGTTTTAGGGTTTAGGGCAGTGCAGTGGTGTTCGGGTAGTGTAGGGGGAGTGTTTTAGGGTTTAGGGCAGTGCAGTGGTGTTCGGGTAGTGTAGGGGGTCGTGCTGGGGGAGTGTTTGAGGGTTTAGGGCAGTGCAGTCGTGTTCGGGTAGTGTAGGGGGTTGTGCTGGGGGTAGTATTTTAGGGTTTAGGGTAGTGCAGTGGTGTTCGGGTAGTGTAGGGGGTCGTGCTGGGGGCAGTGTTCTAGGGTTTAGGGCAGTGCAGTGGTGTTTGGGCAGTGTAGGGGGTAATGCTGGGGGTGGTGTTTTAGGGTTTAGGGCAGTGCAGTGGTGTTCGGGCAGTGTAGGGGGTCGTGCTGGGGGTGGTGTTTCAGGGTTTAGGGCAGTGCAGTGGTGTTCGGGCAGTGTAGGGGGTGGTGTTTCAGGGTTTAGGGCAGTGGTGTTCGGGCAGTGTAGGGGGTCATGCTGGGGGTGGTGCTTCAGGGTTTGGGGCAGTGCAGTGGTGTTCGAGCAGTAAAGGGGGTCGTGCTGGGGGTGGTGTTTCAGGGTTTAGGGCAGTGCAGTGGTGTTCGGGCAGTGTAGGGGGCGGTACGGGGGTGGTGTTTCAGGGTTTAGGGCAGTGCAGTGGTGTTCGGGCAGTGTAGGGGTGCTGCAGGGGTGGTGTTTCAGGGTTTAGGGCAGTGCAGTGGTGTTCGGGCAGTGTAGGGGGTCATGCAGGGGGTGGTGTTTCAGGGTTTAGGGCAGTGCAGTGGTGTTTGGGCAGTGTAGGGGGTCGTGCTGGGGCTGGTGTTTCAGGGTTTAGGGCAGTGCAGTGGTGTTCGGGCAGTGTAGGGGGTCGTGCTGGGGCTGGTGTTTCAGGGTTTAGGGCAGTGCAGTGGTGTTCGGGCAGTGTAGGGGGTCGTGCTGGGGCTGGTGTTTCAGGGTTTAGGGCAGTGCAGTGGTGTTCGGGCAGTGTAGGTGGTCGTGCTGGGGCTGGTGTTTCAGGGTTTAGGGCAGTGCAGTGGTGTTCGGGCAGTGTAGGGGGTCATGCTGGGGCTGGTGTTTCAGGGTTTAGGGCAGTGCAGTGGTGTTCGGGCAGTGTAGGGGTCTTGCTGGGGCTGGTGTTTCAGAGTCTAGGGCAGTGCAGTGGTGTTCGGGCAGTGTAGGGGTCTTGCTGGGGCAGGTGTTTCAGGGTTTAGGGCAGTGCAGTGGTGTTCGGGCAGTGTAGGGGTCGTGCTGGGGGTGGTGTTTCAGGGTTTAGGGCAGTGCAGTGGTGTTTGGGCAGTGTAGGGGGTCGTGCTGGGGCTAGTGTTTCAGGATTCAGGGCAGAGCAATGGTGTTCAGGCAGTGTAGGGGGTTTTGCTGGAGGTGGTGTTTCAGGGTTT
This sequence comes from Calotriton arnoldi, assembly GCA_963921515.1. Taxonomy (NCBI): domain Eukaryota; kingdom Metazoa; phylum Chordata; class Amphibia; order Caudata; family Salamandridae; genus Calotriton; species Calotriton arnoldi. The sequence continues at coordinate 3,774,739 of CAWUFW010000403.1, read as the reverse complement.
AGGGCAGTGCAGTGGTGTTCGTGCAGTGTAGGGGGTGGTGTTTCAGGGTTTAGGGCAGTGGTGTTCAGGCAGTGTAGGGGGTCTTGCTGGGGTTGATGTTTCATGGTTTAGGGCAGTGCAGTGGTGTTCGGGCAGTGTAGGGGGTCGTGCTGGGGGTGGTGTTTCAGGGTTTAGGGCAGTGCAGTGGTGTTCCGGCAGTGTAGGAGGTCGTGCAGGGGGTGGTGTTTCAGGGTTTAGGGCAGTGCAGTGGTGTTCGGGCAGTGTAGGGGGTCGTGCTGGGGGTGGTGTTTCAGGGTTTAGGGCAGTGCAGTGGTGTTCGGGCAGTGTAGGGTGTCGTGCTGAGGGGTGGTGTTTCAGGGTTTAGGGCAGTGCAGGGGTGTTCGGGCAGTGTAGGGGGTCATGCAGGGGGTGGTGTTTCAGGGTTTAGGGCAGTGCAGTGGTGTTCGGCCAGTGTAGGTGGTCTTGCTGGGGGTGGTGTTTCATGCTTTAGTGCAGTGGTGTTCGGGCAGTGTAGGGGGTCTTGCTGGGGGTGGTGTTTCAGGGTTTAGGGCAGTGCAGTGGTGTTCGGGCAGTGTAGGGGGTCTTGCTGGGGCTGGTGTTTCAGGGTTTAGGGCAGTGCAGTGGTGTTCGGGCAGTGTAGGGGGTCGTGCTGGGGCTGGTGTTTGAGGGTTTAGGGTAGTGCAGTGGTGTTCGGGCAGTGTAGGCGGTCGTGCTGGGGCTGGTGTTTCAGGGTTTAGGGCAGTGCAGTGGTGTTCGGGCAGTGTTCGGGGTTGTGCTGGGGCTGGTGTTTCAGGGTTTAGGGCAGTGCAGTGGTGTTCGGGCAGTGTAGGGGGTCATGCTGGGGGTGGTGTTTCAGGGTTTAGGGCAGTGCAGTGGTGTTCGGGCAGTGTAAGGGGTCGTGCTGGGGGTGGTGTTTCAGGGTTTAGGGCAGTGCAGTGGTGTTCGGGCAGTGTAGGGGGTCATGCTGGGGGTGGTGTTTCAGGGTTTAGGGCCGTGCAGTGGTGTACGGGCAGTGTAGGGGGTCTTGCTGGGGGTGGTGTTTCAGGGTTTAGGGCAGTGGTGTTCGGGCAGTGTAGGGGGTCTTGCTGGGGGTAGTGTTTCGGGGTTTAGGGCAGTGCAGTGGTGTTCGTGCAGTGTAGGGGGTCGTGCTGGGGGTGGTGTTTCAGGGTTTAGGGCAGTGCAGTAGTGTTCGGGCAGTGTAGGGGATCGTGCAGGGGGTGGTGTTTCAGGGTTTAGGGCAGTGCAGTGGTGTTCGGGCAGTGTAGGGGGTCGTGCTGGGGGTGGTGTTTCAGGGTTTAGGGCAGTGCAGTGGTGTTCGGGCAGTGTAGGGGTCGTGCAGGGGTGGTGTTTCAGGGTTTAGGGCAGTGCAGTGGTGTTCGGGCAGTGTAGGGGTCGTGCTGGGGCTGGTGTTTCAGGGTTTAGGGCAGTGCAGTGGTGTTCGGGCAGTGTAGGGGTTCTTGCTGGGGGTGGTGTTTCAGGGTTTAGGGCAGTGCAGTGGTGTTCGGGCAGTGTAGGGGTCTTGCTGGGGGTAGTGTTTCAGGGTTTAGGGCAGTGCAGTGGTGTTCGTGCAGTGTAGGGGGTCGTGCTGGGGATGGTGTTTCAGGGTTTAGGGCAGTGCAGTAGTGTTCGGGCAGTGTAGGGGGTCGTGCAGGGGGTGGTGTTTCAGGGTTTAGGGCAGTGCAGTGGTGTTCGGGCAGTGTAGGGGGTCGTGCTGGGGGTGGTGTTTCAGGGTTTAGGGCAGTGCAGTGGTGTTCAGGCAGTGTAGGGGGTCGTGCTGGGGGTGGTGTTTCAGGGTTTAGGGCAGTGGTGTTCGGGCAGTGTAGGGGTCTTGCTGGGGGTGATGTTTCAGGGTTTAGGGCAGTGCAGTGGTGTTCGGGCAGTGTAGGGGTCATGCTGGGGGTGGTGTTTCAGGGTTTAGGGCAGTGCAGTGGTGTTCGGGCAGTGTAGGGGGTCGTGAAGGGGGTGGTGTTTCAGGGTTTAGGGCAGTGCAATGGTGTTCGGGCAGTGTAGGGGGTGCTGCAGGGGGTGGTGTTTCAGGGTTTAGGGCAGTGCAGTGGTGTTCGGGCAGTGTAGGGGGTCATGCAGGGGGTGGTGTTTCAGGGTTTAGGGCAGTGCAGTAGTGTTCGGGCAGTGTAGGGGGTCGTGCTGGGGCTGGTGTTTCAGGGTTTAGGGCAGTACAGTGGTGTTCGGGCAGTGTAGGGGGTCGTGCTGGGGCTGGTCTTTCAGGGTTTAGGGCAGTGCAGTGGTGTTCGGGCAGTGTAGGGGGTCGTGCTGGGGCTGGTGTTTCAGGGTTTAGGGCAGTGCAGTGGTGTTCGGGCAGAGTAGGTGGTCGTGCTGGGGCTGGTGTTTCAGGGTTTAGGGCAGTGCAGTGGTGTTCGGGCAGTGTAGGGGGTCATGCTGGGGCTGGTGTTTCAGGGTTTAGGGCAGTGCAGTGGTGTTCGGGCAGTATAGGGGTCTTGCTGGGGCTGGTGTTTCAGAGTCTAGGGCAGTGCAGTGGTGTTCGGGCAGTGTAGGGGGTCGTGCTGGGGGTGGTGTTTCAGGGTTTAGGGCAGTGCAGTGGTGTTCGGGCAGTGTAGGGGTCATGCTGGGGGTGGTGTTTCAGGGTTTAGGGTAGTGCAGTGGTGCTTGTGTAGTGTAGGAGGTCGTGCTGGGGTAGTGTTTTAGGGTTTAGGGTAGTGCAGTGGTGTTTGTGTAGTGTAGGGGGTCATGTTTTAGGGTAGTGCAGTGATGTTTGGGTAGTGTAGGGGGTCGTGCTGGGGGTAGTGTTTTAGGGTTTAGGGTAGTGCAGTGGTGCTTGTGTAGTGTAGGGGTCATGCTGGGGTAGTGTTTTAGGGTTTAGGGTAGTGCAGTGGTGTTTGTGTAGTGTAGGGGGTCATGTTTTAGGGTAGTGCAGTGATGTTTGGGTAGTGTAGGGGGTCGTGCTGGGGGTAGTGTTTTAGGATTTAGGTTAGTGCAGTGGTGTTGGGGTAGTGTTTTAGGGTTTAGGGTAGTGCAGTGGTGTTTGTGTAGTGTAGGGGTCATGCTGGGGGTAGTGTTTTAGGGTTTAGGATAGTGCAGTGGTGCTTGTGTAGTGTAGGGGGTCGTGCTGGGGTAGTGTTTTAGGGTTTAGGGTAGTGCAGTGGTGTTTTTGTAGTGTAGGGGGTCATGTTTTAAGATGCAACGCTCCAATACCTGACCAGTCTGCACTACATAAAACTGCAAAAAACTAAAAATAAAAAGTGTTTTGCACACTTTTGTCATTGGGCTATATGTGGGCTACATCTGGGTAATATTTGTGCTACATTTGGGCTCTTTTTTCACTGGTGGCCATCTTGGAAGACTTCTTTGTTATGAAGTTTCCTAATTTCCTCATTTACTGCAGTCTCCTCAGTAGGAAATGCTTTCAGTTTTTTACTTTGATTCCATCAAGAAGGCATTCAGATGTGTCACACATTTGCCATAAATTCAGAATGTTAGCACTCTAGTTGTTCATTAGATCACTGTAGTAAAGCTACTGCTCACCAAGGAGTTAACTGGAAGTCTACTGCTGGTATTGAAAGTGATTGTTTCAGTCTGCATGTCAGAATTTTCTAATGAAATAGAAGAGGATTTGAGATCTCACTTAAAACATGCACTAAATTTTCTTTTTGCAGCACTAACCATAATTTCTATGGCAAAATGAACCCCTCATTTTGTTCCTTTTTAAATTAAATGTTTTAAGTGTTACCAGTTTATTCCAATCAAGATGGCTTCAGGTGTGCCATACTTTTGTCATAAGTAAGGCTGTTAGCACTCTAGTTGTTCTTTAGAACACTCTGGGAAGCTGCAGTAGAACACAAAGGCATCAACTGACAGGCTGCTCCTGTTGAAATATAACAGGAAGATATTTGAGATCTCACTTAAAACATGTCCTAATTTTTCTTTCTACAGCACTAACCATAATTTCTATGGCAAAATGAACCCCCACATTTTGTTCCTTTTAAATTAAATGTGTTAAGTGTTGCCAGTTTATTCCAATCAAGATGGCTTCAGGTGTGCCATACTTTTGTCATAAGTAAGACTGTTAGCGCTCTAGTTGTTCTTTAGAACACTCTGGGAAGCTGCAGTAGAACACAAAGGCATCAACTGACAGGCTGCTCCTGTTGAAATATAACAGGAAGATATTTGAGATCACACTTGAAACATGTCCTAATTTTTCTTTCTACAGCACTAACCATAATTTCTATGACAAAATGAACCCCATCATTTTGTTCCTTTTAAATTAAATGTTTTAAGTGTTACCAGTTTATTCCAATCAAGATGGCTTCAGGTGTGCCATACTTTTGTCATAAGTAAGACTGTTAGCGCTCTAGTTGTTCTTTAGAACACTCTGGGAAGCTGCAGTAGAACACAAAGGCATCAACTGACAGGCTGCTCCTGTTGAAATATAACAGGAAGATATTTGAGATCTCACTTGAAACATGTCCTAATTTTTCTTTCCAGAGCACTAACCATAATTTCTATGACAAGATGAACCCCATCATTTTGTTCCTTTTTAAATTAAATGTTTTAAGTGTTACCAGTTTATTCCAATCAAGATGGCTTCAGGTGTGCCATACTTTTGTCATAAGTAAGGCTGTTAGCACTCTAGTTGTTCTTTAGAACACTCTGGGAAGCTGAGGTAGAACACAAAGGAATCAACTGACAGTCTCTGCCCTTGTTGGATGTACATGTTTTACTGAGAATGTCAGACTTCATTCTCACATGACTGAGAAAGATAATGTGAATTTACAGAAAATATGCTCTCATTTTAGCTTCTGGAGCACCTTCCAAAACTGTATGGGACAAGCATGTGAAAATAGTTCTCTCAAACATGATTCATGATATCCCAGCAGAAGGTTTTTCACAGGGTAAAATCACCTTAGAACACACCACAATTCCTGAAATTAGTATGGTACCATCAACAAATGAATTCTAATGTAACTAAAGTCTGTTATCACCCTTTATAGTTCTCCTTTGGTAACCCTCAAAATCTTCGATTCACTACAATGCATTTATATTGGTCCCAAGATGGCTGCCAGCAATTCCAGGATGAAGTGCTGACAGCCAATCAGATCTCACGATGACATGTGTGGTTAGGCTCCGCCCAGATATATATGTGTTTTTACTTTTGATTTTCTCAGTAACTACTGAACGGATTTACACCATTTAACAAAAGGGTTCTTTTGAACCAAGAACTACCTCTTTGCCAAATTTGGTGTAATTCCGTTCAGCAGTTCGGGCTGTAGCCTTGCATAAAGTTTCCTATGGGAAATTGATTTTTGACTCTTATTTTTTTAATTTCTCCGCAACTACTGAACGGATTTACACCATTTAACAAAAAGGATTCTTTCTGAACCAAGAACTACCTCTTTGCCAAATTTGGTGTAATTCCGTTCAGCAGTTCGGGCTGTAGCCGTGTCTAAAGTTTCCTATGGGAAAATGAATGGGGAAAACACGCTTTGGGACCCCCTTTTTCTCGGCCCCCGCTTGACGAATCACCCTGAGACTTTCAGGGTAGGAGCGGATCAGAGCGGGCCATAAAGTTTGAAAATTTCGCGAAGATTCGTCAACCGACGCAAGAGTTATTTCAAATAGAATGCCGCGGATTTCCTATGGAAAATAGGTCCTAACTATAACTATCTACTGGCGACCGCCAGTAGATAATATATATATATATATATATGTATATTCTATTACTTTTTGACATGTACTGTTGAAATAAAGCTTGTTGAAATATATATATATATATATATATATATATATATTTTTCATTTCAACAAGCTTTATTTCAACAGTACATGTCATAAAAGCAATAGAATATACAATACATACGATAAAGGCGTTTAAAACTGAGTAATTTACATAAGACATCATTAAGTAAGTCCAGGTATCATAAGTTAAATAGTAGACAAATACAAGTGAATCTCTATATGACATAAGATCACAGTAAGAATAAAAGAATACATTTGTATGTAAAGATTTGTTAAAAACATGTACCATAGGCAGTCATATAAAATGCAATAGGCAAGGTGCAACAGAAAATGAAGTACAGGTTAGTAATTTCATGCTCTAACAAAAGAATAACTAAGGTCCACTATGATCCCTTTGGAGAGGAATTGATAGCTTCTCACGCCTTATGGCCCACATCCAAGCTAAGAACTTAGAAATTGCACATGCAAATAGCGCCCGTGAGTAAATCGTTAGAATCCTTAGTGCAGTGACACTACTTCTAGTCCTAAAGAACTCACATAAGGGTTTCAACCACATCTTACGAGGGCTGGCATATGCAGGACAGACAATCAGAACATGAGGAATGGTTTCACTAACAAAGCAGAAGGGACAACAGTCATTAGAATTTACATTTTATTTATTAGTGAATGAGTTTAAAGGGCGCGATCCTGTCCTAAATTGGAAGTAAAGTTTCCTATCTGATAGTAATGCTATGATATCCCAATATTGTTCCAAGAGGGGGTTGAATTTAAATTCTAGGAATCTTCCAGTCAGAGATGAACTCTAAACCACTCGGTACTCTTCCAGTAGAACAAATGACCAATAGAGCTCTTTAAATTTTTCAATTGAAGGAATAGAAGCTCCCGTGAGGATTATACCACAATGACATCAGGCCCATGCCCATCATGTGTGTTTGACATAACAGAAGCATTCACTCTTGTTGGAGCGGTCAGCGTTTATAACATCCTTTAGAACTGTGGCGTAGTGGACCACCTCAGGAGGAAACCAAAGTGTTCACCAGAATAAAATGGGGCGAGGCTGGGCTTTACTCGTCACTGATATTTATGTATATATTTATTTATATATATACCTGAACCTAACTATAATGTCCCTGTAACCTTTGTTTTTTCAGAGCAAAAAAAAAATATATATATATATATATATATATATATATATATATATATATATATATATATATATATAGATCCCTGCTCACGCCGCAAGGATAGCCCACACTCCAGGTTAGTCCAAAGGATTCTTTATTTTACTGCTGACGCGTTTCAACCAAACGGTCTTTCTCAAAGCTGGGGAAACATTGTGACAGTGTTCTCTTCATGCTCAGAGAGACACTGTTGCATAATCAATAAACATAGGCAAAATACCTCGGCACTTTTACATAATGCGTGCTCATCGGTAATAGGAAAAAAGACTTCATGAGTCAAACATAAAAAAAAAAATGTTTCTTCCCTGAAAATAAATTAACATGGTATCTCACCAAGAGAGAATAGAATAAATTGAAAAAACAAATTAAAATTAGATAAAACAACAAAATAAGGAACGGCGCAATACTATGCACTGAGACTGTATCACTGGTGACCAGAGTCCAAAAAAAGAGAGAATGACGGTCAAGTGACCTACGTGAACACACAGGGTTGGGGTTTTAACGGATGGGGGGAAGGAACAGGGTGGGAGATGTCAAGTGACCAGAGTAGACACACCAGAGGTAGAGAAAAAGAGAAGATCTACACATTGTCCCAATAGAGACAAAAAAGGGGCAGGGGGATGTTTCAGTGCCAGAGAGGCAGTGGTAGCCTGTGTAAGGTGTAATGTCATCTACGCCTATAATAGCTCACAAAAAATAGGGTTTCATGTGTCATATGGACTCTCGGCTCCTTATATGCAAGTGCAAAACTCTAGTGTCACAGAGCCCCGACCCCCTAGATGTGAGAGAAGTGAGAGGATATGCAGCAGGAAGATGAAGAAAACATTGGGGATAAAGACTGATACCGCCGCTGGGTGTGCTACCCCAAATGTACATGTAGCTCCTCATCCTGGTTGAGGCCTCCCGAGTGTTTGATGTTGAGACTGATCATGTATCGGGATTCCAGTCTTCTGAGGGCCCGTTCCCTGTCGCCACCTCTAGTCTTGGCCGGAACCCTGTCAATTCCAAAAAAGGAAATTTTGAGATTCTCAGCATCAGTAGACCCATGCAAGGTGTTGCAGTGTCTTGCCATGGGATATGTTGTGTCATTATTGCGAATGGCCCTAAGATGCTCGAGGACTCGTTTCTTCACTGGAAAAATAATGCTCCCCACATACCTCATGCCACACACACACATCAACACATAAACAACAAAGTCACTGTTACAGTTAATGAATGGTTTAATCTTGTGTTGTTTGCCATTGGGCAAGGGAACAGACTTGACGTTGGTACTGTGGGTGCACGCCTTGCACTTGCCACATTTATGGAACCCGGGGAGTTCCCTCAACCATGTACCGCTTTGCAAGTGACCTGGTTCAATCATGGTATGCACCAGCATGTCTTTCAGCGAGTTGCTTCTGCGGTATGTGATTTGTGGGCTTGGGCTAACCAGTTTGCCTATGGCAGGGTCCAATTTGACCAAATGCCAATGTTTCCTGACTATTGCTTGAACCTCGGTACAGCTCGAGTTGTAAGTAGTTATAAGCCTGATCTTGGGTTTGGTGTTCGTATGTGGTGTGGGTTTAAGCAAAGTCCCTCTCTTCACTCCACTGAACTTGCATTTGGCATCCTCCAAAACCTTATGGCTGTAACCCCTCTGCAAGAATCTCCCAAGAATCTCCCAACCATCCTCCCTTCCTCTAGTTTGTAGGCTTCGCATGTACTGCAGTTTCTCCTAGCTCTAAGGAGTTCCCCATAGGGAATGCTGCATTTGAGTTTAGGTGGGTGGTGGCTTCTGGCATGCAGGATACTGTTGCCAGCTGTTTCCTTTTTGTGAAGACTAGTCTGTATTGTCCCATTAAGCACTTCAAACCCAAAATCCAGGAAATCAATCTTGTTGGTGCTGGTTTTGCTTGTAAATTTGAGTTTCAAGTCATCGACAGATATGAAATTTAGGAACTCATCTAAGTTGAGTTGGGGGCCATCCCAAATGAGAAAAATATCATCAATGTATCTGGTCCAAAGGGCCTTAGACCAGACACATTCCGATTCCCACCACCCCATGAACATGCAGGCGTAGTTTGGCGCGAAGCAACTGCTCATGGCAGTCCCGGTGAGTGGCCTATACCATTGCTTACCAAACAGGAAATAGTTATTTTCCAGGCAAAAATGGAGCATCTCAAGCAGAATGTTAGTGTGGTCATATGTGGCTATGGGTCTGTCCCTAAAGAAATGTTTGCAAGCCGGAATATCCAGATCATGCTAGACGCAAGTATAGAGTGAGACCACATCCACAGTACAAAAGGTGTAGTCCGATTGCCATGGTATGCCAGAGACCTAGGATATAAAGTCCATACTGTCGCGGAAATAGGAGGGTAAGCTACAGACATAAGGGAATAGGAAATGGTCTAGATAAATTGAGGCATTCTCCAAGAGACTATCATTGGCTGAGATGATTGGCCTACCTGGTGGATTGGTACTGTGCTTATGGACTTTGGGTAGCATGTAAAAACCGGGACTAACAGGTTTCTTGACTGTTAAAAACAAATGTTCCTATTGATTTAAATGCCCCAAGGTGTGCCATTTGGACAGCATATCATGAAAACAATTAATAGTGGCAACATTTTGTCCAACATTAGTCTTAGTGTAGCTGCCGGAAAAGTCAAGCTGTCTCTTGGCTTCAGCCATGTACTTCTTGATGTCCCACAGCACAACATTACCCCCCTTTGTCTGAAGGTTTAATCACAAAACAAATCCCTTGTTTCAGGGATGTCAGTGCTGCTTGTTGGCCTTTAGTTAAATTCATGGCAGCACGATTCGTGTTACTCACTCCCAATTTGCAAATATCACGTACCACAGCCTCGTGGAAGGAGTCAATGTTGTTGTGTGGGGTGTTGGGATTAAATCTTGATTTCAGTTTAAAATCACTACGACTTCTCTTGTCAGTCTCCAGATCCAGGAGATTCAATAGTTCCCTCTCAGAGCCCCAATCCCTGTTGCCTAATTCCAACTCCCTAAGGGAAGCTAAACCCGGAATAGCTCCAATGGACAGGAGATTGGAGGGCATGTTGGGTTCAGTGGGGTTGTACCCCGTCATGGAAACCTCTGGTACACCCCTGGACCCTTTCAAAGTATGGATTTTGAGTAGTTTTAGTTTCCTGGAAAACAAAAACATATCTATGTGTGTGTATGTATATATATATATATATATATATATTATCTACTGGCGGTCGCTAGTAGATAGTTATAGTTAGGACCTATTTTCCATAGGAAATCCGCGACATTCTATTTGAAATAACTCTCTTGCCGGTTGACGAATCTTCGCGAAATTTTCAAACTTTATGGCCCGCTCCGGTCCGCTCCTACCCTGAAAGTCTCGGGGTGATTCGTCAAGCGGGGGCCGAGAAAAAGGGGGTCCCAAAACGTGTTTTCCCCATTCATTTTCCCATAGGAAACTTTAGACACGGCTACAGCCCGAACTGCTGAACGGAATTACACCAAATTTGGCAAAGAGGTAGTTCTTGGTTCAGAAAGAACCCTTTTTGTTAAATGTTGTAAATCCGTTCAGTAGTTCCTGAGAAAATCAAAATGAAAATCACATATATATCTATGGCCGCGTTGGATTCGCGCACCCTCCCGATCACGAGCTGCATGCTAATTGGCTGTCAACACTCCAAATCAGGAAGTGTTGGCAGCCATTTTGTCCCTCGGTAGAACCGAGGGACAGAAACAAGTGCGCAAAGCGCAAAAGGGGCCAGGGTAGAAACACCCTGACCCCTAGGTCTGCTCAGGGGTCCCACAAGGACCCCTGGGCAGAAAAAGCATTTAAAAAAAAAAAATCGGCAGGGTGCGCGGATCGTGCCGAAAAAAATAAAAAAGAATCGAAGCGCGGTCTCCCACGCTTCGATGCAAATTGGCCCCGGGTGGCCCAAGTCCCGGGGGCATGCGGGGGTGTGTTTATTGTTTATATGGGGGCCTCTAAGGCCCCCAAGCCCGGGGACCGCCACCCCGCGGGGCTTAATAAAAAAAATGGTGCAGGAGGGCTCTTTGCCCTCCCGCTGCCCCGGGGACCGCCACCCCCGGGGCTTCTTTTTTAATTTTAATAACGTGTGGGGGGCTCCAGCCCTCCACACGCCCGGGACCACCACCTCCCCGGGGCACATAGAAAATAAATGTGGGGGTTACGGACCCCAGAGCCCCGGGGACCACCACCTCCCCGGGCTGTGCAATTCAAGGGAGGGGGCCGCGCGGCCCCCTCCTGGAGCCCTTGATGGCCCTGGGGACCGCCACCCCCAGGGCCGGCTCCTGCAGTGTCCCGGGGTGCCTACCCCGGGACACTGTAGTTTGCAATGGCAGGACGGAGCCTCGCGGCTCCCATCCTGTCATTGCAAACTTGCTTTGGATATTAGCGAGAGCAGGAAACCTGCTCTCGCTCCAATATCCAAAGCAAATTGCTTTCCACACGGGGAGCAGCATGTTAGCTGCTCCCCATGTGGAAAGCAATGCCGGCTCCCAAGGGACGCGGGGAGCCGGTGGGACTGTGGGGGATTGGGGACCCCCACAGTCCCCAACCAGAGGCCAGGCCCCGGGGTTGGGGTCCCCGGGGCCATATGTGGCCAGGGAGGGGGCCACGCAGCCCCCTCCCCAAATTAAAAAAATTAAAATAAAAAGTGCAAGGCCGGCCCCGGGGATGGGGTCCCGGGGCCTTAAATGGCCTGAGGAGGGGGCCACGCAGCCCCCTCCAAATCTATAAAATAAAAACCAAGGGCATGCCCCGGGGATGGGGTCCCCGGGGCCAATACAGGCCCAGGGAAGGGGGCCACGCGACCCCCTTCCCGTTTTTTTTTTTTTAAATTTAAAAATAAAATGCTCAGGCCCCGGGGATGGGGTCCCCGGGGCCAAAAGTGGGCAAGGGAAGGGGGGCCACGCAGCCCCTCCCATTAAAATTTTTTTTTTAAAACGACCGGCATCGTGCCGAGGCCCCGCCCCTCCCTGCAGTACTCTGCAAACACGCCCCTGGCGCGTTTTAAGAAGGGGAAGTAATTCCCCTTGAATACTGGGGGTCCCTGAGGCCAACTAGCCCACCAGGAACCTCCAGTATGCGCCAGGGGCTGCGTTACAGAGAGGTGTACAGAGGCCACGCCCCTTTTACACCTCTCTGCAACGCAGCTCTGTGGCGCTTTTAGAAGTACATGGTGGGCTAGTTGGACTCCAGGGACCCTCAGAATTGAAGGGGACTTAATCCCCCAACTTAAACTTTGCACAGTGGTGAAGGGAGGGGGCGGGGCTTCATGTGACATGTGTGCAAACAGGCCCCGTGGCGCGTTTTAAGATGGGGAATTAAATCCCCTTCAATCCTGAGGGTCCCTGGGGGCCAACTAGCCCACCATGTACTTCTAAAAAGTGCCACAGAGCTGCGTTGCAGAGAGGTGTAAAAAGGGGCATGGCCTCTGAACACCTCTCTGCAATGCAGCTCCCTGGCGCATACTGGAGGTACAGGGTTGGCTAGTTGGACCCCAGGGACCCTCATGATTCAAGGGGCCTTAATCCCCCAACTTAAAACGCGCCACGGGCGCGTTTGCACAGATGTCACCTCAGGCCCCGCCCCTCACTTCACCATTGTGCAAATATTCCTCTAAAATCAGCCGAACTACGAATTCCGATTTACTCACCTGTTATCAGGAGAGACCTCAGTGCTGCATCTTTCAGCCCAGTACTGATCCTGAAAAGTAATTTTAACCGTACTTACCAGTAACTTGAATTTCCTTCCTAGGATATCATTGACTGGATTCACTTGGAAATTCTTCTAAGTGTGGAGTTTTGGAACTTTATAATATTCCTCTAAAATCAGCCGAATTACGAATTCCGATTTACTCACCTGTTATCAGGAGAGACCTCAGTGCTGCATCTTTCAGCCCAGTACTGATCCTGAAAAGAAATTTTAACCGTACTTACCAGTAACTTGAATTTCCTTCCATAGGATATCATTGTCTGCTTTTTGCTGAAAAAGTTTCTAAGTGTCGATTTTTGAAACATACAAATATTCCTCTAAAATCAGCCGAACTACGAATTCCGATTTACTCACCTGTTATCAGGAGAGACCTCAGTGCTGCATCTTTCAGCCCAGTACTGATCCTGAAAAGTAATTTTAACCGTACTTACCAGTAACTTGAATTTCCTTCCATAGGATATCATTGACTGGTTTCACTTGGAAATTCTTCTTAGTGTGGAGTTTTGGAACTTTATAATATTCCTCTAAAATCAGCCGAAATACGAATTCCGATTTACTCACCTGTTATCAGGAGAGACCTCAGTGCTGCATCTTTCAGCCCAGTACTGATCCTGAAAAGAAATTTTAACCGTACTTACCAGTAACTTGAATTTCCTTCCATAGGATATCATTGTCTGCTTTTTGCTGAAAAAGTTTCTAAGTGTCGATTTTTGAAACATACAAATATTCCTCTAAAATCAGCCGAACTCAATTCCGATTTACTCACCTGTTATCAGGAAAGACCTCAGTGCTGCATCTTTCAGCCCAGTACTGATCCTGAAAAGTAATTTTAACCGTACTTACCAGCAACTTGAATTTCCTTCCATAGGCTAACATTGACTGGTTTCACTTGGAAATTCTTCTAAGTGTGGAGTTTTGGAACTTTATAATATTCCTCTAAAATCAACCGAACTACGAAAACCGATTTACTCACCTGTTATCAGGAGATAACCCAGTGCTGCATCTTTTAGCCCAGCACTGACCCTGAAAAGTAATTCTAACCGTACTTACCAGTAACTTGTATTTCCTTCCATAGGAATCCATTGTCTGGTTTTCAGCAGAAAAGTTTCAAAGTGTCGATTTTCACAAACTACAAATATTCCTTAAAAATCGCCTGTATGACTTAAACGCATTCTTTCAACTGTTTACAGGAGATGCACCAGTGCTGGATCCAGGATCCAACACTGAGTAAGAAAAAGTAACGATAACACTACTTACCTGCTAAGTGAATTTCCTCCCATAGGATAACATTGGTGATTCTATGTGAAAAAGTTTCTGTGTCAACTTTTAAAATACAATAATATTCCTTAAAAATCAGTACTGTAACCAAAACGCTTTTACTCAACTGTTTACAGGAGATGTCCCAGGACTGAATCTAGGATCCAGTCCTGTGGTTAGAAAAGTAATCCATAAAGTAACTAATTGCATTTAACTAGAAATTCACATTGAGCTCAATGTTGCATTGTGTTTGAAATTGTGTTGCCCATTGCAACAACTGTAACTATTGTACTTAAAACTCTATTGCCTATTTGCAAACTATTTAAACTAAAGTAATTCATTCTGAGAAAGTATATTTTGTAATGTAATGTATAATGTAATTACAATGTAATTTAATAAATAAAATATCTAAAAATAAATAGTTTTAAAAAATGTAGTAAATCAGTATCAAAAAAATAAATATAACAATTAATACATTTAAAAATTGTCATTTACAAAACCTTTGAAATTCACTGAAAAAACCATAGGTTTTAGGGGCGTTATAGTTAGAAATTAGCATTTAAAAAACCTTTGAAATTCACTGAAAAAACCACAGGTTTCAGGCACGTTATAGTTAGAAATTAGCATTTAAAAACCTTTGAAATTCACTGAAAAAACCATAGGTTTCAGACACGTTATAGTTAGAAATTAGCATTTAAAAAACCTTTGAAATTCACTGAAAAAACCATAGGTTTTAGGGACAGTTATAGTTAGTTGGACATTTCACTCGTACAAAACCATAGAAATTCCCCGTTATAGTTAGTTCAGCTAACTATAACTCGCGTCCCCGCAATGCACTGCTGATGACGTCACATATTACATCACTCATGACATGGTCAGTGACATCACTGATGACATCACTGATGACATTATCCATGTGATAATTTCATGCATCTTCTCACACCCTAATATAACTTTTGATACACCCACTGTAAATTACAGACTGCCATTCTCAAAACCATAGACACTCCAACACCAATAACTACATACCCACTCACTGTTTCTTAGGTCTACACACACATCCACTCACTCACCCGTACAGTCACTCATGCTTACGGTCACTCAGTACAGGACTATCATATGCACTCATACACCTACATAGACACTCACACACCGCCACTCATCCATAGAGGTACTCACACACCTAGTCAGTCATGCAAATAATTAATCACACTGCCATTTACTCACCTATACAGTTATACACACACCAGCTCACTTACTCATACAAATACTAGCACAATCTTACGCTCTTATACAATCACTGATACAAGCACACACTCATCCATACAGTCACTCTCACAATCACAATCACACACTCTCGCTTCTAGCTATTTATATACTCGAACACACAAATATACTGCCTTTCACATATGTAGTTACTCACACATGTACCACTGAGATATACATTCACTCACTAACACACCCATACACACACTCACCCACCCATACAGTCCATCACAGATGCACTCTTGAAACCATGTACCCAGTGAATCACCCACTGATACATCTATGTGCAGCCACACACACCCCATCCACACAAACACTCAGACACCCATACAGATACTCAGACAACCAATCAATAACTCATAGACACTCATGTAGCTATTTACAAACACATGCAGCCACTTACACACCAACAGAACGACGGATAAAGACATTCACACAGTTTAGTCACTAACCCATGCATTTAGTAAGATACGTTTAATCACTCACTTATAGTCAGTCACGCACCTACTAAATCATCCATCCAGACACTTATACACCCACTCATTATTCAATACACTATAGAAACACACAGTCACTGCATGATGTCATCAGTGATGTCACTGACCATGTCATGAGTGATGTAATATGTGACGTCATCAGCAGTGCATTGCGGGGCGCGAGTTATAGTTAGCTGAACTAACTATAACGGGGGAATTTCTATGGTTTTGTACGAGTGAAATGTCCAACTAACTATAACTGTCCCTAAAACCTATGGTTTTTTCAGTGAATATATATATATATATATATATATATATATATATATATATATATATAAATAATGCTTTAGGGCAGATTGTTGTAGTGTGTGTATATATATATATATATATATAATATATATATATTCACTGAAAAAAACATAGATTTCAGGCACGTTATAGTTAGAAATTAGCATTTGAGATGTCATCAGTGATGTCACTGACCATGTCATGAATGACGTAATATGTGACGTCATCAGCAGTGCATTGCGGGGGTGCGAGTTATAGTTAGCTGAACTAACTATAACAGTGGAATTTCTATGGTTTTGTATGAGTGAAATGTCCAACTAACTATAACGTGCCTGAAACCTATGGTTTTTTCAGTGAATTTCAATGTTTTTTTTAATGCTAACTACTAATTATAATGTTCATTTAACCTATAGTTTTTTCCGACCCCCAAGAAGGACACAACACCCACTGCCACAACCCTCAGGACCTTCCTCCCCGTACCACCCCTCTCCCTACTGTAATTTTTTTCATTTGTTATTTAAACTATATAATGTCTTCTTGTTTTTTAAATATTAAACAACTACATACAGTATGAAAGGGAGCCCAGCCCAGAGCCACATCTGAAGACCAACACATGTCATAGACCTACTGATCAAGCAGCTCCGATACCCAAGAACGCCACAACACCCACCACCACCCCCAGGAACCCCCTCTACCACCGAGGCAGTGCAGAACAAGACAGCGAACTTTCCGAAACGGCATGGCCCCTCAGCCACACAATAGCTGAATATTGGGACAGGTGTGAACAAACTATATGTGAAGGAAGCAATTCATCCATGTTTAACAATGCACACAATGCAAAGTGTAGCGGTGATGTGCTGGACACATCTCAGTATGCAGAACACACACCTCTCCATGTGCACAAATACTACTGGTGCTTGTAGTGTTGTGGACAGTGGACCCAACCATGTTACGTCAAACACTACGGAAGATCTCAGTCATGTAGCAGTGTCGTCCCCCCCTGTAAGCATAAGCGTAACCGGAGTGGGCTGGTCCGACGTACGCCACTTCAGCGTAGGAGTGTGAATAAATAGGCCGGAGCTCTGGGCGTCGTTCACTTGTCGGAACGCAAAAGCGTCTGCCAGGGCGGCACCCATCACCCTGCCACGAGGCCGCCAACGTGACCGCCAGCCTCCTCAGCCGATCGCTGGCTTCCGCCACACAGACCCCCAGCGGCACAGCACCGCGGACTTATGTCTGTACAAACTACTGCCTTCGATATACACTGCAGACAGCAAGGCTCACAATTCAGATCGAGTCGCGATTGCAGATGACGCAGTCCAGTAGGCAAGAGACATTGCTCAAGTCAACAACACGTGGCTGTGGGCCCTTCCTGACCGCTGCCTCTGGCCTACACTCCGGTCAGTAGGGCTCACAATTCAGATGGAGTCGAGATTGCAGATGATGCAGTCCAGTAGGCAACAGACATTGCTCAAGTCAACAACACGTGCCTGTGGGCCCTTCCTCACCGCTGCCTCCTGCCTCCACTGTGGTGAGTAGGGCTCACAATTCAGAGCGACTCGCGATTGCAGATGACGCAGTCCAGTAGGCAACAGACATTGCTACCAGTGCGGCCAGACCGGACCACGCATCATCGCTGACTGCGCACACGCTAAGTGCTTCAAGTACCACTAACTCTGTGCAGCTCAAGTCAACGCCACGTTGCTGTGGGCCCTTGATGACCGCTGCCTCCGGCCTACAATGCGGTTAGCAGGGCTAACAATTCAAGATTAGTGCTGATGCAAATTGTGTAAGAGAGTATAATCGGTTAAGAAGACTGTATGCTCCCAATCTGTGCAGCTCAAGTCAACGTCACATGGCTGTGGGCCTTTGCTGAACGCTGCCTCCGGCCTACACTGTGGAAGACCGGCGACACGTGGTGCCACTAACCCTGTTCAACACAAGCCAGCGACACGTGGTGCCACTAACCCTGTTCAACACAAGCCGCGACACTTGGTGCCACTAACCCTGTTCAACACAAGCCGGCGAGACGTGGTGCCATTAACCCTGTTCAACACAAGCCGCCGACACGTGGTGCCACTAACCCTGTTCAACACAAGCCGATCCCACATGTGGAACTGTGTCCTGACTCCTGAATGGCAGTGACCCCAACTTCGTGGCAGCGGCCACAGCACCAGACTCCCTTCGAGTAGTGAGGCGTATTTGCATATGGAAGGCCGGTGACACATGGTGCCACTGAACTTGAACTACGCAGGCCGGTGGGGCCACCAACCTATGCACGTGGCTGTGGGCCCTTGCTCACCGCTACCTCTGGCCTACACTGCGGTCAGCAGGGCTCACAATTCAGATACAGTCGCGATTGCAGATGACGCAGTCCAGTAGGGAAGAGACATTGCTCCCAGTGCAGCCCATCCACACCAAGCAGCATCACAGGCTCATACATTCTCAATGCTTCTGGTGCCACTAACTGTGCACTTCAACTCAACGCCACGTGGCTATGGGCCCTTGCTGACCGCTACCTCTGGCCTACACTGCGGTCATCAGGGCTCACAATTAAAATTAAGTCTTGATTTATTAATTACAGAGTCCAGTAGGCAAGTAACTATCACAGGCCTAAAACCTACATAATATCCTTTTAGTATCCTTGCTTCGAGAACTTTTTTTATATCAGTTATAGCTTTAGTACAATCACCAAATTCATCTTCAAGTGCAAACGAACACTCATTAGCAGTCTACACTGCGGGCAGCAGAGCTCGCAATTCGAATTTTGGACACGTGGTGCCACTAACCCTGTTCAACACAAGCCGCGACATGTGGTGCCACTAACCCTGTTCAACACATGCCGGTGACACCTGGTGCCACTAACACTGTTCAACACAAGCCGATCCCACATGTGGAACTGTGTCCTGAGTACTGAATGGCAGTGACCCCAAGTCCGTGGCAGCGACCATAGCACCAGACTCCCTTCGATCAGTGAGGCATATTTCCATATGCAAGGCCGGCGACATGTGGTGCCACTAACCCTGTACAACACAAGGCGCGACACGTGGTGCCACTAACCCTGTTCAATACAAGCCGATCCCACATGTGGAACTGTGTCCTGAGTCCTGAATGACAGTGACCCCAACTTCGTGGCAGCGACCACAGCACCAGACTCCCTTCAGTTTTATTTGTTGTTGTTTTGTTTAAATAAAATGTTTTATATGTAAATCTATACATGACTAAGATTCTTGTTTGTCCAACCGCAGAGGGACAATTCTGGGCCCAAGAAGGTTGTTGGGGGTATGTTGGTAATGTGGGAAGAGGGTGCGTTACCTGCTGATGTGGGGAGAGTCAGCGTGAAAGGGGTATCTCTCACAGAAATAACTCCGGTATGTTTTCAGAAATGCCTCGGACAGATGCCAGCTGACGGACTGAATCACAAAATGGCTTTTCAATGCTTATGTAGTGTGACTTATGAACAGTTCGCACCCAGGCTCACAGAGGGACAACTGCGGCCTGTCCACTCAACTCACAGACGCAGTACTACGAGCCGTCCGCTCCCAAAGGAACAGCAGCGTAGTAGCTCGCAGAGGTACAGGCACAGCAGCGTACTAGCTCGCAAAGGTAGACAGCTGCAAGCCGATGGACTGGCTTCTAACGGCATAGCTGCAAAGTGGTGATGTTGGGCAGAGGGAGCGTGAAAGGGTTATCTCACACAGACAGAGCTCCGGTATATTAAATTGCCCCCGGGACCTTTCTTTCACATTTTCCTCGATGCGAGAAAGCGCGCTTTCTGGACCAAGACCTTTCTCCCTACCAAATTTGGCGTAATTCCGTTCAGCAGTTTGACCTGTAGCCTTGTCTAAAGTTTCCTATGGAAAATCCATTGAGAAAACATGTTTTCACACCCCCCACATAGCTACCTGTCGCAGGCGTACTCGCTGTTGGTGTGCAGGTCAGTGGTCTAGTTGTCAACATGTCACGGCCACTCCCTGAGGGCAGGTTTGCACACACACCACACCCATCCGGCACATGCGTCACAGTCCATGTGACCACACAAATATAATGGATCGACAACGTCACATCCTTTATTGCCGGTGGTGACTGGATGGCGGACGCTCCACAGGTCTCAATCATAAAGAGTCCATGAAAAGTTGCGCAGAGGGTTAGTCGCACCCTGAGCTGTATGGCCGTCAGGGGCCTACTACAACGTGGCGCGGACTTGAGTTGCACAGGGTTAGTGCCACCCGAAGCTGACATGGCCGTCAGGGGCCTACCACCACGTGGCGCGGACTTGAGTTGCACAGGGTTAGTGCCACCCGAAGATCATGTGGCCATCAGGGGCCTACCACGTGGCGCGGACTTGAGTTGCACAGGGTTAGTGCCACCCGAAGCTGATGTGCCCATCAGGGGCCTACCACCACATGGGGCGGACTTGAGTTGCACAGGGTTAGTCGCACCCTAAGTTGTATGGCCGTCAGCGGCCTACCACCACGTGGCGCTGACTTGCGTTACACAGGGTTAGCGGCACCAAAAGCTGATGTGGTCTCCGCCATTGATGACTCAGGACTCAGCGACATGTGTGGGATCTGCTGGGCTGCGGAGCGAGTCCACATAATGTGCACCAAGCCATGGTGGCGGGACCGGGCCCTGGAGCTTTCACGGGCACGTGGAGTGCCCACTGGGAGACACTCCGGTGGCAGCAGGTAATTATTTGGTCATGGATGCGCAGGGGTCGGCAGTGTCTCTCTCTCTCTCTCTCTCTCTCTCTCTCTCACACTTCCCTCTCTTCACTCTCTCTCTCTCACTCTCTTCCTTCCTTTTCTTCTATCTCTCTCACTCTCTCTCCCTTCTCCCTTTCTCACTCCCTTTCTTTCCTTCCCTCTCTTTTTCTCTCTGGCTTTTTTTTCCTTCTCTCTTTCTCTGTGTCTCACTCCTTTGATATGCGCATTACACACGTCCTTATTTTGTGCTTGATTTTCCAGGCTGTGTCGTCGACATTCATGGACCCGACAGGAGTCTTCCGCCTTGTTGTTTTGTGTTAAGTTTGTTAAATTTAGTTTATCCTCTATATGTACATAAACGGAAAAATAAAGTTTGAAAAAAAAAAATTTCAATAAAGTTTTTGGTTGTTACTTAAGTGCTGTGTGACTCTTTCTTGTTCTTATTACTGTTATTTGGTGGTGTCCACCATGGTGTTAAATTTTGGGGCAGTTATCGTGGGAATACTGGTGATGTCTGCAGTTTGCACCAGCTTCTGAATAGTGTGTTAGATTTATCTCAACTTTAGTTGCATTAAAGTGCTGATAATGAGATGCAGAGTAGGCGTTCCCGTGCAAAAACACACGAGGTGCACCTTTGCGATTTATTCTAAATACTAAAATCCTGTATTTAATTGCACTGTGGCAGTGTACACACAAAATCAATGAAGAAATCTCATTGTATTTATATTGATTGGGAATAGTGGGTCAGGTTCTGAATCTTGACGGGATACACTGCCCAGTTCGTTTATTTTTCTGTACACGAAAAAACCACATCACAACTTTCACAACAAAAGGCAAAAACTGCGTTGCGAAACAAATTCCGGCGATAAGCCGCATTAGCACCAGGGGTTTTACACCTGCTTTCTGCTGGTGTTAAGCAGGACGACTACCTGCAGCATGAAAGGGAACACAGCCAAGAGCCACACCGGAACACCCACAGGTGCCATAGAGTCAATGAGCATCATACACGGATACCCATGAGGGCCACAACACTCATCGCAACAACCCCAGGACCGCCAACGCCCCCGAACCCGCATCTGAGCAAGTGTGTCCGTGTCGTCATTGTGTTAGCATGATGGGCACGGGCCCTGCAACATCACAGTGTGCTGTCATCAGCGGACGTTACCATGTCACCTCAGCATTGGCAGTGAGCCTGGACATGTAGCTACGCACGCATCCTCCTGCATGCACAAGCGGCGTGTGCTGGTCCGGCGTACACAGGTCAGCGCAGGGGTGTGCCTATCCGGCAAGGGGAACAGGGTGTCTCGGACATGTCCGTGTGCAAGAAGTTCGGTAAGTGTGTCTCTGTGTTCTGGTGTGGCCGCCACAAGGGCCGCACCAGTCGATGTTGTAAAGTGGCATGCACCACCTCCAAACGGCAGTCTCACAGTGTGATTGGAATGCCGCAGGTTATGCGCGAATAGGCATTACATTGGTGTGCTGTAGGAGTGCACGGGATACAACAGCGCAGCGCACAAAAGTGTGGGGGCTCATGGGAGGGAGGAGCAGCTGTTTGGCAACGTAACACACAGTGAACCGGCCCATGTGCCACGTGCTGGGCATCTCATCCATGATGACCAGGGTCGCAGACATCCCACAACACCCACGGCCGGCCTTTGTACACATCCTGTATGAATGCAGCTGGAGAAGGTACTGTAGGGATGAAAGGTTCTTTGTCTGAGCTATCTTGCACTAACACATCTGCTGCTCCGAGAAGGAACTTGCAAGTGGCCAGCCCCCCTGACAGATACGATAATATTTGCATCCATCTCCCACACTACGCACTGCCCGATTTGAGAACAAAGAGTACACATCCCACACTCAAAAGTCCTTCGTCGTAGTTAGCGTGCGTGAAATGGCCTTCACACGTACTCCCACCACACCCCTGCCCTGCAACCATTGCACACAGACCCGGCTCATTACACCAAGCTGTGCCATTTCATCCACAAGACTGGCACACGGCAAGCCAGTGCAGCTACAAGCAGAGCCACTGACGCAATGGCAGGGCATCCCGAACACATGGTCGACTCCATTCACGTCCACCTATACCTTGCACGTCTGCTGCATGTCCTGGGTGCACTGCCTTTGGCAGTGCTGCGGATCACTTACCGGCTGAGGTTCCGCATTGCGGACGTCACCTGCGTTCTACCTGTATTGCAATGTCGCACGTGCCTATCCGAGTGGTGCATGGACGTGTGCCTCTCCAACGTGTGCGTAGCTGACATGGATTACGACGGGTGTGTGCGCCCCCTGTTGGCCCACGACCAGGAGTGTCATGGTGATGCCCGTTTATGGCATGCATGGATGTTTGGCACGCATGTTGGGAACTGGGCCTGGGAGATTGCACGTGTCGTAGTATGCAGTGAGCAAATTGACCCACTTCCTGATTCTGCTTTGGTGCACATTGGGTACAGAGGTTGGAGTCAGCACATCTGTCCCGGTCAGCTGATGGATTACGTCGACGACATGTCAAATATTGTGGCCAACCATCACTCATTAGAGATAGTGGCTTAAGCAGCTGCACTCGCGTTCATGGACGAGTGAGAAGGTACCTGCAACCACGACTCGATGTGCCACATTGCACGTGTCCTGCAGCATCATTGCACGTTGTGCATCTTGTCACATGTCCCAAGACGACAGTGGACATGGCTGCATTGGTGTCGACTCATGTCTGAGGCGCGGACAACTAACGCTGCTTGACACTGAAGTGTGTTGGTGATGGACTACCCCGAGGTGAACATGGACGTTTTCCTACGTTCCTTATTCAGGCATGCTGCTGCATTTGTCTGCATATCGTGGCACTACTCTTGGCCGTACTGACACGCACTTTTTTTTAATAAAGTTTCCACATTTTCACTTGTCTCCAAAAGTATTGTGTCTTCATTTGTATGCCAATGTGTGTGTCACGGACTCTCTGGCTGCTTGCCATATGTGAATTGCTACCCCATCCGGACTGTGGGTTTGTACTTATGCGTTCTCATGTGCCTGTTTCGTACTGACGCTTTTGGATGTTTATCCGCCACAGACGAGTGCATTTGTGTCCTGTGTTCGATTGTGCGAATGTGCGAATGTTTGTGTTGGACAACATTGTGTTGGATGTTGGTGTGCTCTGCTTCCTATGTGTGTGTGCTGCATTCTGTGTGAGATGTCCCTTCATGTGAGGTATTGTTCACCCTTCTCCCTTTCAGGCAGTGTGGTTTTCACTTCTGTGCTTGTTCAGTGGTGTGATGTTGGCGGGTTGTGTGACTTGTGCTCCTTGTTGGTGTGTTTCATTTTAGCCATGGTTTGTCTGTAGTTGTGCTGTACGTAATTGTGCATGTGTGCCATTGTGCCCATCTCCCCCTGTCCCCCCACTCCCTGCTTGTTCCTCTTCCTGGTGCTGTTGTGTCTGTAATTTTGTTACTCCACACATAAATACATGTAAAGAACAAATTAGAATAGTTCCTTCATTCTTTTAGATTGCAAAACTTCTCTCTATTGGTTATTTTTGAATTTTCCATATAAACAGTTTCTTTTAATATTCAAGGACACATAGAAGTCAGAAGTGCAAAATATTCTATCAACACACTTTCTAGAACATTCTACAGCACGTGCAGGTTAAAAGTTCATCAATTTTTTTAAACCTAACGATATTTTTTTGCAACATTTTCTCGAACATTTAACGGCACGTGCAGGTTAAAAGTTCACAATTGTTTTAAGTTCGAACAGTGCCTTCCAAATGCAAGTAGCAGGTGTGGTTGAGTTGACCAAATTTTATCCTATCATATGTACTCCACGTTTAAACTGCTTTTTCTTAACCAATCACAAAGATGCTTTTCCACAAAACGAATGTGCACCCTACTTTTAAAAAACAATGCTTTTCATCTCCCAATCAGTTATCGTTTTGAATGAGAAAAAAAAGTAGTTCCCCACTGTTAGAAATGGGGGTCTCTAGTTGGCAATGGCTGGCCACTGTCCAAGTAGGGACCCTTCTTCCTAAGTCAGAGTGAGAGAGCTACCCTCTTTAATACCCCTGCTCAACCCTGTGGTAACGTAGCACGAGCAGGTAGGCTTATCTCAGAGGCAGGGTGTGAAGCATTTATGACCATACACAGTAACACAGTGAGGAACACTACAGAGAGACACCACACAAGTAGTTATAAAAAATAAGTATCTTTATATAAAGGCAGATTTATCACAAGACCAATAACTGTAAAAGCCACAATACTGTCAAAAATAGGATAGCTGTTGAAGGGCTGTCAAAGATAGTTCAAAGGTTGCAAGAATAAGGTTCAAATTCAAGGCAGTGGTCTCTGCGACCCTTTCTCTCATAAGACTGTCAAAAAATAGGATGGCTGTTGAAGGACTGTCAAAAAATAGTTCAAAGGTTGCAAAAATAAAGTTCAAATTCAAAGCAGTGGTCTCTGCGACCCTTTCTCTCACAAAGTACCTGGGTTTAGTAGCAAAACCAACAAAATGTCGCAAAGAAGTGGTAGCGATGATTCTCGGCACGCGAGGCCGGCGATGCGCTGAAATCCTTGCCGCAAGGGAGGATGATGCGCTGATCTGCGTGATGCGTGCGGAGACACTGCGACCAACTTCTGCACGCTAGGCCGCCGATGCGATGACTTTCTTGCCGCGAGGGAGAAGTCGATGCGACGATCCTGTTGCGCTGTGCGATTGCGATGCGAAGAGATGACGCTCCGCGAGGGAGCGACGAAATCCGGTGCGATGCGATGAAAATGGCGGACGCACGGCGTCTGCAAAGCGATGTCTAGAAGCGATGATTTCTTTAGGGGTTGCGAGCGCTCGGCGACAGCAGTGCGATGATTTTTCCAGCGCGTCTCAGCTGCAGCGGCTCGCAAAGGGGCGTTAGCGATGGTTTCGTGTTGCGAGCACCCAGCGGCAGCAGCGCGATGATTTTTCCAGCACTCTCGGCTGCAGCGGCTCGCAAACGTGCGTTAGCGACGATTTCCAGCACTCTTTTCTCTGAAGCAAAACTAGAGGCCCTGGAACTCACAGGAGCCTCATCAGCAGATAGCAATCCTCGCAGGGAGGAAGCAGGAGGTTGGTGGTGGAGTCTGATGTGCCTGAGACTCCAGCAGGAGGCTAGCTCTCTTCCTAGCCCTTGGGTAATTGCTGTAACAAAAATAAAGTTCTCTCAAAAGTTCCTTTTCCTCTTCTTCAAGGTCCAGTGGTCACTGCTGCAGGCCAGTGCAAGAAACAACACACAAGCACAAGGACAGTCACTTCCTGCAGATTCCTCCAGTGGCACGGACAGAGTTTCCTCTCCAGATCCAAAAGCAATACAAATTGTAGGGGTTTGAGCACAGATATTTATACCCCAAAAGTCTTTGTTCTCAGAAGCTACAAGTCACTGAACCTAGCCAGAACCAGTTCTGCTCAGGCCTGGAGCACTTTGTTTACCAGGCTGCATTCTTCCTTTCAGAAAAGGGGGTCTGCTAGCAGACACACAGTAGGAGGTGGAGCCAGCATTCACCTTGCCAGGCACAGCCCTATTCAGGTCAAGGAGCCACCCCTCCCCACACTCTAAATGCAGATCTCTCTATTCAACCCAGGTCTGACTCAGCCTGCCCTGCCCCTCTAAAACCAGACAGCCAATACACATAACAGCAGAGCACACTGGAAGGCTTAGGCAAGAAAATACCTACTTTCTAAAAGTGGTATTTTCAAACACAGAATATAAAAATAAACTTCACTAAAAGATGTATTTTAATATTCTGAGCTCATGCATTCTAAATTCGTTTTTCTACCATGTTCCTGGGGTCAGTTAGGACTATAGAATGTAATAGTCAAACTGCCCATTCTAGCCTATGAGGAACAGGTAGCCTTACAGTAGTGAAAAACGAAATGGGGCATAATTCACTACCAGGACATGCTACACACACCAAGGCATGTCCTACCTTACACATACAATGCACCCTACCATAGGGGTGACTTACAAGATGCCAAGGGAAGGTTCAGGGGCTGGGAAGTGGGTGCACTTCACAGCCAAGATGGCAGTTCTGGACTGCACACAGACACTGCAGTGTCAGGTCTGAGGCACACTTTACAAGCTGCTTCTGTGGGTGGCACACATCAGTGCTGCAGGCCCACCAGCAGCATTTGGTTTACCAGCCCTGGGCACACACAGGCCACACTACTAGGGACTAACAGGTAAACCAAATAAGCCAATCAGGGATATACCAATTCACATAGTCATATTTACAAAGGGAGAGCATATGCACTTTAGCACTGAACAGCAGTGGTAAAGTGCCCAGAGTCATAAAACCAACAGAAACAGGTCAGCAAAAATACAGGAGGCAGGCAAAAGGTTTAGGGGTGACCATGCAAAAAGGGCCATTTTCAACACAACCCCCTTCCAGCCAAAACGCAGGGTAGACCAATCACTACTTTGATGGGCTTCCCTGCTTCGGGTGATAGAACACAGAACTGGCCCGCAACTGCAGGGGCATATGGCAGCTCTA
This sequence comes from Calotriton arnoldi, assembly GCA_963921515.1. NCBI lineage: Eukaryota > Metazoa > Chordata > Amphibia > Caudata > Salamandridae > Calotriton > Calotriton arnoldi. Next base: position 3,747,638 of record CAWUFW010000403.1, on the reverse strand, counting down.
CTCCAATCTGAACCCTGGTGGATCCCTCTGTCCACACTCCTAGGGCCCACTAAGATAACCAATGGGGAACTCTTCCCCTCACCTGTGGATACCACCTGTGCAGCATCTAACCTTAACTGGCCCCCAGGTGTGTCCCAACAGATAAACAACAAGACCCAGTAGTCACTGACAGTAGTCAGTGATAAAATCCAAGCCCTATACCTCTCAGGGCTCTCAAACTTTTGTGGCATCAGAGAGTGCGGGGCAGTAACCCCAGGTGTCTGGCACCTTTTGTCCACTCTCCCTCCTGTCAGGTCAGGCAACGCGTCCTGACACTGACCCACCAGCCCTGGGCCTGTACCCAACGGCGGGGCCAGCGACTGGGGTGGGCTCCCCCACACCCGGTCCTTCTCTTTGGTGCTCGGTACCCTCCCACTTGGAGCGGTACCCCCTCCAGAATTGTCAGGGCACCTGAGGCAGGTGTCCTGCATGGTCCGCCCACCAGTTCAGGGGTTCTATCCTCGAACTGGTATCCCAGCATAGGGTCTGTACCCTTAGACTGGGCGGAGGTCAGGGGTGAGGCTGCCCTCTCCCCGTCCCCTTTACTGGGGCCCGGCACCCTCCCACCTGGAGAGGTGCCTCCATAACACAAACCGGGAGGGGCACTGTTAGCAGTTGCCCCTTCCTCCAGATCAGGGGGACACCCTGAACCTGGCCCCCCACCCTAGGGTCTGTACCCTTAGGCTGGGCCTGTGCCTGGCAACCCAGGACTTCTGGGGAGTACACCAATTCCCCCAAGGAAAATACACTCTTCCACTAGTTCAGGGCCTTGTCCCTGCAACTGATCCATCAACCTGGAAAAACCCTCAGGTGGTACTGGGGTCAGAGGCGAGGACTCCCTCCCTCTGCACACCCTTCCAGCATACTGCACCCTCCCACCTGGAGTGGTGCTTTTAGGAAACAAAATGGTCGGGACACTGCTTACAGTTGTCCCTTCGTCCAGGTCAGACAACACCTGGACCTGACTTACCATCCCAGGGACCAACCCCTGGGGTTGAACAACCGCCTGGCCACCCAGGACTTCCTGGGGAGCACACAGGCTCCCCTCAAGGGAAACACACCCCTCCACCAGTTCAGGGCCTGGACCCTGCAACTGACCTACCAACCTGAAAAAACCCTCAGGGTGCACCGGGGTCAGAGGCGAGGACTCCCTCCTCTGCACCCCCTTCCAGCATACTGCACCCTCCCACCTGGAGTGGTGCTCTTGGAAAAAATGGTCGGGACACTGCTTACAGTTGTCCCTCCCTCCAGGTCAGACAACTCCTGGACCTGACTTACCAACCCAGGGACCAACCCCTGCGGCTGAACAACTGCCTGGCCAACCAGGACTTCCTGAGGGTGACACATACCTAGCGTGTTGCGTGACAGTCTGCCTGGCACAGAGCTCACGACCTCCTGTCCCTCTGACAGTGAGTGAAGATGCCCCAGGACAGAAGTGGCGTCACCATGGCCAATCCTATGAGGCTCAGCCCTTCTGGCTGGCCACTGACCCACTGGTTCTTCCACTGGGGACTCTTTCCCCCTTTCATCCCTCAGACTGGACTTCTGTACCCTACCCCTAGGAGTGGCACTGCCAGGCACAAGAACTGATGGAGGCCTGACTACAGGCACTCCCAGCTCACCTAACACTGGGGTACCCCCCACAATGGACGGTCCATCCAGACAGACTAGGCTCCCCACCTGGTGTTCCCTCATGGAACCATCCAGTCCTGGGGACTGAGGCTGGGGCACTTCGGGACCTATCCCAGTCTCACTCCTGCTCCCACGAGACAGGATGTGAGGCCCTACAACCTCCTCACAACAAGGGGACCCAGCTGTAACACTCCTAACCTTTCCCAGCACTCTGGGTTGGAAAACTTCTGAACCACTTCTCTTAGGGTCATTCCCTAATGCCTCTACAGAGCCTCTGGTACTCACCCAGAGGTCTGCCTTCTGTGCAAGTTCCCTAGGATCAGAGAACTCGCAATCTGACAGGTGTTGGCCTAGCTCTGGAAAACAGGAACTCACAATATGCTCTCCCACAATTGGATTACACAGCTCCACACAGGTGCTAACCTTTACCTCACAACCAGTGCCTCACACACGTACCCCACACCACTCTCTTGAAATGGGCGAGACATTAACTGACTGTCTCTATCACTCAACCCACACTCTTCTGGGCGGTCCTCACACTCATACACCAGGACTTCAACCACGGGGGAACCCCTCTCCCTGCACCTCTCATCCAGAGTCTGTAGAGTATCCCTCCTTTCACTAGGACTATGGGCCCCTGCGCTAGTTCCCCAATCCACCTCAGGGACACTGCACACCAATGGAGCTATCTCAGGTCCTTGAATCCCCTGGTGTAGATCAACCCCCTCCTTCAAGTCAGGTGCCACATCCCTGGGTGGGTGTACTACACTGTCATCACTATATACTTCAATTTTGCTGCCACCACTGGACCCCACCCTCTCTGGGGAATCCAGACAATTAAAATGCGCTCCAGGGGTAACCTCCCCTCTGGACCTAACTTCTCCTTTTCTGCTATCTGCGCTAGGTGCGCCTCCAGCTGGGCAATCTCTATTTGGAGCCTCTCCAATTCCAGCTGGTACTCCCTCTCCCTCTGTCTGTCCAACTCCTCTGGGGACCATGAAGGGGATTGGGCACTACCCTGTGCACTAGATCCAGCAAGGGACTCCCTACCTATGGGACCATCCCGCCTGTCCCCCAACTCCTCTGGGGACCATGAGGGGAATCTGGTACTGCCATAGGCACTAGGCTCATCAAGGAACTCCCCACCTATGAGATATTCCATAACACTTTCTTCCTCCTCTTCAGACTCTCTAGAGCCACCCTCAGACCAACTACCCTCTTGGTAGGTGTACTGGGACTCCAAGAATCTCCATCTGTCTTGTTGCCAAAGTCTCAGGGATGTCTGCAGGGATAGCTGAGTCTCCTTCCTACTCACTGCTAAGCCCTTCTCCTCACAGAACCCCCTTAGCTCCTCTAGACTGTAGGTTAACAGATCATCTATATAAAAGGTAGGTCTCATTTCAGCAAGACCCATTGTAGCAATATCTGGCAATATCAATAATAAAACAAATAGGCTTGCCCGTTGTAACAATCACGGGCAATATCAATAACAGATAGAAGAAAACTTCTCAAGAAAATGTATGCGGGTAAAAAATCACCGGCAATATCAATCACAATATAGGATCCAAAAACGTTCAAAAATGTATGCGGGTACTATCACCGGCAATATCAATAAACAATAGGCTTGCCCATTGTAACAATCACGGGCAATATCAATAAAAGATAGACGAAAACTTCTCAAGAAAATGTATGCGGGTAAAAAATCACCGGCGATATCAATCACAATATAGGATCCAACAATTCTCAAAAATGTATGCGGGTACTATCACCGGCAATATCAATAAAACATAGGCTTGCCCATTGTAACAATCACGGGCAATATCAATAAAAGATAGAAGAAAACTTCTCAAGAAAATGTATGCGGGTAAAAAATCACCGGCAATATCAATCACAATAGAGGATCCAACAATTCTCAAAAATTTATGCGGGTACTATCACCGGCAATATCAATAAAACATAGGCTTGCCCATTGTAACAATCACGGGCAATATCAATAAAAGATAGAAGAAAACTTCTCAAAAAAATGTATGCGGGTGAAAAATCACCGGCAATATCAATTACAATATGGGATCCAAAAACTCTCAAAAAATGTGCGCTGGTGAAAAATCACTGGCAATATCAATTACAATATGGGATCCAAAAACTCTCAAAAAATGGGCGCGGGTGAAAAATCACCGGCAATATCAATCACAATATAGGATCCCAAAAACTCTCAGGAAATGTGTGCGGGTGAAAAATCACCGGCAATATCAATTACAATATAGGATCCCAAAAACTCTCAAAAATGTATGCGGTACGTTATGGTCTGCACTCACTAGTAGTGTACACTATAATTATTGTATGCGATCATAAATGCAAGTCCAGATCCTCACCGCTGACCACCAATGTTAGAAATGGGGGTCTCTAGTTGGCAATGGCTGGCCACTGTCCAAGTAGGGACCCTTCTTCCTAAGTCAGAGTGAGAGGGCTACCCTCTTTAATACCCCTGCTCAACCCTGTGGTAACGTAGCACGAGCAGGTAGGCTTATCTCAGAGGCAGGGTGTGAAGCATTTATGACCATACACAGTAACACAGTGAGGAACACTACAGAGGGACACCACACAAGTAGTTATAAAAAATAAGTATCTTTATATAAAGGCAGATTTATCACAAGACCAATAACTGTAAAAGCCACAATACTGTCAAAAATAGGATAGCTGTTGAAGGGCTGTCAAAGATAGTTCAAAGGTTGCAAGAATAAGGTTCAAATTCAAGGCAGTGGTCTCTGCGACCCTTTCTCTCATAAGACTGTCAAAAAATAGGATGGCTGTTGAAGGACTGTCAAAAAATAGTTCAAAGGTTGCAAAAATAAAGTTCAAATTCAAAGCAGTGGTCTCTGCGACCCTTTCTCTCACAAAGTACCTGGGTTTAGTAGCAAAACCAACAAAATGTCGCAAAGAAGTGGTAGCGATGATTCTCGGCACGCGAGGCCGGCGATGCGTTGAAATCCTTGCCGCAAGGGAGGATGATGCGCTGATCTGCGTGATGCGTGCGGAGACACTGCGACCAACTTCTGCACGCTAGGCCGCCGATGCGATGACTTTCTTGCCGCGAGGGAGAAGTCGATGCGACGATCCTGTTGCGCTGTGCGATTGTGTTGCGATGCGAAGAGATGACGCTCCGCGAGGAGCGACGAAATCCAGTGCGATGCGATGAAACATGGCGGACGCACGGCGTCCGCAAAGCGATGTCTTGAAGCGATGATTTCTTTAGGGGTTGCGAGTGCTCGGCGACAGCAGCGCGATGATTTTTCCAGCGCGTCTCAGCTGCAGCGGCTCGCAAAGGGGCGTTAGCGATGGTTTCGTGTTGCGAGCACCCAGCGGCAGCAGCGCGATGATTTTTCCAGCGCTCTCGGCTGCAGCGGCTCGCAAACGTGCGTTAGCGACGATTTCCAGCACTCTTTTCTCTGAAGCAAAACTAGAGGCCCTGGAACTCACAGGAGCCTCATCAGCAGATAGCAATCCTCGCAGGGAGGAAGCAGGAGGTTGGTGGTGGAGTCTGATGTGCCTGAGACTCCAGCAGGAGGCTAGCTCTCTTCCTAGCCCTTGGGTAATTGCTGTAACAAAAATAAAAGTTCTCTCAAAAGTTCCTTTTCCTCTTCTTCAAGGTCCAGTGGTCACTGCTGTAGGCCAGTGCAAGAAACAACACACAAGCACAAGGACAGTCACTTCCTGCAGATTCCTCCAGTGGCACGGACAGAGTTTCCTCTCCAGATCCAAAAGCAATACAAATTGTAGGGGTTTGAGCACAGATATTTATACCCCAAAAGTCTAGTTCTCAGAAGCTACAAGTCACTGAACCTAGCCAGAACCAGTTCTGCTCAGGCCTGGAGCACTTTGTTTACCAGGCTGCATTCTTCCTTTCAGAAAGAGGGGGTCTGCTAGCAGACACACAGTAGGAGGTGGAGCCAGCATTCACCTTGCCAGGCACAGCCCTATTCAGGTCAAGGAGCCATCCCTCCCCACACTCTAAATGCAGATCTCTCTATTCAACCCAGGTCTGACTCAGCCTGCCCTGCCCCTCTAAAACCAGACAGCCAATACACATAACAGCAGAGCACACTGGAAGGCTTAGGCAAGAAAATACCTACTTTCTAAAAGTGGTATTTTCAAACACCGAATATAAAAATAAACTTCACTAAAAGATGTATTTTAATATTCTGAGCTCAGGCATACTAAATTCGTTTTTCTACCATGTTCCTGGGGTCAGTTAGGACTATAGAATGTAATAGTCAAACTGCCCATTCTAGCCTATGAGGAACAGGTAGCCTTACAGTAGTGAAAAACGAAATGGGGCATAATTCACTACCAGGACATGCTACACACACCAAGGCATGTCCTACCTTACACATACAATGCACCCTACCATAGGGATGACTTACAAGATGCCAAGGGAAGGTTCAGGGGCTGGGAAGTGGGTGCACTTCACAGCCAAGATGGCAGTTCTGGACTGCACACAGACACTGCAGTGGCAGGTCTGAGACACACTTTACAAGCTGCTTCTGTGGGTGGCACACATCAGTGCTGCAGGCCCACCAGCAGCATTTGGTTTACCAGCCCTGGGCACACACAGGCCACACTACTAGGGACTAACAGGTAAACCAAATAAGCCAATCAGGGATATACCAATTCACATAGTCATATTTACAAAGGGAGAGCATATGCACTTTAGCACTGAACAGCAGTGGTAAAGTGCCCAGAGTCATAAAACCAACAGAAACAGGTCAGCAAAAATACAGGAGGCAGGCAAAATGTTTAGGGGTGACCCTGCAAAAAGGGCCATTTCCAACACCCACCTTTAAACATATCTCTTATTCTACGAACGGACTGCATGAGCTACAGACATCTATCCATACTTCCCAGCCATACCTTCAAAATGCTAGTGTGGATCGTAGGACATAGCTATGTTTTCTGGTGCAAGAAGTATGCAGAACAGAGACGTATTGACTTAGACCTAGGTTTACAAAATGTGGACATTAAATGGTTTGGACAGAGAGGATTGAAGTGGCACCAATTGTTGCCTTTGGTTAAAACCTGTTTGCATCTCCAACACCCTGACCTCATGATTCTGCACTGTGGTGGAAACGACCTAGGCACATTGACTGGAGTAGGTTTGGAAATGCTAATGAAAGACACCTTTCGACAATTGATGTTGCTTTTGCCTCAAACTGTCTTTGTATATTCCAATATATGCCAAAGACAGAAGTGGAAATGGTCAAACCAATTTTGTCCTCAGATTGAAAAATCTAGGAAGAATGTCAACAAAGCTGTGTCTGCATACCTCAGAGACCATAGAATGGGGTCGATCTACAACAACAACATACGTTTTGATATGGCTGATATCTACAGAAGTGATGGAGTACACTTCACAGATCAGGGAAATCGAGTTTTTCTGAATAACCTGAAGCTGTGCATCCGCACTTATATGTAGCTCCAACTAATAAACACAAGGGCTCTTTTTAGAGCCACCTTATATTCCCAATATCGGTTCGCAGAGTGACAGCTGCGATCCGGCTAGCACAGGGAGACCTGCGGGCCATCGGGCAGGCTCGCAGAGGGAGAGCTGCGGCCCGTCGGCTCGGCTCGCACAGGGAGAGCTACGGGCCGTCGGCTCGCAAACGCACACCAGCGTGCTGGCTCGCAGAGAGAGAGCTCTGGTCTAACTCGCAAGGGGACACCAACGGGCCAACGGCCCTGCTAGCAGAGACACACCTATCACCTAACGGACTGGCTCGCACATGTACAGCTAGGGACACGACGGCTCGCAGACGCAGACCTGCGAACTGACGGACTGGTACTGTTTTATGCTTTAGGGTAGTACAGTGGTGTTTGTGTACTGTAGGGGGTTCATGCTGGAGGTAGCGTTTTAGGGTTTAAGGTAGTGCAGTGGTGTTTGGGTAGTGTAAGAATCGTGCTGGAGGTAGTGTTTTAGAGTTTACGACAATGCAGTAATGTTTGGGTAGTGTAAGGGGTCATGCTGGGAGTACTGTTTTGGGGTTTAGGGTAGTGCAGTGGTGTTTGTGTAGTGTAGGGGGTCATGCTGGGAGTAGTGTTTTAGGGTTTACGGCAGTGCAGTGGTGTTTGGGTACTGTAGTGTAGGGAGTCATGCTGGGAGTAGTGTTTTAGGGTTTACGGCAGTGCAGTGGTGTTTGTGTAGTGTGGGAAGTCATGCAGCGAGTACTGTTTTAGGATTTAGAGTAGTGCAGTGGTGTTTGTGTACTGTTTGGGGGTTCATGCTGGGGGTAGCGTTTTAGGGTTCAAGGTAGTGCAGTGGTGTTTGGGTAGTGTAAGAATTGTGCTGGAGGTAGTGTTTTAGAGTTTACGAAAATGCAGTGGTGTTTGGGTAGTGTAAGGGGTCATGCTGGGAGTAGTGTTTTAGGGTTTAGGGTAGTGCAGTGGTTTTTGTGTAGTGTAGGGGGTCGTCCTCGGAGTAGTGTTTTAGTGTTTACGGTACTGCAGTGGTGTTTGTGTACTGTAGGGGGTCGTGCTGGGGTAGTCTTTTAGGGTTTAGGGTAGAACAGTGGTGTTTGGGTAGTGTAGGGGGTCGTGCTGGGGGTAGCGTTTTAGGGTTTAGGGTAGTGCAGTGGTGTTTGGGTAGTGTAGGGGGTCATGTTGGGAGTGGTGTTTTAGGGTAGTCTAGTGGTGTTTGGGTAGTGTAGGGGGTCGTGCTGGGGATAGTGTTTTAGGATTTAGGCTACTGCAGTGGTGTTTGCGTAGTGTAGGGGGTCCTGCTAGGGGTAGTGTTTTAGGGTTTACGACAATGCAGTGGTGTTTGGGTAGTGTAGGGGGTTGTGCTGGGGGTAGTATTTTAGGGTTTAGGGTAGTGCAGTGGTGTTTGGGTAGGTGGTCGTGCTGGGGGTAGATTTAGGGTTTAGGGTAGTGCAGTGGTGTTTGTGTAGTATAGGGGATCGTGCTGGGGTAGTATTTTAGAGTTTACGACAGTGCAGTGGTGTTTGGGTAGTCTTTGGGTAGTGTAGGGGATCGTACCGACTGACTCACAGAGCTCCGAGCCGACGGACGGCCTTCTAAAGGCATAGCCGCGACCTGGTGATACGAAGAGAGGCAGCGTGAAAGACATATCTCACACAGACACAGATGCCAGTGTTGCCTCGCAGAGGTAAAACTACGAATCCAATGGCTTCTACACGGAGAGATGCGAGCTGACGGAGTAAATCACAAAATGGCTGCCAACACTTCCTGGTTTCAACCATTTACAGCCAATAAGCCGCAAGCTGGTGCTTGTAACCCCTCAGCCAATCACATGTCAGAATTCTCAAATATCGATATCTGTAAAATTTGATATTTCTCAAAATCTACTGAACGGATTTACACAATTTAAACAAAAGTGTGCTTTCTGGACCATCACCTTTCTCCCTGCCAAATTTGGCGTAATTCCGTTCAGCAGTATCACCTGTAGTCTTCTGTAAAGTTTCGTATGGAAATTGCATGCAGAAAACACGTTTTAGGACCCTCTTTTTTCTCAGCCCCTCCTACACGATTCACCCCCAAACTTTCAATATAAGAGTTAATCAAAAAAAGAGAAACTTTTTCGATAATATCATAAAGATTCGTCAAATGACGCCAAAGTTACAAGCACATAGAAGGCTCCAGAAGGGGGGCCGCGCAACCCCCCTCCGAATATGAGTGAATCCCCAGGGCTGCGCCGATCCCAGCGCACCCCCGCAACCCCTGCGAGCGCCTGCTATTATTTTTTAACAAATACCCCCGGAACCTAGCCCACCCAAGGACCTCATTAAAATGAAACGCGATAACCCGTGACCCCAGCGCGAATTTTTGCCGTTTTTTTTTATTTTTTATGTAATGATGAGCAGGCCTAGGGGGTCAGGGTTTTTCTACCCTGCCCCCTTCTCTTGTTTTATACCTTTGTTTCTCTGTTTTCAGGTGACTCGCTTCTACCGAGCCACAAGGTGGCTGCCAACACTTCCTGGTTTGGACTACTAGCAGCCAATCACAGTGAAGCTCGCGCACGCGACTTAGGCTCCGCCCAGATATTGAAACTTTTATTTTTCTAATTTCTCAGCAACTACTGAACGGATTTACACCATTTTTAAAAAGGTCGCTTTCTGAACCAAGCTCTACCTTTTTGCCAAATTTGGGGTAATTCCGTTCAGCAGTTCGGCCTGTAGCTCGTCGCAAAATTTCCTATGGAAATTAACATGGAGAAAACTAGTTTTGGGACCCACCTTTTTTCTCAGCCCCCTCTTGACGAATCACCCCCAAACCTTCAGGATAGGAGCTGACCTGGATAGACTTCTTTTTTGGAGAATTTCAGGAAGATTCATCAAACGACGCTAAAGTTATTAGCAAATCAAAAAATGCTTTTCCTATGGAAACTAGGTTCTAACTATAACTACCTACTGGCGACCGCCAGTAGGTAATATATGTTTTTTTGTCTAAAAAAAATAAAGGTTACAGAGAGATTATAATTAGGTTAAGCTTTAACATGCACAAAACCATAGATGTTCACCAGTTCTAATTATACATACTTCAAGAAACTATAACTTGTGCCCTAAGGTAAGTATAACTCTCGCCCCCACCATGCACAGTTTTCACATCAATAATTCAATTGCAAATGTTGCAGTGATATTATCAATGATGTCATAGAAGATGCCACGACTGATGTAATATGTGGGATAATTAGCAGTGACTTTCTAAGGTTTTTTTAATTTTACTTCCTAACTATAACGTCCCTGTAACCTTTGATTTTTTTCAGTGAATTTCTAAGCTTTTTTTCAACATTAAGTAAATTACTTTAAGTTAATCCAACTGTCGTGATGCACGGCCTACTGCCAGGACCGGTGGCCAATCCTGCATAGCTATCAAACCCTGTGCCATATTCCTCTGCATCACGAGCACTCAGGGGCCTTTTGGTAAGCTATCCATCAAGCTGGAAAAGAGCAGGAAGACCGTTGCATACCACTAACGTATAGGGGAGGGCCAAACAGGCATAGCCTCAAGGTCATTTTATGCATTTGCATACTCGTAGTAATTAAAAGGACAAACTATGGACCCTACTCTCACCTGTAGTACACTGGAGGAAAGATCTCACTCATCATAGTCACTACAGAACAGATTGTGAATCAACAAAGCAAGGGTGCATTAACCACCATCAATTATTGCAGACCGTTTTTCAAGGTGGAATTGCATAGAAAACACCCTTGCTTTGCTTTGGATGAGTTCAAGAAGTTGAAAGGATTTGTCCTTTTCAGAAGCAGAGCTTCAACTGGGGAAACTGCTATGTTTATATTTGTAAGTGCTTCCTGTTGACTTTTCATTTCTGTAAAATGAGCATCGGTGTGAGAATGGATCTTTCACCTGCTTACTTATCCTAAAAGAGTCCTAAGTTTGCCTCAAAATGTCTACTCAACTGGAGTACTTTCTACTGGCTATTTAGTATGTGCTACCTCATTGGGTAAATGTATAGTACACATTAGTGCTGCTTAAAGGACCACAAGTTATTGTCTCATGTGACCATGTGTGGTGTAATTTTGGCAATGTGATTGTGCTTCAATTGTCTTCATACTGAAATCTGTGCCAACAAGAACCCTTCTATACAGAAGATGGTGATACTACAAAGATTTGAATCTTCACCAAACAAGGGTACTTCCTCCTAATTATATGGAGTAAGTGCTTCTTTGTTTGGTGGAGATGTGCTCATATTCCTCTGCATCACAAATGCACGGGGCTTTTGGTGAGCTGTCCATCAAGCTGGAAAAAGATGAGAAGACCTATGCATACCATTAACGTATAGGATGCGAGGCCAAACAGACAGAGCTTTGAGGTCATTTTTGCATTTGCATATTCGTAGTAATTAAAATGATGAACGATGGACTCTACTCTCGCCAGGAGAGGACAGTTTGGCGCAAAATGTCTACCCAACTGTAGTACTTTCTACTGGCTATTTAATAAGTGCTATCTCATTGAGTAAATGTATAGTGCACATTCTACACTAGTGCTGTGTAAAGGACGACGAGGTAATGTCTCCCGTGACCATGTGTGGTGTAATTTTGGCAATGTGATTGTGTCTCAAGCGTCTTCATACTGAAATCTGTGCCAACATGAATCCTCGTATAGAAAAAGACAGCGAGACTATGAAGAGTTGAATCTCCACCAAACAAGAGCAGTTCCTCTTAATTGTATGAAGTAATTGCTTCTTTGTTTGGTGGAGTTGTGTTCCTATTCCTCTGCATCATGACCGCATGTGGGGGTCTTTTGGTAAGTTGTCCTTCAAGCTGGAAAAAGGCGGGAAGAGCTGTGCATATCACTAACTCATAGTGAGCGGGTCCAAACGGACATAGCTTCTTGGTCATTTTGGGCATTTGCATACTCGTAGTAATTAAAATGATTAACGATGGACTCTGCTCTCACCAGGAGAGGACAAGAGGAAAGTTCCCATTCATCACAGTCACTATAGAAGAGATTGCGCTCTGATGGAGCAAGGATCTATTTATGTGTACCTAGCATCGAAGCCAAAATGGATCCTCACCTGCTTCTTTGTCCAAGAAGAGTCCACAGTTTCAATCTAACCTGTGGACTCTTCTAGATCACAGGGAGAATTGAGGCAGGACATGCTGCTCCCTGCATGTGGGAGCAATAGTTTCATCTGTTTTCCTGCCTGCTTCACAGCGGGCAGGAAAACAGATTAAAAGGCCCCTCCCAGCGGGCAGGAGCAGTTTTCCTGCTCCCGCCCACTGGGAGCAGACTTAGTTTGTTCTCGCTTGACGCCTGTCATAGCTCCCACCAAGCGACAGCAAACTACTATGTCCTGAGGATGGGCATCTCGGGACATAGGGAGCCGGCCCTGGGGGTTGGTGGTCCCATGGCAATTAATGGCTCCAGGAGGAGAGCCGCGTGGCCCCTCCTCCTTTCTTTTTTAGGGTAAGCCCTGGGGAAGGGGTGATCCCCAGGGTTGAAAACAGCCCGGGATAGGGGCTGCGTGGCCCCTTCCTTTTTTACAAATTGGCCATACCCTGGGGTGGGGGGCCCCGGGGCCGAATATGGCCACCCTGTCACGTTCAACTTTTATTGTGCCCCAGGCAGGTGGTGGTCCCCAGGGCAATTTGTAAGTCAGGAGGGAGTCTGCATTGTCCCTCTCCTATTGCACGGCCAATCCCCGGGGAGGTGCCAGTCCCCAGGGCCTTAAAATTCATACAGAGTGGGGTTGCAAGGCCCCCCTGCTCTTAATTTATATATGGCTCGGCCCTGAGGAGGTGGCGGTCCCCTAGGCCCATACTGGCCATGGAGAGGGGGCTCATGTGACCCCCTTCCCCATATTTTATATTAAATTTGCCCCCAGGACCTGACCCACCCGGGGCTCAAATAGAAACAAGCACCGGAGACCGCTCCTGCTTTTTAAAAGATTTTCACTGAGATTCACAGACTCTCCACAAATTTTGCTGCAAACATTTAAAAAAAAAAATTTTTGGCCCAGGCAGGGTCCCTGTGGGACCACAGCTCTAGGGGGTCAGGGTATTCCTACCCTGCCCCCTTTCTTTTTATTTTTCAGAGATGTATCTGAGAGTATCAGAAGATTTGAAGTAAGAGGATATAAGAGAGGCATCTTAAAGAAAGCGAGGCAGCGAGTGGCAGAGAAACCAAGGGCTGATTTATTGAAAGATGGCCATAAAATTCTGCCACAAGCAAAGAATAACTTCAGGCTTATAACAGGCTTCACTAGAGCAGCTGGTAGTGTGAGGAAGATAATGCAGGCTAACTGGCGGATTTCAAAGTCCGATACAGTTATAGGACAGCATTTGCCTTCGCATCCTTCACTCACGTTTAGGAAAACACGCTCCATCAGAGATCATTTTGTGGACAGCCACTTGGTAACGCAGAAAGTGCAAACAGGCATCATGGGTCTGACTGGCTTCTTCCCTTGCGGCAGGTGTAAGGCCTGTAGCAATAGTGTGAAGGTGGCAGCGTACAAAGTAGCCAGCCTTAGAAACCCTATACGTATTACTAGATTAATGAACTGCAATACACCGTACACGGTATATTGCCTAGTATGTCCGTGTGACTCAAAGTACGTGGGAGCACCATCCACCCAGTTAAAGTCCACATTTTAGAACACCAGCGGGCTATTCAGAAACAGAGACCAAAGCTACCCAGTGGCGAGGCATTTTCAGCTACATCATAACAGCGATAGAAAACTGTTAAAATATTTTTGTATAGACCATGTACCACGTGACATAAGAGGAGGGGACAGGGAAAAGAAATTGTGTAGATTAGAATTGCGCTATATCCTTGACATGGTGACAAAATCACTGATGGGCCTCAATATAGGGGAAGAGCTTGGGGTACACTTGTAAATTGCAATAAGATAGGAAAGTAGGCGGACTTAGCTGAGGGGGTCCATGAGCAGCTTTGGTAGGAATCAGCCCATCCAGGGCTTTAACTATGTTAGGCCCTTTCTATAGCATGCATAGCAAGCCGCATGAGAGTCCAAGTGGGAGTGCTGCCCAGAAAGGGCATGATTTCAGGGCACTTACATGTATATGTAATATAATATAATGTAATAGGTTCGGGGACTGACATAGCCCATCCAGGGCATAATTATGACTATGAGGCATTAGTGGTTATAATTTGTTTTGCACCACTGATTATCATGTTGTAGCCATTTGCAACATCAAGGTGAAAAAATTATTTCTAATATGTATTGGATTTAAGTTGCATTCTGGTACTCAATTTGTCAGTCTAATGCTCCTATTGAAAGTGATCTGTCGGAGAAATGAGCGAAAGTGGAATGACTCTCATGTAGCGCGCAGAGGTTTGAGCACAGAATGTATTTGTATATGTACTTACAATTGCTTTTGAAAGGGGCCGTAGAATTTTACCACTTAACACTGGTGGCTCATATATGTTTACATGCCTGACCTTTGATGATGAAAAAGTTTGGCCTGACTTTCAATTACTGGCCATGACGATGTGTCAATGACAATGTATTTATGGAGGTTTGAAGGCGGCGGCTGCCAACACTGAGGAAGGCGTCCCGCTGAAACGTGTTTGTTTTTGTTACTTGTGCCAATAAATCCACATCAGGATTACACCCGTGAGTGCTCGTGATTTGTCTTTGGAGCATGAATATATACATATATATATATGTATTACCTACTGGCAGTTGCCGGTAGGTAGTTATAGTTAGGTAGTTAGAACCTAGTTTCCATAGGAAAAGCGTTTTTTGATTTGCCAATATTTATTGCATTGTTTGACGAATCTTCGCGAATTTTTCAAACTATTGGAGCGGCCAGGTCAGCTGCTGTGTTGAAAGTTTCGGGGTGATTCGTCAAGCAGGGGCTAAGAAAAAAGTGGGGTCCCAAAACATGTTTTCTCCATGTTAATTTCCATAGGAAACTTTAGACAAGGCTCCAGCCCGAACTGCTGAACGGAATTACACCAAATTTGGCAAAAAGGTAGCTCTTGGTTCAGAAACCACTCTTTTTTTAAATTATATAAGTCCATTCAGTAGTTCCTGAGAAATTTAAATATTTCTCAGATATACATCTGGGGATGTGGAGGATCCGCGAACTCTCCTGATCTCGTGCCAGAGATCTGATTGGCAGCCAACACTTCAAACCAGGAAGTGTTGGCAGCCATCTTGTGACTCGGTTCAACCGAGTCACAGGAAGAAAGGTAAAAAAACAAGAAAAGGGACCAAGGCAGAAACACCCTCACTTCCTAGGCCTGCTCAGAAAAAGCATTTTTTTTTTTTAAATTGGCGGGATTCGTGATGAATCCGTGAATCCATCCGAAAATGTAAAAAAACAAAGCGCGAGCTCCCACGCTTCACTTCCTTTAAGCCAGCGGGTGGGCCAGGTCCTGGGGGCAACTTAAAAATGAGATGTGGGTGCCCGCGTGGGCTTCCGCAGCCCCGGGTACCACCACCTCCCTGGAGCTTTATTGTTAAAAAAAATGTGTGAAGGGCCCCTGCCCCCCATGCAGCCTCGGTGACCGCCACCTCCCCATGTCTTATGGATTGAATGCGGGGGGCTATGTGGCCTCACCGCAGGCCCAGGGACCACCACCTCCCCAGGGCTTAATTGATAAAAAATGTGTGGGGGGCTCCTGCCCCCATGCAGCCCCAGGGAACACCACTTCCCTGGGGCTAATTATCTTAAATGTGGGGGCCACGTGGTCCTCACAGCCCCGGGGACCGCCACCTCACCGGGGCTATATTTAAAAGTAAAGTGTGGGGGGGCTCCAGCCCCCCCCCACACAGCCCCGGCGACCACCACCTCCCTGGTGCTAAAATACTGTTGGAGGGGGGCCACACGGCCTCCCTCGTGGAGGTGTAAATGGCCCTGGGGACCGCCACCTCCCAGGGCCAGCTCCAGCAATATCCCGGGGTGCCCACCCCAGGGACATTGCAGTTTGCTATTGGATGGCCATCCCATAGCAAACAAGTGCTCCACTTTGAAAAAGTGAGTACATTTTGCTCTCACTTGTTCAAAGTGGAGCCCTTTGCTTTTTACCCCCAGGGAGCTGCATCTTAGCAGCTCCCTGGGGGTAAAAAGCAATGCCGGCTCCCACGGGAGGTGGGAGCTGGCCGGGACCGCAGGGGATTCAGGCTTCTCTCGCAGTCCCCAATCAGCTGCCCATGCCCCAGGGGATGGGGTCCCTGGCGCCGAAAATTGCCCTGGAGAGGGGCTGCTCGGCCCCCTCCATTACTTTTTAAAAAAAGGCATGGCTGGGCCCCGCAGGATGGGGTCCCAAGGCCGAAATCGGTCTGGGGAGGGGGCAAGCGGCCCCCTCCCCTTTAAAAAATACAACCAAAGGCTCAGCCCCGGATGATGGGGTCCCCGGGGCATATATCTGCCTCGGGAGGGAGACCGCACGGCTCCCCTCCTGTTTTATTCTTATTAAAAAATGGGTGAGGCCCTAAAAGGGTCAAGGTAAGTGAGGCCACAGAGCCCCCCTTCCTAAAATAACCCCCCCAAAAAATGAAGCCGAAAACCCCGCCCCTTTCTCCACTACTCTGGAAACTGGCCTCCTGGCGTGATCTTGGTTGGGGGACGAAGTCCCCTTCACTCCTGAGGGTCCTTAGGGGCCAACTAGCCCACCTGTTACCTCCAGTAATCCCTACACAGTGGGATTGCTGAGAAGTGGTCAGAGGCCATGCCCCTCTTTCTACCACTCTGCAAACGTGCCTCTCCATACACTGCTGGTGGGGCGATGAGGTCCCCTTGCATCCTGAGGGCCTCAGGACTAAAGTGGACTTCATCCCCCAAGCAGCAGGACACCAGGAGGCTCATTTGCAGAGTGGTAGAGAAAGGGGGCATGGCCTCTGACCACCTCTCAGCAATCCAGCTGTGTGGGGCTTACTGGAGGTAACAGGAGGGCTAGTTGGCCCCCAGGGACCCTCAAGAGGCAAGGGGGCTTCATCCCCCAAATAGTAGTGCACCACAAGGAGCATTTGCAGAGTGGTGGAGGAAGGGGGCGTGGGCTCAGACAACCTCCCAGCAATCCCACTGTGTGGGGTTTACTGGAGGTAACAGGTGGGCTAGTTGGCCCCTAAGAACCCTCACCAGTGAAGGAGACTTCATCCCCCAACCAAGAGCTTGCCAGGAGGCATGTTTGCAGAGTGGTGGTGAAAGGGGGCGTGGGCCTGCTATCAGAACTCAGTAATCCTGCTGTATGAAACTTACTGGAGGTTATAGGAGGGGTAGTTGGCCCCCAAGGACGTCCTTGGGGGCCAACTACCCCTCCTGTTACCTCCAGTAGGTCCCACACAGTGGGATTGCTAAGAGGTCTTCGGAGGCCACACACCCCTTTCTCCACCACTCTGCACACGTGCATCCTGGCGTACTACTGGTTGGAGGATGAAGTCCACTTTACCTCTGAGGGACTTTGGTGGCCAAGAAGCCCTCCTGGTACCTCCTGTAAGACCTACGCAACTGAATTCCTGAGAGCTAGTCAGAGGCCCAGCCCCCTTTCTCCATCACTCTGTAATTGCGACTACTACTTAAAAAATGAAGAAATTCACAGAAAAAAACAAAGGTTACAGAAACGTCATGGTTAGGAATTAGCACTTAAAAAACCCTCGAAGTTCACTGAAAAATCACAGGTTTCAGGGACATTATAGTAAGGAATTACCATTTAAAAAAACCTTCAAAATTCACGGAAAAAAACACAGGTTACAGGAATGTTATAGTTGGCTGACATTTCACTCATACAAACCAGAGAAAATCAGCCGTTATAACTCGCGCCCCCGCAATGCACTGCTGATGACGTCACTTATTATGTTACGCATGACATGGTCAGTGACATCACTGATGGCATCACTGATGGCATCTCAAATGACATCACTACTGACATCATCTACATAATCTCTGATGCACCTACTCATACCCCAATATAATCTTTCATACAACCACTCCAAATTTTACACTATCGTTCTCAAAACCAGACACACCAATACCAGTACTTACATACCCACTTACTGATTTATAGGTCTGCACACACATCCACTCACTCACCCATACAGCCACTCATACACGCAGTCACTCGCCAATACAGCCACTGATATATCCACTCATACACCCATACAGACACTCACACACCGCCACTCATCCATAGAGTTACTCACACACCTAGTCAGTCACCCAAAGAGTCAATCACACTGCCATTTACTTACCTATATATTTTTACACACACCACCTCACTTATTCATACAGATACTAACGCATACTTACTCTCTTATACAATCACTGACACAAGCACACACTCATCCATATAGCCACTCTCACAATCACTCACTCTCACATACAGTCACTTATATACTCAAACACTCGTATATAATGCCTTTCACATATGCAGTTACTTGCCCATATACCAGTGAGACATCCATTCACTCACTGACACAGCCATACGCATACTCTCTCACCCACACAGCCTCTCTCAGACGCACTCATGAACCCATACTCTCAATGAATCACCCACTCACACATCCATGCAGGGAGTCACACACCCTCCACCCACTCACCCACACAGGTACTCAGGCACCCATACAGGTACTCAGACAACCAATCAATAGCCCATATAGACACATGTAGCTACTCACCAAACCATGCAGCCACTTACACACACAACTGACAGACTGATACGGACATGCACACAGATTAGTCACTCACCCATACATTCACTGAGACATGGATAATCACTCACTTATACAGTCAGTTACACACCCATTGAATCATCCATACAGACACTCATACACCCATTTGTTCTTCAATACACCTTGGCATATATATATATGTAACATTCTTAAACCCACAGTCACTGGATGATGTCATCAGTGATGTAATTTGAGATGCCATCAGTGATGTCACTAACCATGTTATGAGTGATATAATATGTGACATCATCAGCAGTGCATTGTGGGGGCGTGAGTTATAGTTAAAAACCACAGGTTTCAGGAACGTTATAAGTAGGCTGACATTTCACTCATACAAAAACAGAGAAATTGGGCCGTTATAGTTAGCTGTGCTAACTATAACTTGCGCCCCCGCAATGCACTGCTGATGACGTCACATATTACATCACTCATAACATGGTCAGTGACATCACTGATGACATCACTGATGACATCTCAAATTACATCGCTGATGACATCATCCTGTGAGTGTGAGTGTTTCTAAAAAGTTTAAGAATGTTCTATATATATGCCAAGGTGTATTTGAAGATTGAGTGGGTGTATGAGTGTCTGTATGGAGGATTTAGTGGGTGCGTGAGTGACTGTATAAGTGAGGGATTAAACGTGTCTTAGTGAATGCATGAGTGAATGACTAATCTGTGTGAATGTCTGTATCAGTCTGTCAGTTGGTGTGTGAGTGGCTGCATGGGTTGGTGAATAGCTACGAGTGTCTATATGGGTTAATGATTGGTTGTCTGAGTTCCTGTTTAGGTGCCTGACTGTCTGTGGGTAGTGGGTGGGGGATGTGACTCCCTGCATGGATGTGTGAATTCAGTGATTCACTGGGTGTATGGGTTCATGAGTACATCTGCAAAGGGCTGTATGGGTGAGTGAGTGTGCTTATGGCTGTTTTGGTGAGTGAATGGATGTCTCAGTGGAATATGTGTAACTAACTACATATGTGAAAGGCAGTATATGTGAGTGTTGGAGTATATAAGTGACTATGTGATAGTGAGTGATTGTGAAAGTGGCTGAATGGATGAGTGTGTGCTTGTGTCAGTGATTGTAGGAGAGAGAAAGTATGTGTTACTTTCTGTATGAATAAGTGAGTTGGTGTGTGTGTATAACTGTATAGGTGAGTAAATGGTAGTGTGATTGATTCTTTGGGTGTTTGAGTAACTCTATGGGTGAGTGGTGGTGTGTGAATGTCTGTATGGGTATATAAGTGCATATATCAGTGCCTGTATTGATGAGTGACTATGTGTATGAGTGGCTGTATGGGTTAGTGAGTGGATGTGTGTGTAGACCTATGAATCAGTGAGCAGGTATGTACTAACTAGTATTGGTGTCTCTATGGTTTCGAGAATGGTAGTCTGTATTTTAGAGTGGGTGTATCAAAAGTTATATTAGGGTGTGAGGAGGTGCATCAGATATTAAGTGGATGATATCAGCAGTGATGTCATTTGAGATGTTGTCAGTGATATCATGAGTGATGTCACTGACCATGTCACTGACCATGTCATGAGTGATGTAATATGTGACGTCATCAGCAGTGCATTGTGGGTGCGCGAGTTATCTCTGGGTGACCACCACTCCTCACACCACTCGTCTGGACTTCCCTCAGCTTCTGCGTCGCTTTCCCTTGGTTCGGGCAGGTTGGTTCATTCGTCCATCCTGGGTACCTCTCCTAGCTCTTTTATTAGGTTCTTCTCCTCGGGGTCCCCCACGCTCTAAGCCTCGTCCTTCCTTTCTCTTTCCAACTCGTTTTCTCATCCTCCTCCTCGTATTGTTGATTGGTTCTTCCGCCTCACGCCCTCGCTCTCTGCTTGTGTGAATGAATGGTAGTCCTTTTTTAATTTTTGTCTTGTGTTCCAGCTTCTATTGAGGTCAACGGGACCCGGAAGAAACGGAGACCATCGCGGAGAGTCAGGAGGTGAGTTGGGGTTTTGTGTTCGGTTCATGGGTGTCTTTTTACAGGGAGTCCCTTTTTTCTTTGCACCCTTTTACCCAAAAGGTGCAAAACTTTCAGTCCTCCCAAAATGAAATGGGGGCATCAGGTCTGCAAAGTTTCAATCACATTCATCAAATGGGTGCAAAGTTTTAAAGGGACAAAAATCTGAACAATCCCTATCTCTGGTCACCCTACCTATAACTAAACCACAAAGTGGCTACCACCACTCTGTAGTATATTGATGGAGAGTACTTGGCAGTATTTCCATTAGGGGGCATGACCCGCTGGCCTCCATATGGAACAAAGGATTATACCAGACAATACATATTAGAGGTGAGAAAGGGAGAAGGGAGAGGTTTTTCCTCTCCCTGGCGATTCTGGATTCTTCACATTTTAAGAGACATAATTCACATTGTACACACAATTGATGGACGGAATGCAGAACAAATCAAATAATTCACCCCCAGTCAAGAGATCTGGGTTAAATCCATCATTCCTTTGCTCACAATGCCACCCCAGTTTAGTTTTGATTTGTTCTGCATTCCATCCATCAATTGTGTGTCTTTTGCTTTCTCGCCCTAAGTGCGCCGGGTATGTCCAGACATGGGTCCTGGGCTCACTGTGCCACTGGATTCAAGCTATCCTGGCTGATGTGGGTTTAAACCCTGAAACCGGTCCTAGGGTGCTTGTTTCCGGTCCAGGAAGGACCAGGCTTGGCAGTTCGGGCTGGACTGTTCCCATGAGGCACAGGGTCAAGACTGATTTGCATATAGCCATGTCTAAACTGGGGTGGCATGGTGAGCAAAAGAATGATGGATTTAACCCAGATCTCTTGACTGGAGGTGAATGTTTTGATCTGTTCTGCATTCCGTCCCTCAACTGTGTGTCTTTTGCTTTCACGCCCTAAGTGCGCCGGGTATAACAAGACGTGGGTCCCGGGCTCACTGTGCCACTGGAATCAAGCTATCCTGGCTGATGCGGGGTGAAACCCTGAAACTGGTCCTAGGATGCTTGTTTCCGGTCCAGGGAGGATCTGGTTTGGCAGTTCAGGCTGGACTGTTCCCATGAGGCACAGGGTCAAGACTGATTTGCATATGGCCAGGTCTAAACTGGGGAGGCATGGTGAGCAAGATAATGATACATTTAACCCAGATCTCTTGACAGGGGGTGAATGTTTTGATTTGTTCTGCATTCCGTCCAACAATTGTGTGTCTTTTGCTTCCTCGCCCTAACTGTGCCGGGTATGCCCAGACGTGGGTCCCGGCCTCACTGTGCCACTGGATTCAAGCTATCCTGGCTGATGAGGGGTGAAACCCTGAAACCGGTGCTAGGATGCTTGTGTCTGTTCCAGGGAGGACCTGGCTTGGCAGTTCGGGCTGGACTGTTCCCATGAGGCACAGGGTCAAGCCTGATTTGCATATGGCCAGGTCTAAACTGGATTGACATGTTGAGCAAAAGAATGATGGATTTAACCCAGATCTCTTGACTGGGGGTAAATGTTTTGATTTGTTCCGCATTCCGTCCATCAATTGTGTGTCTTTTATAATTCACATTGTGGCAGCAGGATGAATGACGAGGTTTGCCAAGACTGTCAATTTTAACAATCTGCATATGGCTACTTTATTAAACTAGATGCACTGAACAACAATAAGGATGGATTTTGAAATGTATGTGGTGATTGAATGCTATTATATACTACAGCACAGTTTCCAGGATGAGAATACAGATGCATTTTGGGACTTGTAGGAACTTGTTTTGGTCAAGTGGTGAAATGAATTTAAAGCACCTGTGTCTTGAGATTGCACACATCTATTCCTGTGATCAAGGCATTACTGCTGAAACGCGGAAGGAAGGACCATTAACATGCAGCCACTTTATCAATTTAAATATAAGCTGTGGTGAAACCGTGAATTGGCTTCAGCAAATCTCCTCTTTTGCATTTAATTAACGGGATGCTCCGTCCATGTCAGCTGAGGCTGCCCTGCAGGTTCGGGGGCCCCCGTCGATGGAGATTACTTGACAATATATATATATGTATATTCTATTACTTTTATGACATGTACTGTTGAAATAAAGCTTGTTGAAATGAAAATATATATATATATATTTTTCATTTCAACAAGCTTTATTTCAACAGTACATGTCATAAAAGCAATAGAATATACAATACATATGATAAAGGAGTTTAAAACTGAGTAATTTATTTAAGACATCATTAAGTAAGTCCAGGTATCATAAGTTAAATAGTAGACAAATACAAGTGCATCTCTATATGACATAAGATCACAGTAAGAATAAAAGAATACATGTGTATGTAAAAATTTGTTAAAAACATGTACCGTAGGCAGTCATATAAAATGCAATAGGCAAGGTGCAACAGAAAATGAAGTACAGGTTAGTAATTTCATGCTCTAACAAAAGAATAACTAAGGTCCACTATGATCCCTTAGGAGAGGAATTGATAGCTTCTCACGCCTTATGGCCCACATCCAAGCTAAGAACTTAGAAATTGCACATGCAAATAGTGCCAGTGAGTAAATCGTTAGAATCCTTAGTGCAGTGACACTACTTCTAGTCCTAAAGAACTCACATAAGGGTTTCAACCGCATCTTACGAAGGCTGGCATATGCAGGACAGACAATCAGTACATGAGGAATGGTTTCACTAACAAAGCAGAAGGGACAACAATCATTAGAATTAACATTTTATTTATTAGTGAATGAGTTTAAAGGGAGCGATCCTGTCCTAAATTGGAAGTAAAGTTTCCTATCTGATGGTAATGCTATGATATCCCAATATTGTTCCAAGAGGGGGTTGAATTTAAATTCTAGGAATCTTCCAGTCAGAGATGAACTCTAAACCACTCGGTACTCTTCCAGTAGAACAAATGACCAATAGAGCTCTTTAAGTTTTTCAATTGAAGGAATAGAAGCTCCCGTAGGATTATACCACATTGACTTCAGGCCCATGCCCATCAGTTTGTGTTTGACATAACAGAGCCATTCACTGTTGTTGGAGCAGTCAGCGTCTATAACATCCTTTAGAACTGTGGCATAGTGGACCACCTCAGGAGGAAACCAAAGTCTTCGCCAGAATAAAATGGGGCGAAGCTGGGCTTTACTCGTCACTGATATTTATGTATATATTTATTTATATATATACCTGAACCTAACTTTAATGTCCCCGTAACCTTTGTTTTTTCAGAGAAAAAAAAATGTACATATATATATATATATATATATATATATATATATATATATATATATAATATATATATATATCCCCTGCTCACACTGTAAGGATAGCCCGCACTCCAGGTTAATCCAAAGGTTTCTTTATTTTACTGCTGGTGCGTTTCAACCAAACGGTCTTTCTCAAAGCTGGAGAAACCTTGTGACAGTGTTCTCTATATACTCAGAGAGACACAGTTGCATAATCAATTAACATAGGCAAAATACTTCAGCACTTTTAAATAATGTATGCTCATTAGTAATAGGAAAAAAGACTTCATGAGTCCAACATAAAAAAAAATGTTTCTTCCCTGAAAATAAATTAACATGGTATCTCACCAAGAGAGAATAGAATAAATTGAAAAAACAAATTAAAATTAGATAAAAGTACAAAATAAGGAACGGCACAATACTATGCAAGTGCATATAATCACTGGTGATGCAGTCTCTCTCAAGGGTGCCCAGACCAGCATCCAAAAAAATAGAGAATGACGGTCAAGTGATCTATGTGAACACACAGGGTGGGGTTTTAACGGATGGGGGGGCAAAGGAACAGGGTGGGAGATGTCAAGTGACCAGAGTAGACACACCAGAGGTAGAGAAAAAAAGAAAGATCTACAGAGTCCCAATAGAGACAAAAAAGGGGCAGGGGGATGTTTCAGTGCCAGAGTGGCCGTGGTAGCCTGTGTGAGGTGTAATGTCATCTACCCCTATAATAGCTCACAGAAAATAGGGTTTCATGTGTCATATGGACTCCCGTGTCACAGATCCTCCGACCCCCTAGATGTGAGAGAAGTGCAAGGATATGCAGCAGGAAGATGAAGAAAACACTGGGGAAAAAGACTGATACCACCGCTGGGTGTGCTACTCCAAATGTACATGTCGCTCCTCATCCTGGTTGAGGCCTCCCGGGTGTTTGATGTTGAGACTGATTATGTATTGGGATTCCAGTCTTCTGAGGGCCCATTCCCTCTCGCCACCTCTGGTCTTGGCCGGAACTCTGTCAATTCCAAAAAAGGACATTTTGAGATTCTCAGCATCAGTAGAGCTGTGCACGGTGTTGCAGTGTCTTGCCATGGGATATGTTGTGTCATTATTGTGAATGGCCCTGAGATGCACCAGGACTCGTTTCTTCACTGGAAAAATCGTGCTCCCCACATACCTCATGCCACACACACTCATCAACACATAAACAACAAAGTCACTGTTACAGTTAATGAATGGCTTAATCTTGTGTTGTTTGCCATTGGGCAAGGGAACAGACTTGACGTTGGTACTGTGGGTGCACGCCTTGCACTTGCCACATTTATGGAACCCGGGGAGTTCCCTCAACCATGTACCGCTTTGCAAGTGACCTGGTTCAATCATGGTATGCACCAGCATGTCTTTCAGCGAGTTGCTTCTCCGGTATGTGATTTGTGGGTTTGGCTAACCAGTTTGCCTATGGCAGGGTCCAATTTGACCAAATGCCAATGTTTCCTGACTATTGCTGGAACCTCAGTACAGCTCGAGTTGTAAGTAGTTATAAGCCTGATCTCTGGTTTGTTGTTCATATGTGGTTTGGGTTTAAGCAAAGTCCCTCTCTCCACTCCACTGATCTTGCGTTTGGCATCCTCCAAAACCTTACGCATGTAACCCCTCAGCAAGAATCTCCCAACCATCCTCCCTTCCTCTAGTTTCTAGGCTTCAAATGTACTGCAGTTTCTCCTAGCTCTAAGGAGTTCCCCATAGGGAATGCTGCATTTGAGTTTAGGTGGGTGGTGGCTTCTGGCATGCAGGATACTGTTGCCAGCTGTCTCCTTTCTGTGAAGACTAGTCTGTATTGTCCCATTAAGCACCAACATCCAGGAAATCAATCCTGTTGGTGCTGGTTTTGCTTGTAAATTTGAGGTGCAAGTCATTGACAGATATGAAATCCAGGAACTCATCTAAGTTTTTTGTTGTTGTTTTTTTTTTTAAACTTTATTTATATATAAAGTTGGCATTTTACACATCTATTGAAGCTTGTAGATAAAACATATGAATCATATATCTGACAATATGTATACCCCCCGTCAACACAAATTATGAGTTCAGTGATACAGAAGCAGATGAACCGTTTGTTCCTTTTAGGGCATAGCATGTAATTAAGGGTTGTCCGGTGAAGCAGGAGCTGAATCTTGGCTGCGCATATATCTTAGGAAAGGCTCCCAAATGTCCCGTGGTCTGGATCTTGGAGGCATCAACTCCCAATAGTTTGATAATTGTTCATGGCAGTAAACGATGTCCCGTATCCAGTCATTTAGTTTGGGAGCCAGGATGCCACCCCAGCACATTGCAATTTGCCGCTTGGCAAGGAGTAGTAACAGCGCAGTAAGTCTACGAGAGGGCTTCGGTATTTCCGCTACATGACCCAGGAGGCCCACAAGCGGGGAAGGCACCAGCTGTAGCTGTGGGATGTCCCCTAACGTCCTGTATACCTCTGCCCAGTATGATGCAACCGCCGGGCAATGCCAGGCGAGATGAAGAAAATCTGCTGTGTCTGTATGACATCGTGTACATTGCGAATCTGGAGATAGGCCCAGTTTATGTAGCAACACTGGGGTACAATAAGTGCGGTGTAAAAAGTTGAAGTGAATAAGTCTTAGCCGGTAGTTTGGGGACAATAGCTCGAGTTGGCTGCAACAGAACGACCATTGTGCGTCAGTAAGGGGAAAAGTAAGATCATTCTCCCATGCCTTCCGGGCTGGCAGTTGTGCTGCAGATGGGAGGTGTTGCATAGTTCGGTAAAGTGCTGTGATGAGTTTCCGCGGTGAGGCAGTGGTGTAAGTGTGTTCTAACGCGGCAAACAAAGCAGGAGGCGCTGGAAAGGAAGGGAAGAGGCCGCGGCAGGCTGCCCGCAGTTGATAATATAAAAAGGTATCTAGTGGGTTGCTGGGTGTTGCAGGCTGGTCGCAGAAGTGATCACCTGGAAAGAGATCAGCAAAGGCGTGCAAGCCAAGTTTGTCTGCACGGGTACATGCTCCACCATCTTGTAGAGGGGGCAGTAAGGAGTGTTTTGCTAGTGGGACCGAGGGTGCATATAGGAGGGGAGCGTCTGCTCGCCTCGCCAATTCAATCCATGCCCAGCGCTGGCATTGTGAAGTGTCAATTTCAGCAATGGGCCATTTGTAGGGAGCGAAAAGGGCTGTGGACAAGGGCCAAGGGGATACTGCGTCTATCTCCACCGTAACGTGCGGCTGAAAAGGCGTGGGGTGTGTTCAGAAATGTAGAAATTGTGCCTGGGCGCAGAGTGCGTAGAGGTGTAGGTCTGGGGCACCTAGCCCTCCCAGGAGCTGTGGTTTGGCCAATGTTTCGTACTTGACTCGGGCCTGTTTCCCAGCCCACACCAGTGTGATGAGATTTGAGCGAAGTCGTCGGAAAAAGGCTTGCGTTAGGGGAGTGGGAATATTAATGAATAAATAGAGAAACTTTGATAGGACGACCATCTTCGCAATGGCAATTCGACCCGCCTGAGACAGAGGGAGTTTGGACCAAATGGGAATACATTCTTCTAACCAGTTCATGGCTTTACCAAAATTGGCCTGCCATAGTTCAGCTAGGTCTCTACTGAGATAAACTCCCAAGTATTTGACTGGTCCCGAAGCCCTTTGGAGTGGGTACTCTGTGGGGAATTGGGCAGTGGTGTCTGTCAATGGAAAAAGTATCGACTTATTCCAGTTGATCTGGATGCCCGGAAAGACCACCAAAACGAATTAGTTCACAAATTAGAGGGGATAAATTCTGCTCAGGATGGATCACGCAGAGTGTGATGTCGTCTGCATAAAGGGATATAGTCAGGCTACGTGTTGTGAATCCTATTCCCCGATTGGCGTGGTGTTGGCGGATGTGCGCGGCAAGGAGTTCCATCGCAATCGCGAAGAGCAATGGCGAGAGGGGAGACCCCTGCTGCGTGCCCCTGCCGACTAGGAAGGAGTCTGATATTTGTCCGTTTAGTTGTATACGTGCGGTGGGCGATGTATATAGGAGGCGCACTTGCTTGAGGAAAATAGAGCCAAGACCCATTTGCGTCAAGAGGGGAAACAAGAATCCCCACTCCAGAGTATCGAACGCTTTGGTGGCGTCGAGTAGAGCGGCCAGCGCTGTTTTTTGTGGATGTAGATAGTGCATTACCGTGAACACGGTCCGGAGATTATGCACTGTAGACTGATCTGGTTGGATCATTACTGGCAGCAGTAATTGTAGTCTGTTTGCAAGGATCTTGGCGAAAATCTAGTTGTCAATGTTGATAAGCGATAGGGGCCTATAAGAATCGCATTGATCAGCAGATTTATCGGGCTTGAGGAGTGTAAAGATTACCGCCTCACGCATGGAAGGAGGCAGTGAACCCACCTCTAGCGCATCTTGAAATACTTCCAGAAGTCTGGGGATTAAGAGGTCTGAATATTCTTTATAAAAGGAGGCAGTCAGCCCGTCTAGGCCCGGTGCTTTATTGGGGGCAAGGCCAGCTATTGCCTGCCGCACCTCGTCTTCAGTAATGGGAGAGTCCAAGAACTTGCGGTGTGAATTGGAAAGCCATACTAGTTCGACGGCATCAAAGTAAGCTTGTAGTTCAGGAGCGGGTGTCGCACGGGTGGTGGAATATAGCTGAATGAAGAAGTCTACCATGACACGCATGAGATGGGGAGTGTGAGAGCATCTCTGGCCTTCTGAATCTGTCAAGCTGGAAATGTACGAGGACGCTCGGGGTTTGTGGAGCAATCTGGCTAGTGTCTTACCTGAACTATCCCCCTCGCCGTATCTACGCGCCTGTGTTTCCCTACCTAAGAATTTGACCTCCCTATCTGCCTCCTCCTGGTATTCGGTAAGCTTGCTACGGATGTCTGCCAGCACCTGGGGGTCATTGGATTGGTGAAACTGAGTCTCAAGCGTGGAAATGTCCACCTCGAGCTGGGGAGAGCGTGCCGCGAATAGCTTTGAGCACCCCATGCTGCTTGGCAATGCACTCCCCTCTAATGACCGCCTTAAAGGCGTCTCAAAGGGTCGCGGGAGATTGGACTGATCCAGCGTTAAATTCAAAGTAGTTTTCGATGGCAGTGTGTATCTCCTCGTGAAAGACCTGATCTCTAAGCGCATTTGGGGGAGACGCCAGGAGAACGCGCGTGTTGGTGTTTGCGGGGGTGAAGTGTCATCAGGACCGGCGCGTGATCTGAGAGGGCATGAGGAAGATGAGACCTGAGGGTTCCATGGAAGCATAGTCTTAGATATCAGCCAATAGTCAATCCTCGACCATGTTTTATGCTGCAGGGAGAAACATGTGCCTTCACGTGTGTCGGGATGAGAATCTCGCCATGTATCTTCAAGGAGGTTGTCTGTGATAATTGTGTTCAGCATAGCTGCCGCTTGTGGGTGTGGTCGTCTAGTACAACCTGCCCGGTCCATGTCGCCTGTTATGACGTCGCCGTTATATTGAACACGCCCCTGCTCCCTCGCCTGTCGCAGCACGACATCACGGTCTCTATAGTTCAGGAGCCTCACCACAATAGGTCTCGGGGGGGCCCCTGGTGGATTTATTGGTCCTAGCGATCTGTGTGCCCTTTCGAAGATGAAAATTGGTGACAGGCAGGAACCAAAAAGATCTTTCAGCATGGTTTCCACAAAGTCTTCCATCCGAGAGATAGCTGTGGACTCAGGGATGCCTGTTATGCGAAGATTATTTTGTCGGGAGCGGGCTTCAAGATCTTCATTTTTCTGTTTTATAAGGTCCAAGATTTTGTCCATTTTCAACAGATGTTCTGTCGCAGCCGTCTGATTATCTTCAGTCTCAGAGACTCTGGCCTCAACCTGCTCGAGTCTGGTGTCGTGCTCATCCACCCTGTGTTTCACTCTATCCAGGCGAGTGGAGAGTGCGTCTAGTTTGGCATCTATGTTGCGCAGACTTGAGCGAACATCCAGCATTATGGCCTTGAGATCCTGCTCCTGCTCCTCTGGTGGGTCATCATTATCCCGAGAAGGTGGCGCGGTGTGTTTCTCTCCTTCAGTGTCCGCCTGTTGTGCACTACGTGTTTTTTCAAAGGGGCGCTTCGATTGTCTTCCCTCAGTCTTCCCCATGACTGCAGTGGCACTCTTGTCGCAGACACTCGTTCACAGAGAATCGGCAGGACCGTCGTCCACTAGCGGGCCGCGAACCCTGCGTGATTTTCACCACAAGTTCCCAAGTTCACCTACGTTCACTATCCCGTGTGGAGTGCGTGTCGGCCTCGGCGTGAAGCAGGACCAGGGTTCCTCCAGATGTTGGCAAATGGGCGCGGCCCTCTGCAAAGGCGGTTCGTCCCCCGCCGGGCCGAGCGTGCCCCCATCGGGCTAGAGGCCATGCGGCCCGGAACCCGCTGCTGTAGAATATACTTGTCTTCCCACGGGCCGTGTGCGTCAAGCAGAGGGGCCGTGTGTCACACCAGAGCCAATGACTGTATCGCAGGTGCCTCGCCTATGCCCTGGAGCGGGTCAAGTGCCAGGGAATCAAGCTGCTACCAGGCCACCAAAGCGGGTGCGCTGCTTCAGGCCCAGGCCCCAGCCGAGCACGGCAGGTCTGTCTGTGCGGCTTTTGTCTCCCACACTGCGGGGCAGCTATCGCAGTGCTGAGCAGGTGAGGGCAATGGGCCGGTCCGGTGTCCGCAGGGGGGTCCGGGGCAGAGGCGCACAGGCAAGACCACACAGCTCGCGGCAGGATCACCAGGCTCCCAGCCCCTCCGGCTCCAGCCGACGCGCCTCACCTGCTGATTGGTAGGGCACACACAACTGCGCTGAACGCGGTGGGGAACCTGCCGTCGCGCGGGCCCCGGTCTGCCGGGTGATCAGCAGGCACCACCAGCAGAGGCTCCAGCAGGTAGTCCGCAATCCCTAGCTTCCGCCTGTTTAGCGAGTGTCGTGCGGGCTCCAGACAGGCCTCTGCTGCGATGGTCTGGAGCCGACAGCAGGCACAGCAGGCAATACCTCCAGCGGGCAGCACGCGGGTCTCAGCCTCCACCAGCGCTTTCAATTAGCCCCGTGGGGCCTCAAGCCGTCGGGCGCTCCGCGAGGCTCCAGGCAACATGTACAGGCCGCAGCACACCACCAGCCTCTTGGTACCTCGCCGGGTGTCTTTGTTTGGGGTCTGAAATCGTGTCCCGGCGCTGGTCCTGTGGTCTATGGATCATTACGGGGCAGTCACTGGAACCGACAGCCCCCGGTGCAGCTGGAACTGTATGGATAAGTACTCAGCCAGCGGAGCTCGCTTAGGCAGCGGCCATTCCGCACCGCAGCGAAGCCACGCCCCCAGGAACTCTTCTAAGTTGAGTTGGGGGCCATCCCAAATGAGAAAAATATCACCAATGTATCTGGTCCAAAGGACCAGATGCTTTGTGTATTTGTCCAGGGCCTTAGACCAGACACATTCCGATTCCCACCACCCCATGAACATGCTGGGTAGCTCGGCGCAAAGCAACTGCCCATGGCAGTCCCGGCGAGTTGCCTATACCATTGCTTACCAAACAGGAAATAGTTATTTTCCAGGCAAAAATGGAGCATCTCAAGCAGAATGTTAGTGTGGTTATATGTGGCTATGGGTCTGTCCCTAAAGAAATGTTTGCAAGCCTGAATTCCCAGATCATGCTGGATGCAAGTATACAGTGAGACCACATCCACAGTACAAAAGATGTAATCAGATTGCCATGGTATGCCCGAGACCTAGGATATAAAGTCCATACTGTCGCAGCAATAGGAGGGTAAGCTGCAAACATAAGGGAATAGGAAATGGTCTACATAAATTGAGGCATTCTCCAAGAGACTATCATTGGCTGAGATTATTGGCCTACCTGGTGAATTGGTACTGTGCTTATGGACTTTGGGCAGCATGTAAAAACAGGGACTAACAGGTTTCTTGACTGTTAAAAACAAAGGTTCCTCTTGATTTAAAAGCCCCAAGGTGTGCCATTTGGACAGCATATCATGAAAACAATTAATAGTGGCAACATATTGCCCAACATTAGTCTTAGTGTAGTTGCCGGAAAAGTCAAGCTGTCTCTTGGCTTCAGCCATGTACTTCTTGATGTCCCACAGCACAACATTACCCCCTTTGTCTGAAGGTTTAATCACAAAAGAAATCCCTTGTTTCAGGGATGGCAGTGCTGCTTGTTGGCCTTTAGTTAAATTCATGGCAGCACGATTCATGTTACTCACTCCCAATTTGCAAATGTCATGTACCACAGCCTCGTGGAATGAGTCAATGTTGTTGTGGGGGGTGTTGGGATTAAACCTTGATTTCGGTTTAAAATCACTATGACTTCTCTTGTCAGTCTCCAGATCCAGGAGATTCAATAGTTCCCTCTCAGAGGCCCAATCCCTGTGGCCTAATTCCAACTCCCTAAGGAAGCTAAACCCGCAATATTTCCAATGGACACGAGATTGGAGGGCATGTGGGTTCAGTGGGGTTGTACCCTGTCATGGAAACCTCTGGTACACTCCTGGACCCTTTCAAAGTATGGATTTTGAGCAGTTTTAGTTTCCTGGCAAACAAAAACATATATATATATATATATATATATATATATATATAGCGATAGATTCGTCTCTTTACCAAGGTAAGGATTTGTTGAACAGACGAAGCGAACCCAAATGATGGTGCAATTGTAGTTTATTTCATGCCCAACACCACCGCAGCCATAACGCGTTTCAGCCCGCGTGGGGCCTTGATCAAATGAGATATATATATATATATTTCCTCACCAACTCCAATAATGCGCAGCACTCTCCCAGGGGGTTGTTTTTCAAAACGGTTTATTAAGCCATAAGGTTACTCCTTCCTCCACCAACGCGTTTCAACCAGCAGGTCTTGATCACGGTGCAAACATTTGTCCCTCTACACTTTTTATTATTTATACCTATTGCCCAGTTAACATATTAGGTGCATTCTGGTACTGGTAGTTTCTAAGTGAAAAAACACCCAAAACGTGTGAAAATAAAACAGTTTTACAAACATTTCTAAATCTTTTGTCATTGAGTGTCTATTTGGGAGTATGAGTTATTTGGAAAGACCTTAAATTTGCTTTTTCGGTTTAGTGCCCGCAACATTAAAATTATTGTTCTTGCACATATGTCAGTCTCAGTGACTTATTACAACGTCTATATTTTTATAGCATGTATTATAAAGAGATACCATAGATATATACATGCATCTGTATCTTATGGCTAAGTGCCCTAGATGCTCATTAGTAAGTCTCAATCTAGACCTGCTGGTTGAAACGCGTTGATGTAGGAAGGAGTAACCTTATGGCTTAATAAACCGTTTTGAAAAACAACCCCCTGGGAGAGTGCTGCGCATTCATATCTTTATTGCAGACTCGTTTCAGCCAATATGCTTTCCTCAGTGCAAAAATACGAAAATGAAGCACACAGCATCACAGTTCCTTTTAACGGTCGCTACCTTGTTTTCATTGGAAGTTTCCCCTCGATGGCAAAATGGAAAGAGGACTTCTGAATTGTTTGCTGGACTTCGCCCGCCATGTCAGTGCGTCCTGATATCAGTGCTTACTGCATAACATCCATCTATGCTCCAAAGCATTAATCCATAATCTTTCCTGAATGGATGAGCACTGTTTACTTTTTTCACTTCTCATGAATTGCCGTTTATGTCCCATTCACGTTGTTATCTCTCGCCACGCAGGGGCTTATTTTGATCATTGTTCATGCGCCGATCGCTGTGCGCCTCCACGCCCCTCGCCTGCTGCTGGATTTTACTTACAGGTACGTCCACAGGCATCCGTAAAATTACTGTTTGCCTTGAATTTGTATAATTCACGACCACCTTGGTCGACTGAGTAGTCCTATCAGCAATGGTTCTGGCAGCGTAACACATAGAATATAGCAGCTCCAAACCCACCAGTAGCCGCAAAACTCAAAGGCGGGTGCCCCGCGTATGATTGTATTTTGTATAGCAAAGTTTTTAATGGCTGCATGGATCAGGCATACTAAGTATTCCTCTGAAAGTTTTAAGGGTGTAGCTCTTATGACGTAGCACACAGAGTTTTACATTTTTAATACTTTTACAACTGTAGTTTTAGCATATATAACTGTTTCTCCTAGGCAAACCTATGAAGTTTGTAACTGTAAATAATGATGTAATTCTTACAATTATGCTGCTACTATATGGAACTTTTTCCCTTTTGCACAAACACCAATGAACTTTGACTGAACTGTCTTGCTGTGATTGTAAATAGGCTGTGACTGTTTATTTATATTGAAATGTCTCATTTGTATTGTGTGTTTGTAATTGTCTTGTTTTATGGTGTACTTTTATGATCCGCAGAGATCGAAATAAAGTCTTTTGATTGATTGATTTGATTTAGCGGGTGCATGAGTGACTCTATAAATGACTGATTAAACGTGTCTTAGTGAATGCATGAGTGAATGACTAATCTGTGTGAATGTCTGTATCAGACTGTCAGTTGGTGTGTAAGTGGCTGCAAGGGTTGGTGAATAGCTACATGAGTGTCTACATGGGTTAATGATTGGTTGTCTGAGTACCTGTATAGGTGCCTGCCTGTCTGTGGGTAGTGGGTGGGGGGATGTGACTCCCTGCATGGATGTGTGAGTCGGTGATTCACTGGGTGTATGGGTTCATGAATACATCTGCAAGGGGCTGTATGGGTGAGTGAGTGTGCATATGGCTGTTTTGGTGAGTGAATGGATGTCTCAGTGGAATATGTGTAAGTAACTACATATGTGTGTTAGAAACGGGGTAGCGTGGTGCGGAGCGGGAAGGCTAAACCAGGAGCATTGTGTAAAGCATCCGCGCAGCACACACAGGCGACCCACCAGGCACACTACAAAAAGCAGACCACACCAGTTGGAGTAAGAAAAACAGCATATGTATTATGCAATCAGCATAGCAGAATGTAACCACAGTGGTAACACGGCGCCAACCTGCACCCGGTAGATATAAACAGTGGGGACTATTTACAGGGCAGCGCCAATCGGGCCGCTGCCAGAATCATTATAAGCACACGATGCAGAACATTAACACCCTATTGGCAGGAAACAGTAGGCATGGATCTTATCCTAAAACACAGGCCTGTTGGCATAAAAGCAGGTTAGGCACATCACAAGGCGTCAACCTCATTGGCATGTATCAACATAAAAGCGTTAGGTCAGGCATAGGACATAATATGCATAATCCTAGTAGCATTGCGCAAACCCATTAGCAGTGTAGGCAGTATGGGGAAGGCCGTAGGCAGACAGTACATCAACAATAGGGCATCAAGCCTGACATCAGCAGGGCACACATGGTAATACCTAGACTCAATGCCCAAAGTTGTTGCAGATTAGTCTCTGGCGCCACTGCACCTGGGGAGGAGGGGGCCCTACGCTGGGACCCTGTAACCAAAAATGCCCCCAACCAAGCACTGACACTACACGGCTGCTGGAGCCCATCTCGGACTCCCAAAACCACCAGTGCCCATAAGGTGCAGCTGCCCACTGTCCGGCGGGGCAGCTGGAAGAGTTAACAGGCACGGGTCCAGGGGGCGGGCACCGACAATGTGCCCCGACACCTCCCCCCAACCACCGTGCAACTGAGCCCTCACTCCGGGACTCCCTTCAAGTAGGCCCAAAGTTGCAGCTGTGAGGGCAGACTCGTGGGCGGCCCTCCCTGAGCCTCGGTCCGTTGGAGTCCCCCCTCTGGGACTTTGAAGGTCGAATTACCCCCAACGTTGCAGCTGCCCCCTGCTAAGCGGGGCAGCTTGGAAAGCCCATGCGACCACTCCGGTCCTCTTGGAAGGATCACCGGGGCGGGCACCGGTAATGTGCCCCGTTGCCCCCTCCCTGCTACTGGTTCCCTCAATGCCCCACTCACCGGGCTCTCGGGGCTGCAGGCGTCTCGGCGGCCTCCCGGCAGCAGGCTTCAGTCATCTCTGGCTGCAGGCGCAGCAACACGCAGGCGGGGTGGGCTCCTGCCGGGCCCAGGCTCTGCTTATTGGCACACGCAGGGCTCTTACTGACCTTCTAGAGCCCCGCCGCCATCCACCGCACCTCACTTGGCTTCACCTGGGCCCCTCCTCCTGGGACCCGGGACTTTGTCCTGGAGCCGGCGAGGCTCCAAACGACTCCGGCGGCGCCCGGGCTCTCCTCCGCTCACGGAGAGCCCCTCCTCCACCTTCCTTTCCGGAGCGAAGTCTCCGGCGGCGTTGGGGCCAGCGCGGGGTGGGCTCCCGCCTGGCTCCTGGGCAGACACGAGGCTCCCTCTTCACCCGGGGCCCCCTCCTGTGGGACCCGGGACTTTAAGGCAGATCCCGCTCCTCTCGGGGCTCTCCTCTGGTCACGGGGAGCCCCCACCTACTTCCGGCCGGCTCGGCCGAGATCTGTCTTCTTCCGGGTCACCGCAGGCAGAGCGGCGGCCCTTCGCAGATCCCCGGGTTGCGGCGGTGACTTTTCCGGCAATCCCAGAGTGCGGGGTGGGCTCCCGCCCTGGGTTTCACAAGGCAGGAAGGCGCGGGGTAGGCTCCCGCGGCACTTCCGAATACGCCGCTCACCTTTCCTGGCCACACGGGCTTCCTTCCAGCGCGCGACAGCGCTCCCCCGGCCGCGGCGGTGATCCTGAGTGACTTTCTCTTGCGCTGGGGCAATAAGGGGTAGGCTCCCGTTTAATGAGTATAAAAACCACGGGGTGGGCTCCCGTTGGTTTATTAGGCACCAAGTCGCGGCACACACGCGGGGTGGGCACCCGCTTAATTTGTAGTCACTCATGCGGGGTAGGCACCCGCGAAGGCTGGCAATGCGGGGCAGGCACCCACTCCTCCCCAAGCAGGCAAGCGACAGACAATTTAAGTAAAGCGCTCCCCAGGCGCTAGGGACCTCACAAGTCCAGGGCCCCACAGAGGAAGGTTGCGCCCACGCTCCTCTCTTCCTTGGAGTGCGGGGAGTCTCAATATAGCGCTCACGAGGCTCTAGGGGCCAAGAGACAGGTAATGCAGGGCGAGATCAGCGGCCAGCAGGGCGGCTCACCAGTCCTGAAGCAGCAGTTCCTAGGAACAGTCATCCTCCATTTTGGTTTCAATCCTGCCAATCCAGCAGCCTCCACTCTGGCAGTGCCTCTTTACTAGCCCAGGGGGACAACAGAAGGGTGTAGATGGGCACAGGGGCCAGCACACAGGCCCAATGTGGCGGTACCTCCTGGCAGAGTTCCCCCTTGGTCACTACTCCTGTTCTGTCACTGAGCACATGGCAGCCCAGCCCCTCCTATATATCCGCCCCTCACCCCACCTACCAGAAAAGGCTGGCAACTTCTGGAAGGTTCCCTGGGGAACCGGTCTTAACTGGTTTAGGGGGAGGTGTAGGGCACCCTGGCTGCCAGGTTTCCCTCCAAAAGCTGGGAGTGCTGGGAAACAACATCTAGACCGCCACTCAACTCAGTCAGGCGGCACAAGGGCAGGCAGGAATGGCGTCCATTTTAAAAGTGACAGTGACACCATTACATAGTATTACCCTTTCACATTTGAGACACAACATGTAAATACATAGGCCAGGGGGAAAAGCAAACATTTTTGGGAAAATAAGGGCCAAGTCCAACAATGTGAAAGGCAGTATATGTGAGTGTTGGAGTATATAAGTGACTATATGTGATAGTGAGTGATTGTGAGAGTGGCTGTATGGATGAGTGTGTGCTTGTGTCAGTGATTGTAGAAGAGAGTGAGTATGTGTTACTATCTGTATGAATAAGTGAGTTGGTGTGTGTGTATAACTGTGTAGGTGAGTAAATGATAGTGTGATTGATTCTTTGGGTGACTGACTAGGTGTTTGAATAACTCTATGGGTGAGTGGCGGTGTGCGAGTGTCTGTATGGGTGTATAAGTACATATATCAGTGCCTGTATTGATGAGTGACTGCGTGTATGAGTGGCTGTATGGGTTAGTGAGTGGATGTGTGTGTAGACCTATGAATCAGTGAGCGGGTATGTACTAACTGGTATTGGTGAATCTATGGTTTTCAAGAATGGTATTCTGTATTTTAGAGTGGGTGTATCAAAGGTTATATTAGGGTGTGAGGAGGTACATCAAATATTAAGTGGATGATATCATCAGTGATGTCATTTTGAGATGTCATCAGTGATGTCATGAGTGATGTCACTGACCATGTCATGAGTGATGTAATATGTGACGTCATCATCAGTGCATTACGGGGTCTCGAGTTATAGTTAGCTCAGCTAACTATAACGGCCGAATTTCTCTGTTTTTGTATGAGTGAAATGTCAGCCTAACTATAACATCCCTGAAACCTGTGGTTTTTTCAATTAATTTCCAAGGTTTTTTTAATGCTAATCCCTAACTATAACATCCCTGAAACCTGTGGTTTTTTCAGTGAATTGCTAAAGTTTTTTAAATGCTAAGCCCTAACTATAACATCCCTGAAACCTGTGGTTTTTTCAGTGAATTTCTAAGGTTTTTTAAATGCTAATTTCTAACTAAGCCTACATAGGTAGGAAATGCGCAGAAAGAGGAAGAAAGGTGCAGAAAGAAGCAAAAGAAGTGCAGAAAGAGGCAAGAGAGGTGCAGAAAGAGGAAGAAAGGTACAGAAAGAAGCAAGAGAAATGCAGAAAGAGGCAACAGAAGTCCAGAAAGAGGAAGAAAGGTGCAGAAAGAAGCAAGAGATGTGTAGAAAGAACCAACAGAGGTGCAGAAAGAGCCCTATTTGACTGTACCTTACAACAGACTCATACAAAGTAGCCTAATCACTAATCCTTCACCCAAGATGTCCTAAACCTCACTTTTCTCTTCAAGGTTCACTATTAATCAACTGCTAGGCCTACCAAATATAAAACAGCAATCCTAAGCATATCACTGTTGTAAGTCTGAACAAGTTTGTGAAGGTATGCATGTGTGTCTCTGCTTTTACCTAGTGACATGTTACATAAAAATAAACATACAAATACTTGAATACCTGTGTTTCAAACAGCATTCTCTGTAAATTTGTGTACAAAAAGGTGTATGCATTTCTTTCTGCTCACAATACAGGGCACATGGGTATTCAATAGTATATTTGAGGGGCTCTATAACACATATATACATAAGATATTTGTCTGCCTGTGCAACCCAATGACAGTGCAGAACTGAGAAGATTCGATCACCTATAGGAGAAGTTACCCACTTTTTAAGCGACCATTTTCAGATGCATAACACATGTAAGAATATATGTACAAGTAGACATATACACTCAGTCACGAGAGCACGCAGACCTTTAAACTTGACAGGTTGCATTTCCCATTTGAGTATAGAAAGAGGTGAGAGAATTCAGAAAGAAGCAAGAGAGTTGTAGAAACAGGCAAAAGAGGTGTAGAAAGTAGGAAGAGGGGTATAGACAAAGGCAAGAGAGGCGCAGAAAGAGGGAAGAGGGGTACAGAAAGAGGCAAAAGGGGTGTAGAAATTTGCAAGAGTGGTGCAGAAAGAAGCAAGAGCAGTGCAGAAAGAACAAACAGAGGTGCAGAAAGAGGCAAGAGGGGTGCAGAAAGAGGCAAAAGAAGTGCAGAAAGAGGAAGAAAGGTGTAGAAAGAAGCAAGAGAAATGCAGAAAGAGGCAACAGAAGTCCAGAAAGAGGAAGAAAGGAGCAGAAAGAAGCAAGAGATGTGTAGAAAGAACCAACAGAGGTGCAGAAAGAGGCCTACTTTGACTGTTCCTTACAACAGACTCGTACAAAGTAGCCTAATCACTAATCCTTCTCCCAAGATGTCTTAAATCTCACTTTTCTCTTGAAGGCTCACTATTAATCGACTGCTCAGAATGTTAGGCCTACCAAATATAAAACAGCAATCCTAAGCATATCACTGTTGTAAGTCTGAAGAAGTTTGTGAAGGTATGCATGTGTGTCTCTGCTTTTACCTAGTGATATGTTACATAACAATAAACATACAAATACTTGAATACCTGTGTTTCAAACAGCATTCTCTGTAAATTTGTGTACAAAAAGGTGTATGCAACTCTTTCTGCTCACAATACAGGGCACATGGGTATTCAATAGGATATTTGAGGGGCTCTATAACACATATATACATAAGACATGTCTGCCTGTGCAACCGAATGACAGAGCAGAACTGAGAAGATTTTACCACCTATAGGAGAAGTTACCCGCTTTTTAAGCTACCACCTTCAGATGCATAACACATGTAAGAATACATGTACAAGTAGACATATACCTCAGTCACGAGAGCCCGCAGACCTTTAAACTTGACAGCTTGCACTTCTCATTTGAGTACAGAAAGAGGCAAGAGAAGTTCAGAAAGAAGCAAGAGAGTTGCAGAAACAGGCAAAAGAGAGCAGAAAGAGGGAACAGGGGTGTAGACAGGCAAGAGAGATGCAGAAGGAGGGAAGAGGGGTGCAGAAAGAAGCAATAGGGGTACAGAAATTTACAAGGGAGGTGCAGAAAGAAGCAACAGAGGTGCAGAAGGAGACAAGAGAACTGCAGAAAGAGGCAAGAGAGTTGCAGAAACAGGCAAGAGAGGTGCAGAAAAAGGGATCAGGGGTTCAGAAAGAGGCAAGAGGGGTGCAGAAATTTGCAAGAGTGGTGCGGAAAGAAGCAAGAGCAGTGCAGGAAGCACCAATAGAGGTGCAGAAAGAGGCAAGAGGGGTGCAGAAAGAGGCAAGAGAGGTGCAGAAAGAGGGAAGAGGGGTGACGAAAGAGGCAAGAGGGGTGTAAATATTTGCAAGAGGGGTGCAAAAAGTGGCA
The DNA here is from genome assembly GCA_963921515.1 of Calotriton arnoldi. Classification (NCBI taxonomy): domain Eukaryota; kingdom Metazoa; phylum Chordata; class Amphibia; order Caudata; family Salamandridae; genus Calotriton; species Calotriton arnoldi. The sequence continues at coordinate 3,706,873 of CAWUFW010000403.1, read as the reverse complement.
AGAGAAGTGCAGAAAGAAGCAACAGAGGTGCAGAAGGAGGCAAGAGAACTATAGAAAGAGGCTACAGAGTTGCAGATAGAGGCAGGAGAGGTGCATAAAAAGGTAACGGGTGCAGAAAGAGGCAAGAGAGGTGCAGAAAGAGGATAGAGGGGTGCAGAAAGAGGCAAGAGGGGTGCAGAAAGAGGCAAGAGGGGTGCAGAAAGAGGCAAGAGGGGTGCAGAAAGAAGCAAGAGAGGTACAGAAAGAATCAAGAGAAGTGCAGAAAGAAGCAACAGAGGTGCAGAAAGAGGCAAGAGGGGGTGCAGGGAGGCTAGAGAAGTGCAAAAAGAAGCAACAGAGGTGCAGAAGGAGGCAAGAGAAGCGCAGAAAGAGGCAAAAGAGGTGCAGAAAGAAGCAAGAGCAGTGCAGAAAGAACCAACAGAGGTGTAGAAGGAGTCAAGGGGGTGGAGAAAGAGGCAAGAGGGGTGCAGAAATTCGCAAGAGAGGTGCAGAAAGAAGCAAGAGCAGTGCAGAAAGAACGAACAGAGGTCAAGAAACAGGCAAGAGTGTTGCAGAAACAGGCAAGAGAGGTACAGAAAAAGGGAACAGGGGTGCAGAAAGGGGCAAGAAAGGTACAGCAAGAGGGAAGAAGGGTACAGAAAGAGGCAAGAGTAGTACAGAAATAAGCAAGAGAGATGCAGAAAAAAGCAACAGAGGTGCATAAAGAGGCAAGAGGAGTGCAGAAAGAAGCAAGAGGGGTACAGAAATTTGCAAGAGACGTCCAGAAATAAGCAAGAGCAGTGCAGAAAGAACCAATAGAGGTGCAGAACCAGACAAGAGGGGTGCAGAAAGAGGCAAGAGAAGTGCAGAAGGAAGCAACAGAGGGGCAGAAGGAGACAAGAGAACTGTAGAAAGAGGTAAAAGAGGTGCAGAAGTAGGGAAGAGCAGTGCAGAAAGAAGTAACAGAGGTGCAGAAAAAGGCATGAGGGATGCAGAAAGAGACAACAGAAGTGCAGAAAGAAGCAAGAGAGTTGCAGAAACAGGTAAGAGAGGTGCAGAAAAAGGTAACAGGCGTGCAGAAAGAGGCAAGAGAGGTGCAGAAAGAGGGAAGAAGAGTGCAAAAAGAGGCAAGAGGAGTGCAAAAAGAAGAAACAGAGGTGCATAAAGAAGCAAGAGAAGTGCAAAAAGAATCAACAGAGGTGCAGAAAGAGACAAGCGGGATGCAGAAAGAGGCAAGAGAAGTGCAGAAAGAAGCAACAGAGGTGCCGAAGGAGGCAAGAGAAGTGCAGAAAAAGGCAAGAGAGTTGCAGAAACAGGTAAAAGAGGTGCAGAAAGAAGCAAGAGCAGTGCAGAAAGAAGCAACAGAGGTGCAGAAAGAGGCAAGAGGGGTGCAGAAAGAGGCCAAAGAAGTACAGAAAGAAGCAAAAGAGTTGCAGAAAGAGGCAAGATTGGTGCAGAAAGAGGAAAGAGAGGTGCAGAAAGAAGGAACAGAGGTGCAGAAAGAGTCAAGATAGGAGCATAAAGAGGTAAGAGAGGAGCACAAAGAGGCATGAGGGGTGCAGAAATTTGCAGAAGAGGTGCAGAAATTTGCAAGAGAGGTGCAGAAATTTGCAAGAGAACTGCAGAAAGAGGCAAGAGAACTGCAGAAAGAGGCAAGAGAACTGCAGAAAGAGGCAAGAGAGGTGCAGAAAGAGGCAAGAGAAGTGCAGAAATAAGCAAGAGAGGTGCAGAAAGAGGCAAGAGAAGTGCAGAAAGAAGCAGGAGAGGTGCAGAAAGAAGCAACAGAGGTGCAGAAAGAGGCAAGAGGGGTACAGAAAGAGGCAAGAGAAGTACAGAAAGAATCAAAAGATGTGCAGAAAGAAGCAAGAGCGGTGCATACAGGGGCAAGAGAGGTGCAGAAAGAGGCAAGAGGGGTGCAGAAAGAGGCAAGAGGGGTGCAGAAATTTGCAAGACAGGTGCAGAAAGAAGCAAGACAGGTGCAGAAAGAAGCAAGACAGGTGCAGAAAGAACCAAGAGAGGTGCAGAAAGAGGTAAGAGAACTGCAGAAAGAAGCAAGAAAGTTGCAGAAACAGGCAAGAGATGTTCAGAAAGAGGGAACAGGGGTGCAGATAGATGCAAGAGAGGTACAGAAAGAGGGAAGAAAGGTGTAGAAACAGGCAAGAAAGGTGCAGAAAGAGGCAATAGAGATGCAGAAAGAGTGAAGAGGGGTGCAGAAAGAGGCAAGAGGGGGCAGAAAGAGGCAAGAGGGGGCAGAAAGAGGTAAGAGGGGTGCAGAAAGAGGTAAGAGGGGTGCAGAAAGAGGCAAGAGAAGTGCAGAAAGAAGCAAAAGAGGTGCAGAAAGAGGCAAGAGGGGTGCAGAAAGAGGCAAGAGAAGTGCAGAAAGAGGCAAGAGAGGTGCAGAAACAGGCAACAGAGGTGCAGAAAGAGGGACGAGGGGTGCAGAAAGAAGCAAGAGAGGTGCAGAAAGAGGCAAGAGGGGTGCACAGAGGCAAGAGAGGTTCAGAAAGAGGCAAGAGAGGTACCCAAAAGCAAGAGAAGTGCAGAAAGAAGCAACAAGGTGCAGAAAGAGGCAAGAGGGGTGCAGAAAGAAGCAAGAGAGTTGAAGAAACCGGCAAAAGAGGTACAGACAGAGGCAAAAGGGGTGCAGAAAGTGGCAAGAGAGGTGCAGAAAGAGTCGAGAGAGGAGCACAAAGAGGGAAGAAGGGTACATAAAGAGGCACAAGGGGAGCAGAAAGAAGCAAGAGTGGTACAGAAACAAACAAGAGAAGTGCAGAAACAAGCAACAGAGGTGCAGAAAGAGGCAAGAGGGGTGCAGAAAGAGGCAAGAGAAGTGTAGAAAGAAGCAACAGAGGTACATAAAGAGGCAAGAGAGTTGCAGAAACAGGCATAGGAGGTAGAGAAAGAGGGAACAGGGGTGCAGACAGAGGCAAGAGAGGTGCAGAAAGAGGTAAAAGAGGTGCAGAAAGAAGCAAGAGCAGGTCAGAAAGAAGTAACAGAAGTGCAGAAAAAGGCAATAGGGGTGTAGAAAGAGACAAAAGAAGTGCAGAAAGAAGCAAATGAGGTGCAGAAAGAGGCAAGAGGCATGCAGAAAGAGGTAAGAGGGGTGCAGAAAGAGGCAAGAGAGGTGCAGAAAGAGGCAAGAGGGGGGCAGAAATTTGCAAGCGAGGTGCAGAAAGAAGCATGAGAGGTGCAGAAAGAAGCAAGAGAAGTGCAGAAAGAAGCAACAGAGGTGCAGCAAGAGGGAAGAGGAGTGCAGAACAAGGCAAGAGGGGTGCAGAAAGTTACAAGGGAGGAGCAGAAAGAAGCAAGAGCAGTGCAGAAAGAACCAATAGAGGTGCAGAAAGAGGCAAGAGGGGTGCAGAAAAAGGCAAGAGAAGTGCAGAAAGAAGCAAAAGAGGTGCAGAAAGAGGCAAGAGGGATACAAAAAGAGGTAAGAGAGATACAGAAAGAAGCAAGAGTGGTGTAGAAAGAAGCAACAGAGGTGCAGAAATAGGCAAGAGGGGTGCAGAAAGAGGCAAGAGGAGTGATGAAAGAAGGAACAGAGGTGCATAAAGAGGCAAGAGAGGTGCAGAAAGAAGCAAGAGAGGTACAGAAAGAAGCAAGAGAAGTGCAGAAGGAAGCAACAGAGGTGCAGAAAGAGGCAAGAGGGGTGCAGAAAGAAGCAAGAGAGTTTCAGAAGCAGACAAAAGAGGTACAGAATGAAGCAAGAGGGGTGCAGAAAGAGGAAAGAGAGGTGCAGAAAGAGGCAAGAGAGGTGCACAAAGAGGGAAGAAGGGTGCAGAAAGAGGCAAGAGGGTGCAGAAAGAAGCAGGAGAGGTGCAGAAAGAAACATGAGAAGTGCAGAAGGAGGCAAGAGGGGTGCAGAAAGAGGCAAGAGGGGTGCAGAAATTTGCAAGAGGTGTGCAGAAGAAGCAAGAGCAGTGCAGAAAAAATTAACAAAGGTGCGGAAACAGACAAAAGGGGTGCAGAAAGAGGCAAGAGAACTGAAGAAAGAGGTAAGAGAGTTGTAGAACAGGCAATAGAGGTGCAGAAAAAGGTAACAGGGGTACAGAAAGGCAAGAGAGGTGCAGAAAGACGCAAGAGAGGTGCAGAAAGAAGCAAGAGAAGTGCAGACAGAAAGAAGCAACATAGGTGCAGAAAGAGGCAAGAGTGGTTAAGAAAGAGGTAAGAGAAGTGCAGAAAATGCAAAAGAGTTGCAGAAGGAGGCAAGAGAAATGCAGAAAGAACCAACAGAGGTGCAGAAGCAGGCAAGAGCGGTGCAGAAAGAGGCAAGCATGGTGCAGAAATTTGCTAAAGAAGTGCAGAAAGAAGCAAGAGCAGTGCAGAAAGAAACAACAGAGGTGTAGAAGGAGGCAAGAGAGCTGCATAAACAGGCAAAAGAGGTGCAGAAAGAGGGAACAGGGGTGCAGACAGAGGCAAGAAAGATGTAAAAGTGGTGCAGAAAGAAGGAATAGCAGTGCAGAAAGATGTAACAGAGGTGCAGAAAAAGGCAAGAGAGTGCAGAAAGAGACAAAAGAAATGCAGAAAGAAGCAAAAGAGGTGCAGAAAGAATGAAGAGGAGTGCACAAAGAGGCAAGAGGGGTGCAGAAAGAGGCAACAGAGGTGCAGAAAGAGGGAAGAGGGGTGCAGAAACAGGCAATAGATGTGCAGAAAGAGGCAAGAGAGGTGCAGAAACAGGCAACAGAGGTGCAGAAAGAGGGAAGAGGGGTGCAGAAAGAAGCAAGAGAGGTGCAGAAAGAAGCAAGAGAAGTGCAGAAAGAAGCAAAAGAGGTGCAGAAGGAGGCAAGAGGGGTGCACAAAGAGGCAAGAGAGGTGCAGAAAGAGGCAAGAGAGGTGCAGAAAGAGGAAAGAGGGAACAGAAAGGGGCAAGAGACGTGCAGAAAGAAGCAAAAGAGGTGCAGAAAGAGGCAAGAGAAGTACACAAAGAAGCAAAAGAGGTGCAGAAAGAGGCAAGAGGGGTGCACAAAGAGGCAAGAGAGGTGCAGAAAGAAGGAAAAGGGTACAGAGAGATACAAAAGAAGTGCAGAAAGAAGCAAAAGAGGTACAGAAAGAGACAAGAGGGGTGCACAAAGAGGCAAGTGAGGTGCAGAAAGAGGCAAGAGAGGTGCAGAAAGAGGCAAGAGAAGTGCAGAAAGAAGCAACAGAGGTACAGAAAGTGGCAAGAGAGGTGCAGAAAGCGGAAGAGATGTGCAGAAAGAGGCAAGAGAAGTGTAGAAAAAGGAAGAAAGGTGGAAAAAGAAGAAAGAGAAATGCAGAAAGAGGCAAGAGAGGCTCAGAAACAAGCAAGAGTGACTCGCACACCATTAGTACCAATTTAACACACACATTTAGCAATAAGTAAGAGGTCACCATTCTAGGTTTGCAATGGGCCTTCCACCACGCTATAACACTTGTCACTAATTTTTGGTAACGTTTGAGCCGTTTGAGCTAGAAACAAGGTTTTCTGTTCAAATCTGCAGATTATGCAGCAGATGATGAATTATGTTGAAACTGTATAATTTTGCACAGTCCGTGCAGCCAGACAGTCGCATAATTCCAGTGGCCCTGCTCATACCTCTGACTAGGTCCAGAAGTGCTCCTCAGTGGTTCCTTCTTTTTTTGTCTCATTGAGTTTAAAGATTAGCTTCTATGGAAACGAGCAAGACTAAACCTGAGGTTACCACTCCACAACACAGACTACCATACCACATAATCACTCTTCATAACACATAATCCCACTCTATATAATTCTCATACACTAAATGCCACATACTTTCTATCCACATAATTTCACTGCACAACATACCACATAATTTCACTACACACAACATACATCCACTTCACTCCAAAAAACATTAGTAAAAAACTTTTACATTTACAATGCCAATAGCTCTAACTCTCGCAAATGCGAGACCTATTACATTGCAAATGCTTCTTTAACTAGTAGTCGCATTTGCAGAGAGGTGGAGAAAGGGAGCTGGGCCACCGACCAGTGCTCAGGAATTCTGCTGCGTAGGACTTACAGGTGGTACCAGGAGGGCTTCTTGGCCCCAAAGTACCTAGGGAGTAATGTGGACTTCATCCCCCAACCAGTAGTGTGCTAGGAGGCTTGTTTGCAGAGTGGTGGAGAAAGGGGGGCGTGGCCTCTGAAGACCACTAAGCAATCCCACTGTGTGGGACTTACTGGAGGTATCAGGAGGGGTAGTTGGCCCCCAAGGACATTCTTGGGGGCCAACTACCCCTCCTATTACCTCCAGTAAGTCCCACACAGCAGGATTGCTAAGTTCTCATAGCAGGCCACACCCCCTTTGCCCACCACTCTGCAAACGCGCTCCCTGGTGTGCTCTTGGATGGGGATTGAAGTCCCCTTTGCTGTTGGGGGACCTTCAGGGGCCAACTAGCCTACCTGTTACCTCCAGTAAGCCCCACACAGTGGGATTGCTGAGAGGTGGACACAGACTACGCCCCTTTTTTCCACCACTCTGTAAACGCACCTCCTGGCGTGCTTTAGGTTGGGGGATAAAGTCCCCTGGCCTCCTGAGGGTCCCTGGGGGCCAACTAACCCTCCTGTTACCTCTAGTAAGCCCCACACAGCTGGATTAATGAGTGGTCAGCGGCCATGCCCTTTTTTTTACACCACTCTGCAAATGCACCTCCTGGTGCACTGCTGCTTGGGGGATGAAGTCCACTTTAGTCCTGAGGTCCTCAGGACACAAGGGGACCTCATCGCCCCACGAGCAGTGCACCAAGAGGCATGTTTGCAGAGTGTTGTAAAAAGGGGCATGGCCTCGGACCACCTCTCAGCAATCCCACTGCATGGGGCTTACTGGAGGTACCTGGTGGGCTAGTTGGTCCCTAAGGACCCTCACCAACGGAGACTTCATCCCCCAAACCAGAACGCGCCAGGAGGGGCGTTTGCAGAGTGGTGAAGGGAGGGGGCGGGGCCTCCGGCGAGTTGCTTGTTTCTTTTTCTGTTTTTTTATTTTAGAAAGGGGGGCTGTGTGGCCCCCCTCCCCTTGAACCTTTGGGGCCCCGGATACCCCATCCCCCGTGCCTGAGCCATTTAAATTAAAAAAATGAAAAAGGGAGGGGGCGCGTGGCCCCCCTTCCCTGGCCCTCTTTTGGCCCCAGGGACCCAATCCCCCGGGCCTGCCCTGCCTTTTTAAAAAAAATAAAAAATTGGAGGGGGGCTGTGTGGCCCCACTCCTGAGGCCAATTTTGTCTCCGAGGACCCCATCACCCGGGGCCCAGCCTTATTTTGTTTTTTATAATTACAAAAGGGAGGTGGGCCAAGTGGCCCCCCTCCCATGGCCTTTTTTGGCCCCGAGGACCCCATCCCCCGGGGCATGGCCATGATGTTGGAGACCGCAGGGGGATCCCCAATTGTAAATCCATATTTGTAAAACGCAAACTACTCACCCTTACGGGTCTCAAGGCGCTGGGGGCCGTCGTGGAAATTAAGTGAGCTATTGCCCAGAGTCACATGGTGCTGAGCTGAGCTGCCGCCGCAGCCGGGGATCGAACTGTGAGCCCTGTGTTCCGAAGTCAGCTGCCCTGGCCGCTGCACCACACCCCAATGCCACCGCGGTTCCTGCCGGCTCCCTGCCTCCTGCGGGAGCCGGCACTGCTTTTGGGCAAAGGGAGCTGCTGACATGCAGCTCCCTCTGCCCAAAAGCAATTCTGCTTCGCTTCATGGAAGCGAGAGCAGTTTTCCTGCTGTCGCTTCCATGAAGTGAAGCAGAGTTTGCTATGCCATAGCAAACTGCAATGTCCCGGGGGTGGGCACCCCGGGACATTGCTGGAGCTGGCCCTCAGGGGTGGCGGTCCCCAGGGCCATAGAGGGCTCCTGGAGGGGAGTTGCGCGGCCCCTTTCCTAGCATTTGCACAGCCCCGAGGTGGTGGTGGTCCAGGGGGTTGGATGTCCACAATGGACCCCCGTATTTGCATTGTCAATGCCTCGGGGAGGTGGTGGTCCCCGGGGCAGTGTGGGGGCAGGAGCCCCGCCACACCTTTTTAATTGTAAAAAAAGCCCTGGGGAGGTGACAGTCCCCGGGGCAGTGTGGGGTGTCAGGAGCCCCCCACACATTTTTATTTAACACAAAGCCCTGGGGAGGTGGCAGTCTCCGAGGCTGCGAGGGCACCCGCGGGCCCCCGCACCATATTATAATATTGCCCCCGGGACTTGGTCCACCCGGGGGCTTAATTAAAGAAGAGTGGGAGACCGCGCTTCGTTTTTTAAAAAAAAGAATTCGGCGGGATTCGCGCACCGTACGCAAATGCAGCTGAATTTGTTTTTAAAAAAATGCTTTTTTTTGCCCTCCTTGAGCAGGCCTATGGGGTCAGGGTGTTTCTACCCTGCCCCCTTTTCTTATTTTTTTAATCAATTTTTTCACCTTTTTTCTTTGGACTCGGTTTAACTGAGTCACAAGATGGCTGCCAACACTTCTTGTTTTGAAGTGTTGGCAGCCAATCAGAGTCAAGCTCATGCTCGGGAGGGTTCGCGGATCCACCTCGATCACCAGATACTAATATTTTTTTATGAATAATTTTCTCAGGAACTACTGAATGGATTTACACCATTTAAAAAAGAGGTCGCTTTCCAAACCAAGACATACCTTTTTGCCAAATTTGCTGTAATTCCGTTCAGCAGTTTGGGCTGTAGCCTTGTCTAAAGTTTCTGTAGTATTCTACCTGTTGTGAATGCCTCTCTGGCATTCTTCACCAGAATGACTAGGAAAAGGAGGGACCCCTACAAGAGATGGGGGTGGGTAAAATAGGGGATCATGTAAACAGTACAAAGGGAAAGAACTACCCACCCATTCAAGGATTATAAAGGCCCACAAAGGAGTCCTGTATTGATTAATTAAACAAGGCAATCCCGTGCAAGCATTGAGAAAACCACCTTAGATACAATGAATAGTTTTGTCTTTTTATTATCAAAATATCAAAAAATGTCATAACATTTGATTTTAGATTACACAAAAAATTTTTTGGGGGAACATATAGTTAAAAAACAGTGGAAGAATTACAATGAATAAAGTACCCCACAACCAATCTTCATTCATGCATACACACTCATACAATTCTCATGAGCTCCTTTCATCCCACTAACATACATAAAAAGTCATCCAAAATTAAAAGGGACCAGCAAGGTAAATAAATGTTCTGATACGCTGGTCCAAATAGAGGATAGAAAATCTCTTCAGGGTTTAGAAAGACCAACGCCGACGCGCGTTTCGGTGAAGACCCTACTCCCGGGCCACACCTTCCTCAGGGCAAGTCATAAACCATGAATTAGATGGCGTGGGACACTCAATCAACCTATTGAGGTATTTAACACAAACGCATAATCCAGCAACGGAAAGATGACCAGATCGGTCTGTGGATTTTCAAAGGATGTGACCTTGATCCAGTAGTATAGGCCCAGATATATATTAGGCGAAGAACCACAAGCATAAAGCTTCGGCCAGTTCAATCTTGATTGGAATTCTTTTACGGAGCGCGGAATCGATATGATCTGGATATACGACACACGTTCAAACTAGGGGTACGGATATCACCCTTTGCTTTCTTTCGTCTGCAGTCAATCATATCGATTCCGCGCTCCGTAAAAGAATTCCAATCAAGATTGAACTGGCCGAAGCTTTATGCTTGTGGTTCTTCGCCTAATATATATCTGGGCCTATACTACTGGATCAAGGTCACATCCTTTGAAAATCCACAGACCGATCTGGTCATCTTTCCGTTGCTGGATTATGCGTTTTTGTTAAATACCTCAATAGGTTGATTGAGTGTCCCACGCCATCTAATTCATGGTTTATGACTTGCCCTGAGGAAGGTGTGGCCCGGGAGTAGGGTCTTCACCGAAACGCGCGTCGGCGTTGGTCTTTCTAAACCCTGAAGAGATTTTCTATCCTCTATTTGGACCAGCGTATCAGAACATTTATTTACCTTGCTGGTCCCTTTTTAATTTTGGATGACTTTTTATGTATGTTAGTGGGATGAAAGGAGCTCATGAGAATTGTATGAGTGTGTATGCATGAATGAAGATTGGTTGTGGGGTACTTTATTCATTGTAATTCTTCCATTGTTTTTTAACTATATGTTCAAAAAAAAATTTTTTTGTGTAATCTAAAATCAAATGTTATGACATTTTTTGATATTTTGATAATAAAAAGACTAAACTATTCATTGTATCTAAGGTGGTTTTCTCAATGCTTGCACGGGATTGCCTTGTTTAATTAATCAATACAGGACTCCTTTGTGGGCCTTTATAATCCTTGAATGGGTGGGTAGTTCTTTCCCTTTGTACTATTCTTCACCAGAATGCCTCTCTGGCATTCTTCACCAGAATTCCTTGTTGCCTGGTGATGACTCTCCTCTTAGTGTTCACTATTAGACTGTTTAGGCTTGAATTGTACTTAGTGTTGGGAAGTTTGTAACTGGTGGAGCTTCTGTCCTATGCTCCACAACTGTGTAGCCAGTAAATAAACGTAACAACTTACCTTGGCTCCTGAGTCGTTACTACAAATTGTTGGCGACGATCTGGCTACACGGAGGAACCCCTGCGTGCTGCAAATCGTCAGTTCTTCCGCAGAAGCCTCATCTTGGCTGTCTCCTTCGCTGCGTTGCCTTCTACTCAAGTGTCCTGTGGTTGGCTGCAGTGTGGTCCTGTCGGACACTGCTTCGTCGCAGCCTCCTGTCGGCCGGCTTTGTGGAACTGGTTGCCTCGCTGTTTGTTTTCCTGAGCTTCATCCCAAGTGCAGTTCGGTTCATGAGGATACAGAGGATCGACGTCCTTGAGGAGCAACGAGTCTAACCCCTCGTGAGACCTTTCTGATTTTGGGGTTTTGAGAGGTTTGTTTTCTCAGCGCTTCCTCCCGTTTCAGAGACCTTGCTCGTGCTGCCGTCTTTGTGCGTGCATTTTGGAGCGGTCAACCATTTAGGCTGAAGCTGTGTTTGGATTTTGCTTGTCTTGTCCTTCAAGGCAGTTTGTCTTGGCATCCAACGAAGAGATCTCTACTACTCCGGAGGGGGCTGAGTGTTAACTTTGTGAGATCCGATCTTTTTGTGCCTCTATTGTTGTTCCGAGCGACTTCACCACGTAGAGGCGTGCGTCAGGCCACAACCAATGTCTGTGCATGCGTACCAGTAGCCATCTGGAACAATACGTCATCTGCGTGGGAACGTCGGGTGAAGTTTTTGGGTTTCCCAGCAACGGAAACGGCATCTGTGAAGCGTTTTCACCTTATCTTTTCGGCGATACGCACGGCATATTTTTGTTTAAAGCTGTGTGTATTTACCTAACACACTATTCTACAAGCTTCCAGCAAATTCCAACAGTATCTAGCTTGTTCGCCGATGTGCACGGCTTGTCATTTATTTAGGGAAACACATTTAATTTCAGCTATTGGTATCCTGCACATCTTCGCCGATGTGCACGGCTTCATCAATTATTCATCCACATTTTTTTTTTTTTAAAGTGCTTTGCCAACATGTTCAGTGTACATTTCATATTAACTTCCTTTTAGAAAAAAGTAGTGTTCTATTTTAAATTGCCTAAAACAATAATTCCAAAATGTGTTCTCATTTTGTATTTTTTATAGGCAATATTCTCAAGTGTAATTAGGCATTTTATTTCAATCTTGAGCTGCAAACTCAAATGTTGGACTTATTCAACTTATTTTTTTTAATTCTCTTTTACAATGCAAGCGGTTACTCCACCTCCATCATTTCTTGACAACCCTGGGGAACCACCAGTACGTTGGGAAATATGGTTTGATGCTTTTGAGACTTATTTGGGTGCCATTGGGGCATCCAGGTTTTGCGCTGAAAGAAAGAAATGTCTCCTTCTACACTCCCTTGGTTTCGAGGGTAGATCAATATACAAACATCTTTCTGACATTATGAGAACAGATGATGACAACATTGATGAATACCAGGAGACAATTATCAAACTCAAAAACAGGTTTGACAAACAACCTAGTCTCATGGTGCTTCGTCACAAATTTTTTAAGAGAAAACAAAATGATGGGGAGGACGTTGATGCCTACATATCTGTTTTAAGAAGGTTAGCAGCTGTGTGTTTATTTGAAGGATTCACAGATCAACTAATTTGTGATCAATTTGTTTGTCAGTGTAAAGACAAACAAATTAGACAAAAGCTGTTATCTATGGGCAACCCATCTCTTGAGGAAATTATTAAAGTTGCCAAGAGCATAGAGCCACGTTAATTTCACTAAAAGAACTTGAAGATAAAATGTTAGCACCTGTCAGTGCTATTTCCATCAGCAAACCTAAGCAAAAGAATTTACGTGTTGGGAATGGTATTTCTAACAAAATTAAACCAGGGTCTTCATCTAACAACAATGCTTGTATGCGATGTGGAAATCCTCCACATCCCAAGGGTGAGCGGTGTCCTGTATCTAGTGTCCTATGTAACTACTGCAAGAAAGTTGGACACTTTGCAAAAGTATGTCTTAAACTAAAAAATTCGAAGAAATCAGTAGTTTGTACGCTCGAGTCTGAAGAAGATTCTGAGTCTGAAGTTGTTTCAGTTATTCTTGACAATCCGGTGTGCAGTCAAAGTAACTATAATACTTCTGTTTCTAGTGATACTTCCAAGTGTGTTGATCCTATTGCTGAAGTCATGGTCGGTGGCAAGACTTTGAAATTACTAGTTGATTCTGGTGCTAGGATCACTATGATTACGCAGCAACTGTTTGAAGAAACTTGGAGTGACAACATTTTAGAACCTCCTGATCGATGTCCTGTTTCTTACGAAGGACGCCGTATTGATTTACTGTGATTGTTTGAAGATGAGATGGAATTTAAGGGAAAGAACATAAGAGGGAAAGTTTTCATAGCGGTCAAGGGACTAAACATACTTGGATGGTTTCACCAAGGTCTTTTTAATATTATTCTAAGGCCTGGTACCAAGGAACAAATTTCGATTGCCAGTTGTGGTGATAATGGACAAAAGCGGCAGGAAAGTTTTCCTTCTGTTTTTGGAGATAAGTTGGGTAAGATCCTTGGGTTTGAATATAAAATCATCGTTAAAGAGAATGCCATCCCTATAAAACATAAACAAAGGGGTGTTCCATTCAGTTTCAGAAATGATTTAGATAAGGAACTTAAGGGTCTTTGTGAGCAAGGCATAATTGAACCCACTGAATCTTCTTTATGGTTGTCTCCTTTAGTAGTAGCTCGTAAGAGGTGTGGGCAACTTAGGGTGTGTGTGGATTTAAGGTCGTTAAATAAGGAGATATGGGTAGATTCACATCCCCTACCCAAGATCAATTACATGTTTGCGTGCATTAAGGGAGCAAGATTCTTCAGCAAATTAGATTTAGCATGCGCCTACCACCAAATAGAGCTACATCCTGAGTCTCTCCATCTCACTGCTTTCATTTCGCCCCTGGGAACATTTCAATACCGGCGTATGCCATTTGGATTAGCATCTGCTGCCTCTGTGTTTCAGAGAGTGATGCAAGAACTTTTGAAGGGTATTGATGGAGTCTTCGTTTTTCAAGACAATGTTTTGATTTTTGATAAAGATGCTTGTTCACATGACGCCATTTTAAACAATGTCCTTAAACGGTTTGAGGAAAAAGGAGTTGTTTTAAAGTCAGAAAAGTGCAAGTTCTTGTGTTCTGAAGTTGAATATTTAGGACATTTATTAACCCAGGATGGAATCAAGCCCAGGCAAGGTTTGGTAGAAGCTATAGTCAACGCTTCTGCTCCCATTGACAGGGTTGGTGTCAAGTCCCTCCTTGGCTTGTGTGAGTACTATTCACGTTTTGTTCCAGACTTTGCAACTATAGTTAGATCCATAAGTAATCTACTTAAAAAGGGAGTCAAATTCATGTGGTCAGATGAGTGTGCTACAGCTCTCAATGTCATTAAGTCCGAGCTTAGTAAGAGTAAAGCTCTCAAACCTTTCGACCTCCTTCCACCGCAAAATCGCCGACATCCACGACAGCTTCAACACCACGACCGCCCCGGCAACCACCGTGACCACTGCCCCCACAACCACCAACCGCCTGCTCTCCTGGACCAACATCAACGACGAGGACACCAGCGAGATCATGAACACCATCCACTCCGGTTCACCGCTAGACCCGTGCCCTCACCACATCTTCAACAAAGCCAGTACAGCCATCGCGCCCCATCTCCGGAAAATAATCAACATCTCCTTCGAGACAGCAACCTTCCCGGAAAGCTGGAAGCACGCCGAGATCACCGCCTTACTCAAGAAACCCAAGGCAGACCCCAAGGACCTCAAGAACTTCCGACCCATCTCTCTGCTCCCGTTCCCCGCGAAGGTCACCGAGAAAATCGTCAACAAACAACTGACCCGCCACCTCGAGGAGAACAACATCCTGGACCCTTCCCAGTCCGGCATCCGCAGCAACCACAGCACCGAAACAGCCCTCATCGCCGCCACAGATGACATCAGGACCCTGCTAGACAACGGAGAAACAGCAGCCCTCATCCTCCTGGACCTATCAGCCGCCTTCGACACGGTCTGCCACCACACACTACGAACACGCCTTCACGACGCCGGGATCCAAGAGAAGGCCCTGGACTGGACCACATCCTTCCTTTCCGGCAGAACACAAAGCGTCCGCCTCGCCCCCTTCCGATCCAAGGCCACCAAGATCATCTGCGGCGTACCCCAAGGCTCCTCCCTCAGCCCAACGCTGTTCAACATCTACATGGCACCCCTCGCCCACGTCGCCCGACAGCACAACCTCAACATCATCTCCTATGCCGACGACACCCAGCTGATCCTCTCCCTCACCAAAGACCCTCACACCACCAAAGCCCACCTCCACGAAGGAATGAAGGCTGTCGCCGAATGGATGAGGACCAGCCGCCTGAAGCTGAACTCGGACAAGACGGAGGTCCTCATCCTTGGTTCCAACCCTTCAGCCTGGGACGACTCCTGGTGGCCAACATCACTGGGAACAGCCCCGCCACCCACCGACCACGTACGCAACCTAGGGGTCATCCTCGACCCCACCCTCTCCATGACTAAGCAGGTCAACGCCGTTTCCTCATCCTGCTTCAACATCCTCCGAATGCTCCGCAGGATCTTCAAGTGGATCCCCACCGAAACAAGAAAAACAGTCACCCAGGCCCTCGTCACCAGCAGGCTGGACTACGGAAACGCCCTCTACGCAGGAACGACGGCTAAGCTCCTGAGACGGCTGCAACGCATCCAGAACGCCTCTGCACGTCTTATCCTCGACATCCCCCGACGCAGCCACATCACACCCCACCTGAGAGACCTGCACTGGCTCCCTGTCAACAAGAGGATAACCTTCAAGCTCCTCACCCACGCACTCCACAACTCCGGACCAGCCTACCTCAACAGACGACTCAGCTTCTACACCCCCACCCGCCAGCTCCGCTCGACCAGCCTCGCCCTCGCCACAGTCCCCCGCATCCGGAAAACGACCGCCGGCGGCAGATCCTTCTCCCACCTCGCCGCCAAGACCTGGAACACCCTCCCCACCAACCTCCGACAGACCCAAGACCTACTGGCCTTCAGAAGACTCCTCAAGACCTGGCTCTTCGATCAGTAGCAGCACCCCCCCCCTCTTCCCCCAGCGCCTTGAGACCCTCGCGGGTATGTAGTGCGCTTTATAAGTGACATGATTGATTGATTGATTGTTACCTTGTTGTATTACTGTTGATGCTAGCAAGGTTGGTCTTGGAGCTACTCTCACACAAAAATATCATGGTGGTGAAGACACTGTGGGCTTTGCATCAAGAGTTTTAAGAGATGCTGAGGTACACTATTCAGTTATTGAAAAAGAACTTTTAGCATGTTTGTGGGCCATTGAGAAATTTCACCCGTATGTTTGGGGCAGACGCTTCTTGCTACTTACTGATCACAAGCCATTACTTTCCATTTTTAGTGCTGGTGTCAATAAATGTTGTACACCCAGGATTTTAAGGATGGTCTCTAGACTTTTACAATATCAATTTGATGTGTCTCATATTTCTGGAGGTAAGAATCTAAGAGCATATTTCTTATCTCGCTTTCCTCAAAAGAATGATGAAAGTGAGGAAGTTGCATACAGTGAATTGTGTGAAGAAGACTGCGATGATTGTTTAGTAGCTGTGTTAGATTTACCTACCTCAACTGTGGGTTCTGAGAAAGAATGGAGA
Organism: Calotriton arnoldi; assembly: GCA_963921515.1. Classification (NCBI taxonomy): domain Eukaryota; kingdom Metazoa; phylum Chordata; class Amphibia; order Caudata; family Salamandridae; genus Calotriton; species Calotriton arnoldi. The sequence continues at coordinate 3,690,736 of CAWUFW010000403.1, read as the reverse complement.
GTTGCTTTAAAGAATGATGAGCTACTTCAGCAAGTTTGTGAATTTGTACGTTGTGGTTGGCCAAGAGAAAAAGTCTTATCTCCTCTTCTTCAGCCTTATTGTAAGGTTGAGGATGAGTTATCTATTGAGGATGGTTTATTGGTAAGATGTGAAAAACTTGTTCCAACTCATACTGCGAGACAAGAAATTATCAGAAATGCTCATGAGGGACATTTGGGGGCGACTCTCACTAAGCGTGGCATTCGTGATAGTTATTGGTGGCCAAAGATGGATATTGAAAAGGCATTGGTTGCCAATTGCTGTGTATGCTGCGCTGCTGACAAGGGATTAAAGACTACATCCCCTCCTTTACAGCCAATTGTTTGTCCCTCTGGTCCTTGGATTAAAGTGAGCATTGATGTCATGGGTCCATTCGATAGGTTGTCGGGTGGGAATAGATTTATTCTTGTACTCATGGACTATGCTTCCAGGTGGCCCGAAATCAAACTTGTGAAGGAAGCCAACTCTTCTTCCATTATTTCTTTCCTTAATGAAATATTTTTGAGAGAGGGTTTTCCTGAAACTCTTGTATCCGACAATTGGACTCAATTTGTATGTGAGCTATTTGAAGATTTTCTTGCATCCTGTGGGATTAAGCATGCCAAAAGTTCCCTGTACCACCCTCAGACTAATGGCCTCATTGAGAGGATGAACCGGGTGGTGGGAGAATGCATAAAGTGGGCAAAGTCTGGCAACAATGACATTGTTAAATCATTACACAGTATGCTGTGGTTCTACAGAACTACACCTCATTGTTCTACTAAGATCACTCCCTTTGAATTACTTAGAGGACGCAAGGCCAACACAAGCTTCAGACCTTATTGTATGAATAGTGGCTTAAGTCTGAGTCTGACTTAAACAAACTCATGGAAATTGTGAAACTAAATATGTCTGAATCTCAGAGTAAACTTAAAACATGGTTTGATCAAAAAAAGGTGCCAAAACTGTTCCATTAATTGTCGAAGATTTAGTCAAGATCAAGTCTTCTGTTCATGTAAAAAAAAAGGTGAGAGCAAGTACAGCAAACCTGTTAAAGTTGTGAGAATATGTAACAATGCTGTTCAAGTTTCGGGGGACATTGGTGAAATCTTTCTAAAATTGTTAAAGTAAGAATTGGAAACAATGTTTGTATTGGAAATAATGTGGAGAGTAATGGTTCTGGTTCAGATACTGTTCCTACTGGGATAAGGAAGAGTTCAAGGGTACGTGTCATTCCAATGAGGTTTCTAGAGTGATTGTATCATTAACTATGTTCTTGTGTTTTCTTTTTCTTATTTTTTTTTCTGTTTATTTTATAAGAAGGAGGAGAGGTATGTAGTATTCTACCTGCTGTGAATGCCTCTCTGGCATTCTTCACCAGAATTCCTTGTTGCCTGGTGATGACTCTCCTCTGAGTGTTCACTATTAGAATGTTTAGGCTTGAATTGTACTTACTGTTGGGGAGTTTGTAACTGGTGGAGTTTCTGTCCTATGCTCCACAACCGTGTAGCCAGTAAATAAACTTAACGACTTACCTTGGCTCCTGAGTCGTTACTACAGTTTCCTATGGAAATTAACATGGAGAAAATTAGTTTTGGGACCCCCCTTTTTTCTTGGCCCCCACTTGACAAATCCCCCCGCAACTTTCAAGACAGCAGCTGACTGGAGCGCCCCCATTAGTTTTGAAAATTTCATGAAGTTCGTCAAACGGTGCCAAAGATATTGGCAAAAGAAAAAAACACTTTTTGAATAGAAACAAGGTCCTAACTATAACTACCTACTGGCGACCGCCGGTAGGTAATATATGTATGTGTGTGTGTGTATATATATATATATATATATTATCTACTGGCGGTTGCCAGTAGATAGTTATAGTTAGGACCTATTATCCATAGGAAATCCGCGACATTCTATTTGAAATAACGTTGGCGCCGGTTGACGAATCTTCGCGAAAGTTTCCAACTTGTTGGGGCGCTCCAGTTCGCTCCTATCCTGAAAGTCTCGGGGTGATACGTCAAGCGGGGGCCGAGAAAAAGGGGGTCCCAAACGCGTTTTCCCCATTCATTTTTCCATAGGAACCTTTAGTCGCAGCTACAGCCCGAACTGCTGAACGGAATTACACCAAATTTGGCAAAGAGGTAGCCCTTGGTTCAGTGTCGTGCCTTTTGCTTAAATGGTGTAAATCCGTTCAGTAGTTCCTGAGAAAATCAAAAGTAAAGTCACATATATATCTATGGCCGAGTAGGGTCCGCGTACCCTCCCGATCACGAGCTGTATGCTAATTGGCTGTCAAGTGGCTGTCAACACTCCAAATCAGGAAGTGTTGGCAGCCATTTTGTCCCTCGGTAGAACCAAGGGACAGAAACAAGTGGGCAAAGCGCAAAAAGGGGGCAGGGTAGAAACACCCTGATCCCCTAGGTCTGCTCAGGGGGTCCCACAAAGACCCCCTGGGCAGAAAAAAGCATTTTTTTTTTTTTAAATCGGCGGGATGCGCTTAGGGTGCGCGAATCCCGCCGAGGTGAAAAAAAAAGCACAAGAAACACGTCGCCAAACGCACAAAGGGGGCAGGGTAGAAACACCCTGACCCCTAGGCCTGCTCAGGGGTCCCACAAGGACCCCCTGGGCAGAAAAAGCATTTTTTTTTTTTTTAATCGGCAGGATGCGCTCAGGGTGCGCGGATCCTGCCGGAAAAAAAAAAATCGAAGCGCGTCTCCGCGCTTCTATGTTAATTTGCCCCTGGGTGGGCCAAGTCCCGGGGGCATGGTGGGGGGGTTTAAATTTAATGTGGGGGCCTCTAAGGCCCCCAAGCCCCAGGGACCGCCACCCCTGGGGCTTTCAAAAATAATGGTGCGGGAGGGCTCTTGGCCCTCCCGCAGCCCCGAGGACCGCCACCACCCGGGGCTTCTTTTTAAAAAATTATTTTCACCTGTGTGGGGGCTCCAGCCCCCCACACGCCCGAGCACCGCCACCTCCCGGGGCCCTAAAGATTTGAATATGGGGGTCCGTTACGGACCCCAAAGCCCCGGGGACCACCACCTCCCTGGGGCTGTGAAATGGTTGGGAGGGGGCCGCGCGGCCCCCTCCTGGAGCCCTTGATGGCCCTGGGGACCGCCACCCCCAGGGCCGGCTCCTGCAGTGTCCCGGGGTGCCTACCCCCGGGACACTGTAGTTTGCTATGACAGGACGGGAGCCTCGCGGCTCCCGTCCTGTCATAGCAAACTTGGTTTGCATTTTGAAAGAGAGAGCAGGAAACCTGCTCTCTCTTTCAAAATGTAAACCCAATTGCATTTCCACATGGGGAGCAGCATGTTAGCTGCTCCCCATGTGGAAAAGCAATGCTGGCTCCCGTAGGACACGGGGAGCCGGCGAGACTGTGGGGGGATTGGGGACCCCCCACAGTCCCCAACCAGAGGCCAGGCCCGGGGGATGGGGTCCCCGGGGCCATAGTGGCCAGGGAGGGGGCCACGCAGCCCCCTCCCCAAATTAAAAAATGTTAAAAAAAGGGCAAGGCCGGCCCCGGGGGATGGGGTCCCCGGGGCCTTAAATGGCCTGAGGAGGGGGGCCTCGCAGCCCCCCTCCAAATTAAAAAAATAAAAATCGAGGGCATGCCCCGGGGGATGGGGTCCCCGGGGCCAATACAGGCCCAGGGAAGGGGGCCATGTGGCCCCCTTCCCGTTTTTTTTTGATTAAAAAAATAAATAAAATGCTCAGGCCCCGGGGATGGGGTCCCCGGGGCCAAAAGTGGCCAAGGGAAGGGGGCCACGCAGCCCCCTCCCATTAAAAAAATTTGAAAAAAAAAACGACCGGCATTGTGCCGGAGGCCCCATCCCCTCCCTGCAGTACTCTGCAAACGCGCCCCTGGCGCGTTTTAAGAAGGGAAGTAATTCCCCTTGAATACTGGGGGTCCCTGAGGCCAACTAGCCCACCAGGAACCTCCAGTATGCGCCAGGGCTGCGTTGCAGAGAGGTGTACAGCGGCCACGCCCTTTTTACACCTCTCTGCAACGCAGCTCTGTGGCGCTTTTAGAAGTACATGGTGGGCTAGTTGGACTCCAGGGACCCTCAGGATTCAAGGGGACTTAATCCCCCAACTTAAAACGTGCCACGGGGCACGTTTGCACAGTGGTGAAGGGAGGGGGCGGGGCTTCAGGTGACATGTGTGCAAACAGGCCCCGTGGCGCGTTTTAAGATGGGGAATTAAATCCCCTTCAATCCTGAGGGTCCCTGGGGGCCAACTAGCCCAACAGGTACGTCCAGAAAGCGCCACAGAGCTGCATTGCAGAGAGGTGCAAAACGGGGCGTGGCCTCTGAACACCTCTCTGCAACGCAGCTCCCTGGCGCATACTGGAGGTACAGGGTGGGCTAGTTGGACCCCAGGGACCCTTATGATTCAAGGGGACTTAATCCCCCAACTTAAAACGCGCCACGGGGCGCGTTTGCACAGATGTCACCTCAGGCCCCGCCCCCTCCCTTCACCATTGTGCAAATAATCCTCTAAAATCAGCCGAACTACGAATTCCTATTTACTCACCTGTTATCAGGAGAGACCTCAGTGCTGCATCTTTCAGCCCAGTACTGATCCTGAAAAGTAATTTTAACCGTACTTACCAGTAACTTGAATTTCCTTCCATCGGCTAACATTGACTGGTTTCACTTGGAAATTCTTCTAAGTGTGGTGTTTTGGAACTTTATAATATTCCTCTGAAATCAGCCGAAATACAAATTCCGATTTACTCACCTGTTATCAGGAGAGACCTCAGTGCTGCATCTTTCAGCTCAGTACTGATCCTGAAAAGTAATTTTAACCGTACTTACCAGTAACTTGAATTTCCTTCCATAGGATATCATTACCTGCTTTTTGCTGAAAAAGTTTCGAAGTGTCGATTTTTGAAACATACAAATATTCCTCTAAAATCAGCCAAAATACGAATTTCGATTTACTCACCTGTTATCAGGAGAGACCTCAGTGCTGCATCTTTCAGCCCAGTACTGATCCTGAAAAGTAATTTTAACCGTACTTACCAGTAACTTATATTTCCTTCCATAGGAATCCATTGTCTGGTTTTCAGCAGAAAAGTTTCAAAGTTTTGATTTTCACAAACTACAAATATTCCTTAAAAATCGCCTGTATGACTTAAACGCATTCTTTCAACTGTTTACAGGAGATGCACCAGTGCTGGATCCAGGATCCACCACTGAGTAAGAAAAAGTAACGATAACACTACTTACCTGCTAAGTGAATTTCCTCCCATAGGATAACATTGGTGATTCTATGTGAAAAAGTTTCTGTGTCAACTTTTAAAATACAATAATATTCCTTAAAAATCACTACTGTAACCAAAACACTTTTACTCAACTGTTTACAGGAGATGTCCCAGGACTGAATCTAGGATCCAGTCCTGTGGTTAGAAAAGTAATCCATAAAGTAACTAATTGCATTTAGCTAGAAATTCACATTGAGCTCAATGTTGCATTGTGTTTGAAATTGTGTTGCCCATTGCAACAACTGTAACTACTGTACTTAAAAGCCTATTGCCTATTTGCAAAGTATTTAAACTAAAGTAATTCATTCTGAGAAAGTATATTTTGTAATGTAATATATAATGTAATTACAATGTAAATTAAAAAATAAAATATCTAAAAATAAATAGTTTAAAAAAATGTAGTAAATCAGTATAAAAAAAAATATATAACAATTAATACATTTAAAAATTGTCATTTACAAAACCTTTGAAATTCACTGAAAAAAACCATAGGTTTCAGACATGTTATAGTTAGGAATTAGCATTTAAAAAACCTTTGAAATTCACTGAAAAAACCATAGGTTTCAGGCTTGTTATAGTTAGGAATTAGCATTTTAAAAACCTTTGAAATTCACTGAAAAAACCATAGGTTTCAGGCCTGTTATAGTTAGGGTTTAGCATTTAAAATACCTTTGAAATTCACTGAAAAAACCATAGGTTTTAGGGAAAGTTATAGTTAGTTGGACATTGCACTCGTACAAAACCCGTGAAATTCCCCGTTATAGTTAGTTCAGCTAACTATAACTCGCGCCGCCGCAATGCACTGCTGATGACGTCACATATTACATCACTCATGACATGGTCAGTGACATCACTGATGACATCACTGATGACATCTCAAATGACATCACTGATGACATCATCCATGTGAGAATTTAATGCATCTTCTCACTAACCCTGGGCATAATACTTTGCTACGCTCACGAAGCATGCAAAGTTTGTGCTACTACGCACTACGCAAATTGCACGTAGCAGAGTGAATAACTGTACTAATAAACGTAGCGTAGCAGGAGTATAATAAACTCCTTCAAATGCTTTGATAAAGCAATTTTTTATGCTAAAAAGCATATAACCAATTCACAAAAATGAATGTTGACAATAAAATATCAAGCAATGAGAGAGGTGATGATTTTGGAGTCCCCCTAACCTAGGGGAGGACCAAGCAGATGCCTTGAACACAAAAAGCATATCATGTGAACGATTCAATGGTGGTCCCTTCCTCCTAGGACCACCCCAAGCACAGTTATGGGCAAAAATACAATCCCAACCAAAGGCCCTGCAAAGCATTATGGGACGAGATTAGCAGTGGGCAGTGAATATTATAGTGTCCAATATCAAAATAATTCTACAAAGAGCTGCAGTTCAACTAGTCGTCACTGGGTGTCGTCCCTCAAGAGTGAAATGCAAAAGTATTGAAAACCTTTCATGAAGCTTTTGCATTTGACTCGTGAGGGACGACACCCAGTGACGACTAGTTGAACTGCAGCTCTTTGTAGAATTATTTTGATATTGGACACTATAATATTCACTGCCCACTGCTAATCTCGTCCCATAATGCTTTGCAGGGCCTTTGGTTGGGATTGTATTTTTGCCCATAACTGTGCTTGGGGTGGTCCTAAGAGGATGGGACCACCACCTAATCATTCAATAAGATGTGCTTTTTGTTTTCAAGACATCTGCTTGGTTCTCTCCCTAAGTTAGCGAGGATACCAAAATCATCACCTCTCTCACTGCTTTTTGTTTTCACTTTAGTGAAATGACTATATGCAATTTTAGCATATAAAGACAGAGATATTTATTTTATCTTAACTTGCACTGTACAAGTTTGCTTTTGGTAATTATTGTACAGTGCAGTGAGTCAAGCACACAGCTAGCACTACGCCCAGGCTTAATAATAATAACAAACTCCTTCAAATGCTTTGAAAAAGCAATTTTTTATGCTAAAAGCATATAACCAATTCACAAAAATGAATTTTGACAATAAAATATCAAGCAATGAGAGAGGTGATGATTTTGGAGTCCCCCTAACCTAGGGGAGGACCAAGCAGATGCCTTGAACACAAAAAGCATATCATGTGAACGATTCAATGGTGGTCCCTTCCTCCTAGGACCACCCCAAGCACAGTTATGGGCAAAAATACAATCCCAACCAAAGGCCCTGCAAAGCATTATGGGACGAGATTAGCAGTGGGCAGTGAATATTATAGTGTCAATATCAAAATAATTCTACAAAGAGTTGCAGTTCAACTAGTCGTCACTGGGTGTCGTCCCTCAAGAGTCAAATGCAAAAGCTTCATGAAAGGTTTTCAATACTTTTGCATTTCACTCTTGAGGGACGACACCAGTGACGACTAGTTGAACTGCAGCTCTTTGTAGAATTATTTTGATATTGGACACTATAATATTCACTGCCCACTGCTAATCTCGTCCCATAATGCTTTGCAGGGCCTTTGTTGGGATTGTATTTTTGCCCATAACTGTGCTGGGGTGGTCCTAGGAGAATCGTTCAATAAGATGTGCTTTTTGTTTTCAAGACATCTGCTTGGTTGTTGGTTCTCTCCCTAAGTTAGTGAGGATACCAAAATCATCACCTCTCTCACTGCTTGTTAACTTTTTGTTTTCACTTTAGTGAAATGACTATATGCATTTTTAGCATATAAAGACAGAGATATTTATTTTATCTTAACTTGCACTGTACAAGTTTGCTTTTGGTAATTATTGTACAGTGCAGTCAAGCACTACAGCTACGCACTACGCAATTTGCATAGCTACGTGTAGTTGAAGCTGTACTTCACGTAGCTACGTGAAGTGCTACTACGCAAACTACGCCCGGGCTTACTTCTCACACCCTAATATAACTTTTGATACACCCACTCTAAATTACAGACTGCCATTCTCAAAACCATACACACTCCAATACCAATAAGTACATACCCACTCACTGATTCTTAGGTCTACACACACACACATCTACTCACTCACCCGTACAGTCACTCATACTTACAGTCACTCAGTACAGGACTATCATATGCACTCATACACCTATATAAACACTCACACAACGCAACTCATCCATAGAGGTACTCACACACCTAGTCAGTCATGCAAATAATTAATCACACTCCAATTTACTCACCTATACAGTTATACACACCAGCTCACTTACTCATAAAAATACTAGCACATTCTTACGCTCCTATGCAATCACTGATGCAAGCACACACTCATCCATATAGCCACTCTCACAATCACACACTCTCACTTATAGCCATTTATATACTCCAACACACATATATACTGCCTTTCACATATGTAGTTACTCAACATGTACCACTGAGATATACATTCAATCACTAACACACCCATACACACACTCACCCACCCATACAGTCCATCACAGACGCACTCTTGAAACCATGCACCCAGTGAATCACCCACTCACACATCTATGCACAGAGTCACACACACCCCACCCACACAAACACTGAGGCACCCATACAGATACTCAGAGAACCAATCCATAACCCATATAGACACTCATTTAGCTAGTCAGAAACCCATGCAGCTGCTTACACAACAACAGACAGACGGATACAGACATTCACACAGTTTAGTCACTCACCCATGCATCCAGTAAGATACGTTTAATCACTCACTTATAGACTCAGTCACGCACCTACTAAATCATCCATTCAGACGCTTACACACCCACTCATTCTTCAATACGCCTTTCCCTATATATATTAAACATATTTAAACTTTACAGAAACACACAGTCACTGGATGATGTCAGTGATGTCATCAGTGATGTCACTGACCATGTCATGAGTGATGTAATATGTGACGTCATCAGCAGTGCATTGCGGGGCGCGAGTTATAGTTAGCTGAACTAACTATAACGGGGAATTTCACGGGTTTTGTACGAGTGCAATGTCCAACTAACTATAACTTTCCCTAAAACCTATGGTTTTTTTCAGTGAATATATATATATATATATATATATATATATATATATATATATATATATATATATATATCCTGAGTCCATGTTAGATGATAGAAGGTGAAGTATGAATATTAGTTAAATATTTTGGACTTCCAGTCCCAGCATACCATGTCAACTGCGACTCACCTGAGTGTGATTAGACTAAAATTGGGGATATACTGGACAGTGCTTGGCTGTGGTCATTTCTACAGTTTGCATTTGAGGAAGAGCGCAAAGCCCGAAATGCTTCGGAAGAGAACTGGTGCATTTGTGTTCATGAAGTAGTTAATTGTTAGCAAATAAAAAACCTACCTGTGAGAGCATCTCGCCTAGGAGGCATCTCTTCTTTTTCTCAGTAATACGGTCTGCCCGGCCGTGAGATGGCTCCATCGCAAGACAACAGCAGGTACGCTGCTGTTTATTGGGACAGCTGAATGCGGAACAGGAGGTGCTGTGAGTACTCGTGAACTACTTCTTGGACAATTATTCATGGAAAGAACTTTGTTTAATACATGTAAAGACAGTGACCCACATGGGTTAAATATTTAGGACTTCCAGTCCCAGCATGCCATGTCAACTGCTACTCACCTGAGTGTGATTAGACTAAAATTAGGGATATACTGGGCAGTGCTTGGCTGTCGTCATTTCTACAGTCTGCCTTTGAGGAAGTACGCAAAGCCCGAAACTCGTTGGCAGAGAAATGGTGGATTTGTGTTCATGAAGTAGTTCCTTGTTTGCAAATAAAAAACCTATCTCTGAGAGCATCTCGCCAAGGGGGCATCTCTTCTTTTTCTCAGCATTATGGTCAGCCCGGCCGTGAGATGGCTTCATCGCAAGACAACAGTGGGTCCACTGCTGTTTATCGGAACAGCTGAATGTGGAACAGGAGGTGCTGTGAGTACTCGTGACGACTTCTTGGACAATTACTCATGGAAAGAACTCTGTTTAATACAGGTGACGACAGCGACCCACATGGGTTAAATATTTTGGACTTCCAGTCCCAGCATGCCATATCAACTGCAATTCACCTGAGTGTGATTAGACTAAAATTGGGGATATACTGGGCAGTGCTTGGCTGTTGTCATTTCTACAGTTTGCCTATGAGGAAGTGCGCAAAGCCCGAAACGCGTCGGCAGAGAACTGGTGGATTTGGGTTCATGAAGTAGTTCCTTGTTTGCAAATAAAAAACCTACCTGTGAGAGCATCTCGCCTAGGAGGCATCTCTTCTTTTTCTCATATATTTATATTCAGTTATATAGGCATTTTGATGATGAAACAGTCACTAACAAATCTAGATACATACGGAGTCATTCAGTTGGAATTTGGTAACTTAAAACTTTATGAGTGATAGATAGTGGTGAAGTGAATACTTTTGTTCCCTAGATATGGTTTCATAACATTATCCCAAACTGGTATATTCAATTTAGTTGTAAGGCTGTAGTTCACTCGTCTAGCTGTACCCAGGATCTGTAAAGTAAATAGTAGTAGTTGCATTGAAGCCCTGATTGTGCAACCCAGGGAAGTAGATCTTCAAATATGTGTTTCATGTAATACTCCTAAACCCATGTCTGTAGTTTATATTGGTGTGTAGAATTGACATTTATACTGACTTGCCAAGTGTTAAGCTTTTATTTTATTACATATAAATAACCCCTAAGGTAAGCTGTATGTATCTAATAGGGCAGGAAGGTATGTCTTTAAAAGGGAAAACATGTAGATATGAAGCTTCAATGAATAAGAAGCACACTTAGATACTAATATACTCAATTATAAAACCACCCATCAATCTAGTCACTCACACACCCAGTCACACAGCGACAGAGGCACCTATACATTCAGTCATACACCTACACAGCAGTTATGTATGCAGCACTAACAGAGCCATTTGTACACACAGATACATATGCCAACACTCACTAACAGAGACAGTAAACTATACAGCCATTTACATGTACATGCACAGAACCATGGAGTTTCCAAGCCAGGAAGTCATACAGCGACATAGTTACTTACAACTTCAGTGGCACATCCAGAGAGGAACTGATACACTTATTTAGATATGCACTGAAGTACTGATACTCCTAGTGACCCAAGCAGACAATTAACCTTTTACACATGTGTCAGGCCTGCTACTGCAGGGCCTGCGTGTGCAGTTTTACGGGTATGTCAAGTTGGCATTTAAAACTGATTGGAAGACTTAAACTCCCCTTATACTACTCATACATCATCTCTAACGTAGGCCATAGGTAGATTATAGGACAGGGTGATATATGCTTAAAAGGTAAGACATTTTCTCTTACGTTTGAGTTAACGCAGTCTCCTCCTCCTGCTTCAACACCCTCCGCATGCTTCGCAAGATCTACAGGTGGATCCCGACAGATACAAGAAGAACAGTCACCCAGGCCCTCGTCAGTAGCAGACTCGACTATGGGAACGCCCTCTACGCGGGAGCCCCGGCCAAGCTCATCAAGCGACTGCAACGCATACAAAACGCCTCCGCACGCCTGATCCTCGACGTACCACGCCACAGCCACATCACCCCCACCTGAGGAACCTGCACTGGCTCCCCGTCAACAGGAGAATCTCCTTCAAACTCCTCATCCACACACACAAGGCACTCCACAAGACTGGCCCAGCCTACCTCAACAGACGACTCTTCTTCTACGTCCCCAACCGCCAGCTCCGCTCCGCCGACCTCTCCCTCGCCACCGTCCCTCGCATTCGAAGAACAACCACCGGCGGCAGATCCTTCTCACACCTAGCCGCCAAGACCTGGAACACCCTTCCACTAAGCCTACGACAGACCCAAGACCTGCTGACCTTCAGGAGGCTACTCAAGACCTGGCTGTTCGACCAGTAGCAGCACCCCCCCCCTTTCTCTCCCCAGCAACTTGAGAGCCTCGCGGGTAAGTAGTGCGCTCTACAAATTCTGTGATCGATTGATTGATTGAGTTACATGTGCACTTACAGACCCATATGCCCATTTATAGATTTCTCACCCACATTGTGAATAGCATACATATTTTAAAGACGTAGAGCCAGTCACACACCCAGTCAGTCAGCAACACAGCTACTTACATATTCATTTACACACCCACACAGCACTTATATATCCAGTAGTATCTGAGCCAGGTGCACACAGAGTTAGATACCCCAACACTTACTAGCGCAGCCAGAAAGCAATCCATAGCACCACTTAGAAACACAGTTAGTGACCCAATGAGTTACTAAGAGAGCCACTCATTTACCGATATTGTTAATTAGAGATCCAGTGACATCAACACAGATGGACTGATAAACTCACTCAGATATCTAGTGAAGTACTGACACAATCAAGTCACCCATCCAGACAAGTAGGCCTTGAAACATGTCTTAGGCCTGCTACTGCAGAGCCTGTGTATGCAGTTTTATTGTCAGGTTAAGTTATAATTTAAAACTCTTTTCTACTACATATAAGTCACCGCTAATATAGGTTGTAGGTAGGCCATTGGGCAGTGTGCTACTGGCTTGAAAAAGGGAAGACATATACTTTGAAGTTTGAGTGAGTCACATGCGTACTTCCAGACCCATATACTCAGTTAAACATCCAGTCGCCCACCTGTACTGCAATGCATAAAAGCTATTTTAAGAAGCATAAAGACACTCACAGTCCAGCCAGACAGAGGCACTTACACACCAACTCAGTCACTTATACAGCAGTTATTTATCCAGCACTAACAGAGCCACTTGCACACACAGTTACACACTACAAGACTCATTAATACAGCCAGTAATGAATCGATACAGCTACTAACATACACATTTAGAGACCCATTCAGTTTTAAAGAGACCCAGTCATATAGCGATATGGTAACTTACAAATCTAATGAGACACGCACAGATAAAATGGTACACTCCTTAACATATGTACTACAATACTGACACAACCAAGTGAGCCATCCAGACAAGTTGCTCTTTAAACGTGTCTGAGGGCCTGCTACTGCAGACACTGTGTTGGTAGTTTTAATGTTAGACCAACTTGGCATTTTAAAATCTGTTTGCCTAGCCTTAAACTCTTCTTATAGTACATATAAATCAACCCTAAGGTAGGCTGTTGGTGGGCTATACAACAGAGTGCTATTCTGCTTAAAATATAATACTTGTGCTTTTAAGTTTCAGTGAGTTACATGCACACTTACAGACCGATGTGCCCAGTTAAATATCCAGTCTCACGTTCATACTCCAATTTATAAACCTATTTATAAAAGCATAAAAGCACTCATACACACAGTCAAACAAACAAAGAGGCATTTACACACTCACTCAGTCACCAAAATAACAGTTTTGTATCCAATAGTAACAGACACACATGAACATACAGTTATACACCCATTGAGTTAGTAAGAGAGCCAGTAACCAATCCATACAGATACTTACATACACATTCATAGACCCATACAGTTTCTAAGATATGCAGTCATATAGTGACATTGTAACTTACATATCCATTGACACACGCACAGAGAGACTGATACACTCATCCAGATATGTACTCAAGTACTGACACTTCTAGTCACCCATCCAGACAAGTAGCTCTCTAAACATGTCTCAGGCCTGCTACTGCAGAACCTGTGTATGCAGTTTTACTGCCATGTTGACTTGGCATTTAAAACCCTTTGTCAGGCAGGCCTTAAACTCCTCTTCTACTACATAAAAGTTATCCTTAAGGTAGGCCATAGGACAGGATGCTAGATGCTTAAATGGTAAGACATATACTTTGATGTTTCAGTGAATTACATGCATGCTTACAGCCACATAAGCCCAGTTATGCATTCAGTCTCTCACCCATACTGCAACTCACATGCGTATTTATAAAATCATACAGACAGTCATTCACCCGGTTAGACAGCAACAGAGGGACTTAGCCATTCACTCACACAGCACTTATGTATCCAACAGTACCATAGCCAGTTGCACACATAGTTACATACCCCAACCATAACACAGCCAGTAATCTATCCATACAGCCACTTGCATACAGATTTACATACCCATAGAGCTACTAAGAGAGCTACTCATATACTGATATAGTTACTTACACAAACACTCACACACCCATACAGGGACTGATGCACTCAATCAGATACATACTCAAGTACTTACACAACCAAGACACCCATAAACACAAATAGCCATTTAAACATGTCTCAGACCTGCTACTGCAGAGCCTGTGTGTGTAGTTTTACTGCCAGGCCAACTTACCATCTAAAACTCCTTCCAAGCCTTAAAAATCCCCTTTTCTACATACAAGTCACCCCTAAGGTAGGATGTAGGTAGGTGCTTAAAAGATAGGACATGTACTTTCAAGTTTGTGAGTTGCATGTACACTTGCAGACCTATATGCCCAGCTATACATCCAGTCTCCTACCCATACTGTGACTCATACCTATGTACAAATGGATAGAGCTAATATATCCAGTGAAACAATGACGGAGCCCCTTAAACATTCACTAACATACACACACAGCACTTATATATCCAGCAGTAATGTATCCAGTTGTACACACAATTACATACCCCAACACTCACTAACACAGCCAGTAAGCAATCCATACAGCCCTTTACATTTAGAGACCCATAGAATCAACAAGGGAGCTAGACATATATCAACATCATTACTTACATATCCAATGACACACTCAAAGAGGGACTGAGAAACTCATTCAGGTATGCACTGAGGAATTGACATTGCCAAGTCACCCATGCACACAAGTAGTCCATTAATCATATCTCAGCCCTGGTAGTCTAAAGTGTTCCTGAACAGTTTTAGTGGCAGGTCGACTTGGCATTGAACACTTTTTGGCAAGCCTTAAATTTCTGTTTTTGTATATATAAGTCACTGCTATGGTAGGCTGTACATAGCCTGTAGAAGAGGGTCATAGGTGCTGAAATACTAAGACATGTACGTTTGAGTGACTCACACTCAATTACAGGTCCATATGCTCAGTTATGCATTCAATTTCTCATCCATACTGTGATTGTCCTAGCTAGTTAGAAAAGCATAGAGCCAATAACACACAGTCAGTGATAGATGCACTTCACATTCATTAACATATCCATACAGCACTTATGTATCGTGCAGTAACAAAGTCTGTTGCACCCATAGTTACATATCCCAACACACTCTAACACAGCCAGGAAGCAATTCATACAGGTACTTACATACACATTTATACAGTCATATAGTTATATAGTTAGTAAGACAGACATTCACACAGGGACATAATTCCTTTCACATCCAGTGACACAGGCACATAGGGACTGACAAACACATTCAGATATGTACTCAAGTACAGACACAACTAAGTCACCCATGCAGACAAGTAGCCATATAAATATATGTCGGGACTCCTACTGCACAGTCTGTGTGTGCTGTTTTACTGCCAGGTCAAGTAGCCATTTAAAATCCCTTGACACACTTTAAATGTCATTTTTGTCTACCTATTAGAGAGCCTAGGGTACCGCATAGGTAGTCAGACACTGATGCATACACTGTCACAACCATACACACTTTAAAGTATAGAGTAGCACACCCAGGCAGCCATGGATACATACATTAAGACACTAAAGCACACACTCATGCGTACACTATAACACCTAGTCACACAATAATGCACACAGCAAGATACCCATGCATACACTAATACATACACTGACACATCCAGGCACACACTGATGCATACACTGACACACCCAGATATACACTGATGCATACACTAACACGCCCAGATACACCCTTGTGCATACAGTGATACATCCAGGCACATACTGATTTAGACACGATACGTTGCGGACTTCCAGTGGCTATAACATAGTGCTATAACTGTTTATATAGGAAGGAAGTTAAATGGGTAAATTGTGTAATTTAATAATATATAATGAAAAGATAAATATATTGATTTGTGTTTAACTTGCAGAGTTCTACTTGTACTTAAAAACAGAGACTTAAAATGCCAGGTAAAACACAAAGAAGAAAGAAACAGAGGAAAGGATATTATCTCCTTACAATACAGAAAGAAAAGGGACAAAATGCGGAGAACGTTGTTAAAGAGAAAAGAGATTCTGGTAAGAAAACTAAAAAGTTTCTTAAAATCGTATGTGGAAAAATGCAAACCATGGAAAAGCAAGTGAATAAAAAGCAAGGTTCTAAAAAAAGAGAAAAACTAAGTAATATTAAGAGTAACAAGCATTGGCAAAGCCAATAGGTACTGGCAATTCACGAGCTATTGGTGTTGTCAATGTCTTTTAGCCATGTGTTATGGAGTGGAGTGATTGTATGTGGTGTGGATTAGAACTATGTGGGTTGAATTGGAATTGTTTGCTGTGAAATTGTGTGACATGGAATTGTGTGGCGTTGAGTGGAGATATGTGTTGTGAAATTATGTGGCATTGTGTGCAGTGGAATTATGTGGATAGTAATTATGTGGTACTGAGTACTGGAATTATGTGGAGTGGGATTGCATGTCATGGAGTGTAATTATGTGGAGTGGTATTGTGTGTCGTCGAGTAGAATTATGTGATGTGGTGTTGAATTTTGTGGTATGATGTGGGATTCTGTGCTGTGGATTGGAAATATGTGGTGTGTACTGGAATTGTGTTGTGGAGTGGAGTTATGTGGTTTGGTGTGGAATGGAATTGTGTGGAGTTGAATTGTGCGGCATTGAACGGTGGTGCGTTGAGTGAAATTATGTTGAGTGGAATATTGTGGAATGATGTGGAGTGCATTTATATGTATTGTTACATGGCATTAAGTGATTTATGAGGAGGGTGTATTTATGTGGTATTGAGTAGAATGTAATTTGGTGGAGTTGAATCATGTGGAGTTGAGTGGTATTATGTGGAGTGTAAATATGTTGCATGGTGTGGAATTGTGTGGCGCTGAATTGTGTGGCATTGTGTAGAATTATGTGGTATAGAGGGGAGTGGAATTATGTGGATTTTAATTATGTGGCATGGTGTGGAGTGGTATTATGTGGTATGGAATTATGTGGCATTTTGCAAAGTTAAATTATGTTTCAATATGACGCCTTGTGGGAGTTGTAGTTTTTTTTTTCATGTCCCTAATGCGACTAAGAAATACCATAGTAATCACTAGGTGAAAATTTCAATGCTGGAAAAAGCGTATGTGGTGACACGGAGGGAGGCAGCCCTAAATCTTCTAGTGGGGAGATTTAGCAAGAATGTGGATTACAGGGGAATTTGGTGGACATTAACACAATAGTACTAAAGCTGTAAGCATTTATGTGAAAAGTCAGGTATGTTTGATTAAAACCAAATAATAAATTACAGAAGGTCAGGCAGAATGGTGTGCATTGACTCTATAAACTGTTTCCTCGGCAGTGACAGAGCAGATATCAGTGACTAAATAGATAATCGAGGAGAACATATGGGACAATCAGGGTGGGGCAAGAGGCATATAAGAATGTTTCAACAAAAACAATTTTATAACTGGGTGAAGATTGGGTAGGATAACGGCGAAGGGGGAGGATGGGTATTAGAGAGAATGGGGAGATAGAAAGGAACAGGGTGGATGTGACTGGCAGAGAGAATGAACAGCGAAAAGAGTGCATGAGAAAACAGGATGTAGGGAAAGAATGAGCTAGTGGGAGGATAAAAAAAGGGGAGAATGCCTGAGAGGAGGGTAGATGCTGGACCTGGGATGGGTGGGGGATCCCTTTCATCTTCCCTCCTCTCTGAGAGAGGGAGATATTGTACGAGAGGAGGGAGAGGGGAGGGTTGGAGGCAGAGTGAATGACGATGAGATTAAGTTGGCTAGGATGGGTGTATAGGGCTTGGATAATGTAAAGCAAACACAGTGCAAGGGCAGCGAGGAAGAACAGACGGCAAAGATAAATAAAAGGGAGCTGACAGAGTATGACCGGAAGGATAGAGGGTGCAAGAAGGATAAGGTGATTGAGTCCCCATTTCACCTGATCTGAAGGAGGGGGGATGACAAATGTAGAGGACGGTGAAAGGAAAGGATAGGTCGGATGGTTAGAAGGGAAGACGACTTATAAGGAAGAGTGGGGGGTCGGAGGATGAAGGAAGAGAAGAAGGGTTAAGATGGTAAGGATGATAGAATGGGTTATGGGCAGTTGATGAGAGAGGGAGGGCAATGGGTTAGGAGAGAGAAAAATTGGGATAGGAGGGATGACTGGGCGGGTAACAGGGAGGTTGATGGGGGAGAGTTTGACAGGATGAATGATGATGGTTTCCAGGACCATACAGAAAGAAAATCTGATAAATGAATAAGGTTAACAGGAAAGAGGATGAAGGAGAAGAAATGGTGGTGACAGAAAGAGGAGAGCTAAGGGGGTGGGATGAAGAGAGGTGAGTGCAGGATGAAGTGCAGGGGAAGGAAAGTGGATGGGAGAATTAAGTATAGAGAATAAAGACTGAGACAGAAGAGGCATGACATATGCATGCCGTTCACAAATGGGGAGAACTAAAAATGGAGCAACGATGGTGCCAGCAAATGGGAAGCCTATGGTCAGGCTGTTATCCTACAATGTAGATACAGCATGTCTCGGTTCGAGACAGCACATGCTCACCGTCTAGACTAAGACCTAAAAATGTTATAAGAAATCAGATACTTTAATAAGAAGAGAAAGACAATTTATGGAAATAAGAGCCAGAATGTTTCGTAGTAGAGTAATTAAGAATTTGTTATGTAGAGTAGTTTTGCTGCGTAATTTAAATGTTGAGGAAGGATTAGTAAATGGTACAATGGGTAAAGTTATTGATTTAATTAATTTTCCAAATAGGGATGAGATTTAATATTAAGCTATAAAATCCGATCAGATTGATGGCGTGAAGCAGATTGGCTGATGAGTTGTACGTTTTTGCTTGTGAAAGACTTATATGTCCAGCAGCAGCAGTTCACAGTATCTCTTGCATCCTCTGTAACTATCCATAACTCTCAAGGTTTAAGTGTAGATGCAGATTTTATTAATATAGGTGGTACTGTATTTAAAGAAGGTATGTCATATGTTGCATTGTCTCAAGAAAGACCATTGTCCGATTTGTTTTTCATTGATTTTGATGACAGAAAAGTTCGTGCTGATGCAAGTTGTGTCAAAGAGTACAATTGAAGTGTAAGGACAGTATCCCATTTATGAAAAACTGATAATCTGTCCAAAGTGGAAGCTCACAAAAGAATCTATGGATGTTGTTGAAAAGAAGGAAAAGAAGGAGAACAAGGAAGGTGTTAAGAAGAAAAAACTGGAGAATGTGGGAGATATTGTAGGTTATCAGTTGTCAAACAGTTCTGGTGTCAACTGCAATGCAAATGCTATTCTTAGTGTAGTGTGTTATTTACCACATCTTTATAAATGCAATTGAACAGTAACCACGGAAGAGATTATGTTCTGCACTGTGAGCTTTGCTACAATTTTACATAGTGATATGACTTTACTACATTGTGCTTCAGGCATTCGAGATCTAGTAGATATATGTAATGGATCAGTACTATTTACCCAGAACACTCAACAAGATGCACAGGAATTTATAATGGTCATCCTTGAGTTTTAAAAGAAGAAGAAATAAATATAGATGACTTATTTGGACTGAGTTACACATGGAACAATGACTGTGAAGATTGCTCTTTTAAGTCTACCGCTGAAATACATTCTGAGAGATTTCTACACTTAACACTACCAGATTCCAAATTTGTGCCTTTTGAAAGATTGATTAAAAAGGCTAACCAAAATATGACCTTCCCAACTTGTAGATCAGATGTTAAGTCTATGTTTCATCTACAAAGAAGTAGAAAATACCTTATATTAATGCTACAATGATGCACAGCAGATGGATAGAAATTGGGAACCGAAATTCCAAACTTCAAAACTGAACAAATACAAATTTCTGGAAGAACTTATACTACTTTGGCTATTATCTTTCATGGAGGACTTAAATAAAACATCTGGACACTACACTGTCTATTTAAAGAGTGAAAGTGGATAGACAGATTGCAATGACAGTAACCTTAAATTTAAACCAAAACTGCCTTTCTATCTATGAAATTCTTACCTTTTGTTTCTTCGACCAAAGTTCTAAGGAACATTACCATTAAAAAAGTGGTGTACCGTATTTGCTCTACGTGGATCGTCAGTGAAAAGAGATCATTCGGCCCACCAGGGGTGATGTCTTTAGAAGAATCTCCAAAACTCAAGTGTGGTTTATATTTATTAGTACTATTGTACCAGGTATAATAATAAAAAAAGATGGGCCTGATTCTCAAAAGTAAGCTGAGACTAAAGTCTAACTTTACGACTTTCGGTATTCACAAAGGGCATTTAGGAGTAGTAAAGTTAGACTTTTGTCTCAGTTAAACTTAAGTTTTACTTAAGTTAAACTTAAGATCACAACTTAAGTTTAACTGAGGCAAAAGTCTAACTTTTCTACTCCTAAATGCCCTTTGTGAATACCGAAAGTCGTAAAGTTAGACTTTTGTCTCAGTTAAACATAAGTTTATTTAAGTTAAACTTAAGATCACAACTTAAGTTTAGCTGAGACAAAAGTCTAAATTTACTACTCCTAAATGCCCTTTGTGAATACCGAAAGTCGTAAAGTTATACTTTCATCTCAGTTTACTTTTGTGAATCGGACCCGATATTTTAACATAGATTTGTTTAGATTAGTGCACTAACTGTTGGTAAAACAACTGATTAATGAATTGTAGTGAGTGCAATGCATAGTGTCACTTATTTATAGTGATATACTGTGCAGTTATATTTTGTTTCTACAATCTATGCAATTGTTTTTCCCCACTGTTCAAGGATGAATATTCATACAGTATATCATTTATGGTGTACAAGTATGAAAGCTGAGAATGGTAACAAAGGGAAAATTAAATGTTTAACTATGATATGATATAGTATTACATGTTAAGCAATGTGTACTGTTATGTTTCTGGAATTTTGTGAATGTAATACTAACTTAGATTTCCATTATTTTTCTTTTTCAACAGTGTTTGGAGTGATACGTCTTTAGAATGTGTCAATATACTCATAGCGCCATACAAATATTTCTTCAACATAGAGGGTCTTCGCCCATAAAGAGCACTTGACATACTTTGCCACCAGTTTCTTTTGCCAGGAGGGGATGGTGAAAAATTCCATACAATTGATTGCTGCATTGCTGTGATGTAGCAACTGATCCTTACTGCCATCAGATGTCATTTTATTTGCAAATGGAATAAAAAGCAAACAAATTATGTTTAGAAAAAGTAAAGAGCAGGTGCTGAATTGTAAACAGGGTATTTTTTTAGCAATGTTTGTGATTGTTTTTTCGCCAGTGTAAAAAAAAAAAATACTTTATATAGTACATTGATTATGGTGTAGAGGTACAAAAGCTGAGAGCACTAAAAAAAGGAATAGGAATTCCATTACCATAATGTAAAATATTATTACAGCATAAGAATTGTCTACAGTTTTGTTTAAAATATGAACTTAGGCATTGCAGACAGTAAGGGGTTTATTTATGAGCACTTTGCGCCGCCGTTGCATCACTTTTTGTGATGCTGCGGCGGCGTAAAAAATGCGCCACATTTACAGAGTGACACATCTAGGCAGATTCGTCACTTTGTAAAGCCCTGCGCTACATTATACCTGCATAAGGTAAAATGTATGTGGAGTGGGTGGCGTTCCCCCGCAAAAAAGGCTCGTAGAAGTGTTGAAGTGTAATCTATGCGATTTCACTGCGACACTTCTAGGACGCTACTAAGTCAAATCATTACGCCTGCCTCACAGCATGCAAAGACTGACGCAGGCCCTTTCACATGGGGCTTACCCCATGGGAAGGGACACATTGCTGGAGTTGCGTCTATTTTCAGACACACCCCAGCAATGCATCACTTTTGTGCCTACAGATAATCAGGAATACTGAAGTATTGGTAAATCCTTGCGGTGCGGAACACCGTACAGTAAATAAGGCGCATCCATGGTGTCGCAAGGAGGGCGCACTGAAAAGTGTTGCATCGCTGTTTTCATGCAGTGATGCAACACTTTTCATAAATGAGGCCCTAAAAGTTTAACTCGGTATTGTGCAAAAAGTAATTTTTAACTTTAATATTTATGTTCTTTATGTTTTAATACAGATGAATGACACCATCTATTTGAGTAAGGTGATTCCCTAATTACGTCTTTTTGTGTAGTTCTACAAACTAAATATGTCGAGGTATACATCAAGGTAGAGTCTCATTGAGCCACTGAGACATACAGACACACACTGATAGAGCCACTTATACACCCAGCCACTCACCCATTCAGCCACTTACACACCCACTCACTCACAGACACTGTCAATAGCACACCAAGACACGTACCCATACATCTACAACTACATACATTAACTTTCCAATACGGTTACTGACACACCCACTCACTCACTCATACAGCTACTAACACATGCACTTATTCACCCATACAGCCACTCACATACTCATTCACTCACTCATACAGACACTCACGTACCCACTCACCCATGCAGTCAGTCATTCATCTACTCAGTCACCCATAAAATCACTAACAAGCTCAGTCACTCACCCATGTGAGCACTGACACACCCAATCACTCACACATACAGTTAAAAACACATCCACTCCTACACCCACACAGCCCTTACATACACGTACCCGTACAGATGCTCACACACACACTGATAAAGCAACTCAGACACTCACTCACTCATACAGCCACTCACACACCCTGTCACTAACTCATACAACTACTCACATTCACTTATTAATGTATACAATCATTCACATCCCCACTCTTTGACCTATACAGCCACTCATGCACCCGCTTACTCACCTATACAGCCATTGACACAGCCACTAACTCACTCATAGAGGTACTCAGAAACCCAATTGCTCACTCATGTACAGACTCACACAGACACTTACACACTCATATAGCACTCACGCAGACACTCACTCATACAGCTAGCTATACCCCCACTTATTCACTCATACAGCTAGTCACACATCGACTCTCTCATTCATCCATACAGCTGCTCACACATTAATACAGCACTCACACCCATTTATTCACCAATAAAGGCTGTCATGCACCCACTCACATACTCATACACCACTGATGCAGACACTCACTCTCCCACACATCACTCATGCACCCACTAAGTCACCCAAACAGCCACTCATGCACCCTTTCACTCACCCATATAGATACTTACTCACCCACTCACTCACCCATTCACCACTCACAC
Source organism: Calotriton arnoldi (assembly GCA_963921515.1). Classification (NCBI taxonomy): domain Eukaryota; kingdom Metazoa; phylum Chordata; class Amphibia; order Caudata; family Salamandridae; genus Calotriton; species Calotriton arnoldi. Next base: position 3,667,165 of record CAWUFW010000403.1, on the reverse strand, counting down.
ACTTGCTAACTGAGCATGCAGCACTCACATACCCACTTACATACCCATACAGCCACTAAGACATCCACTCACACCTATACTCTACTGACACAACCTTGCACTCACTCATACAGCCAATAACACATGCACTCGCTCACACATTGACTTACTCACACAGGGGCCGATTCACAGAACTAATCTGAGATAAAATCCTAAACTTACTACTTTTGGTATTCACAGAAGGCATTTAGTAGTAGTAAAGCTAGGGCTCCTAACTTTACTACTACTAAACTGAGACAAAATTCTAACTTTACGACTTTCGGTATTCACAAAAGGCATTTAGTAGTAGAAAAGTTAGGAGTCCTAACTTTACTACTACTAAATGCCTTCTGTGAATACCAAAAGTAGTAAGTTTAGGATTTTATCTCAGATTAGTTCTGTGAATTTGCCCCACACCCATTTACTCATCTCTACACTCAGTAACACACCAATAGACATAGGAAGACGTATTCACACTGTTACATACATACATTTAACATATAATTTTTCTTTCTTAAACTGTAATGGGTGGTTCATACAAGAACTTATTTTCATTACTTTTTTTAGGGTTTTTGTTTCTTCACAGAAAGCTGAAAAACATTGTGCTTTTCAACAAAAAACACAAAAGTTCAACAACTGCTGTAATGGTAGAAAAAACTAACACTTGTGTGTCTTGATGATCTGAACTAGAGCAGGGATTGATTGTTCACCTATGCTCAATACTTTTTTGTATTTCGGGCAAAACTGACCCACATTTGCAAATTCCAGAAAATTTGTTGGAATGTCTGGAATTTCTTGAGCAGCTGATGAGGTGCCTGGTTGTGGTACAGGTCCAGCAGACGTTACTTGCTGGCTCCTCTCTCTTTCTCTCTCTGCTTGTACCAGATGGTTTGAATTCATGGTCCTGAGGTCCTTCATCAAGCTAGAAGCACTGCATAAGTACTTCTTATCTGTATCTCTTGAAAGGGTCTTATTGCAAATAATGCAGGTTACTTTTTTGGCATTTACTGATTTTTATCCTGCTGGTATTGAGAAGGATTGCAACACAATATTCTCTTTCTTGGGCCTTACTGCCTCCTCCTCTAGTGAAGAGTTGCTGTGTTCTTCTGGATGTTCTTGAGGAGCAGATGCCATCTTTCTCTCAAGAAAAAAACAAAGTAAAACAAAATTATCAGTGCTAATACAGAAGAGTGAAAATCACAGGCACTCCTGAAAGATGGAGAAAAAGGGTGGGAGCTTCCTCTATTAGTTGATTGAAAGCTGTTTCTACCTATCAAATCCATTTGTTCCTGTGTCACATGGGCTCTATGATGGAATTCAAACAAGGTTTTAAATGTTTTTACCCTCAAATAAATTTTAATACTCTATCAGTAAACCTCTCACGTTAAACAATACCTTTAAACTGTTTAATATATGTTTACGTGCTATCAGAAAACACGCTGGGTCTGAGGCTCTCCCATGGTACCGGAAATATGTACCAGAAAGGGTCGCAACAGAGTTGCAACTACCCCAAAAATGTTTTACAAAACATTGAAAAACACCAGGAGAGGAGCCTCATGGGAGAAGACTGTCTCCAAAACTGATTTCACAATGGAACGCAGCGCAGGCCATGGCCCCAGACAGTGTTGGTGTGAGAGCTGGCAGCAGCCTCTCAGGAAGTTGCTCTTGTTTTTCTCTTCTGCATGGGAGCCTGAGTCACCTTAAAGCCTGCTGCGTGATCAGAGCAGCCAATGGAATATGGGTGTAAGGAAGGTATTCATAGAATATATAATATTTACAATGAACAACACTCGAGCACCAGTATTCCTAAACTGCCACCCCTGTCAAGGACCTCTAGACCATTCTGGAGGCAACATCACTATACTTAAGTGCAGTAACTGGTATTAGATGTAAAAATGACCTCTCAACATCCACTACCGCACAAACTTTTCCAATGTGACTGAACTGTACAAGGGTCTCACATTAAAATTATTATAAAAATACAATTAATGTACATGCATGTACCAGTAAACAGGTCTTTTCTATGAAATCACATACGTTAAAGATTACCCACACTGTAAGACATATTACCGTATTACCACACCGATCACAAAGTACCATGCAGCAATAAGTTCAAAGTCTTGTCACTGTGTAAAGTATTCCAGTATGAATCAATTCACTTTGCAGATAGACACTGCCACTGAGAGATATATTGCCAACGATAGCTGCAGTGTAATGAAGGTGAAGCTTTGGTGCACACAAAATTATTCATGCACCCAAACAGATACTAACACATCCAGAGGCAGATACAAAACTACTAACACACTCATTAACAGAGCCAATCAGCCACTTACACACCCACTCAAAGATCCATACAGCAAATTACTACTCTCCCACCCATGCAGGCACTTGCACATTCACTGACACACACAAAATCATTCGCACATGCACTCACAGACCTATACATCCACTAACACACCCACTCTCAAATGTTCAAACTAACACTCAGGAAATAAAAAAAACTTTGAAATTCACTTAAAAAATTCAACGGTTACAGGAACCTTTCAGTTACAAAATAGCCTTCAAAAACCCGTGAAAATCACTGAAAAAACCTAGGGATCCAAGGATATTATAGTTAGGAAATGGAATTTTTTTTAAACTTAGAAATTCCCAAAAAAAACAAAGGTTACTAAGTCATTATAGTTAGGCTCACATTTCATGCTTACAAAACCATAGAAATAAAGCAGTTATAGTTACTTGAGCTAACTATAACTTATGCTCCCGCAATGCACTGCTTATGACCTCACTTATTACATCACCTCTTGACATTGTCAGTGTAATCAGTGATGACATCTCAAATGACATAATTGGCAAGAAAATCCCTAGGCAGCTATAGGTCTCCAACGATTTAACAGACCATACCAGTTGAACACATGATATAAGAACTCAGTGTACACTACAGATATATTTTTTATAAAGTTCATTACTTTAATACAAAATATTTAAAAACATCTTAAAGGATATAGTATCATACATTTCAATGCATACATAGTTTAGTATCATGATATGATTTACAAAAATACATGGTACAGTGAACTGACATGAGTATAAGCAGACAAATAAACAAAAACAAATATAAGGAGTATCAAAGTACAGAGTGATTGAGGGAAAAGAAGGGAGGACAAATGACTAAAGTGGCTGGTTGATGTATTCTCTTCTACGTGCGTTTCGGCATATCTTACGCCTTCATCAGGAAGGCCACGATAATTCCAAATATGGAGCCAAAATGAGGTCAACTTCGGAGGTTGTGGATGAAGCACAATTATTAGGAATATAAATGAGTATAGTCGTGGACTATAGCGTAAAAGTCTTGACTTGGGTATTCATTAGTACACTGCCGCAATATGGCAATCAGGCAAAAATAATAAATTCTTGCTGTCAACAACACGACAGAAAGTTTTTTAAAAGTATATATGGAGGCCATCTCGAATTATACTCAGCTTCTCGAAGCGGAAATATGGGGTGAGTAGTGGCCTTAAGCTGATAATAGCGGCATACACAGAGGGCACAGGACGAGATCTGGTCGTCGAACTAAAGGGATGTGTAAAGAGTCGACTCCTGCCATCTAACTGCTCCGAAAGTCTTTCGAGACGGCCTCCATATATACTTTTAAGTTGACCTCATTTTGGCTCCATATTTGGAATTATCAGGGCTTTCCTGATAAAGGCGTAACATACGCTGAAACGTGCATAGAAGACAATACATCAAACAGCCACTTTAGTAATTTGTCCTCCCTTTTCCCTCAATCACTCTGTACTTTGATACTCCTTATATTTGTTTTTGTTTATTTGTCTGGTTATACTCATGTCAGTTCACTGTACCATGTATTTTTGTAAATCACATCATGATACTAAACTATGCATGCATTGAAATGTATGATACTATATCCTTCAAGATGTTTTTAAATATTTTGTATTAAAGTAATTAATTTTATAAAAATATATCTGTAGTGTACACTGAGTTCTTATATCATGTGTTCAGCTGGTATGGTCTGTTAAATCGTTAGAGACCTATAGTTGCCTAGGGGTTTTCTTGCCAATTATTTATTTTCCCTGGCCTAGGAATCTAGGATATTAGCAGGGGGTCCTTGTTATTTACTCTGACATCTCAAATGGCATCACTGATGACATCATCCACAGAACCATTCAAACTCCCACTCACACTCCTATACAAACCCTCATACAGCCACTCACACAACCACTCACATTCAGACCCATACAATTACTCACACAACCACTCTCTCATCCATAGAGCCACACACACCCATTGACTCACTCATACAGTCACTCACACAACCACTCACTCATGCATGCACCTACTCATACAACCAGTCACTCACCCATACAGCCACTCACACAGCCACACTAATACCCTTACAGCTACTTACATGCCCACTTATTCACCTATACAGACACTCACACACCCACTCACTCATCCATACAGCCTCTCAACACAGGCACTCACTTACCCATACAACCACATACACACTCACTCACACAACCCCTTACATACCCATTCACACATCCATACAAGCACTCACATACCCACTCACTCTCCCACGCCGCTATTCACACAGACACTCACTCTCCAATACAGCCACTCACACACCAACTTGCAGCCACTCACACACCAACTTACTTAAACAATCGCCCACTCAAACAGCCACACAATCTCCCATACAGCCACTTACATACCCAGTTACTCATTTATACAGGCATTCAGACACCCACCCACTCACTCAGCCAGTCACTCACACAACCACCCATACAGCCACGTACACAGCCACTCACTCGCCCATACAGACACTCACACAATGACTTACTCACCAAACACAGCCACTCAGCCACTCTTGAAACCACACAGCTATTCACACACCCACTTATACACCCATACAGTCACACCCACTCACACACCCATTCAGCCACTCGGACACCCACTTCACACGGATACACATAGTCACAAAGCCACCCACATAATATATGTTTTAAATAGTATCAATCAGTAGTAGTACACCTATTATACTAATTTAACTTTTTGTAGTGCCTTAGTATATGTGTTTAACACTTATAAACTCTTAGAAGACAGTTACACTCATTGGATGATGTCATCAGTGATGCCATCAGTAATGTCACTGACCATGTCATGAGTGATGTAATATGTGAGGTCATAAGCAGTGCATTGCGGGAGCAAACGTTATAGTTAGCTCAGGTAACTGCTGAAATTCCATGGTTTTGTATGAGTGAAATGTGAGCCTAACTATAACGTCCCTGTAACCTTTGTTTTTTTGTGACTATATATATATATATATATATATATATATATATATATATATATATATATATATATATATATATATATATATAGCTATTTAAGTCTGTCTTTTAAACATGTAGTGCGAATGTGATCAAGGCCAGGACTGGACGAAACGCATCATAATCAGCATTTTATAAATAAATATAAAATATATGTGAGCAGTAAAACTGGAGTCTACGCCCGATCTTTGGATTCAGAGGATTGGAGGGGATTGTGTTTATCTATCTATCTATCTATCTATCTATCTATCTATCTATCTATCTATCTATCTATATATCTATATATATTTACATATATATATTTATATCTATATAAAATATATATATATATATATATATATATATATATATATATATATATATATATATATATATATATACACACACACACACAACTGCTCTCTCCGGGCATCGAGCCAGCCGCACCATTACAACGGAATTCCCACAAAGAACACAGGCAAGGCGGAATGTTTATATTTTCTTGTATTCTTCATTCTTCATCAGTGCAGCTGTGCACAAAACAAAAGGATGCCAACACATTTCGGCTTACGCCTTCAACTGGGCAACCCATATATTAATTGAGCTTCCTCAAAAGGAGGAACTGGAGTGTGCTGCTCTCATAGGAAGGGTCTATCTATTGGCCTATTGACCACAGCTGTAATCAGTTAGACCTGGCATCTTTTGGCGTGGTCCCTTGTCTTTTTGCTTTCTGACCTCCTGGTTTTTACTCAGTTTTTGCTGGTTTAGTGTCTCTGCACACTTTCTCACTGCTGTTCAGTGTTAAAGTGCAAGTGCTCCTGTTGTAAATTGTTATTAGGGATTGGAGTTTCCATGATTGGCGTATTTGATTAACTGGTAAGCCCCTAGTAAAGTGCACTGAGTGTGCCAGGGCCTGTAAATCAAATGCTACTAGTGGGCCTGCAGCACTGCTTGTGCTCCCCACATGAGTAGCCCTGAAAAGGTAACTCAGACTTGCCTCTGCAGAGTCTGCGTGCAGTTTGTAACTGCCATGTCAACCTGGCAAGTGCACCCACTTGCTAGACCCTAATCTTCCCTTTTCTTACATACAGCTCACCCCTAGGGTAGGCCCAAGGTACCCCTCTGGGCAGGGTGCTGTGTATGTTAAAGGTAGGACATATACTGGTGTGTGTGTGGCATGTCCTGGTAGTGAATTGCACTGCATTTCGTTTTTCACTACTGCAAGGCTATCTGTCCCATAGGAAAGAATGGGAGTTTGACTTATAACATCTTATAAGAATAACTTCCCATTGGGACAAGATAGGGAAATGGAGTTTAGTATCCCTGGACTCAGAATGTAAAAATGCATCTTTTAGTAAAGATGATTTTTATGTTCTGTGTTTGAAAATACCACTTTTAGAAAGTAGGTATTTCCTTGCTTAGCCATCCTGTGTGTCTCTGCTGGGATTGTGGATTGACTGTCTGGCTTTTGAGTGACAGGGGCTGGGGATGTGCATTCTCTTCAGACAGCCACTGGGGGGGGACGAGGTGTGTCCTGCCTTTCCTGGATGGGTCAGGGCTGAGCTGAATAGATCTGGGCTGCATTAAGAGTAGTGAGAGGAGATTTCCTTGCACCTGAAGGGGCCTGGTCTGCTGTGGACAATGCTGTCTCCGCCTCCTGCTGAGAAGCTGGGCCAGAGAGGACCAAACTGGTTTGGACTAGGCACAGACACTCTGCCTGAGAGAACAAAGGAATTTTGAGTATAAATATTGGGGCCCAGACGCTAGGATTTTAGAACTCACAGGAATCAAGGAACCTGCCAAGAAGAAGAGGTGGAAGAGCTGCCGGGAGGAGTACTGCCCCTTTGCTGTGTTGTTGCTTTGTTGGGTTGGCCTGCAGTTGTTGCTTCTGTCTTGGGCAGTGAAAGGACTGGACTGAACTTTTTTTACTTGTGCTGAGTATCTCCAAGGGCTTGAAGTAGAGCTTGCCTCCTGTTCTGAAGTTTCAGGGACAGCAAAGACTTCACCAACCTCTGGGTACCGCTTCTGGAACCGTTGTTTCAGTTGCCACAGAGAAGGGAAAGCAACCGACTCCGTCACCGACTCCATCTCTTGCTCTGTGTCCTGACGGTACCGCAGAAGGCACCATCCGCATCTCGCACCGCAACCCTGGTCTCACCAACGACCGCCGCCGCTGCCACCGAGCCGCTGCTTGCACTGTGACCTGTGGGCACCGCACTCCGCACCGCTTCACTTCGCCATCCTGTTCTCACCGAAGCCATCACTGCTGCTGACTTCGAAACCCATGACCGCATCGTGACTGGGGGTACCGCCCGTAAGTTTCACGATGCACCCGCTCGTCCTACACAGCAGTCTGGGCCGACCGACACCAGCTACCCCTAACCGTTGTTTCAGTTGCCACAGAGAAGGGAAAGCAACCGACTCCGTCACTGACTCCGTTGCTGGCTCTGTGTCCTGACGGCAGCGCAGAAGGCACCAGCCGCATCTCGCACCGCAACCCTGGTCTCACTGACAATGACCACCGCCGCCGCTGCCTCCAAGCCGCTGCTTGCACTGTGACCTGTGGGCTCTGCACTCCGCACCACCTCGCTTCACTTTGCCATCCTGTTCTCACCAACGCCATTGCTGTTGTTGACTTCGAAACCCGTGACTGCATCATGGCTGGGGGCACCACTTGTAAGTTTCACGACCCACCGCCTCGTCTCACACAGCAGTCTGGGCCGGCCGACACCAGCTACCGCTAACCGGCTCTGTCGCTTGCACCACAACCTGCCAGCACCGCATCGAGCACTGTCTCGTCCTGCACCATAAGCCTTGGTCTCACCGACGCCGTCTGGGCGATCGTCACTGAGCCCCTGCCTGCACCGCATTGTGCGGGCACCGCACCCTGCACCGCTTCCATTTTGCAACACAACCACAACGGTTGCCACGACCGGCTCACACCAACGTGCCAGCCGCAACAAGAAAGGTACTGTTCACAAGTCTGTCCACGCTTTCGCTGGCCCGTACAGATGCGGTCGGCTGGAACTGTTAGACCCTGTTGTTTTCAGCATTGCGGTAGCCCCGGACGGAGCTACCGACTCGAAGGGATTTTGTTTTTGAGATATTTCTGCAATTTTAAAGATATCTTGCAAAGTATATATTTTTAAGTACTGTATATTGGATTCTTATCATTTTGGTCTTGTTTTGGATATATAAAAATATTGGATATTTTTCTAAACTGGTGTGGTGTCCTTTTGTAGTGTTTTCACTGTATTACTGTTGGTTATGTGCAAATGCTTCACACACTGCCTCTGAGATAAACCTAACTGCTCGTGCCAAGCTACCAAGGGGGTGAGCAGGGGTTATTTTGGAAGTGTAACTCCCTTATCCTGACTAGGAAGAAAGGTCCCTACTTGGACAAAGGTACCTACCTCTGCCAACTAGAGACCCCCATTTCTAACATAATCACTGCTGTAAATAAAAGGTACAGAAAAAGAATGTGGTTCTTTTAGGAATCCCTGATGCTTACCTGACGTGATCTATCACTCCATTCAATGCCACTGCTGTTAAAAATCAACTTCTGGCCCTTTGGAGCATCGGAATCAAAGATTCCTAGTTTCAGAAACCTACTTGTGTCATCTGAAGTCATCTGCCATTGCAAAAAATCACTCAGTGGTGGTGCATCTCCATTTCTGTCAAAAAACACCTCATTACCACCTGGTGTCTTTGTCCGGACCTTTTTTAGATAGTGCAGAAGCTGAAAAGGAAATCAAAACTTTCATTATTCCTATTAAACCAAAGAAGACAAACATTCCATTAACATTGCCCAATTTGAAGTTCCAGAGACTTCACAATGCAATCAATAAACTATACAAGTACACTCGAAAATTTCAAGAGAGTGGTATAAAAATAACTTCACAAATAATTCATTCAAACTAATTTAGGGCAATAAAGAAAATAGACAGATGTGAGAGAGTGGGTCAGTCTCTACACTAATGTAGTACTCAATACCATAGCAATATTCTCTAAGAGGCAATGCTCTTTTAAACAGCTATCAATTTGATCAATAGTGTCAAAGATATCATTCATCACTTTTATATAGCACACTACACCATAGATTTATTTTCTAGTGTTCATCAACTATAATTGCAGTAGCCATGGTATTAACGAATAGAAGGGGACTGAGCTATAGGCATGCTCTTCTTATTGGTAAGTCCAAAGTCTGTCTAGCCACTATTAAAACTGCCCTCCTTGCAGCAGTTTACTCAGTTGATATGTTGATGAAGTGACTATATAACCCCAGTTTCCATATCTCTACAATAGCTTCTCATTGATGTGACATGTATTTTTGTAAATTTCCTGCCAGATCTAAAAAACCCTCCACACTGAGGCCCTAATTTAGAGTTTGGAGTAAAAGGATGGACTGTCAAAAACTAGCTGTTCAACCATCGTCCACGATGAAGGACCATTCATCCTATTTACAGTATGGCAGTTTGAAGGACAAAAATCTGCCATCCAATCACCGCTTCAGCTAACTTTACCTTATTTCGTCAACAGTGGGATACTCTAATCATGGTGAATGGACCATCAGAAACTTAACACTCCATCCACTGTATTAAGAGTATAAATTCCACCAATGGAAACATGGTGGTTCATTCTTCACTGGCAAACAAAAAAGTATCCCACCATGCTATTCGAAGTATCGGGCACTATTCTCATTAGGTGGTCCACCATCCACTCATGGGCGGGGAAGGAAGCAATTCTTTTTTTATTATATAACCCTCACACACCCTAGTGGTGGTGTCATGCTTCATCATCAGGTTCACCCTGACTCCTAAAGGTCAGGGTGGGCTCAACTATATTCCAGGGAACACTTAGGAGAATAGGCCAGGGGGTTTTAAAGATTAAAAATCCTCCCTTAACTCCAGGTATCCCGTTATTGGCTGAGTTTCAGGGGATATTAAAAAGTAAGGAATGGGGTCCTGAGGAAATAATGGTCCTATGACCCTAGTGCCGGCACCCCTGGCCTATTCTCCTAAGTGCTCCCTGGAATATGGTTGAGCCCACCCTGACCTTTAGGAGTCAGGGTGAACCCGATGATGAAGCATGACACCACTAGGGTGTGTGAGGGTCATATAATAAAAAAGGAATTGCTTCCTTCCCCGCCCATGAGCGGATGGTGGACCACCTAATGAGAATAGTGCCCAATACTTTGAATAGCAAGGTGGGATACCTTTTTGTTTGCCAATATTAGACAGGGAGGACGTATACCTCCAGTTTCTCTTCCAGTAAGTGGAAGAACCTCTCTACCCTTCTGGCTTAAGATTAAGGTATCTTCCCACTTTCTTAAGTCAAGATTTATCGGTTCATCCTTCAAACCTGTGGAGGAAGAAAGAGAGCATATATAGCCAAACCCTGCCCACAACCCCCAAACAACCTACTAATATGACCCTGCTGCTACAAGGCCTTGCACCTTATCTGGCAGTGGTGGATGAACAACAAAATAATGTACAACAAATTAGAAGATAAGTACAACTGTGTCTTATGCCAGTATTCTAGTTTTACAGCTCCAGAAATAAAGCTTGTCACCCACCAAACTATGTATTGTCTTTCTCAGGGGAGTGGAGGTGGTCTCCATCCTCTAGGGGAAGATAGTAGTCTGGACATCTATTTTTGGGGATGTGAGTGGGATTTTAGGGTGTTATTGGTTGGGAAAGGGCCTTGAGTTTCTTTTGGGAGGAAGGTTTAGGGTCTTGATGATGTCTAGCGTCATAGAACTGTTTAGGGATGTGGGAGCATGTGGGATATAGGGGGGTATGTTTAGGGTACAGGGGTTCTGGAGAAGTAGATTAATGGGAGAGGTTGAGGAATTTGGTCATCAGAGGAAATTGGCATGGATTGTACAATGGGGTCTGATGTTGAAATGGGGGCAGGTGTTAGAATGGAGGCAGGAAGAGGAATAGGGGCAGGTCAGAGTGGCTCCTACTAGAGACAGGACCTTTCCGTATAGCAGACATGGCAGGAATTTCATCCAGGATGTCAATCACTTAGGCCACTTGCTGACTGACACTCTGGATGGCATGCAACAATTATGTATGCTTCACATAGAGGTTCTTAAGTACCTCCAGTGCCTGACCTGACAGCAGTCTTGTGGAAATCAGAGCCGGGGGAGAGGTGGCCATGTGGATAGAGACCTAAATTTGTTTTCACTAGGTGCTGGTTTGGTATGGGGACGCGCGCTGTAAAGGGAGACCTACGGACCTTTGCATTAACATGCTTTTTAAACCTGTTTATTGTGTTCTTAAACTTTGTGTTAATATCTAATCACTACCACTGCTTCTTACCTGCACGCCTCTGACCGCTTGTAACTCTGCACCACTCCTCCCTGTTCCACCACGGGATTTCCCGCTTGTTGTGGAGGGAGCTTAGCGGTAACATCCATTTCCGGGCAGGGGGCGGGGGAAGGCGGTGATGTACTTTCAGCCGATCAGCTGCTGAAAGTATTTAAAGCAATGCTAGTCGCTCCGCCTAGTGGACGCGCGCTGTAAAGGGAGACCTATGGACCTTTGCCTTAACACGCTTTTTAAACCTGTTTATTGTGTTCTTAAACTTTGTGTCAATATCTAATCACTACCACTGCTTCTTACCTGCACGCCTCTGACCGCTTGTAACTCCGCACCACTCCCTGTTCCACCACGGGATTTCCCGCTTGTTGTGGAGGGAGCTTAGCGGTAACATCCATTTCCGGGCAGGGGGCGGGGGAAGGCAGTGACGTACTTTCAGCCGATCAGCTGCTGAAAGTATTTAAAGCAATGCTAGTCGCTCCGCGTAGTGGACACACGCTGTAAAGGGAGACCTATGGACCTTTGCCTTAACACGCTTTTTAAACCTGTTTATTGTGTTTTTAAACTTTGTGTCAATATCTAATCACTACCACTGCTTCTTACCTGCACGCCTCTGACCGCTTGTAACTCCGCACCACTCCCTGTTCCACCACGGGATTTCCCGCTTGTTGTGGAGGGAGCTTAGTGGTAACATCCATTTCCGGGCAGGGGGCGGGGGAAGGCGGTGACGTACTTTCAGCCGATCAGCTGCTGAAAGTCTTTAAAGCAATGCTAGACGCTCCGCGCAGCAGACATGCGCCACAGGCAAGCTTGTCTGTGGCCAGCCGGGACCAGGGGCCACGTCCCCTACACCTTTTATAAGGGAGCAAATGATTTATTAGTCAAAATTATTATATGAGCTCTGGCCTAAGCCGCAACAGGAATGTACCATCTTCCAACCAGATACTCCTACTACCTGCGCCTGCTGTGGGTTTGACGCTACTAGATCATTCAGGGGGGAGCCTATTTTTAACACCACTGCATCCACAAACCATAGTACACAGCCATCTTTCCCTGCTAAAAGTAAGGTCACTCCTTCAAAGGAATTCACCTTTTATAATTTAAACTGTAGATCTCTCCACAAACATAAGGATGACATCTTTGACCTTTTGCTCAATACACAACCTGATGCTATTTTCCTTACGGAAACTTGGCTTCATGAGAGCTCTGGCCCCGATGTTGCGTCCGCACTGCCCCATAACTATACGATAATTAGAAAAGATTGCGGTATTAAAACAGGAGGTGGCATTGCACTAATTTTTAAAAACGCATACTCCTGCAAATGGGAGGACCTACCGTTTAAGGGTTGCGAAGCTAGCTTTTTTAAACTCGCTCTCAAATCTCAATTCACTTTCTCTGAGTCTTTGATTTATCGCCCGCCAGGACAAGCAGGGTCATGGGCGGAGTCGTTTACCGAACTCTTAGCCCCTTTTTTGCTTGACACGACAAATTTCACCATTTTGGGAGACTTAAATATTTATTTTAATGACCTGACGTGCACTACAAGTACTTCTCTGATGGCTGATTTGGCAGCTTTGAATATCTTACTCTGCAATTCAGGTCCCACCCATAGGGCGGGCCACCTGCTAGACCCCATTTTCTCCAATCTAGGTAGTATCTCATGACAGGCAGCCCTCCCTATACTCTGGTCCGATCATTTTTTGGTCAGATTCAAGGTGAGGTTAGATCTGCAGTCGGATAATTCATCTAGCTTACCTATCAAGTCGGGGTCAAGAAATTGGAAGAAATTAGATATAGACTGTTTTAACCAACATCTTGCAAACAACATGCCTGCCATCATGTCTACCAACTTAGCAGATTCGGACACAATCCATACCTGGATTTCGTCTTCTATTGATGTGTGTCTTCCAATTTCCATCAATAAAACTAATAATCATCGACCTCCAGCCCCCTGGTTCTCGGATAGACTAAAAACAGAGAAAACCAAATGCAAAGTACTGGAAAGACGTTGGAGTCCAGACGTATATATAAACTGGCAAAAAGGAATACCATTCTCTTTGTAAAATGGCCAGAGCTGAATACGTAAACAATACTATTACATCGGCCTATAACAGCCCCAAAATCTTGTTTAAATTAGTTAAAGATCTTTCAGGAGCAACATGCCAACCTTCTCCCCCTGTGCTTAATGAAGCTCAATGCGAGGACGTAGCCAAGTTTTTTATTAGCAAAGTGGAGAAAATTTACACAGAAATGCATGTGGCAACAACTAATCGGGGGCAGCAAATGTGGAGTTCTCTCCCTACATCAGACTACGTTGCCCCACAGGCAAACCAGATCACTACGCCTACTAATATACTAGAAAACTGGCAGCCTTTGGACACCACCTCTTTTAGCTGCATTTTATATAGCCTTAAGTCTGGTTCACCCAGAGATCTTCTCCCCATTCCCATTCTTCAAAAACTGGAACCAGCTTCACTCAAACTTATTATGGAATTGCTTAATGCGTCTTTGCAAGAAGCAGTCGTTCCAGCAGCATGGAAGCATGCTATGGTGTGTCCACTCCTGAAAAAAACTGGCGCTGATCCGTCGGAATTATCTAACTTCCGCCCGATCTCCTTACTCCCAGCTTTCTCTAAAATCTTAGAAAAACATATAAATCAACAATTGACGCATTTTGTTGATTCCCCAAAAAGTTTGCATGCGTCACAATCGGGTTTTAGAGCTGGGTTCTCAACAGAAACCACGCTCTTGGGAGTCAGAGAAACTCTGCGTCAACGTCTTGATATGGATGAAACTGTGGCACTCATATTGTTGGATTTGAGTGCCGCCTTCGACACGGTGTCACATACAGCCCTACTTAAAGCTCTTCAATCTGTGGGCATTGTCGGGAAAGCACTCAAATGGCTTGCAGACTTTTTGACTGACCGAACTTTTCAGGTCTTTTCATCATCAGCAAGCTCTAAAGTACATACTTCTCCCTATGGAGTTCCACAGGGTTCCATCCTCAGCCCAATTTTATTTAACATCTATGTTAGACCCCTTGCCACTATAGCAGAAGAGGCTGGGCTATCCATCTACTCATATGCGGATGATACCCAGCTAACCTTCTCTCTGTCAACCAATGAGGCATCTAAGGTATCTTCTCTTCAAGCAGGGCTGCAAAATATAGCTGGTTGGATGCATATCAACATGTTAAAACTTAATGGCGGAAAAACAGAGGTTTTAATTCTCGGTAAAAACAAAAACCTTTGGGGCCCCCAACACTGGCCTCCCCAAATGGGTTACCTTCCCCAGCCGATGGAACGAGTCCGCAATCTAGGCATAATCATTGATGACCAGCTATCAATGAGGCAGCAAGCAGTCAGGGTCACCTCAATCTGCTTCACCATCCTGAAATGGCTCAAAAAAATACTTTGGATGTTGCCTGATACCACACAAAGAACTGTGGTCCAGGCCCTGATCACCTCAAGGCTGGATTATGGCAACGTCCTGTATTTAGGAGCCAATAAGGAGGTGGTTCGATAACTGCAGGTAATACAGAACTCGGCGGCTAGACTGCTTTGCCAGGTGCCTAGAAAGGCATCTATCTCAGGTTATCTTCGTGACCTCCACTGGCTTAGGATGGAGAACCGCATCAAACTTAAGGCCATGTGTTATATGCATAAAATTAAAATAGGCACAGCGCCACAGTATTTGAGTGCTCTAGTCCATCCCTATACTCCAACACGTCTCCTCCGATCTTCTACTCAGGCCAAATTCTCAGTACCCAGGATTAGACGGTCACGGATAGGTGGCCGGTCTTTCTCTTATATGGCCCCCTCACTATGGAACGCACTCCCTACGACACTTCGACATGAAAATATCTACGTGAACTTTTGCAAAGGTCTCAAAACGTGGTTATTTAACCAATAATGCTCTCCCTCTCTTGTTGCGTTAGTCCGATGGCGCCGGGAAACCTCCGGGTAGCTGTGCGCCTTATAACATTAAATTAATAATAATAATAATAATAATGGGGGATTGCTGGTGGTGCTGGTGCTAGTGGTGGTGGCCACAGAAACCGATGTTGATGGCTCAAATGTTTGGGCAAAAAGAACAATTGTTGGGCAGAATGCTGAACAATGTCAAACATTCACCCCAATACAGAGATCTGGCCCTAAATCTATCATTTCTTTGCACCCCATGCCATTCAAGTTGTAACCCAGCCATATGCAAATCAGTCTTGACCCTGCTCCCTATGGGAACATTCCAGCCCGAACTGCCAGGCCAGACTCTCCCTCGTCCAGAAAGAAGCATCCTGGGACCAGTTTCGGGGTATCACCCCTCATCAGCCAGGCTAGCTTGACTCCAGTGGCATGCAGAGAAGGGAGGACCTGGCTTGGCAGTTCAGGCTGGACTGTTCAATCAATCAATCAATCAAACAGGGAATTGTAAGCATGCTACTCACCCGCGAGGGTCTCAAGGCGCTGGGGTGGGGGGGGGTCAGCAGTTCCGTTTAGCCAAAGAGCCAGGTCTTGAGAGCCCTCCTGAAGGTGTTCAGGGAGGGGGCGCGTCTGATGTTGATTGGGAGCTCGTTACAGGTTTTGGCCGCAATGTGGGAGAAGGCTCTTCCCCCTGTTCTGACTCTGCAGATGCGTGGGGTTTCGTCGAGGGCGAGGTTGGCGGATCGGAGGTTTCTTTTGGGTACGTGGAAGGTGATTCTGTCGTTGAGGTATTTGGGTCCGGTGTTGTGTAGGCTTTTAAAGGCGTGGGTGAGATTCTTGAAAGTGATTCTCTTCTCGACGGGGAGCCAGTGGAGATTCCGTAGGTGTTGGCTGATGTGTTCGTGTCGAGGGATACCGAGGATGAGTCTGGCGGCGGTGACCTGTATCGTCTGGAGCTTGCGGAGTAGGGACTTGTTTATGCCGGCGTAGAGGGCGTTTCCGTAGTCCAGTCTGCTGGTAATGAGTGCATGGGTGACTGTCTTCCTTGACTCGGGGGGATCCATTTGAAGGTCTTACGGAGGATGCGAAGGGTGTTGAAACAGCTGGAGGCGACGGCGATGACCTGTCGGTTCATGGATAGAAGAGTCGAGTACGATCGAGACGGATTTGCGTATGGCTGGGTCTAAACTGGGGTGGCATCGTGAGCAAAAGAATGATGGATTTAACCAAGATCTATTGCCGGGGGGGTGAATATTTGATTTGTTCCACATTCTGACCATCATTTGTTAGTCTTTTGCTATCTCGCTCTAAGTGCATTGGGTGTGCCCAGAGGTGGGTCCCAGGCTCACTGTGCCACTGGATTGAACCAAGCCTGGCTGATGAGGGGTGATACCCTGAAATCGGTCCCAGGATGCTTGTTTCTGGTCCAGGGAGAACCTGGCTTAACAGTTCAGGATGGACTATTCCCACGAGTAGCAGGGTCCAGACTGATTTGCGTACTGCTCGGTCTAAACTGGGGTGGCATGGTGAGCAAAAGAACGATGGATTTAACCAAGATATCTTGACCTGGGTGAATGTTTGATTTGTTCCGCATTCAATCTATAATATGTTTGTCTTTTGCTTTCTCGCTGTAAGTGCACCAGGTATGCCTAGATGTGGGTCCCAGGTTCACTGTGCCACTGGATTCAAGCTAGCCTGGCTGATATGGGGTGAGATACCCTGAAACCGGTCCCAGGATGCTTGTTTCTGGTCCAGGGAGGGGCTAGTTTGGCAGTTTGTGCTGGATTGTTCCCATGAGGAGCAGGGTCAAGACTGATTTGCGTATGGCTGGGTCTACACTGGGGTGGCATGGTGAGCAAAGGAACAATGGATTTAACCCAGATCTCTTGACCTGGGTGAATGTTTGATTTGTTCTGCATTCTGTCTATCATTTGGTTGTCGTTGGCTTTCTCGCACTAAGTGCACCAGGTATGCCCAGATGTGGGTCCCAGGCTCACTGTGCCACTGGATTTGAGCTAGCCTGGCTGATGAGGGGTGAGATAACCTGAAACCGGTCCCAGGATGCTTGTTTCTGGTCCAGGAAGGGGCTGGACTGTTCCCATGAGGCGCAGGGTCAAGACTGATTTACGTAAGGCTCGGTCTAAACTGGGGTGGCATGGTGAGCAAAAGAACGATGGATTTAACCCAGATCTCTTGACTGGGGTGAATGTTTGATTTGTTCTGCATTTGTCCATCATTTGTTTGTCTTTTGCTTTCTCACCCTAAGTGCGCCGGGTATGCCCAGGCGTGGGTCCCGGGCTCACTGTGCCACTAGATTCGAGCTAGCCTGGCTGATATGGGGTGATAACCTGAAACCGGTCCCAGGATTCTTGTTCTGGTCCAGGGAGGACCTGGCTTGGCAGTTCGGGCTGGACTGTTGCCGTGAGGAGCAGACTCAAAACTGATTTGGGTGTGGCTGGGTCTAAACTGGGGTGGTATGGTGAGCAAAAGAGGATGGATTTAACCCAGATCTCATGACTGGGGGTCATTTGATTTGTTCTGCATTCCATCCATCATTTGTTTGTCTTCTGCTTTCTCGCCTCAAATGTTTGTGGCACAACCCCAAGGGGTTAGCCAGAGTCGGAGGCCTCAGAATCAGATGAAGAAGTGGTCCCCTGGCCAACACCTTCACCCTCAGTGGCCCTTCTGCTTGTCTCTGACATTGTGCCCAGCCTCTCCTTCTCTTGCTCCAGAGCTGAAAGAAGACATATGCACTAATTAGGCACAGAGTATAGAGTGAATTAACAAATTGTGCATAAAGCCAAGATGACCACAATCTTATCAATGAAAGTTAATATTCTAAAGGAAGGGCACCTAATGGGATTTCATACAATGTGTTACGGATTTAATGGCAAGTTAACATTGTCAATGTATGCAGATTTTTTAGGATATAAACACATTGTGGCCATCTTTAGAGTTTAACAGATGGACTACACTGTCACAAATGTGACATAAATTCTGTCCACCATTTTAACTCTTTATACTCTATAATGCACTTGTAATTTGATGGTGTTCTGCTATGTTTGTAAGGCGTATCCCATTTGTTAGACCTCTAATATATAAGATCTTTTTTAGAGTTTGATGAATGAGATAAATCATCAAAATGTGATGGATACCGGTCTGCCTTATTACAAGAGCCACAGGATATAATGCACTTTAAATAAGGAGGAGTAAACCTTGTGCCAAGTCTACACCAGCCACATAATGTTACCTCACCTTGGTTAGGTTTTTCCACAGGAATGTTTCCTACATGGTGTATACCCCTTGGCCATTGCCTGCATTCACACTAATCAATATCTACTATCACACTTTGGGCCAGATGTACGACCATTGTTATCGCGGTCGCAAACTGGAAATCGGCCCATTTGTGACCGCAAAATTGGTCTGCCCCATGTACAAACCGTATTTTGCGAGTCGGTAACCTATTACCGACTCGCAAAATATGGTTTGCGACTCGCTATTAGGAAGGGGCTTGCCAAGGACGTCCCTTCCTAATAGCAACTCGCACTTCAATGTACAAATGTTTTGCAACCTCTATTGCAGTCGCAAAAAACTTGCAGTTTACCACCTACTTCAAATAGGTGGTAAGCCACTTGCAAACAGGAAGGGGTACCCAGGGGACCCCTTCCCCTTTGTGAATGATTGTGAAAATATTTTTTAAGAGCAGGCAGTAGTCCCAAGGACAACTGCCTACTCTTAAAATTGAAACAGAAACCTTTCATTTTTCTTTTTTAAATGCATCCTTTTAATTTAAGGAAAACGGGCTGCATTTAAAAAACAAACCTGCTTTATTTAAAAAGCAGTCACAGACATAGTGATCTGCTGACCCCAGCAGGTCACCATCCCTGGGAGTGATAGCCATTCCCAATGGGGTCGCAAATTGCACCTGCCTCATGAATATTAATGAAGCATGCAATTTGCGACCCCATTAGGAATCGCAAACAGTGTCTGAGACATTGTTGTAAATTACAATTTGCGAGTCGCAAATTGCGAGTCACAAAATGACGCAATTTGCGACTCGCAAATTGTAAGGGTCGTACATCTGGCCCTTTATGCACTATATGTGTATAATCATAAACAAAACCATGTGTATGTGAAGGCCTAGCCTGACCATGTGACATAAGTCTGGCCATACACTTTCCCAGGACCTGAATGTCCACTACAAGCAGTCATTCGAATAATGGCCAAGGTATACAGTAGTTTCATTTGCATCACAGTGCCAACAGATCATCTCTATTAGAGATTTGAGCATGCCCAAAACATTTTACCTGCACCACAGGAGTGTGAGCTTAATGAACTACTAGATAAAGGGCCAAATCTCAAGTTTGGTCAGCGGGATGCTCTATCACTAATGTGGCAGATATCTCATCTGCCATGTTACAAGTGTATCATTACCTTTGTCACAGTAGGTGGGATACCCTTGTTTACATTGGAGAATTCGAGAATCCTAGCCACATAAATATCAATAATCTATTTTTTTTGTTTTTAAATTATACTTGTGAGGTAGTCAACGTATATAAAATAGTACTCATAATAATGGGCAAAAGAGTAAAGCATTGTTAGTATCGACACTAAAACCATTTTGATGGCACGTAGGGAGTGATTTACTGGTTTGAGTATGAGTTACCATCAACTGACTTACAAGTGTAGCATGTCTTTTGGCACTTGTCATACGTAGGACAGTAAATCAGACACATCAGTAACAAGGTAATCTATCCATAAAGCTGTAAAGAGGGTTATAAGCAACATCAATATTTTGTACGGTGTAAAGGATTAGCGGGATAATAAGAATGCTGAGAAATGGGTTTGTTTGTGTGCCTTTCACTATTTTATTTCATAGTGAACAGTCATATGATGCATCTAAGTGTTCCTTTTTTAATTCTCTTTCTTTCCAGCTTCCCGTGAGGATCGTCTTCTTCTGTGATATCCCTGATGGTCGGCGTGTCTCGAAAAGAACAGAGACCCTGGTAATTATTCTTTATCTTTTTTCGTTATACAGTGTTTAGGGGCGGGGGGTTGAGTGACCGGGAATTTGCACCTTAAGTAATCACCGCCATCAATGTGCTAGTACCCGCACAATAGAAATGTGCTAGTACCCGCAAATAGAAATTGCACTTTCTCTCTCCTAGTTCCCAGTTAAGAGTTATTCATTTTTTACCTCTCTCCCCCTTACCAGACCCCTCAAATGGGTCTGTACCTGGGAGAGCCGCACTCCTCCAGGAACTTGGCTGGACAGCACGTAAGACCGTCGGCTACTTTCGCTCTGTCCGGCTTCTTGGGCTGAGGCGTGGTCTTGTGTCTTCTCCGGCCTTGAATAGGGAGACGGAAGCTCTCGTTCTTCACTTCATCCGTTGCAGTGTCTGCTGTATACTTCACGCGACAAGACCTGCTTGCGCAGTCCTCCTGCTTCTCGGCTCTTCTCGGCATCCCCTCCTCCCTCTCCATCGGCGACCCCTGCTGACTCCTTCTGGGGTTTAAACAGGGGTCTAGGTGATGAATGATTTCCGTTGATCCGGCCACTCCTGTGACATGACTTGGAGAGGAGGAACAGCATTCTAGGAAGTCCTGATTCTTAAAGGGACCGTACTAGCGTTCTTCAGGAGGAAGGGAGAGGCGAGTTAGTGGTATGGCTGCAAGTAAAAAAGAGGTACGATGTGAGAGGGTAATTGATCCTCTTCGATTACTCTTTTGCTGATGTCCTGAGGCAGATCGGGTACCTCGTGACATAAGGTAATGAAATGTACCCCCTTGTTGCTGCTCTGTGGCCTTCAGCTCCCCAACAAACACAGGGTAGGCCATTGTCAAATTGTGCCACATCATTGAGGTCAGTAACCTCTACACTCACTTTTTCTGCTGGGAGGACCTTCCATGGTGTTTTTAAGTGATAAAATGGGTCCACCATGAAAAGTCCTTCCAACATCTCTGCCAGTGGATGCTGTAGTACCTGAGGAACCCCTGTTGGCACATTTGCTTTGCAAAGGAGCACCAGATCTTCTTCTGATGGGGGCCGACCTACACAAAGGAAGATAAGAGAAAAGGCTATTATTAAACATGTGTTGGCTTATTCATAAACTGCATATTTTAGTATGTTTAGTGGTACTACAATAGTACTAATAAAGCACTACAAAATGCTATTCACAAACCTACAACTGTGAATCTCCACCTTCACCTCTCCTGTCTTATCTATGGGGTGATCCTCACACATGTAAGTTTAGTACTTAGTGGTAAATGGGGGAAGGTTGAAGGAAATGGCTGGAAAAAGTGGCATACTTACTAATAAATGGGAGGGGGTTTAGGAAGAAGGTAGGAGGGAGTTAGAAGGGTGGGGTTTAAGGAGAGACATGCACCCACTGACAAAATAATATATTAATTTCTAGTCACCAACTGCACTTCTAAAGTTATTACAACCAGAAAGGGACACAAAATTGCAGTCAATTACTGGAACTGGAGCAGGTCCATTGTCAAACATGGACAACCATTGATACTGAAACACCCCCCCCCAAATAAAATAGTGGAGGTAGGGCTTAAGATAAAACCCCATTGGAATTTGTTAAATATAGTTAATGTTGACAAAAATATCTAAAAATTAGACATATTTATTATTTAATTATACAATAGTTTAACAACCTTTTATGAATTTATAAATTATTATGGAATTAATTTTAATTACATATAATAAAATTACTTTTAATTAATTTTATACATCATGTTTACTGATTAGATAATGCTATTTTTTACTTTAGGTCTACTCTAAGGTCCAGTATCACATGTACGCAGATGACACACAACTCTACATAAAGATCCGCTCACTTGAGGACATCAAATCTCTCAATCAACGCTTCATAAAACGCAGACCTGGCTGGCTGAAAACCTTTTGAAACTAAACACCCTCAAAACTGAATTCCTTGTTATCACTCCCCCCAACCATTCGACCATCATCCGAGAGTGGCTGAATCATCTAACAGCACTCAACGGTCAACCTCTCATTATCGACTCAACAAAATCGCTGGGAGTAACGCTGGACACAAATCTAAACATGCAGAAACATATCAGCACCTCTACCAAAGGAGCAAACTTTCAGATGAACACTTTGAGAAGACTGAAACCCTTCCTGCCCGCAAATGACTTTAAACAGGCAGTGCAAGCTCTAGTTATCCCAAGACTGGAGTATGGGAGTGTCGCTCTCTGCGGCCTTCCCAGATCGACGACGGCCCCGCTAAGAGCTTCAATCAACACTGCTGCTAGACTCATCACAGGCTCCAAAAGAAATTATCACATCTCCCCAGACCTTAGAGCCCTCAACTGGCTACCTTTCGAGGCTAGAATTCACCTGAGAATCGCATGTATGACGCACAAGGCCCTACATCACAATACCTTGAGTTACCTAACTCAGAAACTGGTAGTCTCTTGTGGTAACAGATCCTCCCAGAGCTCCAAGAATCTTCTTCTGAAACCGCAAAGATTTGCCAAGAAGAAAACTTACAACCGGACCTTCTCAGGAATGGCTCCCAGGATCTGGAATGACTTGCCCCCAGAAACGAGACAGAACCCATCTACTGCCTCTTTCAAAAAAGAAGTGAAATCTATTCTCATGGCTAAATTTACTTGAACTATGTATACACCCATGTAATATATTTGCTTGCTTGTTTTAGCTACTACTGTATTAGACTCAGCCATATTCTTCAATAAGTTCTGACCTTGTTTCTTATATATGTCTCTTAAAGTGCTCTGATACCCGCAACGTTCTTGTTCGCGCTATATAAAACCTTCAAAATAAAATAAATAAATAGGTGAGAATTTCTCGTTGAATTTAAACCTCAGAACAGTAATTTTCATTTAATTAAATATATTTACATAAATTAAATGTTTATTTTAAAATTAGGTTACTAGAGCACTAGTATTTGTTTTAGTTCTACATACAAAATATATAACACTAATTTACATTAATATTTAACATAAAAATACTCTTACTATTTTTTTAGTCAAACAAACTTTTTGAATTTACCCTATACTTTACAAAAGTGAGACAACACAGTCGAAGCAGAGATCTCTGTGTGGTAAAACATAGAGACATTTTACAAAGTATATTAAAGTTTAAAAAAGTTTGTAGAAATAATTTATGTTAAATATTAATGTAAAAGAAGTTGTATATATTTATTTGAAATGGAGAAATAAATAATAATATGCTATAGCACTTTAATTTAATTTTGAATAAAGTCTTTAACTAATTTAATTATATTAATTAAAATTAAGATTTTTTTCCCGAAGTTTAAATTAAAACATAAATTATCATCTATAGTAAAAGATGTTTTACTATGCATTAAAAATTATTAAAAGTCATTATAGAATTATTTAAAAGCAAGCTAATTATATTTCAATATAATTTATTGTTACATTTATCTCTAAATGAAAGAAAGGTTATTCAAATATTGCATGATGAACTAAAAATATGTACTATTTTTACTGGTCTTTTTAACATTCTATGTAATCATACTGTACCTATTCAAAACAAATGAATTTAACACTATTTCCTTTGGGGTTTTATTTTAAGTCCCTATATTTTCTATGTGAGGGTGTTGCAGTACCAGTGGTTGGAAATGTGTGGTGATGGACTTCCTACTGTTTTTTAGCAGTAACATACACATGTAAAATAGGCTACCCCCTTTTTCAGCGGGAGCAGTGTGTAAGTCTATACTTTTGAGTAACTTTATGCTCAAATTTTGTGAATAGTCAAAAGTAGAAAAGTTACTAACAAGTGTAAGAGTAAATTACATGTGTAAATTACTCACATGTGTAATATAACTTTGTGAATAACCTCTTTAATGTCGAACATCACAATTTTGTCATGAAAATTTTTGAGAAGTATACTTAACATGGATTGTTCTGATTTTGTATTATTGTCCAATGACATTTCTATGAAGGGCATCACACAGTGTTCTATAAAGGCATCAACTACCATACTGGGGGGCTGGTTTTGTGTTTGGCAGATGGGTTACTGAAACACAACCTGGCGGGTATCCGGTCCACCTTATTATAAGTGTGTTTTATCCTATAGATTTTATAATAAGGATGACAGGATATCCATCACATTGTGATGAAATAGCCATTCAAATTATAACTCGGGCCCTTTGCTTCTTATGGAGAGGGTACTCCATCACAAAACTGATGGAGAACCCTGTCCACTAAATGACTGAAAGAATGCTCTCTTTAGAGTGGATTGTGATATTTCCAATAACGGTGTCCCATCTGGCTTGGCTGTCAGAAAGCTTAATCCCACAGCCTGGGATGCCCTTAGGTGAAATAGTGCAATGTCCTAAATCAATAATGTACCCCCCTTCAATGAAAAACCTGGCTTGGATGTCCCTCAGTTAGTCCCTCAGATTGTTGTTGATAGGGGTGACTCACAGATTCTCCATGCCAGAGGGAAGCCCTGCATGCCCTGGCCACTGTCCCTAGAGTAGCGTTTTTTCTGTACATACCAAGTAGGGAATTTGTGCTTGGTGAATACTATTCCAACGAGAGGGGGACAACATTACTCCCCCATTCTGACAGACTCGTGTACAATCAATCAATCAATCAGGGAATTGTAAGCGTGCTACTCACCCGTGAGGGTCTCAAGGCGCTGAGGAAGGGGGGGGGGCGCAGATCTGTTTAGCCGAAGAGCCCGGTCTTGAGGGTCTTCCTGAAGGTGTTCAGGGAGGGGGCACGTCTGATGTCTGCCGGTAGCTCATTCCAGGTCTTGGTTGCAATGTGAGAGAAGGATCTTCCACCTGCTCTGGCTCTGTGGATGCGCGGGGTTTCGGCCAGTGCGAGGTTGGACGATCTGAGGTTTCTTTTGGGTACGTGGAAGTTGATTCTGTCGTTGAGGTATTTGGGCCCGTTGTTGTGTAGGCATTTGTAGGCGTGAGTGAGGATTTTGAAAGTGACTCTTTTCTCCACGGGGAGCCAGTGGAGACTTCGTAGGTGTTGGCTGATGTGTTTGTGTCGGGGGATGCCGAGGACGAGTCTGGCGGCGGTGTTCTGTATTGTCTGGAGTTTGCGGAGTAGGGACTTGTTGATGCCAGCGGAGAGTGCGTTTCCATAGTCCAGTCTGCTGGTGTTGAGTGCGTGGGTGACTGTCTTCCTTGACTCAGGGGGATCCACTTGAAGGTCTTGCGGAGGATGCGGACGGTGTTGAAGCAGCTGGAGGTGACGGCGTTGACCTGTCGGTTCATGGTGAGTGATGAGTCGAGTACGATGCAGAGGTTCTTGGCGTGGTCTGAGGGGGTAGGTGGGCTTCCGAGGGTGGTCGGCCACCAGGTGCTGTCCCATGCAGAAGGGGTGGTACCGAGGACGAGGACTTCTGTCTTCTCGGCGTTGAGCTTCAGGCAGCTGTTGGTCATCCAGACTGTGATGTCTTGCATTCCTTTCTAGAAGTTGAGTTTGGCAGTGGTGGGGTCTTTGGTGAGGGAGAGGATGAGCTGGGTGTCGTCGGCATAGGATACGATGTTGAGGCCGTGTTGTCGGACGATGGCTGCGAGGGGGGCCATGTAGATGGTGAAGAGGGTGGGGCTCAGTGATGAACCCTGTGGGACTCCGCAGGTGATTTTCGCTGGGTCAGAGAGGAAGGGTGGGAGTCTGATCCTTTGGCTTCTTCCGGTGAGGAATGATCGGATCCAGCCCAGGGCTGTACCTTGTATGCCTGCGTTGTGTAGTCTGTCGACTAGTGTGCGGTGGGAGATGGTGTTGAAGGCCCCTGATAGGTCGAGTAGGATGAGGGCTGCGGAGTGGCCTTGGTCCAGGAGGGTGCGGATGTCGTCTGTGGCGGCGAGTAGGGCGGTCTCTGTGCTGTGGTTGCTTCGGAATCCGGATTGGGACGGGTCGAGGATGGCGTTCTCTTCAATGAATCGTGTCAGTTTCCTGTTGACTGTTTTCTCTGCAACTTTGGCTGCGAAGGGGAGGAGCGAGATGGGCTTACCAGTGCTTAATTTGAGCCTGTGGTTTCCGGTGCTCAGCACGGCACTTAATCACCAACACCGGCGCTTGAGCACCAGTTAGGAAAATATTCATTTTGGGTAGGCACAGGGAGATTATGTGATTCACCCAGAATCACAAGATGTTGAACAGACATTGAGACTCAAACCTGTTCCCCAGCTCTGAAGTCAGCAGCTCCAGCCATTTCCTACATCCTCTGCCCACTCGTAGGGTTTGTTGGTGATGTGTTAGGCAGCGCTAACAGGAGAAATGGGCTGGTTTAAGCTGTCTCCTGACGAGAGCCCCAGCACTTATTTTTTTACAAATCAACCACTGTTGTGTACCCCAAACACAAAACCAGGTCCAGAGTAGTGTACCAGCAGTTGCGTATTCCAAAAATGCTACTCTGTGGGTCTGTGATCAGGGTATGGCTTTCCCAAGTAACGCAAAGGCAAAACCAAGTGACAAAACTCAATGTGTGGCACACACAGTACTGCACAAAACGTGTGTTGAAGTATCCTGTGTAAAAAACATAATTGGGACCCAGAGATCTTCTGACAGTTTTACTGCAGCAGATGTAACATTCTCAACAATAATCTCAGAGTGTCAGGTCCCTTATAATATTATTTAGTCCTAAATAGTAAATTTAAACATTTGAAAGTGCATATACTTAACCTACCTGACTCTCTGATGGACCATATTTCTGGCTATGATCGTTTAGGGCCCCTCCACAAGAATGTCCAACTCCTCTGGAGTGAATTTGAGGGTCCTACCACCTGCACCTTTAACTATGGTGGGCCCCATCAAACATAAGTGAGCAACATCAGTGGACTAAGTGTGCTACAGAGGGTGGTTAGAAGGCAAATTACTTCATTGGCCTAAAAAACTATTACGTCAACATGGTGTATTTTCCATCAACAGACGCTTATACGGTGGACGACAGATTCCGTCAGGCACAGATCACTTTAACCAACGAGGACCGCTCCACTGCATAAAGATAGGTACAGCATTGCCTAACTAAACCATTGTCCATGATGGAATTGTCAGGTATCTGCCATGTGAGGCCCATCCTCAAAAGCCATCATTGCCATCACAGGGTATGCCTAACAAATGGCAGACCAGTAGTACATCTTTGATGGTAGCATCTGTCATTTGTAACATTTCTTCTGTCAATAACAACTAAAATGCCCCTATTAAAATCAATAGATTTAAACCATCCAATGTGTAATTTCTGTAAGCTTTCGTGGATTTTTAAAATATCTAAAAAATTGAATTCAAATGGTGGAATGGCATATGTGTAAATAAATACACACTTTGTTGAAAATAAACAGAATATAAATAATTTTCTACATTTTAACCTTTAGTTTAAAAACATTTAACAGTAAACATTTAAAAATATAAAATGCTTCAGTTTGTGTAAATAGGTTATTTGAGAAATACTCATTATTATAATTGCATCAGTTGCATGCCAATTTCTTTGTAAGTAACGCCATAAACATTACACACATTGTAACAGTATTATGTGTGTCTCCATTAATAAAGTATGAATACTTATATTTCTGTGTCTGTGAGGAAATTTGTGTATTATATTGTCTGGCTGTGCGACGTTACTGTGCAATACACTCACAATACCATCTTGGGTCCAGTCAGTCTCGTTTGTAAAACCCTTAGCTCAACCCTCAGTAGCTGTAGTTTTGAGCAGTCAGGCTTAAATAAAGGAACAAGTGCAAAGCATTTAATAGTATTAGGGGTGGGTTGAATTTTTATTCCTGCCTGCAGAATTGGAGTAATTTAGTAATTCTGCGTTAGTCGTGTAAAATGGAATTGCTAATAAATTCCGCTGTTCCACTAGCGGAATCAAATCAACACTGTTATTGTTTTAAACAGTGCTTGAAGAGGGAGCAGCCCCTCTATGTTTATAAAATACTGCAGATTAAACTTTAGCCTATCAGTCTCGACTCTGGACTCGAATACAGCAACGCACTCTACGCCGGAATAAACAAAAACCTCATCCGCAAGCTACAGAACATCCAGAACGCCGCCGCAAGACTGGTCCTCAACCTGCCAAAACACTGCCACATCTCCCAGCACCTGCGCACACTCCACTGGCTCCCCGTCGAGGCGAGAATCACCTTTAAGATGCTCACCCACGCACACAAGGCCCTCCACGGCACCGGACCAGCATACCTGAACAGCCGACTCAAATTCCACGCACCCCAAAGGACCCTACGATCAGCCCAGCTCTCCTACGCCGTGGTCCCCCGTACCAGAAAGACCAGATCGGGAGGCCGCTCCTTCTCCTTCCTCGCAGGCAAAGCATGGAACGCCCTTCCGCTCCACCTCAGACAGACAACATCGCTCCCCATCTTCGCAAGAAACCTCAAAACCTGGCTCTTCGACAGACCCCCTCCTTGATGGAATGGAACCTGCACCCCCCCCCAACCCTAGCGCCTTGAGACCCTTACGGGTGAGTAGTCGCACTTTAACAAACTCCTGATTGATTGATTGAGCCTACAGTGGTGTTTAAATATAGAGGGATTGCTCTCTCTTCCAGATCTGTTTAAACCACTGCAGTGCAGTATATACCCCTTAGCGCCCTTACATAAGTATGTAAGGGTGCTGAGTGGTATTCCCTGGAGTGAATACCCCTCGGTGCCCTTACATACTAATTTAAGGGCACCGAGGGGTATACACTACTCTGCAGTGCACTGTATACTCAACTTGGTGCCCTTACATAAGGATATAGGGGCACCGAGGGGTATGCATAATTATGGAAGGACCCAAGAGGTATGGACTGCACAATGGGGTGCCCACTCTGCCCCTTCATGAAATTCAGCAGATTTCTGCTGAATTTTAATGTAATTCCAAATCCGCTCAATTAAACTTTGCCAATTCCTTTCACCCCTAAAGAGTACCAAAGCAATCAAATAAGAAAGTCACACAACATGAAATGTGACACCAATTTATAAAAATATATCTTATTTTTATGAGTATTTAGACATCAAAGCAAACAAAATCCAACAAAGGGTTATGGAGATATCGTTTTTTAAGTAAAACCTAAATTGATGCTTTTCACAAAAAATGTAAACAAGCACCGGCAACTACTGCAGTTAGCGGAAACTTTGTAAAACTTTTATAGAGTTATGTTCTGATAACCCAGCTCACACCAGTGAACAACTCCAGCAGGGAGCAAGTCAAGGGGCCAGTGAAGACTTCTAGAACAGTTACCTTGTCACCAAAGAGATACAGGATGCTGAATAGGATGTAGGATGCTGAGGATACTGTGCGGTCATCAAAGGGCTTCCTAGGGCTACTCTGCTGTCTACAGACTTGGTTGGATGACTTTGGCCACAGGGGTAGGTGTCATTTGAAATCCTGAAAGGTCATTGCAAAAGTCCAGTTGACACTGGACTACTGGTCTCTGGTCACAACGAAACCAACAGTTACCTTGTGCAGAGGCTACTGTCCTTCCTGGGCAACCAAGCTGCACTTCTTCCAAGTCCAGTAGACTTGTGTTCAACTTTTGGGCATCAGGTCTTGGTCTCCTGGGTTGCACATCAGTGGTCAGTGGCAGTGGCTG
Source organism: Calotriton arnoldi (assembly GCA_963921515.1). NCBI lineage: Eukaryota > Metazoa > Chordata > Amphibia > Caudata > Salamandridae > Calotriton > Calotriton arnoldi. Next base: position 3,636,999 of record CAWUFW010000403.1, on the reverse strand, counting down.
CTGCCACAAACAGAAAGTGTTGGGGTGGGTGGAGGGGACGTGGGGGAGCACCGGAAGAGGGTACGGGGGTAGTTTCATAACAATTTTAAAAAGGAAGACTTACCTGGAGCTGCCGGCCACCTCCCGCATCGTGCCTCGGTGTTCTTTTTCCTGGTTGAATCACAGAGTCCCTGTCCAATCCCTGTGCTGCTCTCATGCTATGAGAGCAGCGCTGGGATTGGCCTGGGTGGGCTGCTTTGCCGCTCTGCTCAGGACAGGGAATCTATGCTGCTTCTCCAACCTGGCTGTTCAGTACAGCCGGGTTGGAGAAACCTAAGTGTGCATGTGTGTTTGGCCGGCCTGAGACGGCCGTCCAAACACACATGCACACTTAGAAGTGCACAAACCAGTGTTCCTCCCCCCTCCTATGGCCCCGGCCCAGCCCCTCCCTATACATGCTGGCTCACTCAGCAGGTAAAAAATAAAACGATGATAGAATATCGTTTTATTTTTCACTTGCTGGCTCTGAACCAGTTGGGCGATGCTCCTCCGCCATTGCGGAGGCGCCACCCCTAAGCAATGGCAATCAAGCAATTGTGGCTACTCGCTAGCCAAGCAGGCTTCCTCAGCTTGTTGTGGCCCTATAACAGGGAACAGGAAGTCAGCCAACTAACTCTTGTAGTCACCTCTTCTTTCTGGAGTTCGGGAGTGACATTTCTGTTAGCCAGTCACCACAGGCACAGTACTTCTATTTGCTAGCCCAAGGATCAGCAGGTGCAGTCCAGCCTTTGGTGCAGCCTCTCTTGCCAGGTACATTGATCATCAGGGCAGTCTTTCTTCAGTACTCTTTCCAGTCCAGATGTTATCTGAAGTCTTAGTGCCATATTTATGCCCAGAAAGTCCTCTCGGGGAATGCAGAAGTTACCAGACAATGGGCTACTAGGTCCCTCCCCACCTGATGACAACTTCCTGCAATGTGTGGCATCTAACTATCCTAGTGTGCACTATTCTGCCCACTCTCAAGATGGCAGAACCCATCTCTCCCTGTATGGAGCTTGTTAGCCTATCCAAGAGATGTGGCTACCTGAGGGCTATATGCCCATGGGAAAACTGGTTTGGCAACTGTTTTCCCCTCTCTGTCCCTGATATAAACCTCCCTACTAGGTCAAAAAAGCAACCCCTCTCATGTATGTCCACCATTTGCCCTTCAACGTCAGCATCCCTTTTGATTTGAAGCTCGCCTTTTGGGCTCATACCCTGTGTGGCTTAATTCCAGAAATATGTAGCACCTCATCCAACAGCAGGCCTCTATTGTTTACTTTCCTGAGAGTCATTCATACTTCTCCCTAGGAGGCAGAAGGTTGTTTTATGGCCATCACCTGCGAATGGCCGATGGGAGACTTGGACAACAGAGTGGCAACTTTCTAAATGTTGCTTTTACTCAGAAGTTACATTATATTCGACTTGAGCCAGGTTTAATGTAATGATTCTTCTGATACCCTACAGTACCAACTTTATTAGTCCCATTCTGAAGTTAGCACAGCTGAGTTGCCGGAGTGTAACCTTGTACTCTCCAAATGGGCTACTAGTCTTTCCCCAGTAAAAACAACAATTTGGGGTTTATATTGTTAGGTCATGTAAAAATATATGTCCCTCTTTTTAATATACCTTAGGACTTGATAGGCCTACCTCAGCATGACATATATAGCTTAAAATGTGAGGTGGGGATTTTGTAATTGGTTTAAGTGGCAAAGTAAAATTAGCAGTTTAAAACTGCTCTCCCAGTCTGCAGTGGCAGACTGGGAGACTTGTTTTACTTCGTCACACTCCAGGTGCCACAATAAATGCTGGAACCCATGAGGTACACTTGATCTTACAGGCCTGGGTATCCCTGGTACCATATACTGGGGACTTCTAAGTAAGTTACTTATGTCAATTGGATATACGCCAAACAAACATACACTTTTAAGGGTCAGAGCACTGGCAGTGAGCTCTGGTTATCAGGCCTCATTGCACTTTTAAAGTAGAAAAAACAGCAGCATCAATTCAAAACTTTGTGGGTGATCATGCAAAAAGATGCATTTTCCTACAGTGTCCATGTAACGTGTGTGGCCAGCATCCACCTAAAGCAAGATACATACATACAGACCATGCAGGACAGACACATCATTAAGAAGGACAAGCGGAACCATAATACAATAGAGGCACGGGAATAGCAATTGCAATCAGAACTTTTGCATGACATCAGAATTTAGACTGCCATCGCACCGATTGTGAAGATTAGGGCAGTGTTATGTGTCCGTATTACTGGGTCATTCCAAAATAAAGTCGGTGTGACTCAAATGGAATGGCTTAGTCACCTTTTTGGCTATGCTAAGCCAGGTCCTGGATGTTATGCGCAGAAGCATGAAGAACTACATTCATTTTCCTATGTATAATTCTACACTGAAAAGTGTCGAGGCCGAGGTGTATGAAAAGAAGGACATATCACAAGTGGTATGTACCATAGATGGAACCCAGGTTGCGTGGATGCCACCCATGAACGGGACAAAGTGTACCTCAAAAGGAAACAGTTCCACTCCACCGGTGTGCAGATGGTTTGCACTGTGGTCCTCAACATCACCAGTGTCTGAGCAAGATTTACAGATTCTACCCATGAACGTCTGGTGCTACACAACAGTTGTATATCACAACAAATGGCAGGCTTTGCTTGTTGATAAGTATTAGCCAATAGGTTTATGCCATTTGTGTTATTATGTACCCAGTCACACATAAGTTAACTTAGGTTTGTGTTTTTGATTATGGTTTTGAGAGGACTCAGGGTACCCTAGCAGTACCTGGATTTTGACACTTCAGAGGAACCCGCCAACTGTAGGGAAAGTCCACCTCAACGAGGCCCATGTGCAAACAAGGGGTCCTGTGGGCATATTTGGGCTGCTAAAGGCCAACTTCAGGTGCCTCAATAAGACCAGAGGGGTCCTTCTTTACTCTCCAGGAAAGGTCTGCAGGATTGTGGTGCTCTGTTGTATGCTTCACAGCATTTTCCTGTGGAGGAACATACCATTAATTCCTGATGACATTTACCCGTGGAAACGCCTGGGTGATGTTGGTGTCATGAATCAGCAAGGTGACAGTGATGAGGATAAAGGCAATAACCTCAGGCGTGAACTCATTAAAAACATCTTTGCCTGATAGTAGGCAACTGTAATGAATGTGTAATTTGATGTTCTGACTGATGGACATCTCCTCTCTGGTAATGGAACCCACTAACCAAAAAATGTACTGTCAGATTATGGTTTGTTTTGTGTTTTAGATGTTCTATGAGATGAATAACCTATTTATACATGCTCAGTACAATGATATGTATATATGTATGTATATATATATATATTTCCAACAAAGGCCTGAAAGCTTGAGAAGGCACTGAACAGCTCGCCCACCATGCGGTGTGTCTCTTCAACTCTCCCTGATGTTCCGGTCATTATTCTCTAGTGCCGACGCGTTTCGAGGCTGGGCTGCTTCTTTACCAAATGTCGCAGTGAGAGCTCCCATTTATATCATTTCCGGCATGCTTTCATTGATCAACTTGCGCACTGTTCTGGGGCCCACTAAGGGTGAAATGTATGTTTTTAAGAAGGATGGAATGCCCGCAAGATCTACTAAAGATGTAATATTGTTCTTTTACAGACTACGAGTCCCAGCGTGCAACAAGAAAGGGAAATACATCGCACTGAGCGAGAGGCCCACTGAGGGCGGGACAATCAATTAAGCCTGCAGCACTTAAGGCTAAACTGGAACTGCTTGCGAGATATCCATTTGTTAAGAGACCTTTGAAAAAGAGACAGCGGTCTTGAAACGCGTTAGGTCTGAATAACAATTACTGGAGAGCAGTTGTGCAAGTTTATTCCCTTGGAACAGAAAAACCGGATGGTTTAATTTACTGTGAGTGTGCCCCCAGAAGCTCTTGGGCGTTTGGTGATCAATATATATATATATATATATATATATATATATATATATATATATATATATATATAATACATTAAAATACAGGACAACACATGTCCATATCATTTTATAATTTTAAAACTCTGTTCAAACATAAAATCATAATAATTACACATTCCGTTCCAAAAAACAATCAATGCAAGACCAGGAGGGGCTAAGTGCAAAAGGGCAGAATGATCATCAATTTAAAATCTCACAAGATCTAAAAAGGTTGAAATTATACATTAATTATTAATCAGAAAATATTCAGTGACAGAAGCATAAGTCACTTAATCTTCTACTGTTAGAGTTTAACTTCACTTATGCCAAACAGCCTGTAAACATTTACTAACAGTGAAGAGAAAACAGTTTTATTAATCCAGGATTCATGAAGAGATTTAGTGGAGCTGATGCGAGACATTCACATGGTGTGCAGTGAGAGGTGCATGCTGGGCATTGTAGTTTGCCAATTCAGCTACGGTGCTTGTGGTCTTGTTATTCCAGCCCACCTGGATGGCCACCAATGGCAAAACAATGTGAACGATTTTAAAGCGGATTGGCTGAAAGGACTTTCGTTGCAGCAGGCATTTGAAAAAGGCATTTACGACCGAAACGTGTCTTGCCATGCTGGAATACATTTCTTACCTGTTACTCCCGCTGTTACTCCCTCCGGTTCTTTGCATGACAAGAATCTTTTTGGTATATTTTCCGCGCAAGCCCCGAGCGCGTTGGAGGAGACCCACCTTTCAAGAGGCCAGAGTTACAAAGGGCAGCTTCGGCACAACCAAAGTATCCAAGGTATTGGGAGTACTCTGGCCCATCGCATCCATGCACAGCAGGGCACCGCTGCAGATGGCAGTTCGTGATTTCACGGAGGATCTAGGATTACTTAATCCGTGGTTCCAGGGCAGGTTGAGAATGGATTTATGCGGTTTGGGTGTATGGCGGAACCCAGGGGAGAAGTTAATTCCACCAGCAACATTGTCGCCATCCAGCTTTGCCACAGTTTTATTAATCCAGGACTCATGAAGAGATTTAGTGGAGCTGATGCGAGACATTCACCTGGTGTGCAGTGAGAGGTGCATGCTGGGCATTGTAGTTTGCCGATGCAGCTACGGTGCTTGTGGTCTTGTTATTCCAGCCCACCTGGATGGCCACCAATGGCAAAACGATGTGAACTATTTTAAAGCGGATTGGCTGAAAGGACTTTCGTTGCAGCAGGCATTTGAAAAAGGCATTTACGTCCGAAACGCGTCATGCCATCCTGGAATACATTTCTTACCTGTTACTCCCGCTGTGTCCCTCCGGGTCTTTGCGTGACAAGAATCTTTTTGGCATATATATATATATATATATATATATATATATATATATATATATATATAATACATTAAAATACAGGACAACACATGTCCATATCATTTTATAATTTTAAAACTCTGTTCAAACATAAAATCATAATAATTACACATTCCGTTCCTATAAACAATCAATGCAAGACCAGGAGGGGGCTAAGTGCAAAAGGGCAGAATGATCATCAATTTAAAATCTCACAAAATCTAAAAAGGTTGAAATTATACATTAATTATTAATCAGAAAATATTCAGTGACAGAAGCATAAGTCACTTAAACTTCTGCTGTTAGAATTTAACTTCACTTATGCCAAACAGCCTGTAAACATTTACTAACAGTGAAGACAAAACAGTTGATGTATCACTTTTTAGAATTCTCAAAGACAAATTTGACCCAGGGTACTGACTTTACACCAGCAACATTTAATAGATCTATGAGCGAGTCTCTGTAGTCACTTAGTTCGGGTATGGACCAGCGAAGAACCCAGCACACCAAAGGTTTAAGTGCTGTCAAGTCAGTAATTCTTTTTAGTCCTAGATCAAAATATAGTGGAATAAGATGGCTACTAGTTGGGACAGAAACTAACTTCCACCCAAATTTATTTTCAGCGATAGATAATTAATGGACATCGGTGTAACCCCAGATCTCGGCTCCACAGAACACAGCACCTTCCACCTTGGCACGGTATACCTCTAGGGCAGGTGAAATAGAGCGTGAGCTTGTTTGCTTGTACAATCTGATAATAGCATTCGATCTATGTTCAGTTAACATCACACTCAAGGTAAGTCATCCTGTCCATTTAAAACGCTTCATTAGTTTAGTTAGGTTAGTAATTAGGTAGTCAAAACCATGTACCCTCTGTAATGCTTCACCACCAACATGGATGACAGAATTTTTAACCACTCCCTTTCCAAACACCATATAGTTTGTTTTATTTACATTGAGCTACAGACCCCTAGACAAGCAGAACCATAAAAACTTGTCAGTTAGGAGCTGGAGCCCCATAGGTGTTTTAGAAATAAGGAGAGAGTTATCCACGAACAAAAGGATAGGGACCTTTCTATTGTTCAAAACAGGAGAATCATTTCTGCAGTTCTACAATATATCCACCACATCATTCATATGGAGAGTGAATAAGGTTGGTGCGAGAATGCACCCTTGGCGCACACTGCGCTCGATAGGGAAACTTTCTGTTAATTCACCCTTGCTACCACAACGAACGTGGGCAAAATTCTCTGTATGAAGTTTAATCATAAGCTGGATCAAGTTCCCAGGAACCCCCATGTTTGTCAAAACTCGCCATAAGTTACTACATGGAATGAAATTGAATGCGGTTTGAGTAATAAAACATATTTCCAGTATAACACTGCAAATCTAAAAATCTGGCCAGAGGCACTGGTCTTTGGGCGAAAACTAGCTTAAAGAGAGGACATGATTTTATTAGAATCCACCCAATCTAATAATCTATCTAAGACTTGTCTAGCAAATATCTTCTATAGATTATCGATTAAACTGATTGACCTATAATTGGAGAGAACACATGCATTGCCCTTTTTATAAATTGTGATTGTTTCACCTCCTCTCCAGGATTCCGGTGTCTCTCTCCCTGCCGCTATTGCATTTGACAGAAGATTTATATAGTTTGTCTAGACTAGTGGCTCTGCTTTATACAGGTCTCTGGGAATTTTTTTGGGTCCGGGTGCCTTGGCTGATTTTAAAATTCGATTGCTCTAGCTGTATCTTCAAAGCTAAAGACAACTGGGTCAATTACTTCTATGCTAACTGTAGATGGCGTTTCAGTAACAGTCGCCTGATCGCCGCTCAATGACAGCTCATTAAGGTCATTTGCATCATATAATTTAGAAAAGTGAGATGCCCATCTGTCAAATTGAATGTGATAATGATAGGTTTTCACTTTTGCTGACCTAGACTGGGCTACTGTGCGGCAAAAAAAATATTAATTTTAACAGCAGCAAGCATATCTTGCCAAATTTTTTCATCCCAGTTCCTTTTGGCGAAACTCAAAGAAGCATTATAATTACGCCTAGCTTCGGCTATTCAAATCCTGTTGCCACCCATAACAGCTGATCTCAAGGAGCACTTTGCTGGTTTACATGAATGGTCAAACCACTTGTCTTCTTTGGACAAGTTCGGTTTCATATGGGCCACCTCTTTATAAAAAATCTTCTGCATCTCATTAAAAAATAAATTGTATATTCTTAATATAGGAATATCTTCAACTCCAGACCCTACATAATTCGATAAAAAAAAGCCACAAACCCACCATATATCTGTGAGTACAATTTTTGATTGTACAACACATTTGGCCATGAGACCTAACAGTGATTATTAGCTAGAATTGGTTCCGGTACTATTGTATAACATACATGCTTTATCCTTTTCAGGGGTTCCCCAGTAAGTGTTAAGATCAGAGAGTGATGATCACTATCTGGACGTAGTCAATGACACTAGTGTGGGAGCCTCTCTCGAATGTGGGCGCTCTTTCTGGGTCAAAAAAATATAACTTCCATTACATGCCCTTAGTCCTCTGCCAACCGGTACAGATGCTAATTTAAGAGCAGTGGCAGAGTGATTCTTCCATGGCGTTTCTACCAATGATGGGATACCCCATATTTCATCCTCTACATCTCATTAATATATGGAGAAGGTTCATAGGAAGTACTAAAATCTCCTGCTAGCACTATTTTTGTGTTCAGATTTAGGGAATCCAGAACCTCTTCCAAGAGGGATAAGGTGGGGGATTTATTGTTCGCCATAGTTGATCTTACATAAATATTTATAAGTGCCAGACGAAGACCTGTAGGAATGGTAACAATAATCCTCATTAGGTCAGGACAATTTATCTGCATTAAGGTATGGGAACTAAAAAAATCATTCCTAATTAAAATGAAAAGGCTGCTGCTTGCCCTCCCAATCTTCTCGGGGGGTTCGCTTCCACACTAAAAGTGGTAAACCTATTTATAAACACTTTCTTGGTGGCCCATGTCTCTTGGAACATACAAACATCATGGCCCCCAATATATGACACCCAATCAGAATCAACCAATTTTGACATTAAGCCAGCTAGGTTCCAGGATGATATAATAATATTAGAATAAGGGTCCCTACCATCCTTAGAATCAGAGGTACTTAACAGACAGGGGGGCTACTCTACCTGAGTGCCAGTTTTTCCATCACCCATGCCCTGTCAAAATATCTTGTGGCTACCACTAGTGGAGATTTTATCAGCACTACCCGTAAATTAAGAAGAGAGTATATTTTCTGTTACACAGTAATTTTCCCCACTACTTCTAAAGTCAACTACATTCACCATAGAAGAGTCATCCACTACCGGCACTGTTGATTGTACCCTTCCTGTTAAGATTTTGAGTGCCACGGATAGATACATTGATAGCAAAACTAGTTAAATTGCAAAATGCATTTTCAACAGGAGTGCATAAGCCAATTGCATCATGAAAACTCAGTCAATCAACTGCATTTAAATTAGAAGCATCAGTGAGCGTAGGAGTAACATTGCCCTACTAAACTGAATTCGAGGCGTGCATGATAGATCCCATGATTGTGCTAGCAGGCGGAGAAGATGCTTTCAGCCTTATTTCCAGTGAATTAACCCCTTGGAGGTGGCAGGTTCCCAGTTCGAAATTTATCGGATTTTAAGCAAACTGATTTGAGCACAACATGATCAAAATATGATCATAATAAGATAACCCAGGTGAACACCTTCTCACATAAGCGATGTCAGATCTAATCACATAAAGACAGTTCTGCTTCTACCTAAGCCAATGGATCACTTTATTTGTTAAAGCATCAGTGTCCTCAAAGGATCCTGACTTTAATCTATGTACCTGGGTCATGTAAATCGTTCTTCTGGAGTTGGTCTCAAAATGTACTTGCAATGCATGGGATGAGTATTCAAGGGACAATGACTAGCCGATTGATAACTAGATATTCTTGGATTAGCCAGCGGATGTAGAACCCCCTGCAAACTTGGTCTATCTGCCCCATATTATAGTCAAAGGGTGATGTAGAAAAGTTATGGAAAGGTAAATGGAGTTGATCCTTAATTAATGGCCAATAGGTTTACTACTTGATAGACACTGAAAATAAGCCCTCAAGTAGGGAGTTGAGGTGGAAGCACTTTTGGGTAGTCTAGATCCCACCTCAGGTCTAATTTGGTGCTTGGTACCCACAGAGACCAACCTCAGATCTGTGCATTTAGTGCCTGATGCCCTGGCATTAGAGTTGGGTCCTGAATGGTCCCTCAGATGGATTCCAGGTAACCCTTTGTTTAACACATGTCCACAGCAGCAAGGTTTGTTTTGCAGACTAGTAAACTGGTTTGTCAAGGAAGTACAGTTCTGAGATGATCCAACTTACAATTGAGTACTTATAACACATTTTCTCCCCCTGAATCTTGATATATAACTTTATTAGTTTGGGAAGGGTTGTTTATATGAGAAGGTTCCTTATAAACAAGCGACTCACCATTATCACCAATAGTTATCAATAGAGCAAATTGATTATGGCACTGTACATTAGAGACAATATTAATTTCAGGAGAGAAGGGATGTAGAACTGGATTAGAAGATTCAATAAGTGGTATTTCACAAGTCTGAGTTAAAACAGGCTCTATAATCTCAAGATGATCAGAAACTGGAATACTTAAAACTTTAGCACCAGCATCAGGAGCAGATAATGATTTAGCTTTCTTAAACATATCAGGAAACCGTGACAATTTTTCCTTCCCTTCAGGGGCTTTGGTGTTCAAAAAGACTCCACCTCTTCAATTAATGAGTCAATATCAGCAAGCATGTTGGTGCTAGTCAACGAACGCTCAGGTTTATTTTTTATGGGCTTCCAGGGTTTCTTTACATTAGACTCTGATGTCACAGGGTCCCCAGCTTTCTGTCTGCCCATAGCCAAAGAAAGCACCAGTCACCAAACACAGCACCCGTCACCAAACACATATATACATATATATATATTACTTACTGGCGGTCGCCAGCAGGTACTTATAGTTAGGACCTATTTTCCATGGGAAAAGCGTTTTTTGATTTGCCAATAACTTTAGCGCCGCTTGACGAATTGTCGTGAAATTTTCAAAACTAATGGGGCGGTCATGTCAGCTTCTGCCCCAAAAATGTCGGAGTGATCCGTCAAGCGGGGCCGAGAAAAAGGGGGGGTCCCAAAACACTTTTTCTCCATGTTCATTTCCGTTGGAAACTTTAGGCACGACTACAGCCTACACTGCTGAACGGAATTACACCAAATTTGGCAAATAGGTAGCTCTTGGTTCAGAAAGCACTCTTTTTGTTAAATGTGTAAATCCATTCAGTAGTTCCTGAGAAATGTAAAGATTTCTCAGATATACAACTGTGGCGGCGGTGGATCCGCGAACCCTCCCGATCTTGTGCCTCAGATCTGATTGGCTGCCAACACTTCAAACCTGGAAGTGTTAGCAGCCATCTTGTGACTGGGTCGAACTGAGGCACAAGAAAAAATATTAAAAAACAAGAAAAGGGGGCAGGGTAGAAACACCCTGACCCCCTGGGCCTGTTCAGGGACCGCAGTGGATCCGCGAATCCCGCCAAAGTTTTTTTTTTTATTTAATAAAGCGTGGTCTCCTGCGCTTTATTTAATTAGGCCCCTGGGTGGGCCAGGTCCCGGGGGCAATTGAATTCGTAATGCGGGGTCTGCGCGAGCCCCCGCAGCCCCGGGGACTGCCACCTCCCCGGGGACTGCCACCTCCCCGGGGCTATATAGATATTTTAATGTTTGGGGGGTTCCAGCCCCCTCACGCAGCCCCGGGGACCACCACCTCCCAGGGGCTAATGTATTGTAATGTGGGGGGGCCACACACTGCTCCCGCCAAGCCATAGCAAACACTGCTTCGCTTCATGGAAGCGAGAGCATTGATAAATGCTCTTGCTTCCATGAAGTGGAGCAGAATTGCTTTTGAGCAGAGGGAGCTGCATGTTTGCAGCTCTCTCTGCCCAAAAGCAATGCCAGCTCCCGCAGGAGGCGGAAAGCCGGCAGGGACCGCGGGGGTCTTCAGGCTACTCCCGCGGTCCCCAACGTCCTGGCCATGCCCCAGGGGATGGGGTCCCTGGGGCAATATCGGCCCAGGTAGGGGGGCCGCACAGGCCCCCCTACCCATTTTTATTTTTTAAAAAAGGATAAGGCCTGCCCCGGAGGATGGGGTCTCCGGTGCCGGTATTGGCCTCAGGAGGGGGACACGCGCCCCCTCCAAAAATAAAAAATATATTAAATACAGGGCAGGCCCTGGGGGATGGGATCCCCGGGGCCAACTGGCCCATGGACCCCCCCTTCCTTTATTTTGAAAATTTTAAAAACGGAAAAGACTTTGCCCCAGGGTATGGGGTCCCCAGGGCCGAAATAACGTCCCTGTAACCTTTGTTTTTTTAGTGAATATATATATATATTTCTTTATTTTTCTGACCATGTAGAAAAAGTATTTTCCAAAATCATTGCCATATTACACATTCTGTAAAGCAATCCAAACAAATCCATAATAAATACACAATCACATTAAGATCAACTTCACAATTCTAAAATTAATTTAAAAACATCCCCTCCACCCAACATCGACAGGTAGAAATGCAAAAAAAAACATGCGTAGTAATACATAGTTGCTAATTCATAAATGTATTGCTATGATTTTGGATACATGAACGTAATATATGCAAACCTAATAAAGATGGGCGACTGAACCCCCAGTTGAAACCAATATATGACTGAGAGAAAATCTCTCTTATGAACTGCCAAATGATCAAGGAGGCCTTAGGCTTATCCAGTGCAAGCGTGATCAATTACTTACAATTATGATACTTGAATTAATCGGGCACTTCGCACCAAATGGGCCCACTTTTTTGCACATAAAGCTTTTCTCTTTGCTTCACCTGCATCATTTTGCCTACCCACCAATCATAAGACGGAACCTCAGAAGAATTTTGAGAAGAATTTTCTACATTTAGGGATTTTACCACCGGGGTAGCAATAAACAGGAACTGTTGCTGTCTTAAAGTAATTTGCCTTTGAAGAGCTGGTAGACCAAATAGTGCTCCATGGTGGTCAGGGGTCATACAAACTTATAGCCTTGCATTAATCTGGAACTGGAATATCTTTGTTCAGAAGTGAACAAGAGCTGGGCAGGTGAAACATATATGAAGCCAATCACGTATGTTATGGCCACATCTAAAGCACGCCGCTGAGCTAGTGGAGAATATTTTTAGAAGTGAAAAGGCATGTAGTAAAGCATCCATTTAATATAGAAGGCCATTTTTTTGTAATGTGCAACCCTGATGGCTTTGTGGGCCATTTGATTATATCAGCCCCAAGTACGCTGATCTATCTTGCAACCTGTAGAGGCTTTGATCTTGGTCAATGCAGCAGAGGCAGCCGTTTCACGTAATTGCTGATAAGGCATGCAGTACCATTTGTCTATTCCAGTAAAACCGTAAATGAAATAGGCTTGGCTGATACTTGCCGATAGAGAATTAGTTGTCGGCTGATTGATTATTCTGCATATAGTGGTTGATTTGAAAGTAGGAATAAACTAATTCCGAGGGGATCGTGGGAATGGCAGCTATCAGCTGTTCCCAGGATTTCATTGTCCCAGCCAGCATGAAGTCACTAAGCCTAGAGAAGCCCACCTTTTGCCAGCCCCTTATACCTCCGATCTCCAAATGCATAGCTAATAGGGCGCCTTCCCTTATATGCATACAGGGATGAAATTGGGGGAACTGAAACTCTTCTTTGAGTTTGGTGTACCTAAAGTCCAGAATGTGTGAGAGCTTATATCTAGTACGCAGGGCCGGACTGGCCATAGCGGGTACCGGGCATTTCCCCGGTGGGCCGCCAGGGTTGGGGACCGGTTTTGGGCCCCTGGGGGCTGATTTTGTTACAGGGCCGTTTTTGCAGCATAGCTGCAATATCGGCCGCTGTAACGAAATCGGCCGAAACCGGCCATGGCAAACAGTGCGGCCGCACCCCCAACCCCCCGGGGGTCCAGCTGAGCACTTTGCCAGGGCCGGTTTTGGTTCCCAGTCCGGTGTTCCGTCGTTTTAATCTCCCCATCGGAATGAGCTCCCCTTCGCATCTGCGCATGCGTATTTGACCGCGAAGGGGCATTTGCAAAAATAAACCTTTGGCATGTCTTTCTGAGCTCCCCATCAAAGCCAAAAAATACCGTCATTGCTCACATGCTGTAGGGGAGACCAAACAGACGGGGAGAGCATCTAGTTAGATTATACCTTCGTTTTAATCTCCCCATCGGTATGATCTCCCCTTCGCATCTGCGCCTACGTATTTGCAAAAATAAACCTTTGGCATGTTTTTCTGAGCTCCCCAGCACAGCAGCAAACTACCGTCATTGCTCACATGTTCGTTTTTATTCATTAAAGCATACTTTAGTGTTGTGTTTGTATTACTTAATTTTTTTAAATATGAAAGGTTTTACCTTTTCCTTGCCTGACTTAATTGGTTATACTTTTTAGGCATGTCGCATTTTCGTTACTTAACCCCTTCGCTGCTAGGCCTTTTCCCCTCCTGTGCTAAGCCTTTTTTGGCTATTTGGGGTAGTGCGCGCTTAGGCCCCTGTAACTTTTTGACCACATAAGGTATCCATGCCAAATTTGCGTCCTTTTTTTCTAACATCATGGGGATTGTAAAGGTACCCAGGGTTTGTGTATTTCCCTGGAGAAGACCCAGAAATTAGTCAAAATACAGCTAAATTTTGTTTTTTTTGGGAAAAAGGCAAAAAAGGGCTACAGATGAAAGCGTCTTGATTTTTCCCTGCAAATGGCATCAAAAAGGGGTTGTGGGGATGAAATCACCATCTTCCCAACTTTCAGGGACAAGCACACTTTTGTCAGAAAACCAACTTTCTTTACACAGTTTTGGCATTTTTCTGGGACATCGCCTATTTTTGCTATTTTTTGTGCTTTCAACCTCCTTCCAGTTAATGGTAGAAATGGGTATGAAACCAATAATGGATCCTGGAAAGCCATACATTTACGAAAAGTAGACAAAATTCTGAATTCAGCAAGGGGTCATTTGTGTAGATCCTTAAAGTTTTCCTTATAGAAACTAACAGTTAAATAAAGGAAAAATTGAAAATTAGTTGAAAAAAACAGCCATTTGTGTCAACGTTTTCACCTGTAACTTCTTCTAATTATGACATCTATTTGAAGGCAATATACCGTTATATCCGCTGGACCTTTCTGGTTGTGGGGATATATAGGACTTGTAGGTTCACCAAGAACCCAACGAACCCAGAGCCAATAATTGAGCAACATCTTGCAATGATTTTTTTTAAGTACCGGGTATATAGCAATTATTTTGGAAAAATGTATACATGGAAAAATTGTTATGAAAGACACCTATGTATTTCTGAAATGGGAACAAAATGTAGATTTTAGAAACAGTAGATATTTGCACATTTCCGAAATTGGGAGTACCCATACTAGCATAAGAATTATAGGTCATTTTTCAAAATGACTTATTTTTACACATTGTCTTTCATTTGGAAGGCAGAAATGCATCGAAAGTCAATAGGTAATAACAGTTGCTCTACAATTCTGTGTTACCCTAAGTCTCCCGATAAAAATGGTACCTCACTTGTGTGGGTAGCCCTTGTGCCCACAACAGGAAATGGCTCAAAATGCAACGTGGACGTACCACATTTTCACAATGAAAAATTACCCTTTTTTTGCAAAGTGCCAAGGTGTAGTTTTTGAACCCTACCTCTGCCGGCACGTAGGGAAACCTAGCAAACCTATACATTTTTGAAAACTAGACACCCAGGGGAATCCAGGATGGGGTGACTTGACTGCCTCCCACCAGGTTCTGTTACCCAGAATCCCTTGCAAACATAAAAAATTGTCAAAAAAAACACATTTTCCCCACATTTCTGTGGTGGAAAATCCTGGAATCTGCGTGGATCCACAAATTTCCACCCACCCCGAGTTCCCCAAAGTCTTACGAGAAAAATGGTAACTCACTTGTGTGGGTCGGCCTAGTGCCTGCGACAGGAAACGGCGCAAAACGCAACGCGGTCACACCTCAATTTCGCAGTGAAAAATGACCCTTTTTTGGCAAAGTGCCTAGCTGTAGTTTTTGAACCCTACCTCTGCCGGCACCTTGGGAAACCTAGCAAACCTATACATTTTTGAAAACTAGACACCCAGGGGAATCCAGGATGGGGTGACTTGACTGCCTCCCACCAGGTTCTGTTACCCAGAATCCCTTGCAAACATAAAATATTGTAAAAAAAAACACATTTTCCCCACATTTCTGTGGTGTAAAGTTCTTGAATCTGCGTGGATCCACAAATTTCCACCCACCCCGCGTTCCCCAAAGTCTTACGAGAAAAATGGTACCTCACTTGTGTGGGTCGGCCTAGTGCCTGCGACAGGAAACGGCGCAAAACGCAACGTGGTCACACCTCAATTTCGCAGTGAAAAATGACCCTTTTTTGGCAAAGTGCCTAGCTGTAGTTTTTGAACCCTAGCTCTGCCGGCACCTAGGGAAACCTAGCAAACCTATACATTTTTGAAAACTAGACACCCAGGGGAATCCAGGATGGGGTGACTTGACTGCCTCCCACCAGGTTCTGTTACCCAGAATCCCTTGCAAACATAAAAAATTGTCAAAAAAACCACATTTTCACCACATTTCTGTGGTGGAAAGTTCTGGAATCTGCGTGGATCCACAAATTTCCACCCACCCCGCGTTCCCCAAAGTCTTACGAGAAAAATGGTACCTCACTTGTGTGGGTCGGCCTAGTGCCTGCGACAGGAAACGGCGCAAAACGCAACACGGTCACAGCTCAATTTCGCAGTGAAAAATGACCCTTTTTTGGCAAAGTGCCTAGCTGTAGTTTTTGAACCCTACCTCTGCCGGCACCTAGGGAAACCTAGCAAACCTATACATTTTTGAAAACTAGACACCCAGGGTAATCCAGGATGGGGTGACTTGACTGCCTCCCACCAGGTTCTGTTACCCAGAATCCCTTGCAAACATAAAGAATTGTCAAAAAAACACATTTTCCCCACATTTCTGTGGTGGAAAGTTCTGGAATCTGCGTGGATCCACAAATTTCCACCCACCCCGCGTTCCCCAAAGTCTTACGAGAAAAATGGTACCTCACTTGTGTGGGTCGGCCTAGTGCCTGCGACAGGAAACGGCGCAAAACGCAACGCGGTCACACCTCAATTTCGCAGTGAAAAATGACCCTTTTTTGGCAAAGTGCCTAGCTGTAGTTTTTGAACCCTACCTCTGCCGGCACCTAGGGAAACCTAGCAAACCTATACATTTTTGAAAACTAGACACCCAGGGGAATCCAGGATGGGGTGACTTGACTGCCTCCCACCAGGTTCTGTTACCCAGAATCCCTTGCAAACATAAAAAATTGTCAAAAAAACACATTTTCCCCACATTTCTGTGGTGGAAAGTTCTGGAATCTGCATGGATCCACAAATTTCCACCCACCCCGCGTTCCCCAAAGTCTTACGAGAAAAATGGTACCTCACTTGTGTGGGTCGGCCTAGTGCCTGCGACAGGAAACGGCGCAAAACGCAACGCGGTCACACCTCAATTTCGCAGTGAAAAATGACCCTTTTTGGCAAAGTGCCTAGCTGTAGTTTTTGAACCCTACCTCTGCCGGCACCTAGGGAAACCTAGCAAACCTATACATTTTTGAAAACTAGACACCCAGGGGAATCCAGGATGGGGTGACTTGACTGCCTCCCACCAGGTTCTGTTACCCAGAATCCCTTGCAAACATAAAAAATTGTCAAAAAAAACACATTTTCCCCACATTTTTGTGGTGTAAAGTTCTGGAATCTGCGTGGATCCACAAATTTCCACCCACCCCGCGTCCCTCAAAGTCTTACGAGAAAAATGGTACCTCACTTGTGTGGGTCGGCCTAGTGCCTACGACAGGAAACGGCGCAAAACGCAACGTGGTCACACCTCAATTTCGCAGTGAAAAATGACCCTTTTTTGGCAAAGTGCCTAGCTGTAGTTTTTGAACCCTAGCTCTGCCGGCACCTAGGGAAACCTAGCAAACCTATACATTTTTGAAAACTAGACACCCAGGGGAATCCAGGATGGGGTGACTTGACTGCCTCCCACCAGGTACTGTTACCCAGAATCCCTTGCAAACATAAAAAATTGTCCAAAAAACCACATTTTCCCCACATTTTTGTGGTGGAAAGTTCTGGAATCTGCGTGGATCCACAAATTTCCACCCACCCCGCGTTCCCCAAAGTCTTACGAGAAAAATGGTACCTCACTTGTGTGGGTCGGCCTAGTGCCTGCGACAGGAAACGGCACAAAACGCAACGTGGTCACACCTCAATTTCACAGTGAAAAATGACCCTTTTTTGGCAAAGTGCCTTGCTGTAGTAATTGAACCCTACCTCTGCCGGCACCTAGGGAAACCTAGCGAACCTATACATTTTTGAAAACTAGACACCCAGGGTAATCCAGTATGGGGTGACTTGACTGCCTCCCACCAGGTTCTGTTACCCAGAATCCCTTGCAAAAATAAAAAAATTGTCCAAAAAAACACATTTTCCACACATTTCTGTGGTGGAAAGTTCTGGAATCTGCGTGGATCCACAAATTTCCACCCACTCCGCGTTCCCCAAAGTCTTACGAGAAAAATGGTACCTCACTTGTGTGGGTCGGCCTAGTGCCTGCGACAGGAAACGGCGCAAAACGCAACGCGGTCACACCTCAATTTCGCAGTGAAAAATGACCCTTTTTGGCAAAGTGCCTAGCTGTAGTTTTTGTACCCTACCTCTGCCGGCACCTAGGGAAACCTAGCAAACCTATACATTTTTGAAAACTAGACACCCAGGGGAATCCAGGATGGGGTGACTTGACTTCCTCCCACCAGGTTCTGTTACCCAGAATCCCTTGCAAACATAAATAATTGTCAAAAAAAACACATTTTCCCCATATTTCTGTGGTGGAAAGTTCTGGAATCTGTGTGGATCCACAAATTTCCACCCACCCCACGTTCCCCAAAGTCTTACGAGAAAAATGGTACCTCACTTGTGTGGGTCGGCCTAGTGCCTGCGACAGGAAACGGCGCAAAACGCAACGTGGTCACACCTCAATTTCGCTGTGAAAAATGACCCTTTTTTGGCAAAGTGCCTAGCTGTAGTTTTTGAACCCTAGCTCTGCCGGCACCTAGGGAAACCTAGCAAACCTATACATTTTTGAAAACTAGACACCCAGGGGAATCCAGGATGGGGTGACTTGACTGCCTCCCACCAGGTTCTGTTACCCAGAATCCCTTGCAAACATAAATAATTGTCAAAAAAACACATTTTCCCCACATTTCTGTGGTGGAAAGTTCTGGAATCTGCGTGGATCCACAAATTTCCACCCACCCCGCGTTCCCCAAAGTCTTACGAGAAAAATGGTACCTCACTTGTGTGGGTCGGCCTAGTGCCTGCGACAGGAAACGGCGCAAAACGCAACGCGGTCACACCTCTATTTCGCAGTGAAAAATGACCCTTTTTTGGCAAAGTGCCTAGCTGTAGTTTTTGAACCCTAGCTCTGCCGGCACCTAGGGAAACTTAGCAAACCTATACATTTTTGAAAACTAGACACCCAGGGAAATCCAGGATGGGGTGACTTGACTGCCTCCCACCAGTTTCTGTTACCCAGAATCCCTTGCAAACGTAAAAAATTGTCAAAAAAACCACATTTTCCCCACATTTCTGTGTTGGAAAGTTCTGTAATCTGCGTGGATCCACAAATTTCCACCCACCCCGCGTTCCCCAAAGTCTTACGAGAAAAATAGTACCTCACTTGTGTGGGTCGGCCTAGTGCCTGCGACAGGAAACGGCGCAAAACGCAACGCGGTCACACCTCAATTTCGCAGTGAAAAATGACCCTTTTTTGGCAAAGTGCCTAGCTGTAGTTTTTGAACCCTACCTCTGCCGGCACCTTGGGAAACCTAGCAAACCTATACATTTTTGAAAACTAGACACCCAGGGGAATCCAGGATGGGGTGACTTGACTGCCTCCCACCAGGTTCTGTTACCCAGAATCCCTTGCAAACATAAAAAATTGTCAAAAAAAACACATTTTCCCCACATTTCTGTGGTGGAAAGTTCTGGAATCTGCATGGATCCACAAATTTCCACCCACCCCGCGTTCCCCAAAGTCTTACGAGAAAAATGGTACCTCACTTGTGTGGGTCGGCCTAGTGCCTGCGACAGGAAACGGCGCAAAACGCAACGCGGTCACACCTCAATTTCGCAGTGAAAAATGACCCTTTTTTGGCAAAGTGCCTAGTTGTAGTTTTTGAACCCTACCTCTGCCGGCACCTTGGGAAACCTAGCAAACCTATACATTTTTGAAAACTAGACACCCAGGGGAATCCAGGATGGGGTGACTTGACTGCCTCCCACCAGGTTCTGTTACCCAGAATCCCTTGCAAACATAAAAAATTGTCAAAAAAACACATTTTCCCCATATTTCTGTGGTGGAAAGTTCTGGAATCTGCGTGGATCCACAAATTTCCACCCACCCCGCGTTCCCCAAAGTCTTACGAGAAAAATGGTACCTCACTTGTGTGGGTCGGCCTAGTGCCTGCGACAGGAAACGGCGCAAAACGCAACGTGGTCACACCTCAATTTCGCAGTGAAAAATGACCCTTTTTTGGCAAAGTGCCTAGCTGTAGTTTTTGAACCCTAGCTCTGCCGGCACCTAGGGAAACTTAGCAAACCTATACATTTTTGAAAACTAGACACCCAGGGAAATCCAGGATGGGGTGACTTGACTGCCTCCCACCAGTTTCTGTTACCCAGAATCCCTTGCAAACGTAAAGAATTGTCAAAAAACCACATTTTCCCCACATTTCTGTGTTGGAAAGTTCTGTAATCTGCGTGGATCCACAAATTTCCACCCACCCCGCGTTCCCCAAAGTCTTACGAGAAAAATGGTACCTCACTTGTGTGGGTCGGCCTAGTGCCTGCGACAGGAAACGGCGCAAAACGCAACGTGGCCACACATCAATTTCGCAGTGAAAAATGACCCTTTTTTGGCAAAGTGCCTAGCTGTAGTTTTTGAACCCTAGCTCTGCCGCCACCTAGGGAAACCTAGCAAACCTATACATTTTTGAAAACTAGACACCCAGGGGAATCCAGGATGGGGTGACTTGACTGCCTCCCACCAGGTTCTGTTACCCAGAATCCCTTGCAAACATAAAAAATTGTCAAAAAAAACACATTTTCCCCACATTTCTGTGGTGGAAAGTTCTGGAATCTGCGTGGATCCACAAATTTCCACCCACCCCGCGTTCCCCAAAGTCTTACGAGAAAAATGGTACCTCACTTGTGTGGGTCGGCCTAGTGCCTGCGACAGGAAACGGCGCAAAACGCAACGCGGTCACACCTCTATTTCGCAGTGAAAAATGACCCTTTTTTGGCAAAGTGCCTAGCTGTAGTTTTTGAACCCTAGCTCTGCCGGCACCTAGGGAAACTTAGCAAACCTATACATTTTTGAAAACTAGACACCCAGGGAAATCCAGGATGGGGTGACTTGACTGCCTCCCACCAGTTTCTGTTACCCAGAATCCCTTGCAAACGTAAAAAATTGTCAAAAAAACCACCTTTTCCCCACATTTCTGTGTTGGAAAGTTCTGTAATCTGCGTGGATCCACAAATTTCCACCCACCCCGCGTTCCCCAAAGTCTTACGAGAAAAATGCTACCTCACTTGTGTGGGTCGGCCTAGTGCCTGCGACAGGAAACGGCGCAAAACGCAACGCGGTCACACCTCAATTTCGCAGTGAAAAATGACCCTTTTTTGGCAAAGTGCCTAGCTGTAGTTTTTGAACCCTACCTCTGCCGGCACCTTGGGAAACCTAGCAAACCTATACATTTTTGAAAACTAGACACCCAGGGGAATCCAGGATGGGGTGACTTGACTGCCTCCCACCAGGTTCTGTTACCCAGAATCCCTTGCAAACATAAAAAATTGTCAAAAAAAACACATTTTCCCCATATTTCTGTGGTGGAAAGTTCTGGAATCTGCGTGGATCCACAAATTTCCACCCACCCCGCGTTCCCCAAAGTCTTACGAGAAAAATGGTACCTCACTTGTGTGGGTCGGCCTAGTGCCTGCGACAGGAAACGGCGCAAAACGCAAC
This sequence comes from Calotriton arnoldi, assembly GCA_963921515.1. NCBI lineage: Eukaryota > Metazoa > Chordata > Amphibia > Caudata > Salamandridae > Calotriton > Calotriton arnoldi. The sequence continues at coordinate 3,615,465 of CAWUFW010000403.1, read as the reverse complement.
GTGGTCACACCTCAATTTCGCAGTGAAAAATGACCCTTTTTTGGCAAAGTGCCTAGCTGTAGTTTTTGAACCCTAGCTCTGCCGGCACCTAGGGAAACCTAGCAAACCTATACATTTTTGAAAACTAGACACCCAGGGGAATCCAGGATGGGGTGACTTGACTGCCTCCCACCAGGTTCTGTTACCCAGAATCCCTTGCAAACATAAAAAATTGTCAAAAAAACACATTTTCCCCACATTTCTGTGGTGGAAAGTTCTGGAATCTGCGTGGATCCACAAATTTCCACCCACCCCGCGTTCCCCAAAGTCTTACGAGAAAAATGGTACCTCACTTGTGTGGGTCGGCCTAGTGCCTGCGACAGGAAACGGCGCAAAACGCAACGCGGTCACACCTCTATTTCGCAGTGAAAAATGACCCTTTTTTGGCAAAGTGCCTAGCTGTAGTTTTTGAACCCTAGCTCTGCCGGCACCTAGGGAAACTTAGCAAACCTATACATTTTTGAAAACTAGACACCCAGGGAAATCCAGGATGGGGTGACTTGACTGCCTCCCACCAGTTTCTGTTACCCAGAATCCCTTGCAAACGTAAAAAATTGTCCAAAAAAACACATTTTCCCCACATTTCTGTGTTGGAAAGTTCTGTAATCTGCGTGGATCCACAAATTTCCACCCACCCCGCGTTCCCCAAAGTCTTACGAGAAAAATGGTACCTCACTTGTGTGGGTCGGCCTAGTGCCTGCGACATATAACGGCGCAAAACGCAACGCGGTCACACCTCAATTTCTCAGTGAAAAATGACCCTTTTTGGCAAAGTGCCTAGCTGTAGTTTTTGAACCCTACCTCTGCCGGCACCTTGGGAAACCTAGCAAACCTATACATTTTTGAAAACTAGACACCCAGGGGAATCCAGGATGGGGTGACTTGACTGCCTCCCACCAGGTTCTGTTACCCAGAATCCCTTGCAAACATAAAAAATTGTCAAAAAAAACACATTTTCCCCACATTTCTGTGGTGGAAAGTTCTGGAATCTGCATGGATCCACAAATTTCCACCCACCCCGCGTTCCCCAAAGTCTTACGAGAAGAATGGTACCTCACTTGTGTGGGTCGGCCTAGTGCCTGCGACAGGAAACGGCGCAAAACGCAACGCGGTCACACCTCAATTTCGCAGTGAAAAATGACCCTTTTTTGGCAAAGTGCCTAGCTGTAGTTTTTGAACCCTAGCTCTGCCGGCACCTAGGGAAACTTAGCAAACCTATACATTTTTGAAAACTAGACACCCAGGGAAATCCAGGATGGGGTGACTTGACTGCCTCCCACCAATTTCTGTTACCCAGAATCCCTTGCAAACGTAAAAAATTGTCAAAAAAACCACATTTTCCCCACATTTCTGTGTTGGAAAGTTCTGTAATCTGCGTGGATCCACAAATTTCTACCCACCCCGCGTTCCCCAAAGTCTTACGAGAAAAATGGTACCTCACTTGTGTGGGTCGGCCTAGTGCCTGCGACAGGAAACGGCGCAAAACGCAACGTGGCCACACATCAATTTCGCAGTGAAAAATGACCCTTTTTTGGCAAAGTGCCTAGCTGTAGTTTTTGAACCCTAGCTCTGCCGCCACCTTGGGAAACCTAGCAAACCTATACATTTTTGAAAACTAGACACCCAGGGGAATCCAGGATGGGGTGACTTGACTGCCTCCCACCAGGTTCTGTTACCCAGAATCCCTTGCAAACATAAAAAATTGTCAAAAAAACACATTTTCCCCATATTTCTGTGGTGGAAAGTTCTGGAATCTGCGTGGATCCACAAATTTCCACCCACCCCGCGTTCCCCAAAGTCGTACGAGAAAAATGGTACCTCACTTGTGTGGGTCGGCCTAGTGCCTGCGACAGGAAACGGCGCAAAACGCAACGTGGCCACACCTCAATTTCGCAGTGAAAAATGACCCTTTTTTGGCAAAGTGCCTAGCTGTAGTTTTTGAACCCTAGCTCTGCCGCCACCTAGGGGAACCTAGCAAACCTATACATTTTTGAAAACTAGACACCCAGGGGAATCCAGGATGGGGTGACTTGACTGCCTCCCACCAGGTTCTGTTACCCAGAATCCCTTGCAAACATAAAAAATTGTCAAAAGAAACACATTTTCCCCACATTTCTGTGGTGGAAAGTTCTGGAATCTGCGTGGATCCACAAATTTCCACCCACCCCGCGTTCCCCAAAGTCTTACGAGAAAAATGGTACCTTACTTGTGTGGGTCGGCCTAGTGCCTGCAACAGGAAACGGCGCAAAACGCAACGTGGTCACACCTCAATTTCGCAGTGAAAAATGACCCTTTTTTGGCAAAGTGCCTAGCTGTAGTTTTTGAACCTTAGCTCTGCCGGCACCTAGGGAAACTTAGCAAACCTATACATTTTTGAAAACTAGACACCCAGGGAAATCCAGGATGGGGTGACTTGACTGCCTCCCACCAGGTTCTGTTACCCAGAATCCCTTGCAAACGTAAAAAATTGTCAAAAAAACCACATTTTCCCCACATTTCTGTGGTGGAAAGTTCTGGAATCTGCGTGGATCCACAAATTTCCACCCACCCCGCGTTCCCCAAAGTCTTACGAGAAAAATGGTACCTCACTTGTGTGGGTCGGCCTAGTGCCTGCAACAGGAAACGGCGCAAAACGCAACGCGGTCACACCTCAATTTCGCAGTGAAAAATGACCCTTTTTTGGCAAAGTGCCTAGCTGTAGTTTTTGAACCCTACCTCTGCCGACACCTAGGGAAACCTAGCAAACACACACATTTCTGAAAAGTAGACACCCGGGGGCTTCCAGGGAGGTATGGCTTGCGTGGATCCCCCAACGTTTCCTTACCCAGAATCCCCTGCAAACCTCAATTTTAGCTGAAAAAATCACTTTTTTCACACATTTGTGTGTGGGAAAGTGTGGCATCACTGGCCTCACACAAATTTCAAACCACCCAGCATTCCCCCAGGTCTCCCGATAAAAATGGTGCCTCACTTGTGTGGGAAGCTCAAGTACCCGCGACAGGCAAGGGCCCACAACGAAGTGATGCGACTTCAAAATTGCCTATCTCAAAACCACCTGGTTTTGCAAGGGGGTCACCTGGGTTTTGGCCCCGTGCTCGGCGGCCATCTAGGGAAACCTACCAAACCCACACATTTCTGAAAAGTAGACACCCGGGGGCTTCCAGGGAGGTATGGCTTGCGTGGATCCCCCAACGTTTCCTTACCCAGAATCCCTTGCAAACCTCAATTTTAGCTGAAAAAATCACTTTTTTCACACATTTGTGTGTGGGAAAGTGTGGCATCACTGGCCTCACACAAATTTCCTACCACCCAGCGTTCCCCCAGGTCTCCCGATAAAAATGGTGCCTCACTTGTGTGGGAGGCCCAAGTACCCGCGACAGGCAAGGGCCCACAACGTAGTGAGGCGACCTCAAAATTGCCTATCTCAAAACCACCTGGTTTTGCAAGGGGAGTCACCTGGGTTTTTGGCCCCGTGCTCGGCGGCCACCTAGGTAAACCTACCAAACCCACACATTTCTGAAAAGTAGACACCCGGGGGCTTCCAGGGAGGTATGGCTTGCGTGGATCCCCCAACGTTTCCTTACCCAGAATCCCTTGCAAACCTCAATTTTAGCTGAAAAAATCACTTTTTTCACACATTTTTGTGTGGGAAAGTGTGGCATCACTGGCCTCACACAAATTTCCTACCACCCAGCGTTCCCCCAGGTCTCCTGATAAAAATGGTGCCTCACTTGTGTGGGAGGCACCTTGGAAGCCGGAAGGTGCTGTGTATTTGGTTCCGTGCGACTCGATTCGGCGTTTACGGATCCGGCTCGGGCGGGGAACAGGAGCTGGAATGGGTAAGTACGGCTTGCTCGGAATCTGGGCTGTTATGCGCATCGTACTTGTTCGTTCGGTAGAGTGTTCGAGTCGGTCGGAAAACACGCGTTCGGCTGGTATTTTTTCCGGACGAATACTGTTAGGTGTGCTTCCGGCCGACATCGGAATCGACCCCAGAGTCTATGCTCCAAACCCTTTAACCACTCTACCCCGTCCGCCTGCGTTCATCATATCCCCTAGATATCATGTTGTAATTATTAAAAGAGATTTATAAATGTTCGAAATGCTTTGGAAACTGTTTAACCATTAGAAAATGTACTCGTTTTTTTAACATAAACGGCTCTGATTATGTCTTTTGGGCAGCGGATCAATGCGCCTCTACTGCGCCTATGCCATGTAAGAACCGCCAACAAGAATTATTATTTGAAAATGTGCATCTAGTAACTCCTAATACAGTCTGTGGTTATTTGCTTTTCCCATCGTGCTTCTTGGAAAACAGACATCGCAAAGGGAAACGCGTAAAAGTTCCAACACGGCATGGAACTCGATGTCCATGCCACGCTGATACTTTGTGAAGGTACAGACAGGAGGGTACATATTGTGCCACCCTGAATGTATCCCCATGGTGGTGTGGCAATAGGCACCCTTTGTTCTTGGCCCGCCAGCCTTTTCAATGCGTGTATCCGCCTTAAAGAGGCTGACGATTTAAGAACTTTGATTATGCTGAGCGCAAATTCACCAGTCCCTGATAAGCACATTGCATTGTGGCCCTCCTGCACCACCGGCCGGGAAGTACCGTTCTTTGGTGCAGCCAGTGATCTAACGTCTGTCCAACTTTGCAAGTCGTAATACGGCGGATTTTGGTCCTCCTGCCTAAGGTTTGCGGTCTTGCTAATACCGGCCTCATAATCCGGACAATATGTATTGTGTCCCTGGTTATTAGAAAACCATGACTCCTCTGTCAAAGTAGCATCAGATACCTGGTGATAAAATGTGACTAACCAAGTTCAAAATGTGGACTTTTCTTTAGGCATTTAAAAGAAATTCATTTTTTATGTGTTTCTCTTCTGAAATAACAGGAACTATTAACTTATTGTTGTAGATGGATACATTTAAAATAAAATTCAATAAAAGAAGCATCCATAATCAAGCAATTACAAATCATATGTACTTATTTAAAATCTATTGAATTTTAAAGGGTAAGGTTTAACCAGATTGTGCTATAAGTTTAGTGAACATGGTTCATATGATAAGTGTCAGAGATTCTCCATCATGAGTCCATAATATTATATAAATTCATTGTGTTCACAATTCTTGTTTGAACCATTAATAAACGGTTTACTTCATATGTTGTTTACAAATTGAACTACCCTTTCTGTCAATAAATTAAAAGATTACATGAAATATTGTAAAAATTATGAATTGTTGGTTCATTTTTTTGCATGTGCTTTTTTTGATCATTATGTAAATGTAAGGAAATGTCCATGTCATTGTCATCACTGGGAAATTTAAAGTCTGACATTGTGTACCAATTAAAAAAAAGACAACTTTCAATAATTTAAAGAAAAGGAACAACATGGTATACTACGTTCAACATTTTTGTATCCAATGTTGATCACAATAAAATTATGTTTTCAAATTAATATTTTTAAATTTATTTATGTTATTAAAAATTGTCAAGCTTTTTTCAACGTTCCAACATGATTTTTTAAATGACTATAGATGGGGTGTTATTTCTATACTGCAATTGATACTAAAATGAAGAATATTGCTTCACCTATTATCCTTTCCTTAATAATGTACTGGTAAAATTTAAATAGACTTCTTTTCCAAAACTCACTATTATTGTAATTTATTTAAATTCTGTTTATATTTGTATTATTTTTCATTTATGAATAGACAAGTTTTAAAATTATTACCTGTGTAAAAAAAGAATACAACGCCCATTACCTCATATCACTAGAGTACTGTCCATAAAGGGTATTGTAGCAGTAATTTTAGCACATTATGATGGCGGGAGGATCGCCACCGCCGGCCCGGGGATGGCGATCCTCCCGCCATCATAATGAGCCCCTTGGTGTTGGCATTAGCATGAAGAAATTGCACAGGCCATTGACAAGATGACAACTGTGAAGGCCCCAGTAGACAATAGTGTTCCATTTCATTTCTACAAAATCACTTAACACATCTTAGTGCCTTTTTTTTGGGCAAACTGTTAAGGGATATATCAACAGGCACAGCTCCTCTTGCCGAATTGAGTAGGGGGCTTATTTCATTATTTTATCAAACCTGGCAGAGCACCACTTCAAGGAGCCAACTTAGAACCGATATCCCTCGTAAACGTAGATATGGAGATCATGTCGAAGGTTTTGTTAATTTGAAAATTCACTTATATTTAATGATCACTTTAAAAGTTTTTAAACACTCTGAATGACATTAGGATGTCATGTGGACCTCCACCAACATGCCGTCGGTGGTGGTCATCCATAAATCATAATAAAGCTTCAGACTGCTGGATTTTAAAAGAGACGGTCTGAGCGCAACGGTCCGGTGAAAAAACCTCCGACTCCAACTGGGTCAAGCAACCAATTGGCGAGGCAGTTGTACAGTAATGTATACAATGACGGTGTTGCCTGTGCAAGAGCCGTCATATTGTTTACAACGTCCATGTCCCATAGCCTTGTCCCAGTGGTCCAACTGCATCATAAACTGTAGCAAAGTGAGTTTGGGTGTACATAACAGGGGCAACACCAGCATTCGCAATATGCCCTTAACCGTGAACACTGTATTATTTGCATGCTATCGCTGAGGGTGAGAGTAGCAGTAGTATTTTAATTTTGGTAAATCTGTTGTTATTTTTCATTTATTTCTTTTAAAAATTGTACAAATAAGCATGTATTAATACTAATTACTAAATATGAACCCGCAAGATCACCCACTACCCATTCTTACCTTAAATATGGTCAAAAAAAGTTATTGTGTGAGCAGGTTTCCCACAATTCTAATTTAAATATTAAACTAAGAAAAAAAATGTTATATTTGAATCTACTAAAATGAATAAGCATGAATTAAAGAAAATTATGAATTAATACCAAGGTAGTTATATTAACAACTGAGTTTTAAAATTAGTCACCCTGTCGTGTGCGTCCAGAGGGTGGAATAGTGGTAGCAGGTCCGCCCTTGGACATGCCGGGTTGGAGAGGCACAACTCCACAGGATGGTGGAAGGGACACCTCCGACAGTAGAAGACGGGTATGACGCAGCTGAACAATGCGATGCGGTAAGTCAGTCGGTAACTTACGTTCAGCAGGGATAGGGGTTCGCATCCCAGTAGCTGTATCAGGTTGTGTTTGTACAGCTTGACCTGTCTGGCGTAGTTGGGTAGGTGTGTTGTAGGTGCCATTTTGCTGCGGGGCGATGTGGTGGCGTGCTCCGGCTGTGTGTGCAGTATGCAGTGTGCAAGCTCCGAGGTTGCTGTGAGGTCTGTGATGGTCGTAGGGGGGCAGGACTTGTGTTCTGTTAGCTTGTGCGGAGGACATGGGCCCTCATCCCACGTGCTTCTCTGAATGTTCAAGGTCAGTGGTGTGTGACTCCTTCCAGATAACTTGCATGGGAACGGCATGGGGGAGTTTTATACTTTCTTCTTTCCCGTTCGGTATGTTCTTAGGTGATATGCGCTATCTGCCCTGTGGTCGGTTTCCTCTGCATGCCTGTGTTGGTCTTTTTTTGGGACAATGGCTGTATTCGCCGGCTTGTTTAGTCGGGATGTGGTTTCGGAGTTGGAATGGAAGGTCATTCAGTGCTGTCTGCTCTCCCGTGTGTGGGCGGCAGGCTGTGTTTCCGCTATGCGTTGGGCCTTGTGTGTGGGTGTCATTCTTGAGTCCACCTGTTGTCAGTCCCCGGGCTCTTTGGTGTTCCGTTTTGTATGTCTGGTTCATGGGTGCAGGGTGGTATGGGTGTTTCTGTGTGGTACTGGCGTACCTCTTCCCGACGGGGCCCATGTTCTACTGGGTGGTGTTGCCGCCGCTGTGTGCTTCGCCATGTTTGTCACACAGGGGTGTGTCCTGATGTTGCGTGACTTCACTGACATGTGGGCGTCGGTTGTGTGACGTTGGGTGTTGTCCGTGAATTGGGCGTTGGGGACATGACTGTGGCAGGCCTGTCACGTGTCATGTGCGTTCTGGGTGTGGCTGGTGTGTGTTGTTTGTGTGCGACGCATACATGGCGTTATGGTTGGGCGCTGAGTTGTGCGCATGTGTGGCTGCGTCATCGCCGCTGTGCTGCGGTGCCGTGACGGGGTCGTTAGTTCCTGGTCCCAGGTGGTGTGCCCATGATAGTTGCGAGATGTTGCACTTTGCCCTGTGTTACATTTGTGGGTGCAGTGGTGGATGTGTCTTGTCCACGCAGGGGTGTTGGGGGGTGCCATGTCCTCCTTTTCCGCACTTTCACTGTGTGCGCTGTTTGCGTGCCCCTGTTGTGTGTCTGCCTACCTGCGTCGCCGCGGTGCGTTGACTCCTGGGTGCTGCATCAGGTAGAGCATGGGGAGGGCCTGCAGTGCTGGATTCATGCTCGGGGGGTCGCCTCTTCGGTGTCTGTGCTCGGCGTTCGGGTTTCTGCCTCACTTTCACGTGCGGTGTCTCTTAGCAGTGGGAGCTGTTTGTTTGCGGCATCGTAATTTGTACGCCGGGCGGTACGTGATTTCGTCTGGCGGTGTGTCTCCATTGGGCTGCGCCGCTACGTGAGCGGGCGCACTTTGATGGCGGACGGCGTCGCTGGCTTGCCGGCGGTGTTTGGCTGCCTTTTCACATCGTAATTTGGCGGGCGTGTGGGCTGCGGCATGCGGGCGGTAACTGGTGGTTTTTGCATCCGCCAGCACGGCGGTGGTGCTACCGCCCGCCATCCTAATGGGCCCCTTAGTTTGGTATTAAAATGTTTATTAAATACAATAAAACACGTTAGTAAAAAATTAATACATAATAAATATATTAAGAATTGTAGATTTGCTAATTCTATGTAATCATAAACATAATCATATACATTTAAAAAATGTAGATTAGAGTATAAAATATTTCTGTTATTAGATATTATATTCACAATAAAATCTATTTAATAGTAGGTGAAATGTTAAAATCATAACGTGTAAATTATACGATACCCACTCCAGACAATAGTACTTTAGTGAGAAAGTTGGATTGTGGAGGGGTAAAATTAATTTTTCCAATTGCAATCAGCTTAAAAATAATGGAAAGTGTTATTTGATATGGGGTAAAATGTAGTGTTGACACTGTAGTAAGTGCAACAACAGTGAAATAGTTGTATTGCAGAGGGGTACATTTTTTTTATTAATACTACATTAAGTGGAATATTAAAAAGAGACTAATTTACTTAAACAAAATAAAACAGTTTTTAGAAAATAATAAATACACAAAAAAGTTTTATTTGTAAATACATAATTTCCAACTAAGGGGGTCATTAGCATGGCGGGCGGACTTTGTCCGCCCGCCATACCCCGGGAAATGGGACCGCCCGCAATGCATGCGGTGGTCCCGCACATCCCATTAGGATGCGCCCGCCACACTGGCGGGCGCATCCCGCATTTCTAACATTGCGGCGGGCAGTGCTGAAAGCACCGCCCGCCGCAATGCCAGAAATGCAAGTTGTGCATTTGACAGTACAACGTGACAGGCACCGCGCGGTGCCTGCCACGTTGTACTGTCAAATGCAGGGGGTACCATAGGTATCCCCCATGTGCACCCCCCACCCCCCAGAATCCCTGGGGGGCCGCTATGGGCCACCAATGTTGAGAACCGCATGGCTTTCCGTGGCGGCAACGCATGTCCCCGCATGTATTCTAATATGGATGGCGGTGTCTACCAGACACTGCCACCATATTAACAGCTTTCCGTCCGGTCGACTCATCGACCGGGCGGAAAACCGGCAGACGGACTTTCCGTTCGCCGGGGCCCCCCCGCCATGGTAATGTGGCGGGGGGAAATTTGCATGCGGGCTGGGGAATATGTTGGGTGGACCGCCATGCGGGCGGTGGCGATCCGCCCGACATACTAATGGGCCCCTAAATATTTAGAATAACAAAAAAATATAATAAGCATTTATTTCAAATAATAATACAAAAAAATAAGTATAAATATTTTGAAAAGTATAATTTACATATTTTTAATAACTCTAAATTCAATGGGGCCAATTATAATAAAGGTAGGACTGTCGGTGTCTTTAGTACTGAGATCTGTACAAGCGGTCAGACAGATCCACATTAGGCTGCAGCCGGTCCGTGGAATTGCAAAAAGGATGAACCGAGCAACATCTTCCAATATCCTCAAGGAGCCCGATGTTCGGTCGGATTGCATTCCACCACAATGGATTACGATGCAACATTCCTCCAACCATTTCACGTAGCGTATTCTGAATTTTTTTGTTTGGGTCACGATCAGGGGCTCTGCCACCCATAGACCTACGCAATGGTGAAATCCTTCCATGGTGCACCACCTAAACAAACTTGCATGCCGTGCCTGCCATGGGCTGCAGGGATGTTTAAAAACATGCCTCTTAGGATTTAAGCTTGTGATGCAGGCCTTTTCCAGGCTGCAGCACAAGCCTTTATAAAATAGACATGTTTACAAATGACTCAAAGGCAGTCGGATCTCAAATTTGGTGGGTGGGACTACTGACTACCTGTCAGTCGGTCACATTCTTTCCACAATGGCGGTAGTACAGTCTTCCAAATGCAATCCTAATCCGAACAAATGTTAGTTACATTCCAAAAGCAGAACACAATCAAAAAATACACTAAAAAAAATAAATTAATTTGTAAAAAATCAAAAGAATATTAATAAATGTATTATTACTTCAAAAAATGTATACCCTTTAGTTATAGAAAGTACAGGACAAACATCTCAAGTAAAGTATTCAAATAATATAATGTACACATGTTTTTTAAATTTAAATATATGAACATATTAATAACAATTAATAATTTAACACACTATTTCGAATTATTCACATACATACCAATAAAGAATAGAATAATGAATCAGACCAAAACTAATATATATAATTAAGATAATATTCTGTGCTATTTTGATAAATGTCAGTTAAACACTATTTATTAATGATTAAGTATATAAATTAAATTATAAAAAATTAACTTAATTTCCTTTATTCATATAAATGCCAAAAGTCACACCAATGATATCAAATAAACATTATCTCAAGTACATATTAAGCATAAATGTTTAACATTTCATTATTTATTATAGATTAACATTCTATTTAATGATTAAAAATACATCCATTCACAGGGTTTAAACATACAAATCTGACAAACCAGAAATAACATATTGTATTACTGAATAAACTGAATTAATTGTCAAATTAATATTAATAAACAACAAATAATAATTATTTAATTACAAATATTTTACTACACATCATATACCACTGCACAACAGAAACCACTCAGCTATAACATAGGGGTCTAGTAGGATGGCGGAAGGATGTCCGCCGCCGGCTGGCGGTGGGACCCGCCGGCACGGCAGCGGCCATCCGTCTGCGAATGAACCCAGGAAAACTGCCAGTCGCATTAGCATTGCGGTGATGACCGCGGCGGTGATAAATACCACCCACAACTTTTCCGCCGGTAGAAGTACTCACACTTGCCTGCTGGGCAGAGCTGGACAGTGAAAAAAGAGACGGTGCAGGGCCAGCCTACGGCTACCAAATTATGATGCCGGCGGAAGCCAGCCTTTTCCCTGCGTTGGAACCGCCATTGAAAGGCTGGCAGAGACAGGTTCCGGGGGCCCATTGCGGGCCCCCAATATGTTGGAGGGTGTGAGTGCACTGGGGGGTACCCATGGTACCCCCTACCCCCTACATGTCCCTCTACCAGGTGGCAGCGACTGTGTAGTGCATGCCACACAGTGCAAGGAAATGGAGGACATGGTCCTTTTGACATCGCGACGGTGCTGCTGGCAGCAACAACCGCCGCAATGTTAATGGCCGTGAACGTAGCGCCGCGGTCTGATTTGGACTGCGGAAAATACTAATTGGACCGGCGGTTATGCCGTGGCCCTTGCGGGTGGTCTTTTCCCGCTACCATGCCGATCAGGGTGATTATCCGACCGCCATCCTAATGACCCCCATAGTGCTAAAATTGTATTTACAATTGACTTACATCTTTCTCAAATAAAGAAGTAATAATAACCAAAACCTAATAATTATTTATAATTCATTAATTTCCTTCACTGTCTATACACCAACAAAACATATGCTGCTCCATAATCTTACATCAGAAAAGACATCGAATTATAGAATCAACAATTAATTATTAGTTATATTTCTAAAATATTATATATTAATTGTTTGCAGATGAATTATATTTTATTTAATTACCACCATAAATGCTTATGAAAGGCATAACAAATAGGGTATTCTAAAGTAACAAAAATAAAAAAATTATTTTCAAAAATTAATAACATTTTAAAAACAATAATAAAAGAGATCCAAATTAAACAAACATTTTTTAACAAATAAAATAAGCTAACAGATTAAAAAAGAAAGAACCAATTTAAATAGAATATTCTTAACTTTGATATTTCTGTAAAATATAGTAATAAATTCAATAATACTAACAACTGTATTACTTACCTCAAAATCAATATTCTTGATTCGGATAATGTTGGACACCTTATATCTGTGTGAGAATATTGCATACACAATATTTATGCATGGCAGTATTTAATGTAAAAACTTTTTTGTGAAAAACAAGATCTACTGACTGCCTCGTTTGTACTGAAGCATACATCTGACAAAGTCCGTGTGTTGCTGTACCTTGACCTCTGTCTCCTGCAACACCACCAGGAGCCCTGGCTTATGACCACAACACAGTACAAGGCCCCTGAGGAGAAGCATCAGTTGTGCCACTAACTGAGATGCAATTTGGTATGAGAATGCTGTATCAGTTTCCTCTGAACAGGTACTCTGGACAGACAGAAAGTAATCCGTGAGAGGAAATTTGATGAGAAACTCAGCATCCTTCAAGCGCTGTTGGGTGAAACAATGCAAGTGGTTAACGGGCATGATCATTTGCCTGACTACGGCACATAACACTTCACCAACACCCCCACACATATATAACTTCTCCTCACCATGATCAATATAATCCCTTATTACAAGGAGAAATAAGAGAAAATTGTTTTTTTCTTAAAGCAAAGACATTTATAGAAAGGATTAAGGCTGGATGCTGATTTGATGCGCAGTTGTGTCAGGCACAGTCACATGCAATGATAACGACAATCAAATCCACATGTGATGTGCCACTCACTGGCCAGCACGAAATATTAAAGGATAATGGAAATTTTAACAAGGCACTTGCCTCCTTAAATATGCCGGAACATTCTTTCACAAAACAGGCGCTTCAAAAGATTGCACAGGTCATTTACAAGATGACAACTGTGAAGGCCCCGGAAGACAACAGTTTTCCAATTGAATTCTACAAAATAACTTAACATCATAATGTCTTTTTTTAATTAAACTGATACTGTGTATATCCGGCATCACAGCTCCTCTCGTGTTATTCGGTAGGGGGCTTATTTCATTATTTTGATGACTGTCAAAATATTGATTTCAAAAATATAGATTGAAATAAGATAGTTTAAAAAATATAGAATGCAAAAATATTAATTACCTATACTTTAACAGGTCAGTACCAACAAATTGTGAATAAAATGAATCGAAGTTAAAAAGAGAGTTATACAAAATATATAGATATATATATAATAAAATATATAGATATATATATATATATATATATATATTTGTGTGTAAAATCAATTGTATATATTTAATTCTAAAATTACTTCTTGCTTAAAAAGTAAATGTAATATACATTTTAAGAAATATACCAAATAAACTTAATAAAAAAGTTATTCAAACATACATAATAAACAAATATATAGATATTTACTTTAAAAATTTTTTTTAATAGATTGGTTTGATACTTTTAAAATTATATAAAAATGTAAACACACACATATATATATATATGTATATATATGTGTATATATTTATATATAGCAATAACATAAAATCGAAAAAAATGAAACATTTTAATAAAAATAAAAAAATAAACTATTTAAAAATCTTTTAACTTAAATCTAATACTGCAGTCAGTGCAACAGTAGGCAAAATGTTGAATAGTGATGGAGTTAAAATTAGTATTCCCACTCCAGTGAGTGCAACAATAGTGAAAGTGTTCTATAGCCTAGGAATAAAAATAACTGTTCCCACTCCAGTAAGTGTAACAGTAGGGAAAGCGTTGGATAGCGTACAGGTAAAAAATAACTATTCACAATCCAATGAGTGCAAAATTTGGCAAAGTGATGGATATCGGAAGAGAACAAATTACTATTCCCACTACAGTTAGTGCAACAGTGGTGGAAGTGTTGGATAGTGGCGGGGTAAAATTTACAATTTAACACTAGAATGAGTGCAACAGAAGTGTAAATGTTGTATAGGCTACAGATAAAATGCACTATTCCCACTCCAATAATTGTAACAGTAGGGAAAGTGTTGTCTATAGGAGGGGTAAAAATTAATCTTCACACTCCAATGAGTGTAACAGTAGGGAAAGTGTTGTATAGCGGAGGGCTAAAAATTACTATTACAAATCCAATGAGTTAAACAGATGGGAAAGTGTTGATAGTGGACAGGTAAAAATGAATATTCCCACTCAAATGAAGGCAAAAGTTGTAAAAGTGTTGGTTAGCAGAGGAGCAAAAATTATTATTCCAACTCCAGTGAGTGCAACAGTAGGGAAAGGGTGTTGATAGTAGCGTGGTAAAATTTACTATTCCAACTTCAATCAATTAATTGAATTAAGATTCCCACTACAGTCAGTACAAAAATAAAAATTAAAAAAATATTAACAACATGAAACTGATTTAAAAAAGAAAGTATATGAAAAAGAAATATGATACAAATTAAATTAAAAATATATTTAATATAACATATTGAACAAAAAATATCCTAATGATAAATGCATATGACCCATACCTTCAAAAATTATATTAAATATTTTTTTTGTTAATTTTGATTTCAAATTTATTTTTAGAAAGAAATACATTAATTATTACGTAAATTTACTTATTTTTATTTCCTACCCTATAACACCACGAAATTCAAAACCTACATCTAAATTAAAGAAAAGATGTACTTACCTAATGCCATAGGTAATTAACAATTAAAGAAATATTATGAATTAAAAAATTATTAAAAAATAATTAAAATTATGAAAATTCCCACACTTTACACACTTATAAACGTGAAAAATATGAGCTAAAATTAAAATGTAAAAAAAAACTTACACTATTAAACAAAATTCTAATTCATAAACTGAATAGTATTCAAATAGGGATTGTAAAGTAAGTAAAATTAATATAATTCAAAACCTTTACCCCTATAAAAGTAATATGCAAACAACAAAATTATAAACGATAACCCTAAATAAATATCAATTAATTAATTAATAATAATAATAAACTAAATATTATTTTAAAATACTTACATTACTTACCACGCTTTAGCCCATATAAACCCCTCAACCAACGCCTAAAAAAAGTAACAGAATTTACAAATTTAATTTGCAAAAAATTAGTTAATATTAATTAGGAACTTATTATTAATGAATTAAAAATAAAGTGCTTCACACACTTTACTCCTAGAAAACACACAATCATGCATCGAAAAAATTTAGACAATTACAAAAACTACTTTGGAAATAATTAATAATAAAAAAACAATTCATAATAATTTTTGTAATACTTTACACAATTAACACTATAAAATCTAAATTAAATAATTAATAAAAAAATAAAATATAATCATGAATTTTCAAAAATTAAATTAATTCCAAAACTACTCAACTATAAACCCACTACGCGCTACGGAAATAAAAAACGCAAAATTTAATTAAAAAACAATTGATAACTACTAAAAATGTAACACATATGTTAGAAAACATAAACAATTATTATAGAAATCGCCAAAAACACATAGATTTTAAATATATACTAAAATACATAACACTAATTTTAAAAAGAAATTTTTAAAACAAGTACATTTTTGAAAATTTATTTAAAAAAAAATCTATTATTTAAAATGATATTTCTTGTTTTATAAGCGATATTCTTAAACACAATATTCTTAACGTCATGATTTCTGAGTCATGATATTTAGAAATCAATATTTAGGTAGGGCGACATTTAAAAACACATATGTCTGTCTAAAAACCCCTTAATTTAACGAACCTGGCTGTGACCCACTTCAATTAGCAAAATACGAACCAATATCAATCATAAATGCAGATATAAAGATCATGGGGAAGGTTTTGCACAATAAACTGAAGGTCTATATTACATAATTATTTAACCACCAAAGGTAGGGTTAATACATAATCACACTTCAGCGAATCATGTTAGGACAAACTCCCATAGACAGTTGGAGACGCAGAACAATGAGGATGAGAAGGTGGTTGTCTCTCTTGAAAGCAAGAAGAGGTTCAAACTTATAAAGCGGACATACCTTTATGGATGATGGAGCTCATGGACCTAAGGGACGCGTACTTTGCATAAAGAATAGTGAATAAAAAGTGCTACTATTGCCTGAGTGACCTGTGGGTGCTTTTCATCCACCTTTTTTGCTCTCCTTTGGAGCACAAGGCAGGGGTGCCCACTATTTCCGCTGTTATTTTATGTTGTAATTTGCAACAAAAAAAAGGGTAAATACAACTGAGAAAAAATTTAAGCAAAATATCTAATCATCCATAGCATCTAAAGATAAAAAAAAAACATTAAAAATAGATCAAAAGAAAGAAATGCTTCAGGAAAGCAAAAAATACAAAAAAATGTAAAATATTTATTATTTTATAAAAAAAATATATACATTTAATAGAAAAAATGGTAACCACATCGTCCCTGGAACTGAAGATCAGGAAAAATTACACCAGTTAAAAATGAAATACTTCCTCCACATAAATATATTAATAACATTAGAGGACTTATTATGGTGTACGCACCATAGCGGAAACATGACCGACCAACCTGCAAACGGCAGTCCCGACCAACTGATTACGATAAGACCACACATGCTGAGGTGCAGTCGCATTCTCAAATTCCACTATAGGAACATGTGCTACAGCCATAAACTGGCCGTAGCACAAGCTCACATAGGGAAATAGGAGGTGGAGTTCATCCATGCACCGTGTACCAGGGAATACAGGGTGCTTGCCTCACGGTGCAGGGATCAACAAGTGGGCATCCTAGGTATCACATTAAACACCAACCGTAGGCCGCAGGGTGAAGTAGGTTTCAAACATACTTTCCATGTGTGAAAGCAGGATATTAAAAAACAGTACCAGAAACAGTGCATCGTAATCCAGACGGCGTAAATCGCCATACATATAAATTACATGCCAGTTCAGATTGGCCAACAGGTTCCTGGAGCCCCGTCGGAAGACAGCGTGAATAACCGGCCGGTTTCACTTCAGACCGGCAGTATTATCATCAGCCGGTCGTAAGTAAAAACGACGGTTTGAGTCAGAAAGCCTCAGACCTAATGTCGTAGACTTTCAAAGAAAGATCATAATGAAGGCCTATATATTAGACTTAAAACAAATAAAAGAACTCTACACATACTAATGTACACATAACTAAGGGTCTGATTATGAGGACGGGTGGACTTTGTCCGCCCGCCACTGTAGCGGTGATTGGTACCGCCCGCCAGACATGCAGCGGTCCCACCACTGCCATCATGATGCGCCCGCCAAACTGGTGGGTGCATCCTGGGACTTTAACATTGCAGGCAGTGCTGGGGGCTGCAGCGCCTTCCGCAATGTTAAAGGTGCTTGCACCGCATTTCCCTGCACCACGTGGCAGGCACCACAAAATGCCTGACAGTTGGTGCATGGAAATGCGGGCCCCCCACAAGAGGGGCCCGCAACTAGCCCCCAAACCCAATTCTCAACAGCCTTTCCATGGCGGCACCACCGCCATGGAAAGGCCTCTTACAGGACACAAACTAATATGGCAGACGGTGCCTGCTAGGCACTGCCAACATATTAGTGGCCCTTTGCCGTCCACCAGGCAATAGGTGCGATTGCCACCAGCGGAAAAGCGGAGGACGGACTTTGCATCCGCCACGATACCCTCCGCCATGCTAATATGGCGGTGGGTAAATCTGTATGTGATGGCTATCATAATGAGCACCTAATATACTACATATTGCTAAGCCTTAAAGGTTATCATGGTAGTAAACATATAACTGTACCTATGTATTACACAACATATCAAAATCATCAAAAAGACAATACAAACGATATACAAAACTTAACTACCTCCCCTCTAATATTAAAGTAACTGAAATTAAAAATGTAAAATAAACCTACCTTAACCGATAACCGTAGCTAACAAATGCAAGCTTCTCTCCCCAAACGCGTCCAAACAGTAACAGGGCTAGATGAAAAAATGTACTTGGACACCAAATAAAAATTGAACAAAATAATGTGTACCTTTTGAAGTCAATATAACACAATATTATTCTAAAATATGTGTCAAAAATATATTCAATTCTAAAAAATGTTATAAAATAGTTTAAAGAAATTATACAATGTATAGTAATTTTTATTATAATATACATACATTTTTAACTATGTATTCAAACTAGTTTGTTTAATTTGTTGCTAATTATTTGTAACAAAAGATATACACTGTTCAAAAATTAAAGAAAAAAAAAGAAAATATAAAAAGATAATGTATAAAAAAAAAATATTGTATAAAACTGTATTTCAGGTTGAAGTTATAAATTAAATAATAATATTTTAAAATATAAGATTATTAAGGGGATGATTAAGATGCAGCTGTAAAAGTCTCCGACCCTTGATCAGAGCATTTACAGCTGCATCGTAATATGCCTGTAAGATTACTTTACGAGTGCCTCATTTTCATGATAGCAGTTGTAAAGGAATTCAAACGGTCATTCCGTCTGGCTTCGAGGCGGCAAAAAAAAGTTTGAGCCAAATATGTATTGGACACTCAACAAAGTGAGGTATCATTTTCTTCGGAAGACTGAGGAGGACAGTGTGTGGTAGGAAATTTAAGCCGGCATGGAGATACCAAACAAAATATGTGGAAAATGTGATTTTTAAAACTAAATATGAGGTTTGCACGGAATTCTGGGTAGGAAGATTTTGGGGGATAAACGCAAGCCATACCTCCATGTACTGGCCAAGATGTCTAGTTTACAGAAATGTGTAGGTTTGGTAGGCTTCCATAGATGGCCACTGAGCACGGGGCCAAAAACCCAGGTGCCACTCTTTAAAAAGCAGGTCGTTTTGTGATAGGTCATTTTGATGTCTCCTCTATACGTTTTGGGCCTTTGCATGACGCGGGTAATTGGCACACCAACATGAGTGAGGTAGCACTTTTAATAGGAGAGTTTGGAGAATGCAGGGTGGGTGGAAGTTTGTGGAACAACGCAGATTGCAGAACTTTCCATCACAGGAATGTGATGGAAATTGTTTTTTTTTACAGTTTGACGTTAAAAGGGGATTCTGGGTAACAGAACATGGTAAAAGACATACAAGTCACCCCATCATAGATTTGCCTGGATGTCTAGTTGTCAAAAATGTATACGTTTGCTAGGTTTCGGTAGGTGCCAGCAGAGCTAGGATTCAAAATACAAAGCTAGGCACTTTGAAAAACAAAGGTCAGTTTTCACTGCAAAAATGTGGTGGGTCCACGTTGCATTTTGGGCCGTTTCCTGCTGCAGGCACTAGGCCTACCCACACAAGTGAGCTACCGTTTTTATCAGGAGACTTGTGGAATACGGGGTGGGTAGAATTTTGTAGATAAAGGCAGATTTCCATCACAGAAATGAAAGGAAAATTTGTTTAATTTTTGAGAAGTTTGAGGTTTGCAAGGGATTCTGGGACACAGAACCTAAAGAGAGCCACACAAGTGACCCCATACTGGATTTCACTTGGGGGCTCATTAGGATGTCGTGACGTTCACCACCGCCGAGCCGACGGTGGCGACCGCCACCACATCGTAACGATTGAAACCCCCTTCATATTACAATGGAGGGGGTTTCACAGCGGACGCTTTCAGCCGGCAGTCAATCATTCCGATTGCCAGCCGGGCAGAACTAGTATGTTGGCGGTGCCTAACAGGCACCGCCATCCATATTAGGATGGTGTGATGTGAAGGCCTTTCCATGGCGGCTTGGCCCCCATGGAAATGATGGCAGGAATTGCTTTGGGGGCCCGTTGCGGGCCCCAAGTGGGTTGGAGGGGTGGGGGGCTGCACTTGGGGGTATCTATGGTACCACCCCTCATTGCCATCCAGAAGGTGCCAGTCACCGCGCCGTGCCTGCCACTTTGTCCATGGCAATGCATGACATGCCTCTTTGGCTTTGCGGTGGGTGCTGCTTACAGCAGCGCCTGAGGCAAAGTCAAAGATGCGGGATGCGACCGCCACAGTAGCGGTCGCATACTAATTGGCAGTGTGGGACCTCCCATAGCTGGCAGATGGTAAGAACACCGCTAGGGTTGTCCGCCCACCATCCTCATGGGGCCCTTAGTGTATAATTTAAAAAAATGTATAGGTTGGCAAGGTTTCGCGAGGTGCCTGAAGAGCGAGGATTCAAAATCCATAGCTAGGCAAAAAAAAGGCCAGTTTTCATTTTAAAAATGTGGTGGGTCCACGTTGCGTTTTTGGCCAATTCCTGTCGTGGGCACTAGGCCTACACACATAAGTAAGGTAGCATTTTTATAGGGAGACTTGGGGGAAAACAGAATAGTAGAAGAACTGTTATTACGAATTAACTTTCTTTGCAGTTAAGCCTTCCTAATGTAAAAAATTGGGAAAGAAGAAGTCATTTAAAAAATGTCATCTAAATCACATGCTTGCATGGGTAGCCACAATTTTGGAGATATGCAAAACACACTGCTTATAAACTCTATATTTTGTTTAAGAAATATATTGCTTTCCTTTGTACCTACGTTACTCTGTTTATATTTACCAAATGAATTGCGATAAACACAGTACTCAATGAAAAACCAGTGCAAGACGCAGCTCAGTTTTTGGATCTGGGTTGCTCGGGTTCTTGGTGAACCTATAAGTCCTATATATCCCAAAAAAAGAAGGATCCTGCCTATTCAATGTTATATTATTTGGGAAAATGACAGGTGAAAACGTTGACACAAATGGCTATTTTTTTAATGCTTTAGTGCATTGGCGCCCGCAAAGAAGTACCTCAACCACCTCCGATGCATCCTACTGAACACCCGCTCTGCACGCAAACACGCCGTCGAGCTCTGGGACCTGCTCGACACATCATCACTAGACGTCGCCTTCCTGACAGAGACTTGGATGAACTACTCCTCCGCCCCCGACATCGCCATAGCCATCCCAGACGGCTATAAGATCACCCGTAGAGACTGCATCAACGCAGTTGGAGGAGGAATCGCCATCGTCCACAAGAACACCATCAGGGTCTCGACCAGCACCGACGACACTCTCAGCACCGCCGAACACATGCACTTCCAGATCCACACGGACCCCAACACCACCCTTAGAGGCACCCTTGTCTACAGACCCCCTGGGCCCCGACCCCAGTTCAGCGACTCCATCGCCGACTTCATCAGCACGCACGCCCTGACCTCTACCGACTACATCCTCCTCGGAGACCTGAACTTTCACCTGGAGAACAACAACGACAGCAACTCCACCACCCTGATCGACAACCTCGCCAACCTCGGTCTGAGGCAGCTCGTCACAACACCGACCCATTCCGCCGGCCACACGCTTGACCCCATCTTCTCCTCAAGCTCCCACGTCTCCTTCAGCCACACCACGGAACTCCTCTGGACCGACCACCGCTGCATCCATTTCACCTTCCAGAAACCCACCACACACCACCGCACCCAACAGATCCCATGCCGCTGCTGGAGCAAAGTAACCGAAGACCAACTATGGGCAAACCTCGCTCTCAGCCCTCCCTCCGACCCATCCAACACCGACGACGCTGCCTGCAACCTCAGACGATGGATGGACGACTGTGCCAACACCCTCGCCCCGCTGAAAAAACTCACCTACAGTGACACCACCAAAAGAGCCAGCTGGTTCACCTCGGAACTCCTAGCTTCCAAACGTACCTGCCGGAAACTAGAGAAGAAATGGCACAGTGATAAGACACCGGACAGCCACGCAGCCCACAAAGACGCCATCCGTAACCACCACCACCTCATCAAGTCCGCCAAGAGAATCTCCTTCAAAGACCGCCTGGACAACAATGCACACAACAGCAAGGAGCTCTTCAACATCGTGAAGGAACTCTCCAACCCCAGCTCCAACACCAACGACATCCCGCCGTCGCCACCTTCTTCCACCGCAAGATCGCCGACATCCACGACAGCTTCAACACCCAGACAGCCCCAACTAAGATCGATGCACCAGACCCGCCGCACACCATCGACCACGACCCCCTACCAGCCTGGGCCAGCGTGAACATTGATGACACCATCAAGACCATGAGCACAATACACTCCGGCTCCCCGTCAGACCCTTTCCCGCACCACATGTTCAACAAAGCCAGCAGCTCCATCGCACCCCACCTGTGCAACGTCATCAATCTCTCCTTCGAGACCGCGACCTTCCCAGAGAGCTGGAAACACGCAGAGATCAACGCCCTACTCAAAAAACCCAAGGCGGACCCGAGAGACCTCAAGAACTTCCGGCCCATCTCCCTGCTTCCGTTCCCAGCCAAGGTCATCGAGAAGATCGTCAACAAACAGCTAACCCGATACCTCGAAGAAAACAGCATCCTGGACCCATCCCAATCGGGGTTCCGCAGCAACACAGCACTGAGACTGCCCTCATCGCCGCCACCGACGACATCAGGATACTGCTGGACAACGGTGAGACCGCAGCTCTCATCCTGCTGGACCTCTCTGCCACCTTCAACACTGTCTGCCACCGCACTCTACGCGCACGCCTCCACGACGCAGGGATCCGAGACAAGGCCCTGGAATGGGCCACCTCCTTCCTCGCCGGCAGAACCCAGAGAGTCCGCCTCCCACCATTCCGATCCGAAGCCTCCGAGATCATCTGCGGCGTACCCCAGGGATCATCTCTCAGCCCAACACTGTTCAACATCTACATGGCCCCGCTCGCACGCATCGCCAGACAGCACGACCTCAACATAATCTCCTACGCCGATGACACTCAACTGATCCTCTCCCTCACCAAGGACCCCCTCGCCGCCAAATCCAACCTCCATTAAGGAATGAAGGCCGTCGCCGAGTGGATGAAGATCAGCCAACTAAAACTGAACACGGACAAGACAGAGGTCCTCATCCTGGACTCCAACCCCTCAGCCTGGGACGACTCCTGGTGGCTGACCACGCACGCAACCTGGGAGTCATCCTCAAATCAACGCTCTCCATGGCCAAGCAAGTCAACGCAGTCTCCTCCTCCTGCTTCAACACCCTCCGCATGCTTCGCAAGATCTACAGGTGGATCCCGACAGATACAAGAAGAACAGTCACCCAGGCCCTCGTCAGTAGCAGACTTGACTATGGGAACGCCCTCTACGCGGGAGCCCCGGCCAAGCTCATCAAGCGACTGCAACGCATACAAAACGCATCCGCACGCCTGATCCTCGATGTACCACGCCACAGCCACATCACCCCCCACCTGAGGAACCTGCACTGGCTCCCCGTCGACAGGAGAATCTCCTTCAAACTCCTCATCCACGCACACAAGGCACTCCACAAGACTGGCCCAGCCTACCTCAACAGACGACTCCTCTTCTACGTCCCCAACCGCCAGCTCCGCTCTGCCGACCTCTCCCTCGCCACCGTCCCTCGCATTCGAAGAACTACCACCGGCGGCAGATCCTTCTCCCACCTCGCCGCCAAGACCTGGAACACCCTTCCACTAAGCCTACGACAGACCCAAGACCTGCTGACCTTCAGGAGGCTACTCAAGACCTGGTTGTTCGACCAGTAGCAGCACCCCCCCCCTTTTTTCTCCCCAGCGCCTTGAGACCCTCGCGGGTAAGTAGTGCGCTCTACAAATTCTGTGATTGATTGATTGATTGATTGATTTACTATTGTCAAATGTACATTTATATAGGAAATCGTTAAAGGATTTAGACAAATGCCCCCATTACTGAATTCAAATTTTTGTCTAGTTTTCAAAAATGTATAGTTTTCTGGGATCCATTATTGTTTTGAAAACAATTCCTAACACTAACTGGAAGGAGGTTGAAAGAAAAAAATAAATGCAACAATTGACTATGTCACAGTAAAAAATAAAAACTTCATAGAAAATGTTGGTTTACTGTCAAGAGTCTACTTGCCCCAGAAATCTGAGATGATGGGGATTTCATCACCACAAACACTTTGTTGATGCCATTTACAAGACACAAACCAGACGCTTTCTACTGCAGCAATTTAGAACAATTGTTTTTAGAAAAAGGCAATTTTTTAAAGTATTTTTGAAAATTTCTGGGTCTTTTCCAGGGGAATACACAAACCCTGGGTACCTTTAAAATCATCAGGGTGTTGGGAATAAGGGCACAATATTTTACATTAAAACTTTCTGTGGACAAAAAGTTACAGGGGCCTAAGTGCAAACTATCACAAATAAACAAAATAAGGCTGAGCACAGGGGGAGGTGGGGCGGGAAAGGCCCTAGCAGCAAAGGGGTTAAAATACAACTGCTACAATCTGTACATAGTGCTTCACGATAGACTTATAAAGTGCTTTAAAAAAAAAAATTCTATTGATCAAATTAATGGCACTCTAGTTGATTAAATTAGCACAGTTAATTATAACCAATGCAATAAAATGTCATCATAGCGCTGTTACAACATTAAAAAGCATAAACAAAGCAAACCATCAATATTTAAATTCATACACATATTAGTGACGAGGCAGTATTGTAGTTACTATTGTAATCTTGTGACTGGGTTCCAAAACCAAGGATAAAATAATTTGGTACAGAGACGCTATGGCAAAGTGCAAATAAAGTCGGTGATGAGTTTTTGGGGGGAGGAACTGATAGGGTGCGAACAGAAGAGGGTGAAAGCAGATTGTCCAGGAGTCTCACATATTTTCCAGACCTTACAAGCACTTGAATATCTGGGGAAGTAAAGCAGAGAGCAGATGCCTCACAAGATGTACTGATGCCCCTTTTTAAATATAAGGGTTTTAAAAGAAGTCTTCTGGGAGCGTCAAGGGCGGGACAACAAAACAGAAGATGCAACCATGATTCAGACACGTAGTTGCACAGTTTGAAAGCGCCCTCCTTAGTTGGAGCGCATAGGTTGAAGGCAGTGGAGCGCAAACCTAGGAGTACTCAATTTATCAACAAATAGCATATTAATTGTACTTTGCTGGATTCATCTTTCTCATTGTTATAAGTATTGTAATATATATAATATGTATATGTAGGTATAAATATATTTATATATTTATAAAAAATCGTGGTATTATTCTAACAAAAAATACTTCTTTTGTCAAAATCTAGAAATTCTTTAGAATCCAAAGAATTGGTGAAAACAAACATTTTCCTTTACCGTATGCATATGCTACATACGAAAATAGATTCACAATTATTGCTTAAAAAGTAAATATTTGCAAATTTTACACATGCCATAAGAGTTTTCGGTCAGGCGCACGCACAAATAGCAGAAGCACTTTAGGGGAGGTATAGACATACGGCCAGGCACCAACAAAGCAGGTTAAAGCTGTATTTGTAAGCCCCGTAGGGGGAGCGCAAACCAACAAAGCAGGTTAGAGCTGTATTTGTAAGCCACGTAGGGGGAGACCAAACCGACGGGGGAGAGCATCTAGTTAGCTTATAGCTGTATTTCTAAGCTCCCCTCTGACGTAGGGGGAGACCAAACCTACGGGGGAGATCATCTAGTTAGAACACCGGCCCTGCTAGTACGCTTCTGGTGTTTGGGGTTTTTAAGAAAGGATATCGGCATCTCGTTGCATTTGCTGGAGATCGAAACAATTTGACTGGTTGCTCGAGGCTGCTGCCCAAGTAATCCAATCAGAGAACGCTGCTTGGTAATATTTCTTAACGTGCAGGAGCTCCAGGCCCCCATTTTCAATACAGAGATGCAAAAACATAAAATTGTCACAAGCCTTCTTCCCCTGCCACAGGAATTGGTGAAATGCTTGATCCAACTCATTAAAATAGGATTGATGAACTTTGATCATAACATTAAAGAAAATAAAAACAACAGAAATATGGCCTTTTCAATTAAAGCAATACGCCCTTTAATTGGCAAGGGCAGGGATTGCCATTACAGTGACAGACCGCGTACCTTACTGAGGGTGGCAATGTCGTTTAATCGGTATAAATCTGCAAAGCTATGCGAGACATAAATGCCCAGATAGCTAATAGGGCGGCTGGCGGAGTAATGCGGGCTCATTTCAACAGATAGAATTGACGAGGTGCTAATAAACGGAAGGACCTCAGATTTAGCATAATTTATTTTTATAACCCCCAATGTCCGTAAAAGTCTGGACTTTGGCAAACGCTTTGGAAATGTTCTGCTCCTCTGCGACTAAATGGAGGAACATGTCATCCACGAAGATCTTAATCTTGGGTGCTTCTTGCAGGGGGGCTTTAACCAGAGGATCTTGTCATAATGCAGCTGCCAAGGGTTCTATGAAAAGGGCAGATAGAACCAGGAACATAGGACATCCCTGCAATGCACATTTTCTGATGGAGAAAGATCCCACCGTTTGCGAATTAACTAACACTTTTGCCTCTGCATTTCCATAAAGATTTTCCAATAAGCAAACTAATTTCCAGGGGAGGCCAAAACGAAGCAGGATGGCAAACAGAACCTCCCGCTGCACACGATCATAAGCCTTTTTGGCATCAAGCATGATGATGGCTGCCTTGATCTTATTGCTTGAGTAATAATCTTTTGCCTGCAGCAGGAAATTACTGTTTGATTAAATTGATATTGCAGGTAAGAATCCACTCTGGTCACTATTTACCTTGCGCTCGCTGCATCGCCAACTCGGCGATTCAGCGAGCGCAGGGTAAGTAGTTTTATTTATCTATTTACTTACTTTACTCCTTGCTGTCGCATGTCTGATTCCACTACCCCCCACCCTGCCCCGGCCCCGCCTCACCGCCCCACAGCATTACCTCTACGAGCCGCCACTGTAAAGGCAGCTTAATTGAATGCAGATACTCCTAAATCTGTACTGCTGTGGTTCTGCAAGTAGAAGCATACAGGTTTGTGTAATATTCTAAAAATACTTTGGCAATGCGATCGGGTTGATCAGCCATTTGGTTCTTAACCTCATCAAAAATTATTTTAATGGTCTTGTTATTCCTTTTTTTCTTGACAGACCAAGCCAAAAACTGCCCAGCATGCTCACTTTCCTTGTAGCACTTCTGGAAACATGTATTTTGGTTGACTAGTTCCAGGGACAAGAAGTGATCTCTCAAGCGCTGGCTTGCTTGCTCGACTCTGGCTCCCAAGGCCAGGGAGTGGAGTGTGGAGTGTGCAAGCGTGGCTTGATCTAGTTTGTGCTACAAGGCTAGCGTCTTTTCTCTTCCTGACTTACTAATTTGAGCTTTAAAGGAGATTGCCTCGCACCTAATAAAAGCTTTAAAGCCACCCCCATACTGCAAAGCTGGAAGCTGTACCTGTATTTCTAGAATAAAAAGTAGTCTAAAGTGGACCGCTTAGTCATGAGCCAGATTTTCTCTGTCAGCAGCGATTTGTCGAGCGACCATTGAAGCTATTCGGTTCGAGGACCATTCACTACTACATCTATCAATGGGACTAAGTGGTCCGAGAAGGGGTTTGGTAGAATGCAAGCTTTATTCCTGGCCCATTGATGGGATACTAGGAACAAATGGATTCTTGAGGCAGAATTATAGAGTTTAGAAAAGCAGGTCAATTCTTCCTCCTGTGGACAATCTATTCACCAAAGGTAGATTAAAGCTAGATTGCTAATTGCTTTAGCTAAATAACATAAAACCCATGGTTTGTTTGCTGTTTTTTACTGCTTGAAGAGTCTAATCTGACATCTTGTATAAAAGGCCTCCCTATTATTAGTAACCCATTCAGTTGGAGCAAAATATTATACACTTCATTAAGGGGGATTACATCATCCTCAATTGGTCCACAGAAACTAAACAGGTGAATACGTTGATTCTGTTCCCTAAAGCTCGCGAATATCCATTTGGTGTTTCGGTTTCTAGCAACCTGCTGCACTTCACCTGGGAAATCCCATGAAACAAAATTGCCACCCCGTAACTGCTGGGCTAGCTGACACATAAAATGTGTGTGAAATAAAGCTTGGAGTCTTTAGTAGTTTGGCCTATGCCTTCAGGTGAGTTTCCTGGAAAGGCATAATCTGTATTTTGAATGCCTTAAGCCACTCCAGTACAGACCTAAATTTGACTTGGTTATTACTACCGTTGGCATTGCAAGATGCTACCCTAAGAGACCTGAGATACATGAAAGGGGAGTTTCAACTGGCTTGAACAGCCACCTCAAAATGCCATGTCCTAATGATGCCCCCCTGGATTCATCTATGCTAGGCGAAAATTCCTAAATGAATTCCACCCTAGCCAATTGCAGCCTGACATGGCACTTCTGAGACTGCAAATAGGGATATCTGAGGGCTTCCCAGGCTGTAATGAAGCCACATGGGCTTGAGCCAAAAGGAGCAACATATTGCACACTCTAATATGGATACCTATGTAAAATATAGGGAGATTAACTCAATAACAAGCATAAAACCTTGCATCGGATAGTGTCTCCTCCCGGTACGCCTCCCTCCGACCTCACACTTTTGGATTAAGCGTAAAAAGTCCTTAGCCTGTTCTACTGAGTGAAAAACTTGTGATTGGCCCTTGTAGAGGAATTTCAACTTAGATTGTTGAACAATTCCAGCAGGCGCCCCTTGGCTCTTGAAGTCATTGATCATCCCTATAAAGTCACTACGCTGCTGTGCCGCCAATACTAACATATCCCCCCAAAAATTGAAGTAATAGTTATCTGAAGTGGAATACGCTTTGTCCCTTATGGCTTGGGACAGGATCCGCTCTTTCACACGAAAATCACTAAAGTTCACCAAAATGGTGCGTGGATATTTAGCATTGGAGGGTTGAAATGCTGGGTCATGATGCCCCCGGGTAATTGTAAGATCCATGTCTTTAGTTGCCATTTCAGGGCACACATACTTGTTGATCAAATCCGTTCTTACCTTGATTTTGTGGACCTCCGGAATTTCAACAAAACGCAGATTAGAATGGCAAGATCTATTTTTGGCATCATCGAATTTCAGTTGAAATTCCGCCAGTTCTAATTGGATTTTAGAATTTGTGGTGTCTCGTTTGTACCTAAAATCCTCCAAGTCCGAGACTCTTTGCTCTACTTGAGACACCCGGGAAGCAAGCAACTGAATATTGGCATTGATCTGACTCAATTGCTTGTTTGTGTTTTTGTAGGCTTCCTCCTGTGAAACCTTCATGTCCCTGAGTTCACCTAAAATTTGATGTACTGCTTGATCTGAGGTGTCTGGGCCAGAAACAATGATGGAACTTGAGCTAATGCTGCCGCCTGGGTCAGGACCTGAGCCTGTGAGACTGTAGGATCGTCAACCATATTCTCGTTCCTCTCTTTGAGATTTCCAGGCATCTTCTGAGAAGCTGTAATGTGTGGGAGATTGGACAGGGCTGCTGAGATATGATGAAAACCCTGTGCTAGTATTGCACATCTTGCTACGTTCGTACACAAAGTCCAAAGCCTCCTTTCTCTTATGTGGTCCTTTGGGGGCGGGAGCCGAGAACATTGGGGTAGCACTTTTAATAATGTTGGATTTCCAAGCGAGGTTTACCAGGGGGAAGTTTCCAAGTTGGGGCACATCGTTTTATTTCTATCTAGGTCTACAACCCGTCTTCCACTTCCTAGAATGGGTAGATCGGGCGACAGCTCCTGTGTCATGAAGCATGAAGTCTCTGGTCTCACCTCTTCCAGGGTGCTAGCCCCCTTCTTTGGGAATGGATGAGGTATGGTTGAGGGTTTTATTGCCCCTTGCAGTTTTGCCTGGTGCTCGTGTTCTTGCTGAGGTGTCCCATGAGAGTCCATGAGAGGTGTCCAATGAGTTGGATGTTCGGGGAGGAACAGCACCCATTACTTAGAAACTTCAGGCTCAAATGTGCTAGGTGTAATGCTGATGGTTCATGGGGGGTTACAAGCCGCATCCGTTGCTACACAGACCACCTCAACAACACCCTACAAGTTCCTTCCACCTGGGGGGCCTAATTAACCCACCTAGGCCGCTGCAACCCACACCGTGCCATACTTTTTATCCGGCTGAATGCAGCTGAAGATTCTGCCCTGGGGAACTTAAATATATATGTTCTTTGCTGCAACTCCCATGCATACATTTTTAACCCTCATACGCTCCCATGCTCCTCACTTCCCACTACCCACTAAGAAAGCACTTTATGGTGCTCTCCCATACGTTCATAACAACGAAGATCGAGGGTCCCTGTTATGTAGTGCCGCTGGACTGGGCACTACCTTGAAAGACCAGCTACAGGTATTTACTGGGGCCTTTATCAATAATAACACGGAGCCAATGTTAATGGTTGTAATGGCTACCGCGCACACGCGTCCAGTGACGTCAGTGGCGCGGTAGGCGCTTTTATTAACTAGCAATCACGTGACTGGACCAGACCATGCAGTCCAGTCACAACGGGGAGGCACCAGGAGATTCCCCCAAGGAAACGTACTAATGGGGGCACCCTCTCAGTCGCTGCGGTTCCGTCACCGCTGCGACATAACATTCCTCCCAAAAACAGAACCAAAAATACAAAAGAACAGTCTTACGTGAAATAGTCTCTCAGCTTCTTGGTTGGCTCAGGATTGCGTCGGAGCTGATACTGGGAACTTCCCCGCCCACAGGACTCGACTCCCGCAGCCTCGCTCGATGGTGGGGGCAAGGATTCTTCTGAGCTTTCGGGCATTCCATCATGCCCTGCTACCCCGGGTTCACTGTCCACTGATAGGCGAGTGTCCATCACGGGTGTCTGGAGCGACGCTCCCTCCACGCCCTCCAGTGTTCCAGGGAGGATCGGATGGTGGATCGGGACCTGTATTTGGCGCTCCCTTCCCTGGTCCGGTGCAGGGGTCTCTGCAAGATGACATTTCTTGAAGTGGGACACGTTCCGTGTCACAATTTCTCCGCCCCTCCAAGCCATTATTTGCGTACCTTGCACTCTAATGACAGTCCAGGGGTGCTTCTCATACGGAAGATGGAACTTGCTCTTCGTTGAACGGTTCTTGAGCAACACCTTATCTCCTTGCTGCAGATGGACCTGACGAGCTCCACTGCGCTGACTGACCTGCTCGTGCATCCTGCGCCTTTGCACATCAATCCGACGATCATCAGGGCTTTCCGGGCACCATTGAGGATGATGAGGAATTGAGTCTGTGACCACTCGGCCCATTGACAAATGTCCGGGAGCCAGACCCGTTGTGGTGTGAGGAGTTTGGCGGTAATTTCTCAGGAATGTGAAGAGAGGTAGCTCCAGGGGCTGGTGACGTTCATGGGCTATGCGGATGACCTTGTTTAAGGTCCGCATAAATCTCTCTACCTCCCCATTGGCTTGCGGCCAGCGAGAAGTAATCCTCCGATGTTTGATGCCCAGCGAGGCTAAGTATGTTGCAACCTCCTGGCTTTGAAACGGTGGCCCATTGTCAGTTTTGAGTTCTTTAAAAATGACATGCGTTGCTATTACCTTTTCCAACTTCAGGATTATCTCAGCGGCACTTAAGGTGTTCACAATCTCAAAATCCGGTAGACTTCCGAAATCAAGATTTAAGCTTAGCCATGGCCGAGGGGGCCTGGGTTCTGTGATCACAGGAGCAGGTTTGGGGGTTGCCCCAGTTACTTGGCACCACTGGCATTCCCGGACGGCGGCCTCGACGAGCTCATCCATCAGGGGGAACCACAACTTGGTTCTCAGTCGCGACTTGGTCTTAACCATTCCTTGATGTCCACTATGTGCCAGCTGAATGACTCTGTCGGTCAAAGACGAAGGAATTACCAGCCGGTGTCCTCTCATGAGGCAACCTGTATTGTCCTCTGCCAACTCTTCACGTACATGATATAAACTCTCCAGTATTCTGCGAGCCCCTTCCGTCAGTCTCTTCCACTCTTCTCTGGCTTTGTGCCTGTTGCCATGTTTCACCACCTGTTTGACACTTTGCAGGCATTCATCCTTGTCTGTTTCATGCTTTAGATCATTCATGGAGAGAGGAATGGGACAGGATCTCTCCGTGACGCATCGGACATATTCCTCCGTGTCTGCAGCATCCTCTTCCTCTTGAGCTGTTGCACTCCTCGGATGGCGTGACAAGTAATCCGCGGGATTGCAGCTCCCTGGTTGGTATTCAATTCGACAGTTGTAATTTTGCAGCTGCAGCATCCACTTTTCTATCCTCGGCGGCGGTTTTGACGAAGTGCCGGAGAACAGAGGCAGAAGAGGTTTGTGGTCGGTGGCTACCACAAATGGTTTGCCGTAGACATAAAGATGGAAGTGGCGGCATCCCCAGTGGATCGAAATGGCCTCCTTCTCAATCTGAGAGTACCGCTGCTCTGTGTCAGTGAGGGAGCGGCTGGCGAAGGCCACCGGGGCCCAGTCTTCTTCCACCGTGCGGCGCTGCATGAGAACCGCGCCCAGTCCCTTTGGACCTGCGTCGACTGCAACCAGTGTGAGCTTTTGGGGGTCAAAAAACGCCAGAGTTGTGGCCGCAGATAGGGCATCTTTGATGTCTTGGAATGATTTTGCTTGTGGTTCTCCCCATGCCCAGGGGACCGAGTCTTTGGTGAGATCCCTCAGGGGCTGAGTGAGGGTTGTGAGGTCTCTGATGAAATACCCGCAGTAATTCACCATGCCCAGGAAGCTGCGGACTTCTGTGACGTTGACGGGGGCTGGTGCATTCTTAATGTCTCTGACCTTGTCAGGATCCGGGTTCCCCCCATCAGCCGAGAAAGTATAACCGAAGAATTGCAGTTTATTCTTAAGAAATTCGCACTTTTCTCTGTGCAGTGTTAGTCCTGCATCCTTGATCCTCTGGAGAACTTGCACCAGTCGGGAATGGTGCTCGGGGATTGACTTGGCATGTATCATGATGTCATCACTCACGTTGATGACTCCAGGAATGTCCATGATCAGCTCGCGGATTACATTCTGGAATACTTCGGCCGCGCTTGATATCCCGAAGCTCGGACGGGTGTACTTGCGAAGACCTACATGAGTGGAGAAGGTCGTGATGGTTCTTGACGCCTGATCAAGGACTAGTTGGTGGTACCCTGATTGCAGGTCGAGCTTTGAGAACCAGCACGCCCCGGCCATTTCTCCAATCAAGTCATCAATAGTCGGGGTGATGTGTTGCTCTCTTTTGATGGCTGCATTCGGCAATCTCATGTCGACACATATCCTCACGGCTCCTGGTTGCTTCGGATTTCGGGCTATGACAATTGGAGAAACCCACGGCGTGGGACCCGACACCTTCTCAATTATGCCCGCCTGCTCCAGCTTGAGTAGCTCTTGCTCTACCAATGGTCGCAGATGAAAAGCCACTCGGCGGTGTCGTAGGGCCACGGGTTGCACGGTCTTGTCAATGTGCAGGTGTATCTCCTTTCCTTTGTATTTTCCGATGCCCTCAAAGACTGATGCGAACTCCTGGAGTATGTGCTGGATTGACTCTTGATGGATCCCAAATGCAAATGACACGATGCCAAGATCCTCTGCGGCCCGGCATCCCAGTAGCATGCCTTGTCCATGGTACTGACTGACTTGTCTTCATGGGTGACGGTGGTCTTAAATTTTCCTTTCATTGCTAGCGGTTTGTCCTGTCCGTACGCGAAGACCGTGATTTTAGTGGGCTGTAGAGTGGGTGCTGGGTGCATGGATCTGTAGAGAGCGGCTGCCATTATGTTGATGGTGGCTCCAGTGTCCACGACAGCCGTGACATCCTGGGCTCCCACCTGAATGCGGCATTGGGGCAGAAGCCTGCTCCTTCTCGACGCAGCTCCAATCATGTGCACCTTATGAACCGCCTTTTCTTCCTCTTCGTCGTCGTCCATGTCACTCGACTCGCCACCTCCCTCTGGTACCGTATTAACCGCTTGCTTGGGCTTTCGGTCCTGCTTGGAACGACATACCTTTACAAAATGGTTGAATCGGCCGCAGCCTGTGCATTTCTTGCCCTTCGCTGGACAATCAGCTGCTTTGTGAGGTGGGCCACCACAATACCCACAGTATCGTTGACCCCCTTGTGGGCCACTGGTGGACGGCTTTTTGTTGCAACGGTCCGCCGGCTTCGTCGTGACCACATTTACTGGTTCCGCTTTGATAGGTGACTGCAGTGCTGCCTCAATGTGCACTGCCCTAGCCTTGGACAGCTCTTTCGTGCGTCCCAGGGGTAAAATGTCCGCTAATGGCTTGCCCGACACTTCCAATATTCTTTCACGAAGCTTCGCCGAGGCACACCCCTGGATGTTCTGCCCTCTAATCTCCTCCGTCTCATCTCTAAATCCACATGTGGATGCCAAGAGCTTGAGCCGGCCGTGGAATGTGTCGAGTGATTCTTCCGGTAGCTGCCTAGTTTGACGAAAGATGAAGCGCTCGTAGTCCTGATTGGCCATCGGTTCAAAATGGCCCGTGAGCGCGTTGATGAGGGTAATGTGAGTCTTGGGCGCCGCCTCTACAATAGTCTTCGTGATGCAGTGGATATCCTTCCCTCCTAGGTGGAGTAACATGCCCCTCTTCTGGTCTTTGTGTACCTTCGTTGCCTCAAAGAATATGATAAGGCGTTCTACCCATTCTTTCCACCTGGATGCCTGGGCAGATGGGGATCCTTCCACTACAAATGGCTCAATGGGGGGAATAGTGGACATGGTGACTGTTCCTTAGGGCAGGCGGATGTGGGGGTGTGATGCTGTGCCCTATAACACTGTCCTCCTAAATGAGGGGTAGATGAGGCCGAGATTGTCTCCACCGGCACAGATGCTGCCACCGTCCGCAGTTCAATTACTCCCCTGCAGCACCTGTAAAACAGATCAGGCTGGCTGCATACACCATGCGCCACAAATGCTTCTGCCTGTGTCAGCTGGCTGCCACCCTGCAGCACGTTCAGGCACCACTGCCTATGTGCCACTGATGAGTTGTCCTTCTGTTAGGTCCGTATCCATTTCACTGCCGGCTGCCTCTCTGCAGTACTTGCAGACACCACTGGGGGCAGCGCCGCATGTGGAAACGCTGCCTCGCGGCCTTCCAGAACTTTGCTCTCCGCTCCTGGCCACAGGGCATGCGCGTGGCCCTACACACCGCACGGGGCCGGAGCACAGCAGCAGCGCTTACGGGGACACAGGAATGGATCGAGACACCGCAGCGCGTGGATCACAGCGCACGCACCAGCAGCAAAGACGCGGCACACCTGAGGGAGCAGTGCAAATTCCTCCCACGTCGGACAGCAGCAGCCAGTTTCAGGGGCACGAGCACCGCGGGGCCTCCTCCAACCTCGCGCGGCCGCCCCCATTCAGGAACGCGACGGGAACACGCCCGCCCTCGTCGCCAGTGTTATGTAGTGCCGCTGGACTGGGAACTACCTTGAAAGACCAGCTACAGGTATTTACTGGGGCCTTTATCAATAATAACACGGAGCCAATGTTAGTGGTTGTAATGGCTACCGCGCACACGTGTCCAGTGATGTCAGTGGCGCGGTAGGCGCTTTTATTAACTAGCAATAACGTGACTGGACCAGACCATGCAGTCCAGTCACAACGGGGAGGCACCAGGAGATTCCCCCAAGGAAACGTACTAATGGGGGCACCCTCTCAGTCGCCGCGGTTCCGTCACCGCTGCGACATAACAGATCCCTTCGTGTCTCCCACTATGAAACCGCTCAAATAGGCCTCTTAACCAATACTTCTCAGCAGGAATGATCAACAAATAACAGCATGCGCGCCACAATACTTGTGATCTTTGTAGGTCTTACCCTAGAGCCTCAATCTGCCCTTGTAATGACGTTTAATTCAATCCGTTCGGCGGTGGCGACATGCTTAGTGGTCAGAGAGACCTGCGGCGGCAGGGGGGGGTGGAGCGGAGGTGCGGAGCCAATTGCCAGGTGGCTCCAGGTGCCCCGGAGGAGAAACTCTGATGCAGAAATCCTCTGGCGTCGACCCGCCAATGAAGTCGGTGCGAACTAGAAGCGGGAGAGTGGGCGCAGATCCCTTCCACGATGAAGCGGCCCGGGCCGAAGCAGTAGACGGAGAGAAGTGATGCTGTGATGCTGCGCGTCAAATGCCTGCCATGATGGAACGCCTCAGACCTCCCGGAAGCAGCCTTAGCCACGGAGCATGACGGATGCTGTACGCGGCTCTCTCAGACTATTATATTTTTGAAACCAAAAAAATTAGCATGTACGATGGCAAGTTGAGTTGTACAGCAGTTGAGGTTGCTTTGCAAAAATGCTGGTACAAATAACAAACGTAAAGACAATGTTATCCTAATACTCATTATTTTTAATGATCTTTCCTATGTCATGTCATTCTGCCATCTGCGGGGGCACTAGCAAGTCATTGATGGATACTTTAGACTGTTGCACAGATATTGGTTTTGAGGAGCTCTGCAGTGCAAGTTGCCTGACCATTGGTGGAAGGGCTGTGATTCTGTTAGCGTTACACTTCCACGTCATGGAATCATGCCAACGTACATGAGTTTCATCAAAGGGGCCCGACATGTGGTGTGTATCTCACAACCTAGAACTCAGACTTTATTTTATCAGCTGTAGTCTATATGGAAATTTGGTTTGCCTAATGCATTCATCTGAGCATAATGTTTGTTGAAAACATGAGGGCAGCAAAATGTGTTGGCTGAAGAGTAGCATTTGGGCTTGTTCTCTGTTTGGAGCACCAGTTGTTACCAATCTGTAGCTTGCTTTGAAACAGCCATATGTCATTTTTCAACGTGCCTCTTACAATTGTTCATATTTAGATCTGTACTTCATAACATTTTATCTTTTCTTCAAGGTGTGTATTTAGACAAGTTTCTGCACATATTGTTGATGTTCGCGTCTCCTTTGCTGTGATTTTTGGTGTCTAGCACATTGTAAGTAGAACATATTTTCTAACAAAAATTGCTGTTGATTAACGTACTGATATTAGTTTTTCTATAA
The DNA here is from genome assembly GCA_963921515.1 of Calotriton arnoldi. Lineage (NCBI taxonomy): Eukaryota > Metazoa > Chordata > Amphibia > Caudata > Salamandridae > Calotriton > Calotriton arnoldi. The sequence goes on along the minus strand of CAWUFW010000403.1, from coordinate 3,578,292 downwards.
AAATTTGTGGTAATGAAATATGAATTGTCTGTCTAGACTACATGATTGTCAAGCCTTTTAACTTTGCTGTGAATTATAAAATATGTAGGGATTGTGATAAACTATACTATTTGAGAAAAATATTCTAAGGAGATGCTCACAGGCATTATGCTTAGTCATTATTGTATGTATTTATAAACAAAGCAATCGTTTTGTAAAAGACTTAGACCCAGTCAGAGACTAAAAAAAGCTAACTTGAATTTTGAATGAAAAAATGATGAGAAACCAATAGTTGTTTAGAGTTCTTTTTCAGAAAACAGTCCCAGAACTGAATAGAAACCTTTGTGTCATCAGGTGGATAAGGAGAATAGTACTGACACTCACATCAGGACATCACTTTCTGCACCTCTTGGTGGTAGGTTCTTAGGCGGTGTTCTCATCTACCCAGCTGAACGACCCCTCCTACGGGCCACAGAAGTACCTTCAATTTGAATGAGGTGGGGGGGGGGTGACAGGTGGCTCCATAGGCAGGGCTAAGCACATCTGCTCAGCACAAGGATACCCTCATGAGTGAAAGTGTGCTTTACAAAAATACATAAGTGTGTCCTCTTTTCTGGGACCTGCCAGCTGGAGATGTTGTGGGTACAGAATTGCCAACAGATAGTACTTTGCTTAGCGATGTGTTGTCTCCCAGAAGCCATGGTATCTAATTGCACAATAACCATTGGAATTCTACCCCTACCACTGCGATCTCTAAATTTTGCCCTTGGTATGATAACGAGGGACTTAATATGGTGATGAGAGAATTAGCACATTGGTTATTCAGAAGGCAATAGGCACGCACTTTGACACATTGAGAATCAAATATTTTTCTACCTTAGATTGAAGCTAAAGCTTATTTAGGACTTGAGGGGGGGACTTCCCCCACCTTTCCAGTTGCAGTAAGCCTTATAAATCAAGAGTTGACCCCCCCTCCTCCCCCTTCTCCTCCTCCGTACACAATGAGAATCATTTTGGGGAAGTTCCAGGGCAACAGGAGGGGTAGATCTGCAAATTCTACCTTTTCCAAAAATGAAATCCCAAAGCAGTGGTCCACCTATATAAAAACACAACAATTGTCGTTAACACCAGCAGATTGGTACCACTGCAAGAAATACATTTGTGGATTTTTTCTGCCTGGGACAGTGGGTGCTGAACATTATGTATGTTGACAGGAAAGTATTGGAGGAGCCTCCTAAAGTGGGTGGCCCCTGTTGATCGATTCCAACTAGCATTAGGCCTTTGTAACGAGTTTCTCAACAGTTGGCTGCACAGCATCAAAACTGCATTCGCCCAACATCTAAACGAGGGGCGGGAACTGAAGAGGGGACCAACTGCAATTTGTGGCAGATGTTCGGGTTTAGTTTCCCTGTAAATGACCCCTAAAGGCTTGATGTCATGATTGGTTCCCGCAGCCTGCTTCTCAAAAAATGGATGGGATGAAAATAGTTTTGAAATAGACTCCATCACCCATGGCGGCTGTTGTGATACTGAAGTGGGGGAGGTGGGGCAGGACGGGGGGAAAATAATTAAATAAAAAAAGTACCTGAGTACGCGGCGTCCACATTGGCTCTCTTCTACGGCTCTCCTTGAGTCACTGCATGCACTGGGGCACAGGCAACCAATTTTTTATTTTTTATTTTATTTATTTTTTTTTATTTTATTTTGAGAGTTTTATATAGCGCTGGCTAGACCCGGAGGTATCAGAGCGCTTTACATTAAGTTCCACAATGTTACAGAAAACGGTAAACAAATTACACTTTACATAAAAATAAGCAACATATTGAGAGAGGGAGTAAAGGTGAGACAGATAGAGTGGAGGGGGAAGTGTGAAGGGGGAGGATGGGTGAAAAGACGGCAGGAGAGACGAAAGGAAGTCTGCCCAAAGACCGACTGGGTAGGTGACGTCCGAGGAGGGAATCCACAGCCCGTCTCCCCAATAGCTAAACAAGGTAGCTCCATCGGGCATCAGTCAAATAGCTATGTCTCAACTGGCGAGGGAAAGGATTACAAAAGAGCGATAAGTGGATAGGAAAGTGTGGGAAGTATGAGTAAGGCAGGGTGAAGGCAAAGGTCAGTAGCTATAGACAGGAGAGGAGTAGGGCGGAGAGGGGTAGGGGGTAGGGTGAAGGGGAAGGAAGCAAATATTGCTGGCTAGACCCGAAGGTATCAGAGCGCTTTACATGAGGATCAGAGAGTTACAGGTTACAAGAGTTATTAGCGTGTACACACTTCTTAAGGGGAGACAAAGGAAGAGGGGGAATGGTAACAGGGGTAAGAAATGCAGGTGGAAGACAGAACGGGAGACGAGGAGAACAGTGTCCGATGTCCAGCTGGGTAGGTGCCGGCCGAGGGGTGAACCAGAGCCAAAACTCCTCTATAGCTGCATAGGACAGCTCCACCGGGCATCGGCCACGGTTGCTCGGGCACCACGTAATAAACAGACAGTCATGGATTCCGCCCAGTGGGCATCGTCAAAGTTCCATTGAGAGCACCTATCACGGAGTCACTGGAAGCGATATCCGCCTTAACCTCCAGCTCGCCCCCAGGTCAGGGGTGATGAGAGGAGGGGTGGAAGGACAGATTCCAAAGTCTGCAGAACTTCCCCACTGCGAGGCATTAATTACACAGGAGGCCTTAGACACACAGGCGCTAGATGTATTGCTGATTTGGCTGTCTGGGGTCCCGCTAGCATGATGGAGCAGGTGCTGTGAGGGTCAAACAGCACAGGTAAAAGCAGAGCCCCACAAGTGCTAGTCGCCATCTTGTATACATTCTGCACTCGGTTGTACTCAGTGGTGTTTGCCAGCACGGGATGGGTCACTGGGCAGTTGTAGCGGTGATAGTAACAATAAAAACAGAGCAGGGGCCTCCAAAGCAGAATGCAGGAAGTTAAAGTACCACCTAACACATAGTACATATTGAGGCAATAAGAGATTCAGACGCAAAACGATTGGGGAAATTAAAGCCGCCATTTTGGAGTCAGGCAGGGACAAGCAGTAACGCGGGGCCGAAACGCCGTGAGTGTAATTGTCAAAGTAGCGGACCACAAACAAAGTGTACCTTGAGCAGAAAGGTGTACAAGGATTCCCTCATAGGCAGCAGCCGCTCGGTGAGGGTAAAAGAAGTACTCTTAGGCTGGAGGTGCAGCGATCAGTGCACCCACCATTTTGAGTCCTATGCCGATCCGGTGATACAATCCGGTGGTCTTAGGCATGCAAAGATCCCTGTTTTCCGTATCACACATCATATGCGCATCTCACTACTTGAGGGGGGGGGGCACCGTCTGCTGGGTAAACGGAGGTCGATGCCATCGCGGAGCACCTCCCTCGGCCACCGGTTGCAGTCTCGCAGCTCCAATCCAGGTGCCTTTCTCATGCATTGAGAGCAGCGCCAGGATTGGTCTGAGTGGCGTGGTTTACCACTCAGACAGTGCCTAGGCGCCTGTGACGTTACTCCAACCCGGATGTGTAACACATCTGGGTTGGAGAAACCTAATTGTTCATGTCTGTCTGGCCTGCCTAAGATGGCCGGCCAGACAGACATGCGCACTTACACCGTGCCTACCAATCCATCCCACCCCTCCCTTCACTGCTGGCTTGGCTCAATCAGTCAGCGGTCATTCGCAAGACCGCTGACTGACTGACCAGTGGGGCGATGCTCCTCCCCCATTACGGAGGAGCCGCCCCTGTCCATCAGCCACTGGGAGCCGCGGAAATGAGTTACTGAAAAATGGGGAGCCCATTTTTGCAGTTAAGGAGGGGTGGACCACAAGCCCCAGCATCTCCTGCGGCCGCCGCGGCCGACGCCTACGCTTTCACGCCCGGAGGCGCATTCAAAATCCAGCTTGCAATTCAAGGAGTGGCAGACCACAAGCCCCAGCATCTCCTGTGGCAGCCACCGCCGACGCCTACGCTTCCGCGCCCGGAGGCACGTTCAAAAGCCAGCTTGGGCCCCCGCAGCGTGGGACGCGCCCGGGCACGTGCCCTGTCAAAGACCCGGCCAAGAGCGAGCCCGTCTGTGCCCATCAGAGCCTGGAAGAGGCAGGGCAGGGCCACATCCCTTGGTTTTTGCGTCAGTGGATGGTGTGGACCCCCTGACCGTCTGTCTGCGATCCCATAGAACTCTTTTTATAATTTTTTTATTTTTTATAAATCCATCATAGTTTACTTGTTGACATGACAATAATCCTTAAAGATAGGCTGCAACTTGAAGCATTCTTATTGTGCTACCCGATTTCTTGTGGAATATATTGCTGCACTGAGAAAAGACTAAAGGAAGAAAAAGAAAAAGAGAGACAGTATAAAACAACCAATGGCAGAACCACCTTCCCTCTTTTTGTGTTATAAGAGCTTATATATACATTTTCAGGAAATGGCTCTGTACAAGAATAAGGGGTGGCGAGCTAAGGAGAAATGATACAAGGTCTGGGCACCCATGATCCAATGGCTTAATAGAAGATAGGAGATGGGACGGACTTAGGCATAAGCTCTTATAACAAAAAAATAAAATAAAATGTAAAATAAAATAAAAAAATATCCCATAGAACTCTTCGCTCAAAAGGTACTGTTATAATTGCGTGAACCCGCTGTTGACTAACTGTCCCTCATATTAGTACTGCTTTCATCCTTTCGCCTTCCTGGACTGATTGGAAAAACCGCCTTTAGTGGAACTATAAGGGAATTCTGGGAGGGATGGCATGAGCACTTTGGGGGACATTGAGATCCATTGATGGACACCGAGTGGAGTGGGCATATAGAAGAAGCTTTTGTACATTCTGCTTCCCTATTAAGCGCTTATAGGGTCATGGGCAAAAGGAAGGGCCAAGGCAAAGTCCAGGGTGCACCTCGCTCCAAAAAGAGGGGCACTGGTGCCATCTGCCACGAGTCAATGGATAGGATCGAGACCCTTCTCTCTGAATGCCACAAGATAATTAGTTCAGAAACTCCCTCGCCCACTGCCCAACTAGTAAATCCCACCAGTTCTGAATACAACCAAGGACCCGTGCAGGAACCCCTTCCCGTGCTTCCTCTAGAAAGAAATCTGGCCATACAAATCCCCTCGATGTTTAAGAACTCTCAAAAAGGGAAGAGGCCCAGAAGTTGTACCTCTGGTCCCATGTCACAACCAAATACATCGCCACCATTTAGTGACACGCAGGGCCCCATTGAGGAGGTACATGTACCTCAAATAGAGTGTCATGACATATTTGAGGTTCTCTCAGCAAGGGACAATAGAGAAATGGTGGGCGGGGTGGTTGACCAAGGCGATGGAAACATTGCGCTGGTTGGCTTACTGCAGACTCTAAAAACCACTATTGAGTCTCTGAGAGAAGTGGTAGCTGTCCTAAGGAAGGAGGTTAAAGATCTAGCAGGGAGGGGCAAGATTGACAAACCAAATACTTGGGAGGCCGACACTGATTCTCTGCCAACAGTTTGTAAGAACCTGTCACTCGTAGGCCTAGGGCCCTCAGAGGTGGAAAGAGGTAGGTCTACCCATCCTGGCCCAACATGATTTATTATGACCCCTGGCCTAGGCCCATCCCAAATCACCCTACCTGCCAGAAAAATGGTTTTGCTAGCAATGCGCATTTAAACAGGATGATGGCCCCCCCCATGTTTACCCCAGGGAAACGGGGAGGTGAGGGTGGCACTGGAGAGCATAACACCATCATCAGAAAGGCGATCTAGTATGTCGGGGTCCAGGGGGTTACTAGGGAAGGGTAAAATAGTGGATGGAATCTATATGGGATCCCAGCAGTTCAACAATTATGTAATATATTTAACTGAAGTACCCAGATTGCCAAAGGATGGCTACGAAGACTGTGAATCACTTAAAAACAAGGTTGCCCCCTGGTTTAGGAACATCCGGCACTGATACTCAATTATAAGAGATGATATCAAAAATGTCAAACGAGTAGCACAAAGGATGTGGTTATAGTCTCATTTTTTTGTTTGGCCCCTGTTGATGGTCTAATGTCATTTGACTCCTGTACTATCCCCAATGTTAATACCTCTATTGCGATTAGATATAGGCCTCCGTTAAAGAGTCTTTAACGACTACCGGGTCTGCACTGAGAGGGGGAGCCCCGAACTAAAACAAGTAGTCTAGGTGCACAGGTATGACTGCAGAGAGGAGGTTTGCTGCACCTAGACAAATGTGTAATTCCCCCTGGCCAAATTCGGGAAGGGTCTGCAGAACAAGTAGTTGTAGGAATGGGGTGCCTGATACAAAGGAGGGAAGTAGTGTGCATTGGAATGTGGACCGAGGAGGAGAGGGGGCTAGCGGTCTCCTCAATGTTGAGCTAGGGGAGACCGCTGAGAGCAATACCAACTGTATCCCTCACCCAAGTCAACTAAGAATTCTGGTTTGGAATGTGGCAGGGATTTCTAAACTTTTAGCTGATCCCGATTGGGGCTCTTTTGTGGACTCACATGATATAATACTCTTTCAAGAAACATGGAGTTTGCATACCCCATAAAGGAGTGGGTTCTCTACTTATTGCCTAAATGCTACCAGGAAAGAGAAGGGGAGGCCATCTGGAGGCCTGGCAATTTGGGTCAGAAACGCCCTTTGTCTAAAAATAAAATCGGTTCATATAGATTCCCCTGACATATTAGCTATAGATCTAAAAACATGTGGTGATCTAAAAATCAGGATCTATGATGTCTATAACAGAGTTGACCGGGGCTCTGAAGATACTAATACTATCAAAATCCTAGACCATGTACTATCTGAATCCACTGCTGGCGCGCCAGCCCTGGAAGCAGGGGACCTAAATTGTACCTTTGAACCCTTAGCTATGATCCCTAGAGACCTGACCGAGGATTGGGATAAAGTCTGGCAGGTCCCTCAACTAGATCTCCCACCAGTTAGGTGGAGAAAGAGAGGTAGTCAGGTGCTGGCCCTCTCGTTACAACATGACATGAGAGCCACAACGGGAGTACAAATCAGACCAAAAAGGGGAGCTAACCTTTATTAGACCTGGACATGCCAGCAGGATTGATTACTGCCTGGTTGCACTTAGTCTTTGGCCACTAGTTCATGACATGGTAGTGGTCAATCGCCTAGATAGCGATCATAACGCCCTGACCCTGTCCCTAACGAATCTGGGTGACAATTCTACTGAAATAGGTAGTCGGGGAATGAAGGATTTGGGAGAATTGTCCATTACAAACAACATAAGAACGATTAGATGGGACTGGGTGGAGAAACATCCCAAGGCCCTGGAACTAGTGAAATGGGTGCACAGACATTAGGATTTATAATTATTTTATTATTAATTAATTAATATGAATTAATTAATAGATAATTGTGTTATTTTTTTAGGAGCGGGTTGTGGGTTTATAGGGGAATAGGGTGGGAAGTAATTTAATTATAATAAAGTAATTATTAATATTTATTTATTAATATTTATAAATAATTTATTATTAATTAATTATTAATTGGTTATTTAATTTTAATAATTATTTAATTGATAAGTATGTTAATTTTAACCCTCTGCTATCCAACACTTTCCCTACTGTTGCACTCTTTGGAGTGGGAATAGTAATTTTTACCCCTATGCTATCCAACACTTTCCCTACTGTTGCACTCTTTGGAGTGGGAATAGTAATTTTTACCCCTACGCTATACAACACTTTCCCTACTGTTGCACTCACTGGAGTGGGAATAGTCATTTTTACCCCTTTGCTATCCAACACGTTCCCTACTGTTGCACTCTCTGGAGTGGGAATAGTAATTTTTACCCCTCCGCTATCCAACACTTTCCCTACTGTTGCACTCAGTGGAGTGGGAATAGTAATTTTTACCCCTACGCTATCCAAAACTTTCCCTACTGTTGCACTCTGTGGAGTGGGAATAGTAATTTTACCCCTACGCTAACCAACTCTTTCCCTACTCTTGCACTCTCTGGAGTGGGAATAGTAATTTGTACATCTCCGCTATCCAATACTTTCCCTACTGTTGCACTCACTGGAGTGGGAATAGTAATTTTTACCCCTTTGCTATCCAAAACTTTCCCTACTGTTCCACTCACTGGAGTGGAAATAGTAATTTTTACTCCTATGCTATCCAACACTTTCCCTACTGTTGCACTCTCTGGAGTGGGAATAGTAATTTTTACCCCTACGCTATCCAACACTTTCCCTACTGTTGCACTCACTGGAGTGGGTTTAGTAATTTTTACCCCTTCGCTATCCAACACTTTCCTAATTGTTGCACTGTCTGGAGTGGGAATAGTAATTTTTACTCCTCCGCTATCCAACACTTTCTCTACTGTTGCACTCACTGAAGTGGGAATAGTAATTTTTACCCCTACGCTATCCAACACTTTCCCCACTCTTGCACTCACTTGAGTGGGAATAGTAATTTTTACCCCTACGCTATCCAACACTTTCCCTACTGTGGCACTCTCTGGAGTGGGAATAGTAATTTTTACCATTACGCTATCCAACACTTTCCTTACTGTTGCACTGTCTGGAGTGGGAATAGTAATTTTATCTCCTCCGCTATCCAATATTTTCTCTACTGTTTTAGTTAATGTAGTGTAAAATGTAATTTAAAAAGATAAAAAATATTGTAATATTTTAATTTGTTATATATTTTTTTATTTATATTATTGGTGTATGTGTATATATATATGTATTTATAATTTTTAATATGTTTTTTAACAATTTATAAGTTATTAAAATAATTATTTATAAATATTATTAAGTATATATATTATATGTTATACATATATATGTTTAATTGATTTTTACATTATATGTATTACTTATAATTTTAAAAAAAATTAATAATTTTAACTATGTTTTTTTTAGTTATATGTATTATTTACTTTATTTTACATTATTTTTTATACATTAAAAAAACTATATTTTTAACAACAATATTTTTTTATCGATATTTTTGTACTTACCATTATGTAGATAGGACTTCGATATTCTGGACATCGATATTCTTGTGTCGATATTTTTGTAGCTCGATATTCTGACTGTCGATATTCTGTCAGTGATCCAGTGAAATGCATAGTACGTCAGAATGTGGAAGAGCTGTCCAAAGGTCCCAAATATACGATAATCGAGAAGCTGCCTAGCAGGCATGAAACCACTTTTAACAAAATTAGTGATTTATTGGCCAAACCGTGTAGAGAGCAGAAATTGGAACACAGACAGACCCAGGCAGTATGGTACAATCAGGACTGCAGTAAAGCCAAAGTTGACCTTTTACGGGAAGCAAAATCCAACTCTCACCCAGACCTAGTGATATGTAGAAGAAACTATAAGAAAGCTCTAGACTCAGCTAGGAAGAGATGGGAAGACTCCCTTTGGTCCACCCTTCAATAGGCATCTCTAGCCAAGGATTCCAAATCATTTTGGAAACAAGCAGCCTACTGGCTCAATGGCAGGGAGCCAAAATTGGATTTTACAGTCCAGCCAGAGGAGTGGGTGAGCCATTTTGGGGGGCTTTACGCACCAGGTGGCTGCGAGTTGGAGGCTCCTCAAGGATATTGGGGGGAAAACCAGAATGAAGCTGTGGAGGACCTGGTGTTCTCCATGGAAGAAACCCGGGTGGCAATCTGCTCTAGTATCTCAGACAGAGACCCCGGTCCCGATCGAATCCCAAACGACTTGTATAAAGAGGATTTAATTGTCTGGGTCCCCTACATCAACATGATTACAAATGCCATTACAGCAGGCATGGATATTCCTGCGCGGTGGAATATCGAGGAGATTATCCCAATTTTTAAGAAGGGTGACAGACCCACCCCGGCCAGCTAACGGCCTATAAGCCTAATCGACTCACTGCAGAACATTTTCTGCAAGTAGGTGTTGCTGCGAGTCCAGCAATGGATCTCAGAGCTTCATATTTTGAGCGATTTTCAAGCAGGCTTCCGTGCGAACATTAGCACATTGGATCAGGTTTTCCGCTTCCTGTGTAGCTACTGGAGGGAGGTTGGTATTAGAGTGGGCAAACTATATGTTCCCTTTGTGGACTTACGTACTGCATTTGATCTGGTACAGAGAGCAAAGCTGTGGAGATTGCTGGCCGAAATGGGGTTACCTCGCAATTTATTCGAAATTTTAATTCAGCTGCACTCTTCAAACACTGCACAAGTTAGGTGGGGAGATAACAATCAACTCACTGAGCAATTCCCTGTCAAATGTGGAATGAGACAAGGGTGCGTCCTAGCGCCCATGTTATTCTCCCTTTTTATTAATGGCGTGATTGATTATTTAGACAAGGATGGATGCAACACCCCAAAGGTGGGGGGGCGAGGAGAACCAGCCCTACTCTTCGCGGATGACAACCTATTAATTTTTAAATCCCCCCTTGGTTTGCAACAATTGTTGAATAACTTTATTAAATTCTGCAAGGAGCACGGCCTGGTACGAAATGCGGCAAAAAAGAAATATATGATTTTCTCGAAGGGGAATTGCAAGCCATCCAAAAGGCAAATGTACGTAGGAGATAGCCCCCTAGAGCAAGTTTTTGCATTTGATTATTTGGATATTCACTTAACCTCAAACCTAAGCTGGGCATCTCATATCGAAAAAGCCCAATTATCACTAATTCAACAAACTGCTCATTTAGGTAAGATACCCAAAAAACCAGTGTCCAGGAAAGTGGCCCCAGCATTAGAAATCTATAATACTAAAATACTGAGGGGAGCCCTCTATGGGGCCGAATTGTGGGGCATTGGAAATACAAACTCCCTCACCTCGGTAGAAAACCAGTTTCTTCGATCAATGTTAAACCTCCCCACTAGTACCCCCCTGGCTCCTATGTTTCTTGACCTGGGTCAAAAAATGCTATTGCACAAGATGGGCTACAAGTAGTTAATGTTTTGGCACAGCCTGTGGTCAGTAAATGAGCTCACCCCATACAGAGTAGAGGCGATTGATCTCCTAAAGCGATCCCAGGTCAACTCTATCCCGTGGTTTAGTTCCCTGAAGAACTTATTGAAGAGTCTTGGGATGGAGGAATATTGGACCACCCCAGAAAGACTGGGCCTCATCCCAAAATGCAGGGTTAAAAAGATACATTGGGATACTAACATGGAGAAGGAGGCGGCCAAACGGGTGGGCACCCTGACCCAAGATTTTATTAATTTTAAATTTCCCCCTTTTTATGAGGAAACCATAGATGAAATTGTACCACCGCTGACACGGAAATTATTTATACAGTATTGTTTCAAAACTTTGCCAACTAAAATGTTTTGTAAAAAAGTGGTGTAGCAATTCCTCCACAGATGATCAGTGTCCTGCATGTAAGGCTTGCCCAGAGTCAATAGTCCACCTGCTATTCTTCTGCCCCCACTATAAAAGTCTGCAGGGCAAGTGGATTGTGCCATTGTGTAGATTGATAGGACCTGGGCATTACCTGGAGGCTATGAGAATCCTAGCCACCGACACACGCAAGGTGGTGGTATTTGGTTTGGCCAGATTTTGGCATGCATTATGGATCAAACGTTCCAAATGTATTACATAGTTTCCTAATCTTTTGTATATCAAAACCGGGGCTATTCTATGGATACCGATTCTTAACCTTGTACTGTTTTAACCATTGCTGTATATTGTATTTTGTAAATCGTTTTTATTTCTTGTACTATTTTTATATCGTATGGCACTTTGCACTTTATAAGAGCTTTGTGATTGAAAATAAAGTATTTGATGATGATGATGGTTACTGAAAAATGAGATGTTGAGCCAAAGCAAATAATGGCAAGATCAAATCGCAGCACTTTATTTACACAGCATACAGCCTAGATAATTCTTTGAAAATTGATGATGTATCAAACTGGCACAGAACAAAAACACTGGTTGTAAGGGAAAGAGACTTGTCACAAGGATTTGCAGAAGTATGCCTCATCAATATTAATGGGACAGATTACCTTTAGCTTTGAATGTAGAGCTAAAGGCTTCATCTCACATTTTCATTGGCAAAGTAGCACATTGTGAAAGAAACATGTGAGGGAGCATACATTGGTCCATGGGGGCAGGGCCGGACTGGCCATAGCAGGCATCGGGCATTTTCCCGGGAGGCTGTCAGGGTGGGGGCCGGTATTGCAGTAGTGGGGGTCGATTTCTTCTTATTGGGGTTGATATTGCAGCAGTGGTGCAATATCAGCCCCCAGTAACAAAAGCAGCTTTCCACTTGCACCAAGTGCCCCAAACCCCCTCCCACCTTCCCCCAGGGAGGTAAATTGCCAGGGCTGCTTTGGGTTCCCAGTCCAGCCCTGCATGGAAGGACACTTTGTACTCCACTGATGAGCAAAGCTGGCAATTCAACCATAGTAACTAACCCTCACAGAAAGCTTCTTAGTGCAAATAGTTACTGATAGACAAAGGAAATCAGTAACCTTTCAATACTTTGCGGCGGCCTGAGCGATTGACAGACACTGACCATTTTCTAGCGAATTAGGACCTGATTCCGATGCGGTTAGGAAAGCATTCCCACCTAGGGCCCGATTCCGATGTGGTTAGGAAGGCCTCCTAATGGCATTTGCTCCTTCCGAATCGGATCGGGAATGTATCTTCCCAACTGAGGGCCAGATTACGATGCAGTTAGGAACATAGGCTCCCATAGAAGTCAATGGGAGTCCAACCAAATCGTATCTAGAAGCATCCGGATGCATCATACTCAGTCGGTCGGACTCTCCCGATCCGAGTCGGTCGGAAACCATTTCCAAACCGATTCGATTGGGAAGATTTCCTAATCAAAATGTAATCAAAAAGTTAACACTGATTTGTAAAGACATTGCCCACTTACAATTCCACCTTAGTACATTGTGTTTTTGTTTTCCTTCTGTGCAACGCTTACCATCTAAACATTTTATTTTTCTAAGTGTAAACAAAATATTCGAAAAAATGCCATTAGATCTTAAGACTGTCAGCAATCTGACTCCATGAAAGAAGACCACATTTTATCAAAGCCATGCATTAGGTTTTGTTTTTAAACAATGGAAGTGATATAGTTTTTTTACTTTTTTGCTTTGGGTAGGTGCAAGGAAATTCTTTTCTAATGCAAATAACAGAGATAAGAAAAAGGCGACGGGAAAAAAAGAATCATGTCAATTACGCGTCTTCTTACTCTAAAGAAATTAGAAAATATGATTTTTTAGGATTCCATTCTATTGCAGAGTTTTAAAATAGTCTTCCAAAAAATATTGAAGTCTTATTGTATCTCAGTTGGTGATACGCCTCCTCCAGGTGCATGAGTTTCTTAATTTATGAAACCCATTCTTCAGCTCAAATTCTTTATTGAATTTTTGTAAATTGAAAAGACAACACAAAAAAAGTATGCAGAATTGGTAAATATAAAATGAAAACGCTAAAAGTTTAAAATACCATACTTTAATTATAAATATACCTATAATAACTAAGAATCATATAGCCAGAAGAAAGACATATTGAATAAGGAACAAACAAGAGCTACCCCTCATGTCACAAACTGTAAATTACATTAATACTAATCAATGAATGCACTTAATAAATATATTACATGTATGTAGCAATATAATCATCCACCCGTCTTCATAACTTTTGAAACATTAGGGTAATATGACATGTTCCCTTAAAATATTACTTGAGCTACACATCTAGTGAATATAACCCAATACCACCACGTAGGAACTGATAAAGCTTCAGTGGATTTCCAGTTAGTCATAATAGATTTAATGGCAATAGAGATCAAAAGAGTGAGGAGTTTATGTGGTTCTGTTAATTTGGAGGAGAGTGCAATAGACTTACATATAATCATGCTATGCATCAGGGAATCAGTTGTAGGAAGTGTTTTGAGTATAATATCCCAAGCATTTTTCCAAATCCGTAATATTATTTTACATTCAAACAGAACATGTTTCAAAGATCCTTCATGTTCTTTGCAGTGCCAACAAAGAGGGGAATCAATAAGTTTAGCCTTGTGTAACTTACATGGAGTCCATAAACAATTAAACAGAATAAACACATTTGTTTGTGATAAAGACATAGGAAACCAACTTGCTAAATTTGCTATCCCATTTTGCTCCCAATCATCTAGGGAAAAAACTATAGACAATTCTGCATTCCAATACCTACTAAAAGAATTGAAGTTAGGTTCATGAGTATTATTAGTAATATTTTTAAACTGAATGTGGAGATGCAAAAGAAGCTTTAATACAAATGTATGAATCAGGGGCAGTATGTTGGGGGTAATGAAGTGGGAAAAAATTAAGTATAGCATTACATAGAAACTGGTACTTATAGGCTTAAGTATTAGGCAACACAAACTTACTTTGTAATTCAGTGAATGACAGTAATTCACCCTTTTCACAGATATTTTCAAGATAGAAAATACCAGCCTGGATCTATTCTTCCAAAATGTGTTGGTATGATTACATTTTATCTTATAGTTTGATAGAATCTAAGATTTTTATTGAAAATGAAGAATCGAAATTTCGTATAAAAAAGTCTTTTAGAGTTAGTCATAGACGACCTAGATGGCAACGGTAATAGTGAAACCAATTGATTTTCCACTAGAAGCCACTTAGGTGAGTGAATATCATGAAAGCCAATGAGAGCCTTGTCTTGAAATAAATGCTTTGTGGTAATTAAAATAATCTGGTAAACCAAATCCATTTTTGAATTTGGCTAGTTTGAGTTTCACATAACAAATTTGTGGAGTTTTATTATGCCAAAGAAATTTGGAAATAATACTATCTAACTTTTAATAGAATGTGAGACGTAGCTGTAATGGGATCATTGATAAAATGTATCACTTAAAAGGTTCAATTTTACCCCACCAGGTGAGGTATAATGGAGACCAATTATTAATTTTATCTGCGATCTTAGTATTTAGAGAGCCGCAATTTAATGTAATTGAATGTCTGAGAGAGTGTGTAAATTGAATTCCCAGGTATTTTTCTTTTTCTTTTTGCCAACCAGTGTCAGTATAATCAGAAACATGGGAGGATTTGTATATTAAATTGAGTACGGCAGATATAGAGGTGGCTGGATTACTAAGAGATAATAAGACATCATCAGCAAAAGCCGATGTTTTAAGTGGAGTGTTAGCAAAATCGATTCCAGTGATGTCGAAGGAGTTCCGGATATTATATAGCAAGGATTCAATTGCTAGTAAAAAACAGAAGGGGAGTCAGTGGACACCCTTGTGTGGTACCTCTATGAAAAAAAAATTGAGAAAATTGACCATTAATTAAAACCCGAGCTCTGGGGGAACAATATAAGGCTGATACAATTTTAATAAATTCAGTACCAAAATTTAAAAATGATAGTGTATGAAATAAAAATTGCCAGTGAACGTTATCAAAAGCTTTCTCAGCATCTAGGGCAAGAAGTCCAGAAAGTGAATTATAAATGGGGATGGTGTCAATGACATGAAACAAAAGTCATGTGCTTTTGACAGAGAATCTTTTTTCATAAAACCTGTTTGGTCTATTTGTATGAGAGATGATAATATGGTGGAAAGTCTTGTGGCCAAGATTTTAGCAAACATTTAAAATTCTTGATTTATGTGCGAAATAGGGTGATAGAGACCTTGGTTCGATTCTTTATCTGGTTTAGGTAACACTATTATTAAGGCTTCAGAAAAAGACTCCGAAACCATACCTGATTTACTGGTGGGGAGTGAGGTTGTGAGAGAATGCTCTATAGAATTCCGCAGGAATACCATCTGGTCCTGGGGATTTCTTGGGTTTGAGTAAGTTAATAGCTGTCAAAATTTCCTCCTTATTTAAGGGTATATCTAATTTGGATTTGTCATGTTGGAAGAGTTGTGGAAGCTCAGCAGAATCTAAAAAAAATGTCTATTAGCTGAGATTCAATAAGATCAGGCTTGTTATATAATAACAAACAAAATGTAAGAAATTGATCCTTAAGCTCAGGAGTAGATGAGGCAATTGTCCCATTGCCTTTATGAATAGCATGAATTTGTGTTTTATCTTTTTTGATGCAAAGATAGTTGGCTAATAATCTTCCTGATTTATTGATATCAAAAGAAAATTCAGCTTTTTGGTTCGAAAGTTGTATCCCAGCGTTTTTACTTAGTAATGAAATATATTTATATCTACGTTTTTCTAGGGTAATTATATAAATAATATTAGTAGAAGAGATAAATAATCTTTCAAATAATATGTTTCTCCAAATTTAAAAGATTAGTATTAAATGTCTTATTTTTGTGAGCCATTATATTTTACCCCTCTCATATATGCTATAAAAGCATCCAATTATATAATAGGAGATGTTGCATCATTAGGATTGAGATGAAAAAATCTCTGATAGCAGATAAAATAGTATCTTTATAAACTTCCTGAAGCATATCATCTGCATTCATACGCCATCGAGAATGAGTGATAGAAGATTTATTGATCTGCAAACATCGTGATATCATAGTATGATCCGAAATCTCAATATTACTAATGAGAGGTTGAGTAACGGATTGGCCTAAATTTCTGGACTTCAGCAAATAATCTAAGCCCAAATGTGAATTATGGGAGTTAGAGAAAAAGGGGAAATCTTTATGACTTGGGAAATGCAATGTCCAAATATCAACAAGTTTTGTATCTTTAAATAGAGTTCTATGGGGCATATGTATCAAAAATCAGAATTGCGATTCTCAAATAGCGATTTTTCGTGAATTGCTATTTGAGAATCGCAAAACGCGATGTAATTTCATTTTCGCTAATAATTAGCGATTCCTTAAAATTCGCAAATTCAAATAGCGAACTCAAAAATAGCGATTCCTTATTAGCGAATTCGCTATTAAGGAATCGCAAAATTAGCGAATCTGCAATTCAGGTGCAGCTTGATGACATCACACACAGGAAGTGTGACTGTCCATGCTGTTCCTGATTGCCTGAGGCTGTGTCAGAGGCTGGGAGAAGAAGCATACCACTCTGAGCTGCAACACCACCAATACACAATGGATCCATAGGAGAAGGATAAGGAGGCAGCTGGGAGGAAAAGAAAACACAAATTCAGTGAAAAGGAGCAGGAGGTACTCATTGAGTCACAAAAGCGCAAAATCTGGCTGGACATACAGGCGAAGGTGAATGCCATAGGCGTAACACAGCGCTCCATTGGTGACCTACGCAAGCGCTGGTATGACATGCGCTCAAGGTCCAAGGACAAGGTTGCCACCAGGCTTGCGGAGGCGAAGAAAACTGGTGGAGGTACATCCACAGAGCTTGAATCCACACCCCTTGAGGAGTTGGTGGAGTCCACCCTACAGCCTGAAAGCATCAGCGGGGTGACAGATATCGATAGCTCCGACACGCCCAACACCAGACAAGGTGAGAAGCATGCTAAATCTGCCCTGACACATTACCAACTTAATGACACACTCAGGAATGCCCCAATTATGAAGTAACAATGCAACTCCATTCCACATTTTCCAGTCCACCCAGCAATGCATCATAGGAGATATAGTCACACACATAACACAGTTGAGCAATGATACACAGCAATCGATGTAAGACAGCACTTAGGTAACCAAAATGCACTAAAATTTATTCAGTAAACAATGGAAAGCAGAACACACAATAAGTAGTGCTTTTGTATTTACAGTTGAACCTGAAACACAGGGTGACAACACCGAAGCAGAGGAGGCAGCACAGACACAGGACCAGGCAGGGGGAGAGGACACAGAGCAGACAACACTGCCAACACCTGTCCTACGAAGACACCGTCACATTGTGCCTCCACTCACGGTGTTGGAGGGAGAACCCGAAGCCATAGAGGATGAGGCACATACAGAGCAAGAACAGCGTGCAAGTCAGGAACATGATCAGACCCCTATGCACCGTAGGGACGAGAGTTGCAGGAGACGCAGGCCAAGGGCACAAACCAGCACAGATGCAGGAGATGATCCTTCCGTTTTTGCCGGCCTGGAAGGCACAATGGTGAAGGTCCAGCGCCTGCAAGCCAATAGCATGAGATCAATACACAGGCAGCTGGTGTCTGATAATCATAACCATACAGACATGAAGGAGGGCCTCAGAGAGCTCAATCACAAAGTTGATGAGGGACATAAGGCCTGTGCAGACAGCATTAGGGAAATGACTGGAGCAATAAAAGAACTCTGTGCAACAATGAAAAGGGACCATGCATCCAGACGCAGGGAAAAAAAACAATGTCTGTTCACCCGTCTGGATCTATATAGCAAGGCAGTCAACCGTTTGTCAAATGCAACATCGGTACTGTCACGACACACAGTGACCATGCAGGTAGAAATGGCACACTGAAGCCAGGATGTTGCCAAAGGTTTGGTGCAGGTCACCAACGCAGTTGACCAGCTGCAGACATCTAACCTAGGTGGCACAGGTCTCCTGGGGGCAGGGGACAGTGAGGAGATCTCCAGCCGAAGCAGCATCACCCCACGTATTTCAGAACCCAAACGGCGTAGTGTGAGGCAGGGAACACCATCAGATGCCTCAAGGGAGAGCAGTCAGCACCCTGAGGGTGCAACTGCAGGACGTGCACGTAAGAAATGAACTGAGTTACCACAGCTGAATGCTAATGGGTGAAGTAACCCATGGCATATGGACATTTGTAAACCCATTACTCATGCACTGTGTACATGACATGTGCAACAGCAAGTGCCACACATGAAGTGTGTTTGTAGGCTGTGTGAATGCAATTTACCTGACGCTAAGGTACATTAAAACACAGTCATTCTCAAATCATTATTTGCATTGTGTCATCATTACTCACCTAGAAATAGTTGTGTGTTATTTCATCACGTCGCTGTCGGCCCTCAGCTGCATCTACACCACCTGCTGGTCTGGAACGTGGACCTGGTACCTCATCCTCATCTGATTCTGTATCTGTGAGTTCCACTGGTATGCCTTTTCTTGTCGCAATGTTGTGCAGCATGGCACAAGTAGCAACAATCTTGCAGCAGGTCTCTGGGCCATATTGTATTGCTCCTCCACTTTTATGCAGGCAGCGGAACCTGCTCTTCAGTATACCAAATGTCCGCTCAATTACACAGCGCGTTGACTTGTGTGCGCGATTGTATCTTCGCTCTCTTGGATTAGCCGGATTGAGGTACGGTGTGAGGATGAATTCGCGCACTGCATATGCACTGTCACCTACAGGATGAAAGACATACGGTTAATCACTGTCCTCTCACTTTAGCCCTTAACTGTATGTAAGAGTGCTTGACATGAATTTACCTAGCAGGTAGCCCTTGCCAAATTCGCCCCCAGTGAGACGTGTGTATATCCCACTGTGTCTGAAAATGAAGGAATCGTGTGTACTGCCAGGGTATTTTGCCACTACATCAGTTATGATATATTTTGCGTTGCACATGACCTGTATGTTGAGTGAATGGAATGATTTGCGGTTTCTGAATACGTACTCATTGTTTGAGGGGGGTGAGAGGGCTACATGGGTACCATCTATGCAACTAAAGACATCGGGAAATTGGGCAATCTGGTAGGTGTCCAGTTTGGTTTGCTGCAATGCCTGTTGTGTGGCTGGGAATGTGATGTGATGATGTAGCCTCTGTACCATTGCATCCAAGAATGCATGGAAGAAGCGCGACAGACAACTCTGGGAGACCCCTCCTGCTGTTGCTATGACCCCCTGGAAGCTCCCTGATGCCAGTAAGTGCAGTGAACACAGGACCTACACATGTGGTGGAATGATTTGGGTCCTGCGGGTTGGGTGTTCAAGCATAGGTTTTAGCTCAGCAATCAAGTCCAGTATGGTGGCTGAGTCCAGCCTATACTTCTCATGTATCTCTTCCTCTGTCTGCTTGAACAGAGTGATGCGCACTCTGAAGACCCGTTCCTGTCTCCTCCTTCTCTGTGCTGCTGCTTGAATCCGCATCCTCCTGGCTATCACATAGAGCGCTGCCATTGTGGAAGTCCCTGTGGCATTGTGGGCCTGTTTAAATAGGTTGCACCTGGTTACCACCAGGTTTGAGTTGGTGGTAAAAATCAGGTGCAAATTTGCGATTTTTGAAGATTCGCAAATTGCGAAGTTTTGTTACATAAGTTTGCGAATTCGCTTTTGCGACATAGTTTTTTGCTATATTTGCTAATAGCGTTACGGTATTTGCGAATTCGCAAAGGAATTTTCGCAGATTGTGGGACTTGCAAAATAGGTATTCGCAATTTTAGCGAATACCTATTTTGCGATGCAAAACTCTGTTATACATTGGCAGAGGGTATTTTGCTTTCGCAAACACTGTTTTTTTGCGATTCGCATCGTTTGCAAACTCAAAATGCCTTGATACATATGGCCCTAAGCCACTGAAGGCTTTTGGAGGTGTAAAGTTAGTGAAGGACAGTCTATCTAAAAGGGGATCACATATTAAATTAAAATCTCCACCAACAATACGAGGAACATTACTGAGTTGAATAATTGTAGAAGTGATATTATTCCAAAATGGCTCATCATCCACAGTTGGACCATACATATTAATCAAATGGAGTATTGTGGTACCAAATTGCACTTTAACAGATAAGACTCTGCCTTCTGAATCCGAATGTTTATCCAAACTTTGCAATTAAAGTTTAAAAAAAAAAAAAAAAGATTGCCACTCCATTTTTATTACCCATATCTGGAGAAGAGAGTATCTGATCTACCCATTTTTTGCATGGATTGTAAAATCCTACCATTGATATGTGTTTCTTGTATTAAATCTGCTTTATGTCTAAATAAATAGTCTAAAAATTTCCAATGCTTCACCGGATGTCGTAATCCTTTTAAATTCAAAGAAACAATTTTAATATTGTGATGAGTGTTCATACCTCAACAAATGAAAGAGAATATACTGACAGGAAACAAGGTTGAAAAAAGAAAAAAAGAGCGATGGAGACTAATGAAGTAATTCGAAAACATATACAAACAAAGGGAAAAAAACGAAGAAGAAAAGAAACAAAAAGAATAGAAAACAAAACAAAACATATATAGTGCTATCTAAACAGAGAACATATATAACAGGGCTGAGACACACACATGCAGTGAAAAGACAAGCCAGGTGAGAAAGCCTGTTGCAATCATATTATCGTATGGATAGGGCCGATTATTGAGTCATAACCAGAGACCCCTACAAGGTCAAGTAGAATTAGCGTGTTGAGTCTTGCGTATCCATTGAAAGTGGGAAATGAGTATCCAGGAATGCTCGAAGATATTCTGGGAGATGAAAAGTTTTAGAGATGTCATCTTTCCAAATGCTCATGATAGAAGGATCAAAAAGCCTGTATTTAAATCCAACGCTTCTAAGTCTTAGTCACATAGCTGGAAAGTCTTTATGGTTAGCAACAGTTTCCTTAGCAAAGTCCTGATGACAATGGAGATTTTATTGCAATTCACCATGAGGGTAGGAATTTCTTGCCCTGCTTTGCGTATCAAAACAAGATGATGATGACAAAGAACTTTGAAAATAACTTGTCACTGTTTGGTTTGGTGAGGTTTACGATGAGATGGGATACGGTGTGCTTTATCAATTTCAAATTTTTCAGTAAATGATCATTTTAGGAGATTAGGCAGTAGGTTCTCAATATAACGTGAACAATCACTTCCTTCCAAGTCTTCAGGCAGATTGAAAATTCACAAGTTATATTGCCTATTTCCATTTTCCAAGTCCAACAGCAGTTTATTCATAGGAGCAATTTTTGCAATAAGTGGAAGTAGTTGGTCAATTTTTACTTTATTTTTGTTAATTTTAATTGCATTATCTGTGACGTTCATGGAAAGACTAGCCATATCTTTACGTATATGTTTAATTTCATTTACAATATTCTCAGTGTTAGATCTAACAGCTTGAAATTCCTCCAATATAGAGTTAAGTGAAGGTTCAGAAGAGTCAAAAATGTTAGACTCTAAAGGTGGTGGAGATACTGCTTGTTTGCGCTTATGAGTAGCTGTAGATGAAGATTTGCCCTCCATAGTTAAATATAATCAAATAAATATATATTCTAATAGGAGAGAAACATTACATTGTAAGTCAAATAAGTCAAACCGATGAAAGCTGGTGAAAATCCACATGTGCAGCTGCTAAAGCAGACAGTGGAAGGCGTCAGGGCCAAAGCTGTGCCTTTTCTTGGTAAAAACTCCAACTTCCCTGTCAGGAACTCTGGAGAGAGAGAGCAGGCTGAGTGTCGGTAATGGTCCAAAGTGCTCTTCTAACGACCCAGGCAAAGAGTTTCCTTGCAAAAATCCGACAGATGAACAATCAGGCAATAGGGGTAAGGCGACACTAAAAAGCGATGTGTATTGAGCCCAAAAACTGGCGGAATTAGCTCGTCATTGGAAATGGGCACGTTATAGATCAGTGGCAGGCAGCTATCTTGATTTGCACGCTCGCGCTTCTCTCCTGTATGATATTCACTCTGAGACAGTAGGAAGGAGGGGGCACAGTGCACTCTCATTTGTACACAAAAATCGACCCTGCCACCTCTCTGCGAGGGCCATCTGCTATTCATTACAAACTTTAACACTTCTTCGTTGTCATTAGTCTTGAGACCCAGAAAGGTTGTCATTTTGGGCATTTGAATGTGATATGCTTCCAGGGCTCCCTAGTTTTAAAGCAACTGGTGCATTCATTGTTATATTTTACCTCTATTTCAGAGGTGTAATATTGTAGGTACTGAAAGAAATACTGAATTCTGCATAAGTCAGAGCTTACTGGGAGACAGCATAGACAGCCATATTCCTCTCCTTCCAGTTATAAGGTAAAAATAGGGTTGCTAAATCCTATGCTAAATCCTATAACCACTGGCAACAGATTTTAGTCAAAAATACGTAATAATAAGCCCGGGGATACAAATCGCATTGTAAGGTGCCCATGGCTCATTAGAATATAACCTCTTTACAGAGTGTCAATCAATACACTTATGATAAAGCAGGGTGTGATGCACCCCCCCCCCTAATTCTCACAGCTAGAGTGAATCACGGGGTGGCTGAAGAAGTGGGTGGGGCACTGAGAGGAAACAGGGGAGAGATCTCAGGGTGGGGAACGGGATGGTGCTTGGGTGGCAGGACAAAACAAAAAAGGGTAAATAGATGCTGGGAGGTCGTTATTGGTGGCGCAAGGGCACTCAAGGGACAAAGATGTCTCTAGGGAAGTTAACATTTGTCAATGTAAACTGATTCATTGGCTCAAGGAAGCATCAAATGTTCATGCATTTCCTTGCCCAAACCAAGGCAGGAATTATATTAATACAAGAGACACATTTAACATTCATAGGGAGGGATTGTTGGCCATACACCCATGGGTGTCAGAAATATGGCTGTTGGATACCTGCACTGCTGTCAGGGGAGTGGCAATAATCATAAGGAACCAGCGAAGGTATTAGATAGGAGCAACCACGTTTCCAGGCCAGATGGTTGATGCTGCTGTTAAAAAAAGGACAAGATTATATCACCATTGGCTCCTATTATGACCTAATAGTAGATGTCCCAACACCATTGGAGGAACTGATATTAGAAGCAACTGGATACTCCACTCCGGTGATATTATAGGGAATTTTTTAATATAGCATCAGAAGAAATTGATAGGCAGTCACCCTGGACAAAAGGGGGTCATGGTAGGAATGGCTACATGAGAGCGACCTTAGCTACACTGCAACTTTTTTAGAAACTAGTAGATTGATAGTAAGCGCATGATCACAAGCAAGCAATTTACACCCACTCTAGCTTGCAGTATAGTGGTCAAGGTAGAATTTACTACTTTTTAGACTCTTCAAATTGGAGCATATTGAGGCAAAGATAATACTCCCAGATCTGTCTGGTCGTGCATGACATCCATAACATTTTTAATACTAGTGCAAGGACTTAAAATCAACAAGTATTTTTGACTGCCTGATATGTCTTTGAGTGTCAGTCAAGAGCAATGGGATAAATGTCAATGTTATTGCTGGAAATTGGGTTACTTTTTGTGTGTGTGTGTGTGTGTGGGGGGGGGGGTGAAACTCTGCTCAAGCAGCAGCCACAATTTCTGTCAAGGTGAAGTCACAAGGACATCCCAAATTGACTTATTCTTAACCCTATTGTAGCTTGGGACAAATGCAGGCAGGCTATATTTAGAGGCAATGTGTAAAGTATTTATGCAGCACTTCAAACAGCAAGAAAGTGAGAACACAACACAAGAAAAATCCCACACCAATTTAGAAACACAGAGTACATTTTAATGAATTATTTGACACCAAAACGAGAAAAACAGTAAAACTAGAGATATGCAATTTTAAAGATTAAGTGCATGATTTAGGGCCAGATGTACGACCGTTTTTTGCAGTCGCAAAGGGGAATTCTGCCCGTTTGCAACCGCAAAAAAAGTCTGAAAATGTACTAACCCTATTTTGCGACTCGCTAACCCATTAGCGACTCGCAAAATATGGTTTGCAACTCGCTATTAGGAAGGAGAGTGCCAAGGGCGTCCCTTCCTAATAGTGAGTGCAAATGCCATGTATGAGTGTTTTGCGACCGCATTTGCGGTTGAAAAAAACTTGCCGTTTACCACCTACTTTAATTTAAGTAGGTGGTAAACCATCGCAAACGGGAAGGGGTCCCCAGGGGACCACTACCTGTCCTTAAAAAATTAAACTGAAAAGTTTCATTTTTCTTTTAAATGCATCCCGTTTTCCTTTAAGGAAAACGGGCTGCATTTAAAAAAAAACCTGCTGTATTGAAAAAGCAGTCACAGACATGGTGGTGTGCTGACCCCAGCAGGCCACCATCCCTGGGAGTGCTAGCCATTCCCAATGGGGTCGCAAATTGCAACATCCTTATTAATATTCATGAGGCATGCAACTTGCGACCCCATTGGGATTCGCAAACAGTGTCTGAGACACTGTTGTACATTCCCTTTCGCGAGTCGCAAATTGCGAGTCGCAATTTGTCGCAATTTGCAACTCGCTAAAGGGAACGTGTTGTAACTTGCCCTTTAATGGTTCGTTCCTTTTGGGAATGTTGGGCATGTCAGCTGAGGAACGCGCAGACCTCAGATGATGAGTGTCAGCTGTAGCGTCCGCTGCTGGTGTGAACTGTCTGGTGGGTGTGCAATAAACTCATCCTGAAGTTACAAGAAGGTTTCTTTGCTTCATTACTGGCGACGACTAGCGAGCGAATACACACCCACAGAAGAACCCAGTGTGTGTTTCTCTGACAAGCGGTGTTTTGATTTTCACAGACAAGGTTGGTCTTCCCTTTTATTTTTTGTTTTGAGTGTCAGGGACTTGCTTATGCCACTTAGAACGACTTGCGGAGTCTTGGTGGCACGGCTTCACGCTAAGCGATATTTAAAATTGACAATTATATTCACGGACTGTGCTGATGTCCCGCCTGCTGTTAAGCGCTCGAGCAGCAACATTTAAAAGATAACTCACCGCGAGGCTGCCGGTATTGCTACGACGCGAAGACAAGAGCACGAGTGCTCCCGAGCCAGCACTGTGATGTACCGCATTGCTACGACGTGAAGACAAGAGCGCGAGTGCTCCCGAGCCGGCACTGTGACGTACCTAGTCTGCGTGTTCTCAATATCACGCGCACACGTTTGATGTGCCGACGAGAGCTGAAGACTAGTGCAGCAACCCTTGAATGCTCAGTTTCCATAGTGATATCAACAGCAGTAATACCTTTTCCTCCGCATCTCTGTGGGTTGAGGAGACAGCGCGTCCACCGTGTGGCATTTCTACCTGCAGAACCAAGACAAGAATGGTCTTATACTGATGACCACAAGAACTCTTAACACAGATAAGTTATTTATTTTACTTTGTTTGGTTAATTATTGTTATTTTGCCAACCAACACCAGCAGCTATTTTTTGAAACTCGTTTTACCTCTTGGATGCATATTTAAAGAAAGAAAGGGAGTGAAGCATTTCAGTTAGTTGTTATTTTATCTTATTATATTAGATTATTACTTTAAATTATTATATTAGTTTATTTTGTTAGTTTGTTAAGTTACCTTCTTTCAGAATGTCAACGTCCAGTGGCATGAGCCAACCACCTCAGTTCTTATCTGAACGTGGTGAGCCAATTCTACCCTGGAAGAAATGGAAACCACTCTTCGACTCTTACCTCATAGCCATTGGTGGGGAAAGATTCTCTGCAGCTAGAAAACAGGCAGTTTTGCTCCACAATCTCGGCATTGAAGGTAGAAACATCTATGATAGCTTGGACCCCATACCGATTGGTAGAGAAGCAGGTGAACCCAACGATGTTTATGAAATGAGTGTATTATTATTACAAACTCACTTTGGGCCTTGACTAAATATTGTAATGGAGCGGCACAAATTTTTTATGCGTACCCAGGCTAAGGGAGAGAGAGTCGGTAACTATGTGGCGGCTTTGAAATCCTTGGCTCAAACCTGTGATTTTGAACAATTGACAGATTCCCTTATCCGTAACCAATTAGTGCGATGCACTAATGACCCCAAGATCCAGGAGAAACTACTATACAAGAACCCTAATCTCAAAGAGGCAATTGCCATTGTGGAGAGTATTGAACACACTTCTCACTGGGTAAAGGAAATGTGCAACACTAATGTTGCCACTGATACTAGTACCAACTTAATAAGATGTGATCTTGATAATTCCTCTTTTGAGACTACAATTGCCACCGTATCTAGGTCCAATGTAAAATTGGAGAAAGGACTTACCAAGGTTGACAAACCTAAATTCAATCCCAATTGGAATAGAGATGGTAAAACAAGATGCCCGAGATGTGGAAGTTTGAACCATGGACCCAATTTTCCCAATTGTTTTGCTAGGGGTTCCAGTTGCAAGAACTGTGGGAAAAAGGGACATTATGCCAGTATGTGCAGGAATGCGAAAGTGAACATGGTTGATGAGGAAGAAATAATTTCACAGCAAGCTATTCACTGTATCACAGATAGTATTGACAAGTCTGTACATGATGTTAAGGAAATTAATTCTGGTAATGTTTCTATGCCGAAATGTGACATATTTGTAGGTAATGTAATGGTCCCTGTTCTTGCTGATTCTGGCTCGCTGTATACCTTACTAAGTGACAGGTTTTGGGATTCCACTCTTGCACTCAAGGAAGTAAAACTCTTGCCACCTGACATTAACCCAGTGGATTATGGTGGACAGAATATTGACCTTGTTGGGTATTCCATCCAAAGCATTGTGTTTAAAGGCAGAGAGACTGTTGGCAAGGTCTACGTTGCCAGGCGTGGAGACAACCTCTTAGGCTGGCGGCACCCAAAAAACCTTGGCATCATCTTGAATCCGAATGCTCCCGATCAAGTAATGCTGGTAACACCCCATGGTGACCATCAGGAGATTATAGGGAAATATCCTGGAGTTTTTAGTGAGAAACTAGGACTTCTTAATGGGTTCAAGCATAGAATAATCTTGAAGGATAGGGCAACACCAGTTGTACACAAAGTGAGGAAAGTTCCAAATCTCATGTTAAAACCCCTTCAAGAGGAACTCAATAGGCTGCTTGAGTTGGGTTCATAGAAGAAATTGAATCTTCAGAATGGTTGGCCCCCATTGTTTTAGCCCCAAATGACAAGGGAACTAAAATTAGGATCTGTGTGGACTTGAGAAGCCTAAATAATTGTATCTGGGTTGACAGGCAGCCATTACCTAATATTAACGAAGCCCTGACAAAATTGGGTGGTGCCTGCCTTTTCAGTGTCATGGACTTATCGTCGGCCTATCATCAAGCCATGTTTCATGAAGATTCTAGGGCACTAACTTCGTTTGTAACACCTTTGGGTGCATATAGGTTTATCAGAATGCCTTTTGGATTAGCGAGTGGTGCTGCATGTTTCCAAAGAGTCATGAAGGATGTGTTAACAGGGATTGACTCGGTCCTTTTCTTCCAAGATGATATACTTGTGTATGGACAGAACAGAGTCAAGCATGATGAGGTATTATTTAAGGTACTATTCAGATTAGAAGAACGTGGGCTCACCCTGCGAAGTGAGAAGTGTAAATTCAGAGTTAGTTCTGTATCATATCTTGGACACTCTATCTCAAGGTATTAGCCCAAAAATGTACCTTGTGGAAGCAATTTTACAAGCTCCAGCTCCCTCAAACAAAGACCAAGTTAAGTCTTTCCTTGGTTTATCCGAGTATTACTCGAAGTGTATCTACAATTTTGCTTGTGTTGTGCAACCCTTACGGCTGCTACTAAAAAAGGGGGTTGATTTCAAATGGGCCGAAGACTGTGAAAATGCTTTGAAAAAGGTCAAAAGCGAAATTGCTCGCATGCCTACCCTTGGCCATTTTGATGTACTTAAGAAGACTATCCTCACCACTGATGCAAGTGTACGTGGTTTGGGTGCTGTTCTCTCCAAAATGGTTGATGGGAGCGAAAAGGTAATTGGTTTCGCCTCGCGCTCATTGAAGGGAGCAGAGGAGCGCTACTCAGTAATTGAGCGAGAGGCGTTGGCCTGTTCGTGGGCCATCAACCATTTCAGGTTCTACTTGTGGGGTTTACCGTTTTTGGTCCGAACTGATCACAAGCCCCTCGTACACATGTTTGCCTGCAGGAATGGTGAGAGCACTACTCCCAGAATCAAAAGATGGGTTGAGGGACTTTGGGAATATAACTTTACAGTTGAGTATCTGCCCAGCCTTAAAAACGTCCCTGCTGATTTCCTTTCTAGCATGCCATTAGAGAAGAATGTATTGAACTCCCCTGACTGTGCTGTATCTTGGTCAGAGAATGTGCACTTAATAAGGAAGAGTGGAGAGCTTGTGCTGAATGTGATGAATCAAGGGGACCATTGATGGAGTTTGTTGTGAATGGGTGTCCTGCTCTTACTGATGTCCCTAGTACTGCTAAGGCGTTCTGGAATGTTCATGATGAATTGAACATTGTGCAGGGAGAGCTTTTCCGGGGCGACAGATTGGTTCCTCCTCGTTCTTTGAGGGATAAAATTATCAATTTAGCACATGAAGGTCATCTGGGACGTAGCTTGACCAAAGCAAGGGTCAGGGAATCCTACTGGTGGTCAGAGGTTGACAGACATGTTGAGGAAGCTGTCAGGGATTGCACCATTTGTGCTGGTAATGACAAGTCCAGGAAAAGCAACACAACACCGCTCTCTCCCGTAGCTCTAGCCGAGCGCCCTTGGTCCAAGCTTGCCATCGACATTGTTGGACCATTTGATGTTCTAGCTCCCACAGAGAGGTTCGTAGTTGTCCTGGTTGACTATACTTCCAAATGGATCTCTGCATGCTGCATGAGCTCCGTTGTTACGAAAAACATCATTGAATTTCTAAAAGATGCGTTCACTTGTGAGGAAGTACCTGACTTCTTAGTTTCTGACAACGGGGTGCAATTCACCTCTCAGGAGATTACAGATTTCCTGAAAGATCTTTCCATCACCCATCATCGTTCGGCTCTTTACTCTCCGCAAGCCAATGGCCTAGTGGAGAGCATGAACAGGCTCGTAAGTGCCTGTGCCCAAACTGCTGTTGAAAAAGGTCCCCTCTTAGTTGTGTCCTTAGGGAAAAATTATGGGCACACAGGAACACTCCCAACAGTGTTACTGGTTGCTCTCTGTTTAAAAAACTTAAGGGCAGAGTAGCTGGTTCTAAACTCAACCCTGTGTGGTTGAGTGTTAAGGACAGTAACAATTCCGTGAACGATTGGAGAGTCAAAAGGTATCAAGAGGGTTACAAACAAAGGTTTGATACCAAAATGAGAGCACGTAAGTGTGATTGGAAGGTGGGTGATTTTGTTTTCGTGAAGAAGGTGGTGTGGTCTCCCAAAGGTGAGACCAAATTCTTTAGTCCCAAGCGCATCATTAAAGTTATGAAAAATGTTGTCATGCTCTCTGGTGGTGGTTTGGAGCATGTCCCGCCTTTCTAAATGTGGGAATGTGGATGGTAGTGTGGGTTTTCAGTCTCAGACTGGGCACTCTCAGAGTTGTGCTGGATATTTTCGGAGTCGTGATGGTAAAGCTCAAGTTGATTCTCCTAGTCGCACCATCAGAGTTAGGAGGCCACCTTCGCATCTCCAAGATTATGTTCTTGAGTAATGATGTTACTTTTCGCTGTGTTCCTTCTAATACTTTTCCATTGCACTTCTTTTGTTCTCAAACACGCTGTCCTTCCTTACTATTTATCTGCCTTCACCCTTTCCTTTTCATCTTTCTCTATTCTTTTACATTGTAAAGGGAAGATGTGTTGTAACTTGCCCTTTAATGGTTAGTTCCTTTGGGAATGTTGGGCATGTCAGTTGCGGAACACGTAGACCTCAGATGATGAGTGTCAGCTGTAGCGTCCGCTGCTGGTGTGAACTGTCTGGTGGGTGTGCAATAAACTCATCCTGAAGTTACAAGAAGGTTTCTTCGCTTCATCAGAACGGTCATACATCTGCCCTTAGATCTTGGTGGACGGATTACTCCTTCACAATGGTGATGGATGTCCCATCCACCGGAATATAAATCCCATTATATCCTATGAGATTTGTATTTTGGCAGATGGGATATCCGTCAACAGGATCTAAATCAGGCCCTTAGTTCAAAAATAGTACTTAAAAGCACAAAGCACCAACTGCTGTTATCTGGTTGAGCCGGACCAGGACAAAGTCACAAGTTAAGGACAACTGCAATGGAGGGCGGGCCAGATACAGGGACCAAGTTAGGCCGCTGTAGTGTGCCTTAAGTCCTGAATGCGGAGTGTTGCACTGCACTGCAGAGTAACAATGCGAGGTCCGCATAGAGGATGCATCATGCTGCGGTGGTTCCAATGAGCTGTGTGGGCTGATATGTGTGCTTGCTTCAAGGCGGCTTTGCGCTACATCAGTTCTGATGAGAAGCTGTGAGGGCTGTGATGCGGGCTCATGTCGCACTGTGTCGGTTCAGATGCGGAGCTCTGAGGGGCTGTGTCGCATTTATGTGGTGCTGCGTCTGTTCTGGTGAAGACCACAGCTGGGCAGGCAGAGCACCTGCATCCCCACCTCCAAAGGTCTAGAGCTGGAGGGGCACCATTTGGTAGGTTAAGACAAATCAGGCAGAGTTCAGGTGCATGTTCAAGATGAATAAAGCCTTTTCTGTTCTTAAGGCTCCGGTCAGGAGGCCAGCCAACTAGCCCTTGGAGTCATTGTGGTTGTCCTGGGTTCAAGGCGCAGGTCCAGTGCTTCTCACTCAGACAGCAGAGCAGTAGAATAACTGGGCTGCAGGCCAGTCCTTCTTGCAGTAGAGCAGCTAAGTAGTCCTTCTGCTGAGTCTTCCACAGGTTCAGAAGAGATTTGAAGAGTGGGTCTGAGGGTCCCATTTTAATACCTGGTGCCTTCTTTGAAGTGGGAGAAACTTCTGGAGCCCCACACACAGTTGTCTGGAATTTCCTGCTCCTATGCCCATGCTCCAGCCTGGCTACAGGCACAAAAGTCTAGTGTGAAATTCTTTGTGTGACAGTAGGTTTAGCCTATTGCTGTGTAAGTGGGACTGTGCAGCTCCAGAGTGTTCAGAGATCATACACCAGCAATAAAATACAGCAAATTGTGCGGGATGAACACGCAAAAAGGGCATTTTTTTACAAAGCCTAAGTAATCAATGGAGTAAGAATGCTGTTTAATATGGGGTAAGGTGTCAAACTTAACTATACGAGTAATAATGCATCACTGAATTTATATAACTCACAGTATGTTAGAGCACAATTAAAAGGGTATTCTATACTCAATGTTAAACATTTTTAGAACCTTTGCAATGCCTACTTTAATATCTAAATAATAGAGGACAACCAAATTACAGCAAAATGGAAGAAAGTATGGAGGAGGAAGATGCCAATAAGGCAAAACAAAAGAACAGAGAAGATACTGCTAAATAGGACACCTGTATATTTGAAATGGTAATTGCAAAGAAAACCTGCTTAGTAAAAATATGAAAAATAGTTAAAAACATTCAAAAATTCAAACAGATTTGGATGATTCTCACTTGCCAAGGTTGAAAATCTTGATCATCTGCACAGGTCCCATTGGCAAAAGGTCCACGTTCAGGTGTGCAAGACTTCAAATCATGTAGTGCTTGTGCGAAGGCATAGATCGCATTATAGACTGAGTAAGGATTTCTGAAGTTCTGAACATTATATTGTGACTCATCAAGAGCTTCCAGTTTTTCTGTTTGAGTGCACATTCTTTTTCCTTGTGCCTCATTTTGAGTGGCTGTTTTGTTCAGATGTTCCTGCCACTGGCAGTTAAATGTTTCTTCCCAGAACTGTTTCATAAAGATGTCATTGGGAAATTTGGATGGATGGATACTATAGAGAAACTCCTTAAACATCGGAATTTTTCCACTGTAGACTGCAAATCCCAATGTACCATGCAATATCAGCCATACGTTTTTCATGGAAAATACTGGAGAAGGAAACCAACTTCCACTTGCAAGCCACACTTTGCCAATGATGTTCTGTGCAGAGATTTCATTAAAAAAAGGAATCATCTGAGCTGAAAAAGGAAAGCACACAATAGCTTTTGATGTAGACCGTCGTATGACATTGACCACATGAGATAATGATCTCTGTGTCATCTGTGTAGGTAAGGTTTCATAGAATTCAACACAAATGCCACTCTTTGGAGCCTCTGTAAGTAGTTTCTGACCATTCTCAAGCCCATATTCATTGTCTGATACTAGAATTCCTATCCATGTCCAACCAAAGTGAAGACACAGCTCAATGAATGCAAGGGCTCGAGAGCCTGAACTTCCAACCGTCCGGAGATAAGATGGAAACTGCACTTTATCACTCAGTGCAGTCACTGATGCACCATATCCAATCTTACAGAAAGAAAAACAATTGTATGAATATTCATCTACATTTTCTTTCATTTTCAAATTCTATTTACAAAGATATGTGGTGAGTTGGTTTCTCAATAAGGCTTAAAGATCAGTTCACAGTATGTGAGATGCTAAGAAGGTCTGGGGCTTATTTACCAACAGTGACGCAAACCACAGCAAGGTGTTTGTTTGTGATTTACTTTCCAGAGCAAAACTTAATGTGTGCTGGAAAGTAGACTTAGAGTAAAGCAAAGTGGTACTAGCACTGTTTTGCTTTGTTATCCATCAAGGGAATGTTCCATGGGTGGTACATGAGTGTTCCCATACAACCTCCCAGGAGCTCTTGATACAAAGCCATACCTACTAGTAAAAATGGTATCTAGGGTCTTTACGGTTTGAATCAGGCAATAACAAGGAGAAGTGTTTTTATTTCTTTAAATATTTCAACTTTGTGTGTGTCCTACACTGTATTGTACACATCCAAAGTGGAAAGAGTTTTAACATTTGTCTTGTATTGCATTTTGTAGTGGAAGGGTCCCCTTCCAGTACGAACCTAAGTTGGACATCACACAGACACCTTTGAACTGTGTGTGTTTGTGGTGCCAGGTAGCCTGATTTTCCACTAGGGCTAGGAAGGAGAGCAGCAGTTCTGTATCTTAGTATCATATGGCGCTGTTCAGCTCTCTCCCTTTCACACAAAGCAGCAACTTTGGTCTGTTCCTACCCTTTTTAGATGGCAACTAGAGCTGACCAGAAGCATAGGCTAGCCCTTTCCAATGTGTGAGGGTTGAACTCTGGACTCCTCCTAACTTTGCCCACACTGATATAAAGTAGAAATATAGGGAAGGCATACCCATCTGTGGGCTAGCTGAGTAGAGGGCAGGAGGGGATCTGAGTAGAAGTGGAAAGCATGAGGGCTATGGAAGAGGTGTAAGAAGATAAATCTGACTTGTGGGAGGTTACTGAGGCTGCATCCTTGAAAGTGAATCACATGATGATCACATGATGTGGAAACCCATAGAACTGTCAATTGCTTAATCCATGAACAAATTATGTCATCTGCTATAGAATGGAGCAAGATCAGTCCATGCATGGCCCCATTGTGGAGTGCATTTTACCAAGAAAGTTATAGTATCTAAAGCCACTGACCAGGGCCTTATTTATGAGCCCTTGCAACATATTTACGCCGCTGTTGCGTCACTTTTTGTGACGCTGCGTCTAC
Source organism: Calotriton arnoldi (assembly GCA_963921515.1). Lineage (NCBI taxonomy): Eukaryota > Metazoa > Chordata > Amphibia > Caudata > Salamandridae > Calotriton > Calotriton arnoldi. The sequence continues at coordinate 3,544,341 of CAWUFW010000403.1, read as the reverse complement.
GTAAATAATATGCCATTTTGCGCCATATTTACGAAGTGACGCATCTAGGCAGAAGCGTCACTTCGTAAATCCCTGCGCTACTTTACACCTGCATCAGGTATAATGTATGCAGGGTGGGCGTTCCCCCCAAAGGAAGGGTTATAGGAGTGGCGCAGGGAAATCTATGAGATTTCACTGCACCACTTCTAGGATGCAATTGCGTCAATATCTTACGCCTGCCTCACAGCAGGCGTAAGACTGGCACCGGCCCTTTCACATGGGACTTGCCCCATGTGAAAGGATGCATTGCTGGAGTTACATCTTTTTTCAGACACACCCCAGCAATAAGCCACTTTTGCACCTACAGATGCGTCAGTAATACTGGCGTATCTGTAACTCCTTGCGACATGATGTGCCGTACTGTAAATACGGCACATCCATGATGTCGCAAGTATGCTGCACTGAAAAGTGGTGCATCGCTGCTTAGTCTCAATGATGCAATACTTCTCATAAATAAGGCCCTCAATCTTTTGCTCAGAGGAGCTTTCAGAGTAGATGAGTGTGTTAAAATGATGCCACTGAGATAGTGAGTAGGCGTAAAACATAGATAACACAGGAGCATATTTACAATGAATTGATGTAGCGCAGCGCGGCAAGTCATTTTGCAGCGCTGCCCTACGCCAATTTAAAAGGCCAGGAATGCACCATATTTACAAGATAAGGTGCATTCCTATCCTTTCTGCCTGCGCCAGCGCACAAATTGAAGTCCAGAGCCAACACAGGCATCCTTGCACCATGGTGCCAGGGTGTCTATGTTGTTGGCATGATTATTTTTGTGCAGGAAGGGGCACATTCCTGCACAAAAACAATCAGAGAGGAGTTTTCCTTATTCTATGCGTGCTGCAGAATGCAGCACACATAGAAAGAGGAAAAAACGAGGAGAAATGTAAACATTTATCCTCGTTACACCAACACTGTGGAGTCATAGGTTTTTGGCATGCCCCAGATTTACGCGATGTTGTAAATCTGGAACAGTGTAAAAAACCATGGGTGTTGCCTGGGAACACCCACAGCAAGGCGCATGGCATGCCTCCCCAATGCAAAGTAAGGCAATGCAGCAACTTGTGCTGCATTTCCTTAACCATATTTGCAAGGCCACGAAAACCCATGCAGGGTGGCTTTGTGTGGCCTTGTAAATATAGGTCTGCATTGTGCACCACCGGAGCATCAAAAAAAGTGATGGTCTGGTGACGGACGGGGCTTGTAAATATGCCCCACAGTATTTTACCAGAATATAGCCTATATGTCATTTCATAAAACTGTTGGGGCATACTTACAATAAATTAATGTAGGGCAGCACCGCAAGTCATTTTTCTGCTCTTCCCTACGCCAATTCGAAAGGGCACGAATTTACAAGAGATGGTGCATTCCTGTCTTTTCTGCCTGCAACGGTGCACAAATTGCAGCTGAGCTCCAACACAGACACCCTTGCACCATGGTGCAAGGGTGTCTGTGTTGTTGGCATGATTGTTTTCGTGCAGGAAGGGGCACCTTCCGGAACAAAAGCAATCAGGAGAGGCGTTTTCCTTGTTCTATGTGTGATACAGAAATCACCTTGTAAATATGGGTCGACATTGTGCGCCACTGGAGCGTCAAAAAAAGTGATGCTGAGGTGGCACACGGGGCTTGTAAATATGCCCCATTGTGTCTTAAATATAATTTACACAAATATCACCCCATTTGAGTTAATTAAAGTAAATCTACCCTCAAGAGAACAATACTTTTCTCAACCATATTTAGGCTTCAAGATTTATGCCAGATAATATTTTTATTATTGATATTCTGACATATATCTATATACAGTTCATCCCTGCCTTGCCAAAAAATATGGATTTCTTAGGTGACCAAGAGAAAATCTATATTCAATTAAAGAGGAGAATGTTATATTCTTCTCTTCTCTGTATCTGATCTCACCCTCATTGGAATATGGAAGTCTTCACCTATCAATGTAGTACCTTGCTTTCAATGACTTGTTTGTTTAATTAATTTGTGTTTATAAAACAGATTATCTTCCTTTCCTCTTTGAGTAATTCTAAGGTTTTGCCATCATTCTCACATGCGCCTTTATTTATAGTCAGAATGAAATTTCCTGGTTTTAAGACAAGATTTGTTATCTGCTCCTGAGCTGCATTGTTGGTGCTCCTGGTAATGTGGTTTTGGCTTTAAGTTCTCAATGTTGAAAGTTCAAACAGTCATTCTATTTTTCAAAGAAATGATGTTATGTAGTGAAAGCTCAAGGCTACATCCAATGGAATGTACCTATTCACTTCAATTGCTAAGCATTTGTCTCTTTAGTATACTTTGACTTGTGTTGGGAACTGTCTTAAAGTTTAAGTGATCCAAGATAACATCAATGTTAACCATCCCCTGCACGACTGCCAGCCTGGCTTCAGATCGCAGTGCAGCACTAAAACTGCCAACTTGCACATCATAGATGATGATCTTAAGACCACAGATGGAGACAATACCTGTATCCTCATGTTGCTGGATCTTTCAGTTCCTTTCAACACATATGACCATCCCACCGACCTACGCACCCTGCAGTCTTGAGTGGGATTTACTGGCAATGTCCTTCGCTGGTTCTACTCCTACCTTTCCAGTCAACACCAGTCTGTTCACATGGGCATCTCTAGGTCCCAAAACGGGCTCCTGTCATTTTGAACCTCAACATGGAACCACTTGGTGCTCTTCTGATGATACACAACTCTGCCTTAAAGTCTCCTCTGCTTCCGACATCCAAGGCCTCAAACACTGCCTGCACATCATCCACACCCGGAGGATAAGCGCCTACCTGAAGCTCAACCCAACCAAGACAAAATTCCTTTTATTTGTCAAAAACAAAAAACAACACACATACAAACCTGGCTCAATGACACGAACCTCAACGGCTTTTACTGAATGTTGACCAACTTGTATTTACTCTTGATACCACCACCACCCTCAAGGGACACACTGATAAAAAGACAAAGACAGCCTGGTACCTGTCCTCTGTCCTAAAGAAAGTGAAAACATTACTTTCAGCAAGCTACTCAGAACTGTTTTTCAAGCCCTCATCCTCTAGCATCTGGAAAGGGTAATGCTCAGTTGCACGGTCTGCCAAATGTCACACTGGCACCTTTTAAAACGATTCTACATACAGTAGCAAGGCTTATGCAGGGCCTGAAGAAATATGATTACATCACCCACATCCTGATAGAACTCGATTGACACCACTTGCCAGCCTGCATCATCTTCAAAACCAGATGCATAATTTACAGTCATCACAAGCAGCATCCTGCGCAGCCAGGACAACATCGGACTAAAGACTGTGAAATGTAAAAAATATAAAACAAGGCAGCAGACATTTTCCATTGATGCACCTGGGACCTGGAACAACTTTCCTTTGTCCATCAGAACTGCCAAAACGCTGCTCTAATTTAGAAAAGAGTTGAAGACACTCCTCTTTAAAGGACACTACATCAGAATGCATTAGCAGTTATTAAACCAGCTATATCTCCTATCACTTGTTAACTTCAAGCTGGACATTGACCGTATACTGCACTCAGTTACTTTTGGTCAGGTTCCCGCTGTAGAAATGTCACATGTATACATAAATAAATGGACATATACATAAGAAGAATGAAAAATCATTTTTGGGGCCTTCCTTTCACAAAATATGGCATATCATCTGTGATATTAGCTCAGAGTTTGATGCAAATGCCTTTTGCTGTTGTATCACAAAATGTGGATTTATATAAAAAGAATTGTGTGGGTAGAGTGTTTGTTCATTCATAATAAGCATATGAAAACAGGTAGCAGTTATTGTGGTAGTTAAGCAGCTGCAACTGGGAAGTTCACTACATTACGGATTCCATTTAGCTTTGTGTGTGTCTGTGTGTTTTTTGTGTCATAGGGATGTTAGGTGGCATTAATCTAGGACAGTGTGCTAAAGTAACATTAATGTTTTAATTTCCAGCTGCAACAATATCAACTTCAGAATATCGATTATCTCTATATCGTGAAGGTGTTTTCATATAAAGGTTATTGTAGATTTACTATTCTTAACTCTACGCCTACTAACCTTGTCAACATATAAATCCAAAGAAAGTAAATGTGCTGTTAATATTGGTGAGTGTAAGGAAATGTCTTTTTTTGCATGATCACCCCCAATGTTTTGGACTGATGCAGCTGGTTTTCCAACTCTGAGAATGCACTGAGTCTTGCCAAACAGGCCTCAGTGCCAGTGCTCTGACTCTTAAAACAGATGCATAGTTGGTTCACTCACAATTGGCATAAGTTAACCTACTATAAGTCTCTTGTGCATGGTTCTAGGGGTACCCAAGGCCTGTAAATTAAAGTGTGCCTTGTGGACTACAGCACTCATTGTGCCACCATGAGTGAGACAAAGCAAAGCAAGACACCCGACCAGCTATTGCTGGCTGGCAGAGCAGTTTTTTCCCACTGCTAACTCAACTTTGACATTCAAACTAATGACAACATCTAGCCCTTCGTTTTTAATATGTATAAGTTCCCCCTAAACAGGTCTAATGAGCCCTAATGCTGGGTGCCATATATTATAAGGTAGGACATGTGGTTTTCCATGTATAACCAGTAAAAACTCCAAATGGTAATTTTTACTGTTTTAAGGCTAGTAGGCCTAATAGTGAGTGCAGGGTTAAACGCTGGCAACTCAGCAGTGCTCACTCCTGAATGGGACTACTAAAGTTGGTACTTCAAGTGTGACAAGAATCATTACATTAAACCTGACTTGATGCCCAAGCTGAATTTAATGTAACTGGTCCAGATATGGTAACTTTAAAAAGTTGCCACTCTGTTGCCCAAGATTCCAGTGGCCGTTCATGGTTTCTGGACAGACGACAGTCTTCTACCCTCCTGGAGAGAGGTGTAACCGACCCCAGGAAGGAACAACATGGGCCTTCGGTTGGGAGAGTTGTTACCTCTTCCTGAAAGGAAAGACCACATGGGATGTGAGCCCAAAAGGCGAGTTTGAAAGGGGAAGCCATCTTTGAAGGGGAATTGGTACATACACACAAGAAGGACTGATATTTTGTTCAAGTTGACACTTTGGCTTCGGGGACACTGCCAAACCAGTTTTCCTGTCGGTGTGCTGCCTTCAGGTAGTCATACCTCTAGAGTGGGCTACCAAGCTCCACACACCAAGAGAAGGGTTCTGCCATCTTGGTAGTAGGATTAATAGTACATCCTAGGACTGCTAGATGCCACACTTTGAATAATAATTTGTCCCAAAGCACCACCAAATTTTACATACACATAACACAAATACATTTGTACAAAATATAGTCAAAGTCCAAATATGAAAAGTCCTTTGTCTGAAGTGGCAAATACTTTAATTTTTAGGGATGAACAATCTGTATTGTAGTCCACAGATGAGCAAAACCAAAGATGAATACAACCGACACGCGTTTCGTCATATGACGACTTTTTCAAGGCTCAAAATAGTATAGAATTTCCATCAAATTTCATAGAAATCACTGGATACGCCTCAGAGCCCTGAGGACCAAAGTTCATTGGTGGTCCCTAGTTCGTAAAACTCGTAAAAACCAATTCGACATGCCCCGTTTTAAGGCAGCCTCAAATAGGCACAAGCATTGTACACGTGTGTGACGTAAACAAAGGGGTTATGATATGCCCCTCGTGTTACCACCCGGACTACAGGTCCCGGGGCCTTGCATGGGGTCATGACTCCCGTGGGGTCGCGGACAGTCTCTTAGGTTTTTTTCCTCCCATGTGGGTTATGTAAGAACTGGAATGAATGGGCAACCTACCTTTTCTTTCATTCCTATGGGGTGTTCCTTGGCGCCCTTTTCTTTTTTCTGCCAGCTTTTTAATGGTAATACTCGTACTTCTGCGAGAGTACGGCATATTCGTCTAGCATGAAATGCCCCACATCACGTGGGAGACGGGCACCTATAAAGACGCGCGTCTCCCGTTGCCAAGGTGCTTGGCTTTTAGATTATTTCCTTCTGGGTCCAGGGAGAAGGACCCATGCTTCGTTCAGGCTCTTCAGGTGAGCGGCAATCGGCCGCGTTTACCCCTCCACATCATCAGGAACCGCTGGAGTGGTTCCCGTTCTTTAACTTTAATTTTTGCACTTGGAGTGCGGCTTCCCCATCAGCGCGTCACACTTACCGACAGAAGACCACAGGAGCGGTGCCTCATTTCTGAGTTTCGGGTGCGTTGGCAATCTCGCAGCACGCACCCTTCAGCCGGGAATTAAACCACTGGAGCAGTTATTCCTGGATATTGTCGTGTGCACTCAGTGATCTGCCATGCACACCTGTTTGACCTTTTGAGGACCGCAGGAGCGGTGCCTCATTCTGATTTTGATCTGTAAGTTCAGCATTTCTGCCGCGCTCACCTCCTTGTTTAGAGGAGAACCGCTGGAGCGGTTCCCTTGTGGATTTTCCTTTTGACTCCTCAGGAACTGCAGGTGTGGTTCCTTCTTGGCATCACACGTGAGCTCTGCAGTCTGCCGCTCGCTCCCCTCAAACCTTTTTTGGATTTCTTGGCAAAGACAAGTCTGCACACTGGAGTTGGTGATTGTTTTTTCGTTCCTTCTTCACACCCTTGATCCCTCTTCACATAGTATGTACTTTCTTTTTTTAGGCTTATGTGGGTTAGTGCACTGTCCTTTGAACTCCTAGGCCCACGTGATAGTGAGGGTATTCATTTTCCTCTTGTGGGTCGTGATAATTACAAAACAAACAGCCACAGGTGTTGTTTTGGACATTCTCTGAACCTGTCTCAATTTTTGGGAAATCATCCTTTACCCCGCATTTTTTACTCCGCAAAAACTTTTACAACGCAGGGCTTTACACCACAAAACTGTTACAACGCATACCCCAAAGTAAAGCCCCCATGGAGTTAGAATAGTGATTGTGTTGGAATGGGAAATACGTTATAACGGATTGCGTTGTAAAGCCCTGCGTTGTAAAAGTTTTTGCAGAGTAAAAATGCTGGGTAATGGCATGCGGAGTGAAAATGTGGGGTAAAGTGTCCTATTTCTATTTTTGTCTCACTACTACCTTTGGTCACCTATCCCCTATGATGTGCAATAGGGGTAGTCCCCCACTCACCTCCTTTACCTTCTCTGGATGATCTTTCGGATGGTGAGCAGTTTCATAAACAGGAAAAGAAAGGGGAGGGAACGGAGGGGGTTGTAGGGAATGAAACAATCTTCTCCTGTGTGGTATGGTTTCCAGTTACTTACCCATTTTTGTATGATTGTGTTTTCCAGAGAGTGGCGATGCCCACGATCTAAATGACGTGAGATCAACCCCATCCGGTGTCCTGGTCTTTCCAAAGTAAACCTGTGGTCCTACTGTGTTGACGACTTCTCCCACGTTTATGGTATCCCTCCTTCTTCCTTTTCCCTTGGGACCAATCGCCCGTGCTGCTTGATTAGCGTGGAGGGTTAGTCTGGAGGTGAGAGGGAGGACTATCTCCATTTCCGCGTCCTCTGGCTTTCAGGTGAGTGGATACGCGACACCTCGCAAGCCCAAAGTCACTCAAGCACAAATGTCATATGCGTACTTGCAAAAAATTTGGACTATGATATAAAAAGGTTTTGTTTTCATTACTATAGAACACAACATGGTGCCTCAGCTTTGGAATTTTAAATGGGCATATCATAGCCCGCATTTTTTGCAAGCACCCATATGACATTTACGCTTGAGTGACTTTGGGCTTGCGAGGGGCATATCATAACCCTTTTGTTTACGTCACGCACATGTACAATGTTTGTGCCTATTTGAGGGTGCCTTAAAACAGTGCGTGTCGAATTGGTTGTTACGGGTTTCATGGACTAGGGACCACCAATGAACTTTTGTCCTCAGGGCCCTGAGGCGTATCCAGAGATTTCTAAGAAATTTGATGGAAATTCTATACTATTTTGAGCCTTGAGAAAGTCATCATACGATGAAACATGTGTTGGCTGTATTCATCTTTGGTTTTGCTCATCTGTGGACTACAATCCAGATTGTTCATCCCTGAAAATTAAGGTATTTGCTACTTCAGACAAAAGACTTCTGTGTTCTGTGTGTGTAAACTACTGTTTAGACCTGTCGTTTCGACAGACCAAGATTGTAAAATTTGGTGGTGCTTTGGGACAAATTATTATTCATTAAGTATTGGGAGTGTTCTTATACTTTTCAACAGTAGGCGGGTGGTATAGTGTAACCAGTCCCTGTATAGCACACATGTTCCTCCTGATCTGGATCTTTACTTACCATTATTTGTGATGTGCAAGCTTAATTGATCACTACTACCCAATTTTGATTACAGATGCCACACTTTGCAGGAAGTTGGCATTAAGAGGGTAGGGACTTGGTAGTAGGGGTGGGCAGTGAACTCTGCCCTGCCAGCGGAGTTTGTGGAGTTTTGCCAACTCTGCGCTCCTCTGGGAGAATGAAGTTTGGCAAAAAACTCTGATTCTGCTGCGAGGCAGAGTTTGCACCCGCCGCCCACCTCTAGTGGAAGCCCAGCTTCGGCGGATGGCTCCAACCCGAAATGTGCCAGCACAGTCCCAAACAGACCCAGTACTTGCCTCCCTGGCTGCTCTCTGTTCTTCCTGCACACGTTACTGTCCCGTGCCGGCATGCAGTGGTTGCCGGGTGACTGACATGCATTGTGCGTGCTGTGCCCTGGTTGTATGTGAGCGAGTGTGTGTGGCTGCAGCCACTTGCACCGTGTCTAGCACTGCACCCCCAGGCATTACCGGGGAGCCCTGAAGGGGGCAGCGGAAGTGGCTCCCCGGGGCCATGGGAGCTTGATGTAGCGCCACCACCTGCATCCATCTTCTTGGGTAGCAGGGCGCCCCTTTCAGCATAGATCACTGGGGAGAGGAGGCGGCGCTGAAAGGTGAGTGCAGGGAGCAGGGACGATCAGTGTACAGGCCTTTGTTAACCCTGCAACAATAGCTACATAGCAGCATTTCACTGCATCGTTAGAGTTTCCATGCTAGGGTCACTTTAGGTAATGTTTTACTATTGTATGTGTTTTCATGTTAAGTTTCAACATGCTTCCCTTCAGAAAACTGAGCAAAACAACCAATTGGCAGCATTTTGTTGGTGTAACTAGTGCTCAGATACCACCTGCCAATTTGTTTAGCGCTACATAATAAAATACATAAGGGTGATGATAATTATTATGCCATGTCATGCCACGCTAGGTACAATCATGCCATTCAATACCATGTCATATTAGGTTATGTATAACTATTAGGGCGGAGTGAAACTCTGAGGAATTCCACTGAGTTTTTATGCAACTTAACGGAATTCCACGTAGTGCAACTCTGTGAACTCCGCCCACTCCTACCTGGTAGCCCATTGGCTAGTAGCCACCACATTCTCCAAGGACATCTTCTGGGCATAAATGTGGAACCTTGGGCACCCAGACCTCAGATAATGTCTGAATTGGATAGAGGACCGAAGAAGGACTGCCCTGCTGTTTCCTGGACCGGACAAAGGGAGGCTGCACTGAAGCCTGGACTGCACCTGCTGATTCTTGGGATAGCAAAGAGAGGACTGTGCCAATAGTGCCCTGCTTGAGGAAAGGTCATCCCCGAACCCCAGTCAGAAGAAATGACTCCAGGAGTTAGTCGGCTGACCTCATATTACAGCTACAGGACCACAAAAGCTGAAGATTCCAGGCATGGCGAGTTGTAGCCTCAATAGCACGCTGCTGACTGCTGAAGTACATCCTGGGAGAATGAGTCGCGATGCTCAAAAGTTGCACCCGAGTCTGCTGAACCAGAGAGAGTCATCTGAGTGCAGTTTGGTTGCCCAAGACAGACACTAGCCTCATTCAAAGGAAAGTGCTGAATCCGCTGTGACCAGGGACCAGTGGCAGCTAGTTTTTGGTTGTACTTCATAAGGACTTTTAGGGCCATAGACCCTTGCGCCCAAAGTATCTCCACCCTAACCATGGATCAAGGAGTAGCCTCAAGAAGACCCCTGTCATCACTGCAGCATCCGCAGCATCTGCAGCATCATTCAGCCTCCTGTATCCCTTGCATCAGGACCATTCCATTGAGGTCTATGGGGGTTGGAGCCTAAGGACTGAAACTGGATTGGAGACTGCCTTGGCTTTGAGGTAGCTACCCAAACAAGTCTTTTCGCCCCTTTAACTTGCTCCCTTCCAAAAGTTTCCCGTTAACTTTAGCCAGGGTAGTTGCCAATACTTGTTGAATTTTGAGTAAAAAGATTTAGAAATGGCTTAAATATATATCTTTGGAACCCTCTGAACACTACATCTTCAAATGTTTACAAAACTTTCAGTTACCTTTAACCACGATAGTTGTCAATGATTGTTGAATACTGAGTGAAAAACTGTGATTTATAAATCTCTTAAATATTTATATCTGCGGAACCCTCTGGTGTTTTGGTGTCTAAAAAGTCATAAAAAATAAAAGCTATTTTTATAAACTGGTGTCAAAATTCTTCTGTGTTGTGCTTCTTTCTTGTTTTACTGTTTTGGCACTTCTAAATGCTTTGCACTTGTTACTTTGACAAAGCCTGTCTGCTAGAAACCATAGCTTCCTGGGATTGAGCTATGGTTTTCTCAAACTAGCCTGACTCGATCCAAGATGGGCTGGTGAGTGTATTAAATGGTGAGGTCACACAACCACACCATATAATACACCTCTTTCCTCACATTGATGACTAGCAGTGGGATCCAGAACTTTCGTTTTGCAGTCAATAAGTTTGAAACCGCCAAACATCCATCATGTCGACACATAAGAAAATGTTTTCAACAATTTGCTAAGTTCTGAATCTCCAATATACCATTTTTTAAGAGCTCACAAAAAGTTCAAGGATGCTTGAAAAAGTTTAGGAAAAGTTTAGTTCACCCTGAAGTTCAATTAAATGAGGGTGTTGTGCAAGAACAAAAAGATAAGTGTGGGGCCTCAGCCATAAAGGAAGCCCTTGAGAAAGCCCTCAGAGCTTGCAAAGAAGTCCTCCATGCCCAAGCAATGTTGGACAATGAAATCATCCCTGACAGTGAAAAAAAAGAGAATGACAGAAGAGTCATTGAGGTAGAGGAGGAGGGGGACAATGAGAGTCTGGCCCACCACTGTCTGACAGAGGCACTTCTCCACATCGGGCAGACAGAAGAGCTTGATTTCAGAGAAGGGCAAAGAAACTGGAAGCCCAAATGAGTCTCCTAGAGCTCAAAGAGAGAAGGCTGGCCTTGGAAGAGAGAAGGCTGGCCCTAGGATAAAGGAGGGTCTAGCTGGGCTTGAGGCCCAAGCAAAATGGTGGGAACAAAGACAATGAGGTTACTGCACTGTATATTCTCTGTAAATTTCTCTGAGAACAAGTAAGTACAAGTGACTGAGCGAAAGGTTCTAGATCTGTTACCACGATCCCTGAGGGGTCGGAGTTGTCCTGTTCAGTGGTTGCCGGAAACTATTTGCTCCTTGTTTGGGCTTGTGGTGGCACTGTGAGCTAGCTGGTCTCTGGGCCAACATATCATGCGGGGTGCCCGGATTCAGTCTAGGCACCTTACCCAAAGTTTAAATTGTCCAACAAATGCGCAGATCCTACGGATTAGTGGGATCTACACAACACTATGACCTTAGATTGCGTATAGTGATTTTGCCTAAATATGTCAAGAGGGGTGACATAGATACATGGCTTGCATCTTATGAGAGAGCTCTCAGGTTGAGGAAGGTAGGTGCCCAGCACTGGGGCTCCTTACTGTGGGAACTGGTTCCAGTGGTGGGTAGAGGTATGTTTCTGGCACTAGAAGATGAGGTGGCAGAGTCTTACACTCACATGAAGGCAGCATTTGTTGAGCTCTTTGGTCTCATTCCCAAAGTGTACAGACAAAAATGTACGAATACAAACAAGGGGAAACACAGAGGTGGACTTTGTGGATACTTCAGCAAAGTCACTGGAAGGCTGGATTAAAGGTAACTGAGTTCACACACACAAAAGGTTCTACAATTTGGTGGTGAAAGAGCACCTCCTTACCAATTGTTCCTCAGAGAATTTACACCAAATTCAATTCAGTTTGCAATTGTAATTTATTTTTATTTTCATCAGTTAATTAAAACCAAAGCAAAAAAAAAAATATCAATAAATATGAGATTAGGATTATAAAAGATACCTCAGTGATCGAGGCAGTCTCTGGTATTGTCTTGTAACCTTAGTAATTTAATTTGAGGCGTCAGAGTTACGGTAAAAGATGATAGTCTGCTTATAAATTCATATCCCTCGAAAAGTAAAAACTATTACCACTAAAAATATAAGCTTATCAAATCGTATGGAGCAATTTGCCTGCATATATTAGTATAATGTAGTGAGGCCCTCTTAGACCTAAGTTGGTTCCCCATTTGTAGCTTTGTTTTATGTTTCATATACTTTACGTGTTTTAGGTGCAGTGCTTTTTAGCAGTGAGGTTTCACACACTTTGCTTGCATGATATTATTCTAGGAAATAAATTGTCCCAGTTGCTTGTTTTAGTTAGTCTTTTCTTGACATATAATCAGTACATTCTTTTCAAGACTAGGAACATAGTACACAATATCCTAGTGCTTGTGTTGCCTATTTGTGAGACAGCTTCTAACATCTAGAGATAGCATTGCAGCAGAGCTGTGCTTCTAACACAGTGTGGCTTTTATTATATAAATGTGCACCGACCCAGAAGGGGCAGAGGGGCACTCCAGCTTGGACCGTCATTGGAAGCCAGAGTGCCCTGTTCATGTTGCCATAATCACCTTCCACCCTGGTAAGGTTATGGGGTTGGGGGAGGCACAGTGAGCTAGCCAGTTATTGGGCTCCTGATGGTGTGGACAGACTTAGTCCCCCAGATTCTGAAGTTCTGTCGTCCTAATATGCAGTCTTGTTATCTTAGTAGGAACCTTATAGCATGGTGGCCAACATGGGACAGACAGGACACTAGTTATATTCAGTCACAGAACTCAGGGGTGGTCACTACTTATAGCGTGGGAAAGTTATGCCAGCAATAGTTCCCACTTTATTAGCTGAAAAAGAGCACTTCTCACTCCTCTCTGATAACATGGATTTTGCAGGATTTCTTGTAAGGTTCTAGTCACCACGTTCTAAAAGATTCCTTTATGCCATTTACAATAAAATCTGGTAGCTTGTGCATATGGAAGCAGCTGCTTGTTTAGGGCAAATGGATCAGGCTAATTTAGAGAATGCATTGGGTGTTGTTGATAAAGGAGTGAATACATTGTCTACTCATATTTATCCATTAAATAACATTGCAACTTCTGCAATTGATATCATACAAAATGACATGTCTTTTTTACAGCATGGGCAAAGCCAACTTAGATCTATTATGAGGTTGAGTTGGACATTGCAAGTTTTAAAATCGAACTGCATGCCCTGGAAGCACGTGAATGCAACAGAATTGTTCTTGCCTTTTAATTTGACAGATAAACAACAAATAATGGCAGAGAAAGGTGCCACATACATAATGCTTAATATAGAAAAAGTTTGAAAAATTGCCTTTTGCAGTAGCTGAAACACCATTAGTTATATGACTAATACATGAAGTTATTTCACTGCCATTTTCTACGTTTCATCATACATCATACTTGAAACATTTTCAAGTAGGCAGATATGGAGCGTTAGGGGAGAGGTTTATTCATGAGTTGTGGGAATGACCCTTCGATTACAGAGTGTGAGTGGGATAAAGGAGGTTTTTCATAGTGGAAATGAATGCAAAACGTTTGTAAGTCACTCCATGACATGTAAACAGGTGACACTGCACGGAGTTTGTAATGCATCCGTGGCCAATCTGGCATGTTACTTAAAGGCAACACCAGATTCGCCCAGTGTTTCAGTGGCTATCAAATGGAAGTTACTTGATGCTGAATGATCAAGGCTGTTGTGGGATGAGAGCAGGTTCTCCTATGTGATTTCTTTTTTTTAAATAGTGAACTTCTGTAATAACATACTCTTTCCTCCCACACATGAGATTAGGGTAGCTAGCTTGAGGCCTTCCATTCGTACCTTTAATGCTAATTTCGACAAGCTGAGCCAGCTGAAAGCACTATTGTTTCAGAAAAACGTGGCACTTACATCTGCCCATAAAACCTTTGGACTGCAAGTTACAAGGTCATCCTCTGAAATACAATTGCTGTTAAACACCAATTTTCCCCGACATTTTGGTGAACCTTTGAGTCACATCTTTATTGGGTCCAACAACACGGGTGTTGTACACTTTTTTATAGCGGTTGGGCCTGGTTTTTGTCAGCCGTTCCAGACTGTTTTCGGAGTGGTTCCATCTTTTATATACTTTTTAATTTGAGTATATTTGGAGGCATGCCACTTGTGTTATTCCTAATTGGTGGTATTTTAGTTCTACTTTTGCTGCTCCACAATGGATGCCCACCTCGAGGCCAAATGGTGATGGAACTACTGCACCTCCAGCTGTGTTGTGAACGCATGATACAGTACTTTGGTGTACCTTTATTGAAAGAGCTAAATGGCAACTGGTTCTTGTCCTTTTGGCCAGTATGGTTCTATTGTATGCAACAGATGTTCTGCTGTCTTTGATGCCCTTTCAGTGTACACTCGACATCCGTCTTGCAATTCAATTAGTACAATTTATGGACATGGATCTTCTGATGTCCCCGTTGAGGTTTCATGTTTGGTGTTGTCCTATGAGACTGCCATTGCTTCAGGATGCCTTTTATGAACTATTATATGGATATGGATGCTGGTGCTCCAGTAATCCTTACTTCAAGCTCTCCTACTGTGGGCACAGTACAGGATGGTACTACCTCAAGGGTGGCTGAGTATACCGCCCAAATGTGTTCCTTTAACTGACTTACTGATGCCATTGTGGTTCTGTCATCTGCGTTAGCTTGATCCATTCTGGATTCCATTGATATTGACAATATGGATAGGATGTTTTTTTTTTAGAATTTGTCTTTTCATGGCCAAGGGGATGGTGTAGTGAGGCCCTCATAGGCTTAAGTTGGTTACCCATATTTAGCTTTGTTTTATGTTTCATATTTTCCACGTTTTAGCTGCAGTGCTTTTCAGCAGTGACATTTTACACACTTTGATTGCATGATATTATTCTAGGAATATATTGTACGATTTGCTTGTTTTAGTTAGCCTTTTCTCGACATAATTCAGTACATTCTGTTCAACACTAGGAACATAGTACGCAATATCCTACTGCTTGCATTGCCCATTCAGTAGACAGCTTCTAACATCTAGACATAGCATTGCATCAGAGCTGTGCTTCTAGCACAATGTGGCTTTGATTATATAAATGGTGTACTGACTCGGAAGGGGCAGAGGGGCACTCCAGCCATAACCATCTTGGAAAGACTGCTGTGTTAGACATGCAGCTCAGTTGGCACTAATCTTCCAGCCTCTCAAAGGGATTGCCATCCACACTACAGACTCACTCTCAACGCAGTTTCCAGCTGTGGGGCTAAGGCGAATCCCTTAGATCGGGCAAAGGCAGAGGGTACACCCACTATGCTCTCAGTACAGGCTTATGAAATGAAATTAAATGAAATTTGTACTTGTAAAGCACACTTATACCCCCAAAGGGGTGTCCTGGCGCTGTACGCATACCGCTGTGGAACCCTTCCTGGCTTTTCCCTGTGAAATGTCCACTCCTGGGCACCCCCAGGGTGAAGCCAGGCATCCCAGCGCTGTTGGGGCCTTTGTGGAGATTAAGCAAGCTATTGCCCAGAGTTGCAGAGTGGGACCCATGATTAGAATAGGCACCGAGGCGAGAATTATCAGGTCCGAGGAAATTGAGCCCAAGACCCGCCAAGGCGGGAATTGAACCCTGGTCCCGGGCCAGATCTCTGCATCAGGGTCTGCCGCTCTAACCATTGAGCCACACTTCTCCACTTAGGCTTAGGGTTATGTAGGAACATCTAAGAAATCCTTTACCATGGTTGGCTTATTCATTTGCTTTAACATGTTCATAGTGCTGGTTACGTTGCTTTATTTCATCTGACTAATTATCGCAGCTCATCCTCTCTATGCAAGAGTATGATAGTTTCAATAAATGTATTGAAAACTTATCTCGTATCTCTCTTGTGCTTCGCCTAGGCGTGCATGAGTAATACAACGAAAGGGTGGGATCTGTTTCCAGGACTTCCTTGGGAGCTAGAGTGTCATGTTCAGGTTGCCATATTCATCTTCCATCCCATGAAAGCTAGGGGGTTGGCTGAGGCACTGTGAGCTAGCCAGCAATAGGGCCGACAACTCCTGATGGTGTGGACAGATTTGGACCCCCACATTCTGACGTTCTGTCATCCTAATATGCAGTCCTATTATCTTAGCAGGGAGCCGTACAACAATAACTTTTGATTAAAGGAACTCAGCTCCAGACCCTGCAGCCATGCCTTGTTGAAATTCGGCAAGAAATTTGATGAATCTACAGTTCAAAATGGGGCCTTCAGGCCTTAGGCAAGCAATTATGGCCTGTCTATAAGCTCTAATCCCTCTTGAGTTAAATGCTTTTCTCAGTAGACTTCTTTTTAAGTCCATTAAGACTGGACAGAAGCATACTAGTTGATCCTCTTTCGGTGACCTACATAGGCGGCATACCGTGCCCTCTTTCGCATACCAAGACAGTTACTTCATCAGCGATGAAAACACACAGAGGAAGAGGGTCAAGAAATTCTGCTTCATGTAATCTTAGTAGGTTTGACTAAAATGTAGGGCTGTTTTGAGCTATTTGTAGCTGTTGATAGCCTCCACAAGTGGGATCCCTTTGTCAGGGCTGATCTATCCTCGATTAGAGATTTTTCCTTTACACACATATTTAGCCCCCTTTTGAAGGTCGAGTATCGTAATGACTGGTCCCATATGGTGTTTGCTTAGAGTTCTCCTCTGGAACCATCAAGGAAAGACTTAAATCAAGACGTCAGGTAGCTAGTTATTATAGATCAAATTATTTAGTTGAGTAATGTGAGAAGTTGGCCTGAAATATGCTGTCCACTAATTAAAGTGGGCACCTTGCACCAGTCCAAACAACCCTTATGGTGATTAAGTCAAAGATAACCTTTATTGAAAGCTATCCTAGTGGTAGCTATGGAGAGCAGCCTTCAGGCTAAGTCTTGAAGGAATGTTAAGTACCTTGTTTTACCAGAATGCAACCTTATAGTATTGGTTAAATGAAAGGGAAACCACACAGTAGTTATAAAAATATGTATTTATTATATATAACACTCTCTAGTATCCTCTACCCGAGGATAGAACACAAATCAAATGATACAGTTGCAAAGAATCAAACGTAAGTAGCACAATACACAGAGGGCTCCCGGGGCAGACCAAACCATATACTAAATAAGTGGTATAAGAACCACGACTCGGGACTAGACCTAGTTTAGAAGGTGTAGAATCGCTGGGACCCCAAGGACCACCCAAGGTGAATGAGTAGGGACCCCACGGAGGACAGGTGCAGTGTAAGAACACGACTGCGTGCTCCGAACAATTCAATGGGAAAGTCGCAGTTGGAAAATCAGAGATTAAGGACCCTTCCCAGCATATTACGAAGACAGCCCTTGGAACTTAAGGGTTTGGAGAGCCACCCCACCCGTGGATACCTTTGTACCAGAGTTACCTATCCCAGAGGAGCCGGGTGCATAGGTGCGAAGTGGCGTCGGAAACCCTTGTCGTTTTCTATGGATGTTGACAAAGAAATGCTGCTGCTAGAAGAAAGAAAAGTGTCCGGTTGAATCCAAATGTGGATTCTAGGTGAGAAGAACCTGAAAGCAGAGGGGACAGAGTCTGGGTCACTTTGGAGTAACCAGGGGATCGGTAGACGAATGCCCACCGATGTCGGGTGCTTCAGGTGTGTTGACAGTGAGCTTGATTCTTCAGCTGCGAGGACCCGGAGATGTCTAGGATGACCAGGAGCCGGAGGCAAGCTGTCCCATGAAGGATGTCGAGTGCTGAGAGGTCGGTGTCTGGCGGGAGCACCAATCAAGCCTTGGCAGTGGCAAACAACTTAGATGGTCAAATTCAGTGTCGATCTGGCCCAGCAAGGACCAGAAGACTCACCACAGCACGGGGAGTCAGGGCAGGCCTGGAGCAACCCGGGGAGCCCAAATAAAGCAAAGTTGACCCTCAAGTGGACCCAAAGGCCGAAGGCACAGGAGTCGCAAGGGGCCCTCAGGCAGTTTCACAGGATACCAGCTAGCAGGGCACAGAGTGTGAGGATGCCAGAGTCCTTCTCAGAAAAGATGCGCTGGGGTCCGGGCTACAAATGGCCCAATTCACGGAATTGTTGCACAACAACAAGTATGTGCTGCTGCAAATAGATGCGGTCCACAGGGTACGGGTTGTACGGTCCCCACGAGGGATATCTGCCTCAAACTCAGTAAGAGGGCAGCTCAACCTCGGAGACCTTCAGAAACCCACCTCCTGTGTTGCTGGAGCCTTTGGAGTCCGCAGGAGCTCAGGGTCAGAAAACTGGTCAGATGTGTTACGGTGCCTGCGTTTGCAGGGGAGTGACTCCTTCACTCCAAGGGAGATTCTTCTGTTGTCTTGGAGGTCCACAGGGTCCTGCACGGAGCCTGTATGGATCATGGACAGTGGCGAGACTGGGGACGGCAAGGGAAGACGAAGTCGAGCCCAAGGGAAGTCCAGCGAAGTCCAGCGTGTCCAGACGGTCGAAGTGTAGTGGTATCTTCTTGCAGAATCTTGTCCACGTAAAATATAATGTCCTGTAGCCAGGTAACCCATTTTATACCCACGGGAAAGGGTTGGACAGATTCTTGGGATCCTCCAGGGGGGAGGGACAGGACAGGGGGCTGGCTACACCCATGTCCTTTGTCCAGTTTCGCGCCAGAGCAGGAGCAAATGGCTCCTAGAACTGGTTTGAACTGGACTATGCACAGGGACACCAAGTGTGCCCCTTGTGCAGACTTTCTGGCACTGAGACAGTGCACCCACCCAGCCCCAATGCACTAAATCCTGTCTGGGAGGTGGTAACACCTCCCTGTGACAGGATGCCTATTGTGCTGCCTTCCCCTGCTCGAGCTTGGCTCAGCAGCAGGAGGGCAGACTCGTGTCTGTGGCTGGCAGCATCCATTTTGTGCTGTAAGGCTCTAGAAAGTTGGTACCGGTAGACTTGGGTACCCCCAGAACCTCGGTTCTGGGGGGAAGAATCATAACTCCCACACCAGTTACTGGTGTGGAGGTATGATTCCAAGGTGTTTGACACCAAACACGACATACTTCGTTGCAGTCGTTTTCGAGATAGCATTTACCGCGAGGTTATCATGCACCTCTACCTATATGTCTGGTAGTATCACGTACAGCCTGGGAGAATGGTCTCCGAAGACTGCAGAGGGGCCCTGCTCATGCAGGAGCACCCGCTCACGCAAAACCCAGCACCCTGCCTTCAGGATTGTTAAGGCCTGCTATAGGGGTGACTTACAAAGTTTTAAGTGTGGTGATATATTTAGATATAGTGAACCTATATCTTAAGTAAGTGGTGCAATCGCCAACTTACACAGGCTGCAGTAGCAGACCTGAGGTTCCATTTTGCATGGCCTCTCATGGGTGGCCTAATACATGCTTCAGCCCATGGGAGGCCTCTGGGGTACCTATGCCCTGGGTACATGTGTACCATATACTAGGGACTTATAAGGGTACCCCAGTATCCAATCTGGAGTTGTACCAAAGTACTTTACACAACCAATTTAGGGAGAAAGCAGATAGACTGGGGTCCTGATTAGCAGGATCCCAGTCAGACTAGTCAAAAACCAGCAAAACACCAGGAAAAAAGTGGGGGTAACCATGCAGTCAGATCCTACCTTCCTACAAGTAAGTTATCACAAGAGCACTTCAGCCTGCTGCAGCACTTAATGAAAGCACTCTCTCTCGCAATTGCTTGCTGAGTCGGTCAAATCCTAGGCGAATCTGTGCCAGAAATGCATGTTTGGGATCTTAAAGACTTGTCAATAAGCCTTGGTGACTACACGGTTCAGAGAGATTGTCTCGACCTAGAAGCACCACACTCCCATAGATGATTGATGGAAGGAGTTGCGCTGCCATTAACAGTGACTGAGAGCTCAGGCCATTTAGATTGCCTGAAAGGGTTCAGAAGGCTGCAATAAGTGTGTTACCTGTTCTTATTTGTAATTGTCTTTTGGGTAAGAAGGTACCTTTGTCATCTATCAGGACTTCCAGGTATTTGTATGTATACACATTTTCAAGCGAGTGCTTGTTCATCAACCACGTTCGCCTCTTTGTACGCCTTGTGATGGACATGAGTTCTGACTTGCTTCTGTTAATTTCCAATATGTTTACCCTGGCGTAATTGGATAGTATATCTATCAGTCACTGTAGGCCAATTTTTAGGGAGCTGCAGAGAAACACATCATCTGCATACAGAAAATGGATTAAAGTAAAAGGTCCCAACTGTGGGAAGTGACTGTTATTCAAGTTGAGTACCTTCGTCAAGTCTAATAGAAAGAGATTAAAAAGAGCTGGTGCAAGCACACTCCCTTGTTTGAGGTTCTGGTTTGTTGGTCTTTTCCTGGATAGGCAGGTCACATCCCTTATTTTTATCCTGGTCCAGAAATATTTGTATAAAGCAATTAGATTCCACTCAGCAGGGGTGATGCTATGCCCAAATTTGTGAGCTTTGACCACATTTTACCTCGTGCCACACAATCAAAGGCCAATTTGAATTAGATGAAACATAGATGAACTGGAAATATGGATTTTTTT
This sequence comes from Calotriton arnoldi, assembly GCA_963921515.1. Classification (NCBI taxonomy): domain Eukaryota; kingdom Metazoa; phylum Chordata; class Amphibia; order Caudata; family Salamandridae; genus Calotriton; species Calotriton arnoldi. The sequence goes on along the minus strand of CAWUFW010000403.1, from coordinate 3,523,585 downwards.
GTTTTTCCATGATGAGAGCTAGAGCCAGGATGTTTGTTAAAGTGCTCGTACCTTTTGAGAACCCTGTTTGGTTGTGGGGTGCGATATTGTTTTTGCTTGACCATGTTGTCAGGTCAGTCAACAGTGCTGATGCAAAGTATTTGACCACATGTGGGGACCCGGTGTCTACCGGTGCCCTTTTATGCGGACGATGCCTTTATCATGGCCAAAACCGCCAGCGGATTGCAGTCCTTATTGAATTCTTTTGCCACTTCATGGAGGATCTGGACTTAACAGTCAACGCAAAAAAATCCTTTGTGATGGTAGTTGGTCCTCGAAGGGCTAAGTCACATACGTTTACCATGGGGCTGGTGTTCCCCCAAAGACAATAATTTTCTCTTATCTGGGTTTGTTGCTTGTCTCTTAGCTGTGTCAGTGCCATCATTTGAGCAGGAAGGAGGAGGAATTTATACGGGCAGATGCTGCTGTGTTTATTTTTGCCTCAAGATTAGGAAGAAGACAGGTCCATCCATTTGCGCCATGTGGCTGTGATAATTTGTCTCCGCAGGACACCCTGCACTTCACAATGTTTTGTAAATGTATGATGTTCCAAAGAAGCCGTACATTATCCCGCTGGTAAAACGAATGAATTTTTCCAAGCACGACCTGCCCTTTTGCACCTACAAATGCTTTCGGAAGAAATTGCTTTTAATGTGGCCTGTTTCCTGCAAGCCACTGTGAGATTGAGAAAAACTTGTGATTAACCACCCCAACTTGTCTGGCAATGGCCGCCTTTGTTACATGCAGGGTATGATTTTATATTGATTCTTTTATGCCTTTTTGAAGATCTTTATGCAATCTATACCTGACCTTTTTTTTATCATACATGTATCTTCTAGTTTTTAGATATTGTATATGCATGCTACATTTTTAAATTTGGCTTCTGTAGTTGTTTTGCTTTTTTTGAATTCTGCTTTTATGTTTTTCTTTAAAAAACTGAATAAAGCTTGCATTGATTGATTGAATGATTGATTGTATTTGGCCTTATTGTCCAACAGAGCAAATAGTAGGCAATGTTGTGGCTGGGCTCTATCACCACCCTTGAAAATCTGATTTATTATTGAGGACAAGTATGCGATCCGTGTAGCCTGAGGTATATTTGAGTTAATTAGTACGTTAGTCTTGTAAGGGAGTTTACTAACTGCCAGACGTTTTTTGAGTTGCGATGTCTGCTGACATACATAAGCTTCACCCAGAGAGCATCTGACCAAGGGGCATATTATCAACGGCCAGCGATAATTATCGCTGGTCGTAGCTTAGCGATAATTTTAGTTATCGCAGGCTATCTCTGGAATTTATCGCCCTGGTAGCGCGTTATTAACAACGCGTTTCTCCAGGACGATAAAAACTTCCAGAGATATGAGGTTATCGCTGTTTGCAGGGAACATCGCTGGTTTTCCAGCGATGTTCCCTGCAAAATGGCGATAACCTTGCTGATACGACCCACAGGGTCGTATCAGCATAATCCACCCCAATGTTAGGGATAGGTAAGTCTGCATTTTAGCAGACGTTAGTTTTGGAGAAAACAGCGGTTTCTCCAAAACTAACGTGTGCTAAAATGCTGGGGCAGTCTTGTAAATATCGCGATGTGAACATCAGCGATATTTGCAAGGTAGTCCATCTCGGGTACGCCCACTTTGCATCTCATTAGAGATGCAAAGGGAGGCGTTGGGAAAGGGGTGCTAACATGCGATTATGCATGTTAGCACCCTCTTGTACATAGGGCGATAGTCTTATCTCCGCTTTTTTGGCTTTTTAAGCCAAAAAGCGGAGATAAAGCCCTTGTAAATATGCCCCTTAGTTCTCCTGTCCTCCCATTGCTGCTTCTTTTACAGCATTTTTGCAACTCTCAGTTGGTTAATGGCAAGAGGGGCCATGGCGTTTTTCTCAGCATTCGAAGGGCTTGATTTACTTTCTTTAGCGGCAAACGACAGGCCGGTGATGTTTCCCACTGGCCGTAAGTAAGATGAGAAAGCTTTTTAACAAGTACTGGGATTATCCCTTGTTTTGAGATCGGATAAGAGTGGTACAGAACAGTTTTCAGGATTACACTGGGTGTTTATTTTTGACCCTGCCTTTTGTTATTACCTCTACCCCCATGCATGCCATTTTAGAAATTGAGTTATCAGCACTCTTTATTCTTTTATAATCTACTGTGTATAAGCTGCTGACATCTTTTGGTTTTACCAGGACACTGGGTAGAGCTAGGTTTAGTTCTATTACTTGAGGAAGATGGTCACTGTCAGCAGTTGCTTCAATATTGAAAGAAGTTATCAGAGTAAATAGATGTAATGACACCAAGGTGGAGTTGAATGTTGGGTGTGAGCACGGCCCATAAAACTTGAAATTCATAGGGATGCCACTGGTGTTCCTACCATTTAATAACGCCCTCAAATCAGCACATTCGAGATCTTCTATAAAGTGTTCACCCAGTTTGTCAAAACGACGGTCTTTCCTTGTACATTGAATAGGAATTTCCCAATAAAGATTTCGGGGTAATAAAATGTCATCTTCCCCAGAGTTCTGTAGAAGATTCATATTGAAGTCACCTGTTAAGTTGGTACTCAGCATTCGAGTCCGATGCGTCAAGTCACATACCAAGGATACAAGTTCTGGACGTGAGAACCCTTTTTGTCTCAGGTCTGGGTGTTTATAGACATTTATCAAGAATATAGATGTTTTTCCAAGTGCCTCCCACTTCTTTAACACCAGGACTTGGATACCTTGGTCAGTTTCTTTATGAGCATCGGCTTCAATTTGTAAAGATAAAGTTATGTTTACCGCTAGACCTCCTTTTGAACAACTGCACTTAGAATGCCTAATTGCTGGAATTATGTAATGCATGCAACCTATGACTGAGAAGTTAAACCAGCATCTAGTAGTTTCTAAGCTACCTAGCCCTAGAGACTTGGGCAATATGGCCAATGAATGGGTACAGATTGGGGTGCCCAAAAAGCCCTGCTGGTGATAACAAGAAATGGGATCAGACCCTCCTTCAGGGGGAAGAGATAAACAAAACTAAAAAGAGACCCCTAAAGAACCCCAAAAGAATGACCAAAGGGGTAAGTTCCAGTTCCCATTCCAGTCTAAGTGGAGAGAGTACCTGGGAAAGTATTTTGACCCTTCAAAGGCAGAGGTGTGCTGTGACTGTCAACAGCCATGTCACAATAGGTGGGATTCTGTGTGCACCAAAAAGTCACCCACTGGTGACCCTCCCAAAGACATTATTAGTGTAGAGACAGGGGAGGAAATTGTCCCTGGGAGGACCAAGTGGTGCACTGAGGTCACCTTAGTTTATGTAGATGGGCAGGAAATTGAACCCTTGGCACACTGTCTTCCGCATATGGAGAAGTACAGGAAGTGGCCAAGAATCAATGGGGTTGAGGTCAAGGCTCTAAAGTATACAGGTGCCAGCATAACCATGGTGATGGCAAGCTGGGCTTCTCAGACCATTTAACCCCCAACGAGGTGCACCAGATAGTCAACTCTGACAATGCAACAAAGTCACATCCCATGTGTTGCAAAGTCATCCTGTGCCCTGGGCACCCCCCAACTTTTTGCTGACTGGTACTGGTGGTAACTGACTCTGACTGACCCTGGGCTTTGCCTAACCAGGCCCAGGGCCAGTGCTATGCTGAAAACACTTAGAATACAGTGAAAACACCTACATACACTAGGGTACACTATGGGTTGGGGTACCCCAGTGATTGGCATGACCTACCCTATAAGTCCCTAGTATATAATAGGGCAGGGGAATTGAAACTACCTATCAGTCCCTAGTATATAGTAGGGCATGGCTGTTTAGAGGCCAGCAGCCTTCTGCACTTGCATGTGTACACTGCTGAGGCCTGAGGTCAGTTTTAAAAGCAGCCCTGGGTGCCATGACTGCTTTTAAAAAGTAAATTGTGCCCAAACTCGACTTTGGTGTTTGGGGCACTTAAAATGGATAACCTACAATGTTATGGCATATTATGAACCCCAAGGGTCTCCCCTAGGTGTCCCAGGGGTGGGGGGTCAGGTATCTATAAGGTAGACCCTTATAAAATTAGATTTATATGCCCTGGGTTAAGTGAAATTTACATTTCACTCATCACATTGTGATAAATTGCTGCCCAAATTCGACTTTGATGCTAGGACCACTGTGAAGTGAGGATCTGGAATATTTCTACAGATTCAGAACCCCTAAAGTCTCACCTAAGTGTCCCATGGGGTGGGGGTCCTGTAGATATAAGCAAAGTACTTATAAAATATGTTTTTGTAAGTCCTGGTGCTGGAAAAATGGCTCAAGTCATTTTTCCCATTGTAAATCCCCTGCTACATAGGTTAACATGGTAGGAAGTTATTAACTAATAACTCTTGATAGGAGAGGGCTAGAAGTACCATTCAAATACTTCCCGAATGGTATTAATAAATCCCACAATATAATATTGTTGAATTTCTCCTCAAGTGTACATACGAAGTTATAAGACTTTCTTGTTTGTAGGTCCAGATTCAGCCTTCCAGTGGTCTGCCCTGATTGGTCAGAGTTAAGTGGATTAGCCAGGACCCCTTGAAGAGGTGATAAAGAGCCCCTGGGGTTAACCAGCTCTGCTGGCAGGGCAGTGTGCTGTTCCACAGGAATGCCAGGCCAGGGGGAGGAGTCGTAAACCATGGTCTTCAAAGAAGAGAGCAGAAACCAGTGTCATTTACAACTCTGAACTTTCCACCTCAGGCAGATGGTAGGATTAAGGAAGGTATGAGCAGATGCAGGGGGGAGTCTAAGTAAATTAGCCATCCTAGGGCTGTGTTTAGCCAGCTGTTACCTCCCTGCTGGAAAATCAGCCATTATGAATTTGGAAGATTTGATGCACTCTGGGACAAAATAATGCCACACTCTACAGGATGTGGTCATGTCTTTGAGGAGTCACCCTGCTCCCATTGGTCAGGAGTGACCTCCTGCCTGACCCAGAGAACTTGGAATAAGTATCTGAGAGGGGCAGAGCCCTCCAGATCTGCTGCTTGATACGGAAGAAAGCAAGACATAGTGCCATGCTGAAGTGATGTGCAATTTCTAAGGCCTGCCCTATGAAGACTGCTCATCTGAACCTACAGCCCTGTGGACTACCTTGCTGGAAAAGAAGTAAAGAGTGGACTCCCTGCAAGCTACAGCTTAACAGAGCTCACCTGGATCATCACCACCAAGAATCCTCAACCTGGAAACCTATCAGTGGATTTGTAAGGGTTTTGTCCAAGTGGATTGTGGGAACTGACGTCCTCAACTTTCAAGGACCATCTTGGAGCTTCCAGACCCTTGGAGCGAGTTTGAGACACTTTGGGACCCTTTGGGGAACTTCAGGAAGAAGTTCCAGGAGTTTGGAGAACTTTGGAGCAACTTTGAAAAAAAGCTCCAGAGGGGGACCGACTCAACCTGGTCAGCCAAGCCGCCTGCCTTCAACCGCGAGCCGGCCAAGCCATCCAGGTCGTCCCGCTAAAGCTCAGTCGGTCCGACTTCCAGAGTTTGACCGGGAGTAAAAGAAATCCGAGGCCGGCGAACACTCACCGAATCCGGCCTGGTGAAGAGCATCGAGGGACCCCGCGAGAAAAAGCTCCAGAAAAGTTTCTAAGTCCGAAGGTAAAAACTGTGACCGGGACCTACAGCGAGGTGTAGCCGCCCAGGGCTCCATCGCGGTCGGCCTGAAACTTTGACTTTGGGTCTGTCTATCGCGAGCAGATATTCCAATATGGTGCTATAAGTTTCTAAGTGCTATAAAGTTATAAATCTTTAAAAATTAATATCTCCAGTTCCCTACATTGGATATTTGTCGTTCTGGTGTCATTTTAAAGATAAAAATAGTTCCTATGTTTATAAATTGGTGTTGGATTTTTATTATGCATTGTGTCTTAATTATTTACTGAATTGGTGATTTTAAATGCTTTACATACCTGTCTTTGAAGTTAAGCCTGCCTGCTCGCAGCCAAGCTACCAAGGGTTGAGCATGGGAATAATTTTCTAAGACCTATGCTGAGTCCTATTATGTGTTAGTGGCCTTATTGCCAGTGGCAGACCTACATTTGCCCCTACCAATAATCCACTTTCCAACATTTGGTGCTCAGCGGTGTGGATGAGGACTTGTGTTTAGAAAGTACACCTTTCAGTAAAGTGAATTAAGATTATAAAACGCCTCTAAATTGCCTTAGAACAAAACTTTTGAGTTTAATTTTTGGAATTTGGACTAAACTGTTTTTAATCCATTGTTTTGATTTTTCCAAATTGTTCTAAGTCTGTTGTGCCTAGTTATTGTGACCCAAAACTAGGGAACCATAGAGCTGGATCTGGCTTAACTGTCCCAGTTTAAGATAGCTGATCTTAGGGAACAGTGTAGGCTTAGGGGATACCTGCTACCAAGAAGCTTAGGAAGTCAGGGTTTATTGAGTCCCTAAAGGCCTGGGCTGGGGGAGCTGAGGAGAGTCAAGGGGGGATAGAGGGTGTCCCCCCCAACCTCATCCAAGAGGAGGTTGAGGATGATGCCTCTTCCATTTTATCTAGTGTTAGCCATATGAATCCAGATGGTGAGAGTGGGGAAGGGTCCCTTACTCAGGGACCACCACCGTCCCTTGCAGAGAGACAGCTTGAGGCTCAATTAGCTTTGATTGCCTTGGAGAAGGAAAAATTGGAATTGGCTAAGAAGAGATGGGAGAGGGAGGAGGCTTTCAAAAGAAATGGTGGCAGTGAAAATGATGAAGATTTTGAAATGTCATGGGGTGGTGGATTTGATCCCAAACTTCCCAAGGGTATAGTACCCAAGTACACTGAGGGGGATGACATTGACAAATGGCTAGCAGCTTTTGAGAGGGCCCTTAGAAGGAGTAGGGTCCACTCTAAGTATTGGGGTGCACTCCTGTGGGAGTTGATTCCAGTAGCTGGGAGGGATAGGCTCCTGACCCTGAAGGGAGAGGATGCAGAATCATACCAGCAGATGAAGGCATGCTTAGTCAAACGATTTGGTCTGACTCCAGAGCAGTACAGGGTGAAGTTTAGAGGCACCCAGAAATTGAGTTCATAGTCTTGGGTAGACTTTGTGGACTTTTCAGTGAAGGCACTGGAAGGCTGGATTGTTGGTAACAAAGTTGACACATATGAGGGATTGTATAATTTGTTTTGGAAAGAACATATTTTGACTCATTGTGTAGAAGAGAAGTTACGCCAGTATCTAGTGGACTCTAAGCTGACAGAGCCCAGAGAGCTGGGTGAAGCAGCTGATGAGTGGGTGAGAATTCAGGTTTCCATACAGCACCAGGGGGGTGACCAGAAGAAAGGGGGACAGGTCCCTCCCCAGGGGAAAGCCCAAGGGAAAGAAGGTCAAAACCAGAAGGAGTCCTCCAAAGACCCGCAAAAACCTGCACAAGGAGTGGGGGCCCGAGCTAACCCAAATCCAAAGGGAGGTGGAATCAGGAAAGAATGGTAGGTTCTTTGATCCTCAAAAGGGGTAAGTGCTTTGACTGTAACCAGCCATGGCACAAACAGGGAGATGCTGTCTGCGCCAAGAAGCTCCCCCCTAAGGGGCCATCCACAGTGATTGCCAGTGTCAGTGTAGGGGTGGAGAGTGGTGCCCCAGAGAGGGGTAGTCAGGTGGTGGAAGCAACCTCAGTGTCCCTGGGTGGGGTGAATATTGCAACCCTTGCTGCCTTACCTCCAAACATGGACGAGTACAGGCAGAGGCCTAAAGTGAATGGGACTGAGGTTGAGGCTATCAGAGACACTGGGGCTAGTGTAACTATGGTCCTGGATGAGCTGGTGCCTCCAGAAGGTTGTTACCTGGTGAGTTTCACCAGGTGACTTATGCAGACAGCACTACCAAACTCCATCCTATGGCTGTGGTGGACTTCGAATGGGGAGGTGTGACAGGCCCTATGAAGGTAGCTGAGTCAAAGGTGCTCCCAGTCCAGTGTTTACTGGGCAATGATCTTGAAGCCTCTGTGTGGTCAGAGGTGGAGAGAGGACTCCATATGAAAATATTGGAGCTCCCTGAGTGGGTATGTGCTGTGACTAGGTCACGGACTAGCCGGAAGGGAGGGCCTGAACACTTGGACCCTGGAACAAAGGGCCAAGCATCCAAGGACAAGGGTACTGGGCCTGGTGAGCCAGCCCAGGGAACTCCAGAGGTGCAGGCAGAATCTAACCCTGATGGGGAGGATCTGGCCTCTGAGGGAGGGACTCCATCCCTGCCAGAGCTGTCAGATTTGGCAGAACTGACAGGAGCAGGTGGACCCTCCAGAGAGGAGTTCAGTAAGGGACAGCGTGACTGTCCCACCCTTGAGAGCTTGATGCGGATTGCTTCCAAGCAAGAGGAAGGGGATGACAGTGAGTTTCACAAACTCTACTGGGAAGATGGACTGCTTTATACTGAGGCCAGAAACCTTAAGGAGGGGGCCACGAGGAGGTTGGTGGCGCCCAAGATGTACAGAGAGTTCATCCTGACTTTGGGTCATGATATCCCCTTGGCAGGACATTTGGGACAGACAAAGACATGGAACCGGTTGGTGAACCATTTCTACTGGCCCCATATGTCTGAAAAGGTAAAGAAGTTTTGCAGCTACTGTGTCACCTGTCAGGCCAGTGGCAAGGCAGGGGGCAAGACAAAGGCTCCCCTAATACCACTGCCAGTGGTTGGGGTCCCTTTTGAAAGGGTGGGGATGGACATTGTTGGTCCCCTGGACCCACCTACTGCATCAGGGAATAGGTATATCTTAGTGGTAGTGAACCATGCCACTAGGTACCCTGAGGCAAACCCTCTTAGAACCATTGATGCTCCTGCAGTGGCTCGAGCACTGCTTGGTGTGTTCACTAGAGTCGGTTTTCCAAAAGAGGTGGTGTCAGATAGGGGCACAAACTTCCTGTCCAGCTATCTGACTGCTATGTGGGATGAGTGTGGTGTCAACTACAAGTTCACCTCCCCCTATCACCCACAAGCAAATGGTCTTGTTGAGAGATTCAACAAAACCCTGAAGGGCATGATAAATGGGTTGTCAGAGAAACTCAGGAGGAGATGGGATGTTCTCCTCCCATGCTTACTGTTTGCCTACAGGGAGGTGCCACAGAAAGGGGTTGGTTTCAGTCCCTTTGAGTTGTTGTTTGGACACCCTGTGAGGGGGCCATTGAGCCTGCTGAGAGAGTCTTTAGAGAAGCCTCTTAAAGAAGCAACGGACAATGTGCTTGACTATGTGCTAGGCCTGAGATCTAGAATGGCAGTGTACATGTACAAGGCAAACAGGAAACTGGAGGCCAGCCAAGAGCTCATGAAGCACTGGTATGATCAAAAGGCTACTATGCCTGAGTATACTCCAGGACAATTGGTGCGGATGTTGGAGCCTGTGGCTCCCAGGGCCCTCCATGACAAGTGGAGTTGGCCCTATCCAATCTTAGAAAAGAAGGGTGAGGTTACCTATTTGGTTGACCTTGGCACCCCCAGGAACCCTCATAGGGTCCTGCATGTGAATAGATTGAAACCCCACCATGACAGGGCAGACATGACCATGTTACTGGTCACTGATGAGGGTGTGGGGGAGGAAACTGAGCCTGTGCCCGACCTCCTCTCCACTAATGTGCAAGATGGGTCAGTGGAGGGGGTGATACTCTCTTCCAAGTTGACAGACCAGCAGCACAGAGACTGTAAGCAAGTGCTGGAGCAGTTTGCTGGCCTGTTCTCTTTGACCCCAGGCATCACTGAGTGGTGTGTGCACCACATTGACACTGGTGACAGCCTACCTGTCAAAAATAAACTGTACAGGTTGTCTGACCATGTCAGAGCCAGCATTAAAGCTGAGGTTGCTAAGATGCTGGAATTGGGGGTAATTGAACCGTCTGAGAGTCCATGGGCCAGTCCAGTGGTACTGGTGCCTAAACCTAATCCTCAGGGGGGACCCAAGGAGTTAAGGTTCTGTGTGGACTACAGAGGATTGAATGCAGTCACAAAGACTGACACTCACCCTATACCTAAGGCTGATGAGCTCATTGACAGGTTAGGGGCTGCTAAGTACCTGAGTACTTTTGATTTGACTTCAGGTTACTGGCAGATTGCCCTCACTGATGGAGCAAAGGAGAGGTCAGCATTCTCCACACCAGAGGGACATTATCAGTTCAAGGTAATGCCCTTTTGCTTAAAGAATGCACCTGCCACCTTCCAAAGGTTGGTGAACAGGGTCTAGTCTGGGTTGGAACAGTTCAGAGCAGCTTACCTGGATGATATAGCTGTATACAGTTCTACCTGGGGGGTTCACTTTAGCCACCTAAGAGAAGTGCTTCAGGGCATGCAGCAGGCAGGCCTGACTATTAAGGCAAGCAAGTGCCAAATAGGGCAGAGTTCTGTGGTGTACCTGGGCCACCTGGTAGGTGGGGGCCATGTACAGCCTCTCCAAGCTAAAATCGAAACTATTTTGGATTGGACAGCTCCTGTTACCCAGACTCAGGTCAGGGCATTCCTTGGACAGACAGGGTACTATAGAAGGTGTGTTCAAAATTATGGGACCATTGTGGGGCCCCTAACAGAACTCACTTCTAAAAAGGCCCAAGAAGGTGGATTGGACCCCAGAGTGTCAGAAGGCTTTTGACACTCTGAAAGCTGATGTGTGTTCAGCACCAGTGCTACTGGCCCCTGACTACACAAAATAATTTGTGGTTCAGACAGATGCTTCAGAGCAAGGAATTGGGGCAGTGTTGTCACAGCTAAATGAAGAGGGCCTTGATCAGCCAGTTGCCTTTATTAGCAGGAGGCTTCTTCCCAGAGAGCAGAGGTGGAGTGCCATTGAGAGAGAGGCTTTGCTGTGGTTTGGTCCCTGAAAAAGTTGAGACCATATTTGTTTGGGACTCACTTTCATGTTCAAACTGACCACAGGCCTCTCAGATGGCTCATGCAGATGAGAGTGGAGAATCACAAGCTGTTAAGGTGGTCCATTTCCCTACAGGGAATGGACTTTACAGTGGAACACAGACCTGGGGTTGCCCATGCAAATGCAGAAGGACTTTCCAGGTTTTTCCACTTAGCTGATGAGGATTACCAGGGTGTAGGTTAGTAATCCATCACCTTTCGTTTGGGGGGGGGCTATGTTGCAAATTCATCCTGTGCCCTGGGCACCCCCCAACCTTTTGCTGACTGGTACTGGTGGTAACTGACTCTGACTGACCCTGGGCTTTGCCTAACCAGGCCCAGGGCCAGTGCTATGCTGAAATCACTTAGAATACAGTGAAAACACCTACATACACTAGGGTACACTATGGGTTGGGGTACCCTGGTGATTGGCATGACCTACCCTATAAGTCCCTAGTGTATAATAGGGCAGGGGAATTGAAACTACCTATCAGTCCCTAGTATATAGTAGGGCATGGCAGTTTAGAGGCCAGCAGCCTTCGGCACTTGCATGTGTGCACTGCTGAGGCCTGAGGCCAGTTTTAAAAGCAGCCCTGGGTGCCATGACTGCTTTTAAAAAGTAAATTGTGCCCAAACTCGACTTTGGTGTTTGGGGCACTTAAAAATGGATAACCTACAATGTTATGGAATATTAGGAACCCCAGAGGTCTCCCCTAGGTGTCCCAGGGGTGGGGGTCAGGTATCTATAAGGTAGACCCTTATAAAATGAGTTTTATATGCCCTGGGTTAAGTGAAATTTCACACTTCACTCCCCACATTGTGATAAAGTGCTGCCCAAATTCAACTTTGATGCTAGGAGCACTGTGAAGTGAGGATCTGCAATATTTCTACAGATTCAGAACCCCTAAAGTCTCACCTAAGTGTCCCACGGGGTGGGAGTCCTGTAGATATAAGCAAAGTACTTATAAAATATGTTTTTGTGAGTCCTGGTGCTGGAAAAATGGCCCAAGTCATTTTTCCTATTGCAAATCCCCTGCTACATAGGTTAACATGGTAGGACGTTATTAACTAATAACTCTTGATAGGAGAGGGCTAGAAGTACCATTCAAAGAATTCCCCGAATGGTATTAATAAATCCCACAATATGATATTGTTGAATTCCTCCTAAAGTGTACATACAAGAAGTTATAAGACTTTCTTGTTTGTAGGTCCAGATTCAGCCTTCCAGTGGTCTGCCCTGATTGGTCAGAGTTAAGTGGATTAGCCAGGCTTGAAGAGGTGATAGAGCCCCTGGGGTTAACCAGCTCTGCTGGCAGGGCAGTGTGCTGTTCCACAGGAATGCCAGGCCAGGGGGAGGAGTCGTAAACCATGGTCTTCAAAGAGGAGAGCAGAAACCAGTGTCATTTACAACTCTGAACTTTCCACCTCAGGCAGATGGTAGGATTAAGGAAGGTATGAGCAGATTCAGGGGGGAGAGTCTAAGTAAACTAGCCATCCTAGGGGTGTGTTTAGACAGCTCTTACCTCCCTGCTGGAAAATCAGCCATTATGAATTTGGAAGATTTGATGCACTCTGGGACAAAATAATGCCACACTCTACAGGATTTGGTCATGTCTTTGAGGAGTTACCCTGCTCCCATTGGTCAAGAGTGACCTCCTGCCTGACCCAGAGAACTTGGAATAAGTATCTGAGAAGGGCAGATCCCTCCAGATCTGCTGCTTGAAACGGAAGAAAGCAAGACATAGTGCCATGCTGAAGTGATATGCAATTTCTAAGGCCTGCCCTATGAAGACTGCGCCATCTGAACCTACAGCCCTGTGGACTACTGTTAGACTTGGCTTTTTCAGCGGGTTTACCCCCAGAGTTTTTGCTTTTTGGCCTCCTGTTTTTGACCCTGTGTGTGTTGGTTTTAGGACTCTGGGCACTTTACCACTGCTAATCAGTGCTAAAGTGCATATGCTCTCTGTGTAAAATGTGTTATGGATTGGTGTTTCCATGATTGTCCTATTTGATTTATGTGTCAGTCCCTAGTAAAGTGCACTGCGAGTGCCAGGGCCTATAAATCAAATGCTGTTGGTGGGCTGCAGCACTGGATTGTGCCACCCACGCAAACAGCCCGTAAAGTGTAACTCTGGCCTGCCATTGCAGAGCCTGTGCGCAGCCTGGGGCTGCCATGTCGACTTTGCAAGTGCACACACTTGCCAGTCCCTAAACCTTCCCTTTTCTACATGTTTGTCACCCCTAAGGTAGGCCCAAGGTACCCCTGTGGGCAGGGTGCATTGTATGTGAAAGGTAGGACATGCCCTGGTGTGTGTGGCATGTCCTGATAGTGAATTACAGCCTATTTCGCTTTTCACTATTGCAAGGCTACCTGTCCCCCATAGGCCAGAATGGGCAGTTTTGATTATTACATCTTATAATCCTAACTGACTCCGGGAACATGGTAGAAATTAGAGTTTAGTATGCCTGAACTCAGAATGATAAAATACATATTTTAGTGAAGTTGGTTTTAACATTCTGTGTTTGAAAATACCACTTTTAGAAAGTGGGTATTTTCTTGTCTAACTATCCAGGCCTGCCTCTGCTAGGTTGTGTATTCCTTGTCTGGAGTTTGATTGACAGGGCTGGGGATTCCAGGAGACAGAATGAGTCCGCCCAGTGGTGAATAGAGAGATCTGCATCTAGATGGGAGGGAGGAGTTGCACCTGGGACCTGAATAGGACTGTGCCTGCCCCCACAGTGCTGGCTCCACCCCCTGTGGTGCGTCTGATGTCTCTGCCCTGCACTGTGAAAGAAGAGAAGGAATCATGTCAACAAAGTGCTCCAGGGCTGTGCTTTCCCTCCACAATGCTGGCTCCACCTCCTGTGGGGCGTCTGATGTTTCTGCCCTGCACTGTGAAAGGAAAGAAGGAGTCTTGTCAACAGAGTGCTCCAGAACTGGTTTGGACTAGGCAAAGGCTTCTCTGCCTCCAGAGAACAAAGGAATTTGGGATATAAATATTAGGGCCCTGACCCCATGAATTTAGATCTCGTTGGAATCAAGGAACCTGCCAAGACGAAGAGCTGGAAGAGCTGCCAGGAGGAGTACTGCCCCTTTGCTGTGTTGTTGCTTTGTTGGGTTGGCCTGCAGCTGCTGCTTCTGCCTTGGGCAGTGAAAGGACTGAACTTTCTACAAACTTGTGCTGAGTATCTCCAAGGGCCTGGAACCGAGCTGGCCTCCTGTTAAGAAGTCTCAGGGACTACAAAGACTTCACAAGCCTCTGGGTACCGCTTCTGGAACGCTGTTTCAGTTGCCACAGAGGAAGGGAACTGCAACCGACTCCGTCAACCGAATCCATCCCTGACCGGTGACCTGTTTGCACCGCAGACCGCATCGCCCCGCTTCGCATCGCAACCCTGGTCTCACCGTAGGCGGCGTCCGACGCCGTCAACACCCGAGCCGCTGTTTGCACCGTGACCTGTGGGCACACGCAGTTCGCATCGCATTGCTTCACTGAACCAGCCGGACCCAACCGACGCGGACGCTGCAACTGGCTCAACAGTCGTGACCGCATTGCATTTGGGGCACCGCTCGCACGTTTGCGACGCACCGCTCCGACTCGCACCGCTGTCCGACGCCAGCTCCCGCACTCCGGCTTGGTCGCCTGCATCGCAACCTGTCAGCACCGCATCGAGTATCGTCTCACCCTGCATCGCACGCCTTGGACTCACCGACTCCGTCTGCACGACGCTCATTGAGCCGCTGCCTGCACCGCATCGAGGGACACCGCACCTTGCACCGCTCCGCTTTGCACCGCAACCGCGACGAACGCCGACCGGCTCTCACACTCCGTGCCCGCCACAACGAGAAAAGGTACTGTGACCGAGTCTGTTCACGACTCTGCTGGCCCGTATTGATGCGGTCGGCTGGAACTGTTAGACTCTGTGGTTTTCAGCATCGCGGTAGACTCGGACGGAGCTACCGACTCGTACGAACTTTGCTTTTGTGTTATTCCTGCAAAGAAGAATTTACCTTATCAAGCATTCATTTTTAAAGTATAGTATTGTGGATTTTTGTCGTAATTGGTCTTGTCTTGAGTATATAAAAATTGGTTATTTTTCTAAACTGGTGGGGTGTCCGTTTGTAGTGCTTACACTGTATTACTGTTGGTTATGTGCAAATGCTTTACACACTGCCTCTGAATTAAGCCTGACTGCTCGTGCCAAGCTACCACGAGGGTGAGCAGGGGTTACTTCACGAGTGTAACACCCTTACCCTGACTAGGAAGAAGGGTCCCTACTTGGACAAAGGTGCAAGCCCTTGCCAACTAGAGATCCCATTTCTAACATGACTACCTTGCTGGAAAAGAAGTAAAGAGTGGACTCCCTACAAGCTACAAGTTAACAGAGCTCACCTGGATCATCACCACCAAGAATCCTCAACCTGGAAACCTACCAGTGGATTTGTAAGGGTTTTGTCCAAGTGGATTGTGGGAACTGACGTCCTCAACTTGCAAGGACCATCTTGGAGCTTCCAGACCCTTGCAGTGAGTTTGAGACACTTTGGGACCCTTTTGGGAACTTCAGGAAGAAGTTCCAGGAGTTTGGAGAACTTTGGAGCAACTATGAAAAAAAGCTCCAGAGGGGGACCGACTCAACCTGGTCAGCCCAGCCACCTGACTTGAACCGTGAGCCAGCCAAGCCATCCAGGTTCGTCCCGCTAAAAGCTCCATCGGTCCGACTTCCAGAGTTTGACCGGGAGTAGAGGAAATCCGAGGCCGGCGAACCCTCACTGAATCCGGCCTGGTGAAGAGCATCGAGGACCCCGCAAGAAAAAGCTCCAGAAAAGTTTCTAAGTCCGAAGGTACAAACTGTGACGGGGACCTACCGCAAGGTGTAGCCGCCCAGGGCTCCATCGCGGTCGCCCTGAAACTTTGACTTTGGGTCTGTCTATCGCGAGCAGATATCCCAATATGGTGCTATAAGTTTCTAAGTGCTATAAAGTTATAAATCTTTAAAAATTCATATCTCCAGTTCCCTACATTGGATATTTGTCGTTTTGGTGTCATTTTAAAGATAAAAATATTTCCTATGTTTATAAATTGGTGTTGGATTTTTATTATGCATTGTGTCTTAATTATGTACTGAATTGGTGATTTTAAATGCTTTACATACCTGTCTTTGAAGTTAAACCTGCCTGCTCGCAGCCAAGCTACCAAGGGCTGAGCATGGGAATAATTTTCTAAGACCTATGCTGAGTCCTATTATTTGTTAGTGGCCTTATTGCCAGTGGCAGACCTACATTTGCCCCTACCTATCCACTTTCCAACACCATGCCAATGGTGGAATTGTAGTGGGGAGGAGTTCCTGGCCTAAGGAATGCAACTGTGTGCTCTGCCATTCCAGTTGAGTGTCTGCTAAAAAATGATCTTGAAACTTATGACTGGGTAGAGGTGAAGAGAAGGACTCATGTCGCAATGCTGGTTCTCACTGAGTGGGTGTGTGTCTGTAATAGAGCACAAGTGACCGACAGGAAAGTCAAGGAACATTAGAGCCTGAAAGAATGGCTCTGGGCCTTTACAGCAGGAGACAGGACAGGATGTGTGGTCAGTCAGCTTCCCAGAGTCCATAGGCCCCAAAGCAACTCAACCTTAATAGGGAGAATCTGGTGCCTGAAAAGGAGGGTGTTCCCTTGGCAGACTTGTCAGAGTTGGCAGAGCTCCTGGGAACAGGACGGCCCTCCAGAGAGGACTTGTGCAGGTACAGAACACACGTACCACTATTGAAGGCCTGAGGCAATTGGCTGAAATGAGAAAATAAGGAGATGTCACTGGTAGCCATAAGTTATATTAGAAGGAGGGAGTCCAGAACAGTGAGGCAAGAGACCCCAAACCAGGGGCAAGCAGGTAAGAAGTGGTCCCCCAGCAGTACTGTAAATTCTTCAATAAACTAGCCCAGGACATTCCCCCACCTGGTCATCTGGGGCAGACCAAAACCTGGGAGAGTTTGAAAAAGAGAAGGAGTTCTGTTGCTCCTGTGTCACCTGTCAAGCCGGGAGGGAAGCCAAACTCCCCTTATACCACTACCTATGATCGGACCACCTTTGAGAGTATGGAGATTGACATTGTTGATCACTTAAATCCCCAAACGGTACCTGGAAACAGATCTGTCCTGGTGATATGTGGACTGTGACACCAGATATCCAGAGGCCTTTCCACTCAGGGTAGTGACTGCTGGGCCATCCGTTGAATCTTCACGAGGGTGGGGTTCCCTGAGGAAGTCATCTCAGATAGGGGGACTGCCTTTATGTCTGTCTATCTGAAAGCAATGTGGGATGAGTGTGGGGTCACTTATAAGTTAACCACATCCTACCATCCCCAGGGTAATGGTCTGGTTGAAAGATTCAACAAGAGCATGAACGGCATGATTATGGATTTACCAGAGAAAATCAGAAGGAGATAGGATGTTTTCCTGCCATGCCTTCTGGTTATCTTCAGGGGGGTACCACAGAAAGTAGTGGATTTCAGTCCATATGAGCTAATTTTTTAGTGTCCCCGCAAGAAGTCCACTGAGTTTAGTGAGGGAAGGAACCTAAGCAGGATATAGTGGACTATGTTCTAGGCCTTCGTTCCAGGATGGCAAAGTATATGAAAAAGGCAAACAGGAATTTGGAGGTCAGTCAGGAGCTTTTTGAGGGTCACTGGTATGACCCTCAGTGATGGAATAACAGTCAGGACAGTTGCTCCTTATGCCCTACCAGATTTTGGAAAAGAAATGGGAAGTCACCTACCAGGTAGGCTTAGGAACTCCTAGAAACCCTCACAGGATTATCCATGTGAACTGGATCAACCTCTACCGAGCAGACATGACTATTCTCATAGTGACACATAGAGGGGACAGGAGGGAAATGAGCCTCTCCCTGAATTGCTGTTAAGTTATGCCAAAGATGGCTCTGTGGAGGAAGTAGTTCTCTCTTCATCCTAATAGACCAACAGCAAAAAGATTGCTACAGCCTGGTAAAGCAGCTTGCTGGTCTGTTTTCCTTGACCCCAAAACTGACAACATCGTGACCCATGTGGTGGACACTGGTGACAGCTTGCCTGTCAAAAGCAAAATGTAAAGGTTGTCAGACCAGTCAAAGCTGGTATCAAGGCTAAGATTGCCAAGATGCAAGATCTCGGGGTGGTTGAGCCCTCTAGCAGTCCCTGGGCCAGCCCAGTAGCACTGGTACCAAAGCCAAAACCCAAGGAGGGCAATCTTGAGATGAGGTTTTGTGTAGGCTACAGAGGTCTAAATGCAATGGATTATCCACTTGAACTGGCTCAACCTCCACCATGACCGAGCAGACATGAATATTCTTATAGTGACACAAAGAGGGGAAAGGAGGAAAATGAGCCTTTCCCTGACTTGCTGTTAAGCTATGCCAAAGATGGCTCTGTGGAGGTAGTAGTTATCTCCTCATCCTAATAGACCAACAGCAAAATGATTGCTACAGCCTGTTAAAGCAGTTTGCTGGTCTGTTTCCTTGACCGCAGATAAGACAACCTGGTGTACCCATGATGTGGACACAGATGGCAGGCTACAGCATGCCTGTCAAAAGCAAAATGTAAAGGTTGTCAGACCAGGTCGAAGCTAGGATCAAGGCTGAGGTTGCCAAGATGCTAGATCTTGGGGTGGTTGAGCCCTCTAGCAGTCCCTGGGCCAGCCCAGTAGCACTGGTACCAAAGCTAAACTCTAAGGACAGCAATCTTGAGATGAGGTTTTGTGTGGACTACAGAGGTCTAAATGCAGTCACCAAGACTGATGCTCACCCCATACCCAGAGCTGATTAGCTCTTTGACAAGTTGGGGGCTGACAAGTACCTAAGCATATTTGATCTGAATTCAGGTTACCGGCAGATAGCCCTCGCCTCAGGAGTGAAGGAGAGGTCTGCCTTTTCAACACCTGAAGACCACTTCCAATTTAAAGTGTTGCCTGACTTCTCGAAGTCAGAGCCACCCAGAGTTGAGCTAAGGTTTTCTCAAACGAGACTGAATGGACTCAAGTCAGGTTGGTGAGTGTATTATAGTGTGAGATCACACAATCACACCAAATCATATACCACTTTCCTCACAGGAAGTCTAAACATAGTTGTATATAGTTACCTTGATGAAGTAGCAGTAGTAGTACAGTGCAGTCTGCACTGTTTTGGCTCCATTTTTTCACCTTGGTTTTCTGACATACAGCTGCAAGAAACCGGCAGGTCAGTAAAGCTATCCACGGCAAAGGACCCTTGTGGTCTTCTGTTAGGGAGCAGATGTCCAGTTCACCTAATATTTCACACTAAGCAGGGATATTATGGTCTGAATGAAAAACAGTAGCAAATATGTCTGTCACATCCCCATGGCTTGCAGAAATAAACCTAAACAACAGAGAGTATTTACTCTTCAAATATGAACATATTTTGCATCCTGTGCAAATTTCAGTACATACTGCTTTGTAAACCTGCATTCTGTTAAACAGGGGTAGAGTGATAAACAAGCATTTACCACTGTCAAATATGCTATATATATGTACATAATACCAATTTTCCAGTCAATCCGCCCAACAGACATATGCCTTAAAATAGGCCATCCATAGCCCTCCTTATGTGATTCAGCCCCTTTGGGCTCATTCAACCGTTTAGATTTCCTGCCACAGAAGCAGGGATTTTTACCCATTAGGGCCAGCAAGGGAGAGACACTTAGGTGAAAAACTTCAGACACAGTGTAAAGGTGGCATTTCCATTACAAATGAGGGTATTAAAGTGAGACAATTGGATTATTAGCTGGGGTGGTTGAGAGACCTCACCAAGTAATAATGACTCTACTCTGTATCAAATTCGGTTAGGTTTCTTTAAATCAAACCTTAGCTCAGTCCTGGGTAGCTATAGTGCAGAGGAGCCCAGCTTAATTCAAAGGAAAACAAACATGCAGCATTTATCAGCACCAACAGTCAATAAGTAAGAGAAAGACACAATAAAACCCCATTTCAATTGATAAAAACAGAGTATATGTTTAGCTTCAAATAGACAACACAATTTCACAAATCTGAGGAAGGGAACCAGAGTTATCAATTTATAAGAAATTATAAACCTTGTGAAAATATTGGAAATTGTTATTCACTCATAGTGGTAGTCTATGAGCTTCAAACGTGAGGATCCGGGTCAAAGACAAAGTTTCAGGCTGACTGTGATGGATATCGGGTTCAGATGCCATCACTGGGGTGTCCCAGTGAAGATTTTCCCTTTGCATTTAAAAACTTTTCTGTGTCTCTTTTTCATTAACGGTGAGGTGGCAGGGTCTTCTGAAGCTTGAGTCTGGGCTTGGGTTCGACATTGATGGGTTGGCCAAGTCCAATGGTCCGGTGAAACCTCAGTTCTTGATGGTGTTTAAGTTACCAACAAACTGGCAAGTACTGGTAGTGTAGAAACCTCAGACTCTGTGCTACAAAAAACTTTATCTTTGGCTCACAAGCTGCAATCCTGTGATAAGAAAGAGTGCACTCAAGCACAAGCCAAGGGTCCAGGACCTGAGAGGAACCTCCTGGGGCAAGGACTCAATCTTTTGGCTACACCAGTGGAGCCTAGGGCAAATTCAGTGCAAACCGGTCAGCTGGGCCCTCTGCGGGGCAGGCCTTTAGCTTTTGAGTCCCTGAAGCTTAACAGGAGGCTAGCCAAATAGCCCTCGGAGTCCACTCATTGGTCCTTGGCACAAGTGGGAGTAGGTCCAGCCCTTGTGATCTGTTTCCACAGGCTCAACAGCAGGAGCAGCCCTTCTGTGTTAGACCTGTCAGCCTTACGGTGATCTTCTCCCAATCTTTTTGCATGTTTGCCTCACATTTTTGCTGAATCTTTCTCTTGGCTTTAGGACTCTGAGCATTCTACCACTGCTGACCAGTACTAAAGTGCATGTGCTTGTCCCCTGAACATGATAACACTGGTGTATCCACAATTGGCATATTTGATTTTCTGGTAAGTCCCTTGTGAAGTGGTGTACCATATTCCCAGGGCCTGTAAATTAAATGCTACTAGTGGGCCTGCAGCACTAATTATGCCACCTACTTAAGTAGCCCTTTAAACATATCTCAGGCCTAACACTGCAGAGACTGTGTGCAGGTTCACAGCCACTTCGACTAGGCATTTGAAACCCCTTCTCAAGTCTTAAACTCCCCTTTTATTGCATATGTTACCCCTAAGGTAAGTCCTAGGTAGCCTATAGGACAGGGTGATATGTAACTAAAAGGTAGGACATGTACCTCCCAAAGTCGTTTTTCACTACTGTGAGGCCTATTCCTCTCATAGGCCAGCATTTGGAATTCCTTAATATTCTTTTAAGCTGTAATTCCTGATCAGAAAGGAGTAGCTGCATCATGTTTCATATCTTTGGAATGGTAATGATAAATCCTCTTTAATAGTAAAGTTGGATTTAACATTACTATTTTAGAAATGCCACTTTTAGAAAGCAAGCATTTCAGTGCTCTTACTTCTCTGTGTGCCTTGCAGACTGTCTCAAATACACGTCTGCGGTGGGATGGCTACACTTTGTGCATTCCCTCTAGACAGCCACAAACACAGGAAGTTTAGGTGGGTCTGAGCACTCATCTGCATTCTAATGGCTCTTCCTTGGCAGGAAGGGAGGAGGGGGCTGACATTTACACCTGAATGAGGAGTACTTGTCCACACACAAAGGGCTGATTACCCCCTACTGATAGTCTAAATCCAGGTATAACAAGAAAGGAACTCTGTGCACTTTAAATACCCTTCTTTGAAGTCACCCCCACTTCCGAGGCACTTTTATGTATAAGTACTGGGTCTCTGACGCTACCAAGACAGATCACTACTGGATCTGTGAAGAACTCTGCCAGGAGTAAGGACTGCTATGCTACAAGGAGTGCCACTCTGCCGAACTGCTTTCCAAGCAGGACTGCTCTCTGCTTTGATGAGTTGCCTTGCTGCCTACTGGTCTCTGCCCAGCTGAGCAAGGACTGGACCCCTCTCATCTGAACCCAGAGTGACTCCAAGGGCTTGCTGACTTGCTTCCTATTCTCCTGAAGTCTTAGGAACATCAAAGACTGCCTGCAGTCTGCAACCAGCACCTGGACTCTGTCTGCTGTGAGTCCTACTCTGCCAAGTGGTGCCAATCCAGTCCTGGGCCCTTGGAAGTGAGTATCTGTGCTGCAACTCAAGAAAACGAAAGTATCAATGACTTTGCTCCGATCAAAACCAGCGCATTTCCACTCGATGCTGACGCATCGCCACTGTTGCTTGAGCTGTGGACACCGCATCGCCGACTTCGCGACGCATCGTCCCTGGACTCCGACACATCTTCGACTATGTGTGGCTTGGCGCCGATGCATCACTCCAACATAGCAGTTCGACGATGACGCTTCACCTTGATGCCTAACACTACCTGTTCTTTTTGCATCCTCAACACTGCTCAGCTCAGAACTGACACATCACCTACATCTTCTCGATCGCAGTGACACATCTCCTCCTCTGCTTTACTCATCGAGTCCTCGATGTCGACGCTTCTTCCATCCAAGGAACTTTCTCAGCGGACCCGGTGTGGGTTCTATTACCGGCCTACCCTCCATCGTGGTTGACCTGCACTTTGGATTTAACCCGGTCTAGTGTGACCTCAAATTACCTTTTAGCACTATTTGTTGTTTATTCTTTAACCCCTTCGATGCGCGTGATGAGCTCAGCTCGTCATGCTGTGCGGTAGCGCTGTGCGCATGACGAGCTGAGCTCGTCACGACCACACCCGCGATCGGAATGTCCAGCACACGAGCGGAATTCCGATCGCGGTCAAGGGGTTAAAAAATCAGGTGCAGTTTTTTTTCTCCTTTTCTCTCTGAGTCCAGCAGCGTTCTGAGACTGAAAGCCAAGAGTGCCACTTCTATACCAATATAAAGCTTTTGGGTAGGGAGGACTCACTAGCCAATGCGCCTACAATACCCATGGGACAATCCCGGACACTGTTACATAATTTCCTGATGGTTGGCACTAAACATTGCCACAGTGCATTTCTCTGCCCGAATTAAAGCTTTCGGGACCCTTTTTTCCTGGAGGAGAGTCATGGGCACACCCCTGAGGTGTGTCTAGTATAATGAGCCAACCCTCCTGGAAAAATGGTTCCACAACGTGCTTTGCCTCTTTGGAGGAGATGCCAGCCATGTTCAAAGGAGCGGGCGAGCTAAGTTGTGACTCAAATTTGCCTCTCAAAAGCGCAGCCTCTTTGAAGCTGGAACATTAAGCCATTTGAGGCCACCACCCTAGACCATACTGGCAAGAGGAGGTCGCACCTCTTTCCCTCACCAGACTCTTTGTTCCACTTCCGGGGAGAGCTTCACACCTCTTAGCAGGAAGGCATCAGGCTGTCTCGGTTGACAACTGCTGCAGTTAATCATCAGAAGAGGTTACTGGAAGTTGGGAGAAAGAAGAGGTGATTTTGTAAAGTCATCTTTTTATTAAAAGTTACCATAAATTAAATACATCATTGAGTTGGGTTTAATATAAGGATTAATTCGATACCTTAGAGTACAAGGTTTGTAGTCCCAAATGGAAGGTAGCACTTATTGTGTGAGCTAGTGAAACTCCATATTAACCAATAGGGACACCAGCCTTGCAACAGGGAAAATTTAAATTTTGATTTTTAACTGTCAGGACTTGTTAAGTATAAAAGAAACATTCCCTTCTCTTTAATATTTAGCACCTTTGTTTGTGGGCTCGTAAGGTCTTCCCTAGGGATGACTTAAAATTATTAAAAAGGGTGGTTTTGACCTAGCAAAAGGATTAATTTTGCCATGTCAGATTGGCAGTTTAAAAGCTGACAACTAGGCTACAGTGGCAGACCTAGAGCCACGTTTTCACCTTGTCACTGTAGTGGTGGCACAATCAGTGCTGCAGTCCACTGGTGACATTTAACTTACTTGCCCTGGGTACATTTTGTACTGTATTTTAGGGCCTTACATATAAGTTAAATATGCTAATCAGGTATTAGGCAATTGCACATACATTTTAGGGGTCAGAGCACATGCACTGGAGCTTGGCCAGCAGGGCCCAGGGCACTTCAGAATAAAACAACTAGCAGCATCAGTCCAAAAATGTGGGGGTGATCATACAAAAAGAGGCACATTCTTACAACTAGGACTGCACTTCCATAGAGGGATACATTACTATTACTCATATTGCTCAGGACCCTTATTACTCACATTACTCAGGATCCTGAAGTCCTGGAAGTTTTCTCTTTCTACAAGACGGGCTGTCGGGCCTGCAAAAACCCCCAAGGGCCAATCAAAAACAGTAAGGTGCCCCACCATCTATGACTAGGAAAACTGGTAGATGTCTTAGACATATACTCTGGCGCTTTGTCATATTGTGTTTACTGAGTATGTTTCAATTTACCTCTGCCAATGCTTTTAATAACAGCTTGAAGCCTGTAGGGCTATTCCAGCAAGGGGGTTTCCCCTGTTCCTGGAGAGTTCAAAGGTTTCCAGCATTTTCATTGATGCCAGGGAGTTTCCAGCAAGGGGACTTTCCAGCAAGGGGTTTTCCCATGGGTGTAGAGAGTTTGAAGGTTTCCAGCATGTTCCAGAAGTTAGGGGAGGGGCGTGGCTGACAGCAGTGGCTATAAATGGAACATCACCCCCAGCACTCATGCTTGCTGTACAATGAAGACTTCCTCACAATAACAGCCCTAAAGAGCACCACAAACAGTTTGAAGAGGCAGGTCACATTTCCAGACTTCTCTGGATGATCATCACTCCACGAGAAGAAGAGCACAACTTTGTGGTAACACACGTGCCACTCTGCGCTATTCAGAGCCACTGTTAACCCAATTAGAACTCTCTCTGTAATGCTTAGGTTTTGAGCTCTGATTAAGGATTTGTGTTTTTTGAGAACCGCTCTGAAAAAGGCATCAGCTGCTATGATTTTGGGGCAAATTCGAAAGGAGCATATCAAGACCAAATGTTGCATAATACTGTGAGGTAACAGCTTCTACACTGTGCTGATAACAGTGTCCATAACTTATTCCTGACACGCATATGTAGTAGCAATGATTCTCATGCATTGACTACCATATGAAAACTCCTGGCGCACTTGTAATGTACTCGTTCTTAGTGTGATGTTATGTGATGTGATATGTGACCATCTAGTAACCCTGGTGTGCTAATATTTGTTCTCTGTGTTGTTCTGCTAATCCATGGATATTGCATTGATCGATGATGAAAAACTGCATGTTGTCAATATTATCCTGTGTATACATCGGTCATTAACCTGAACTGTGCATGATGTTATGGTCAGTTGTACGTGTATTTTGATATTCTCTTGAGTTCTCGTATGTGTCTGCTACTATAATCCAATCCAGAGTACAGTGGGATAGGACCAGATTTCTCATCCAGTAAAAAGGCTGGAGGATCTGCGGCTGGGTTTACAATAGGTATGTGCAAGGGTCAGAGGGGATTAAACAGCCTATACCTAATACTGCATTTCTACTAACCACTTCCTCCTTACTTCCAGGGTCTAGGGTTCACAAGTAAGCCGCACACATCCAGAAAGAGAACGGGAGCCACAGAGATGGGAAAGGGGGCAAGCACAGGTATAGCTGGTTGATGTGGGGCAGCTGAGAGGGAAAACTGAGTTAGGCCAAGATAATAACTGAGTAATCTTCTTTTAGAAAATTCAAGCCTGTCGCAACTATCTGGTGAGCATCCAATGCCGACGCTATCCACAGAACTGGGCCATGCGATGATGACATCTCTCTCTCATCCCACCCCCTTTCCCAGGACTGTCCCAGTGCTAAACACATTCCACTGTGAATGGGGTTTAGGCATTCTGGTGGAATTGGGAACTAACAAGCTGAGTCGCCGTGGTGTCTCCGTGTCACAAACAGGTCAGTGCTTGACATGGACTTTGAAAAGTCCTTGATCAACATACCAAAATAGCACAGCTGGGGGACACTATTTCTGGCAGCTTTACCATTGCCCAGTTTGTGTTTGCTCGAACTTCAGGAAAGCCACTTTCCCCTATCTTTGTAATAGAGAGGGGATTACAAAAGAGATCAAATTGAGGCATTGGGGGAAAGTTGGTGTTGGGAAGGGGTGGATGGTGTGTGTGTATGTGAATGTTTGTTTACTATGGCTCAGTCACCACTGCCATGCATTTCTATTGTTCATGATCTGCCCTTGAAAAGGTTACAAAATGTGTCCATCCATACCTGAGGATATCTGCTGACACCAAGGATTCTTGCCATAGGGATGCATGCAGCTGATAAATAATCACCAATGATAACAGGTGTCTTTAATTTTGGTGCACAGCTGTAGTTTGGGATGATCTTTTGATGACCCGACAGCAGCCAGAACATTCCCTCAATGGCCATTGCTTCAGAATAGCAAGAGTCAAGAATCCGAAATCCCAGGGTGATTTGAGGAAGAATATTGGGATTTTGGTTGATTTCATTTGTTGTAAAAACCATGGCAAGCACAGTTTGATATTGTTCCATATTCATTCTGTTGAAATAAAAGATACTGCTATAGCCTAAGTGAAAAACTTCCAAAGGTTTTCATTAAAAAAAGAAAATCAAGTTAATACTGCTGTATACTCTGTACCACCAATTCAGGAAGGTTATGTGAATGATGAATGTACATAATACATGCAGACAATTGTAACCTACAAAATGAGACAATTAAGCACAAATTAATGTAACTAGATCTTTACTTGGGTACCAACTCAGCCAGAAGCAAGACACTTAAGACCAAAGGATGAAACTCGAAAGAAGGGAGAAGAAATACCTGCAAGCAACAAAATGTAGAAATGGGTACGAAATGCAATTGTGAATCATTGAGTCATCTAGAAATGAATAATATAATAATTTGAAAAATTGTAATAGGTGGCTAGAACCTACAAGCTCTTGTCATAAAAACCTAGAGCAATATTGGCTCATACTGAAATGAGTATCAAAGATAGAAATCATGATTTGAGTTTCTATTGTTATAATCACATCTCAAATACTGCTGTAATTTTTGGACTCTACAATGCCAGACTGTTGTAGGCTGTGTGAAATAACGTAAATGGCAATGGAGCTTATTAAATAACTGAAGAATCCACTCCACTAAAAATATTGTAAGATGTGTTTCATCGTCTCACTAACAAATTGAAAGTGTAATGAAGCAGCAACAAAAAGGTGGATATATTCATTAGAAGTAATAACGTTGTAGTTTCTCATTACTTTTTGCACCCCTTACAAAGATAACAGAGCACTGTGTGCTTCTCTGCTCTCCTTCAGAAGACCCTGAAAGTGGCACAACCTGCAGTGTCAAAACAGAAGCAGGCTTCATAACAATAGGGTAGGGGCTTTGCAGGGTTCGCTAGGAAGAGACCTTACTATCAAACCAATCTACACAGGGTACACAGCACATTGGGAAAGTCTAGAGTCTTAGTAAGAGCACAGACATGGTTATCAGTGTTCAAATCTCCTTTATATAGGCGCTACTCCCCCTCTGGGATGAAATCCAAGTTCTCTTTCAGGGAGAAAGGTGCCACACTTATTGCTCATCTCTTGCATTCCAAGGCTCTGGGTCACTGTCACAATTTAAGAATAATAGTATAATTACTCAAAAGGAACATAGAAGACAATCCAAATCGGTCCACCTGTTCCAACAAAGTACTGTATATTAGACAATTGGAATGTTGGGAGCTCCATTGAAAACAATGGCGAGGCTCCGAGCTTATAATGGCTGGTATAAGCCCGGAGCTCCAACATTCCAATGTTTCTTTGTTCACAGCTGTGGCTGTGAACAAAGGCTTCAGGGAGCGTGAGGGGATTTCAATCCCCTCGCGCTCCCTAAAGCCTTTGTTTTATTTGTTAGAACATTCTGCCCTCTAGTGGCAGAATGTTCTAATAGCCTTATAGCCCTTCATAGCTGGGCTATACTGGCTATTAAAGTCCCGCTCCCTTGTTAAAGGCCCTCGCCTTCGGCTCGGGCCTTTAACGCTGGAGCAGGCCTTTAATAGCCAGTATAACCCACTAAGGCGGGCTATAAGGCTATAATAATACATCAGTGAATAACGTAGGAAAAGTGGGGTTAAAGGAAAAGACAACAGAAACACTGTTTCGAATGGTGTCAATAGCAGCCTAAGATTGTTTCAGAACAATTGCTTGCATAGCTTAGATTGAGAGAGAGACAAAAAAATTGACACTTTGTTAATCAACAAATACTAAATATATATCACACCAATGGCATTTATAGCTTACCTCTCGCTCATACAGTGACTAGCCCCAGTCCTACCAGAATTCAGACCTGGAGCTTAATGACTGAGGAATGAACCTGGGACTGCTGGAATAGAGCAAGGCAGAATGGTGGTACAGCAGGATGGTTGCTGAGAATGCCACAGAATCTGATACAAATGGCACAGATAGAGGGGCTGCCCAGATGGACAGCAGCAGCAACATGCTTCTGGATACAGAGCAAAAGAACTTAACAGTCAAAAGGGGTTCAGAGGACAGGCACGGGTGTGGAACTGAAAAGACTTAAAATAACGAACAGTGAGGGATCGCAAATGCAGAGTGACAAACTGACGGAAGTGTAGTAAGCCAAAACAACTGGTAGAAGTTTTCAGTCACCAACCTAGTAACTGTACTGACCTCTTGTTTTCATTGACCCATAAGGCAACAGAAACATTAGCCTAGCTTCCATGTTCATGTCCTCCATATTAACCAATTCTGACCTCTTTTGAAGTTAAAGGGTGGCCTAACCTTGCATGCCCAAATAATGTTATTGGTTAGAGTGATCTTCCCTAGCATTCCTGATTGTTGCCAGGAGATCCAATGCCATTCTATCCCAAGCAGTGCATGGGACAAACCAGATCCAAAAGGAAAATAAAGGATTCAAAAGGATGGCCTCAGAACACTGCTGGAGCTCCAGATATCCCTGGAGCCAAATCACAGAATGTAAGTCCTCACACATAGCATGTCAGCCACTGCCTGCCACACAGGTCTCTGAGACAAAACAGGTGACCATGAATTCTAGACACAGCCTCAGTGATGCCATCTTCATAACCAAGAGGTCCAAGTGAATGCACACATGAAGACCATACAAATGAGCTGGAGATCAAGTGGAGAGATGGTCCACTTCACAAAAGACAAAATTCTCTGCTATCCATCAATGTGAAGGTGCTCTATTCTTCAGGCCAAACACAAAGATACTTCCACGTAGCCACACCGGAAATCATTCTGAGACAATTCTGTATCACACTGAGGCAGAGGATATGGTCATATAAGATCCTTTTCAAGAAGAACCTAATAGAAGCACAGTTTTAGATAATGAAATAAGAGAAAGTCATTGTTTCCAGCCTCATGAGGAAGCACACTGTAGAAGTCATTAGCATTGACAGGGATACAAATGGTGAGCACTGGCACATCTTGTGGACATCTTGATGCAGTCACTTGAGGGTGAACACAAGAGGGCAAAGGAGCTGATGGTAGTGGTCTCATTTGCAATGCTAACCTTAGAAGCAGAAGTTGAAAATTAATTCTACCCCCTGACCCCATTTCACTTATGAGGAGCCACAGTTGAAGGCACACAATGTGTCACTGTAAACTGTATCATATTAGTACCTTGTCCTTTGCTACTTCCTAGAGGAGTTAGTGACTCCTCACAGAAATGTATTTAGCAAACGTACCTCACAGGTGCCAGGTACTGTGAAGGACACACCATGTAAGCAACCTATCTGTGTGTGTCATTACAGAGATGGGTACAGGCTGTATACACTCAATTGTGGCCTTAGCATTTCCTATGCAGGGACCTGCTTGAATACCCATCCTCTAGAGATGCGGACAAGTGAGCAGTCCTGATATTTCAAAATGCTATTGAGGAGACTTTTATGAGAGAAAGCATCCTCTGGTTAGTCCTGTTTTACCACCCCAAATTTTATGAAGCCTTGCCAGCTCCATAGAACCAGTGCCAGTCCTGACAGATGAATTACTAGTTACTACATGTCATCAACTCCATCCAAGTCCTTTCCTATCATGACACGAGGGCTGTGTTATGATGCAAGTCTGCAAATCTGTTGTGGTATTTCTACATCACTATCCTAGCTAGGAAGAAATGGGATGTTGATGCTGTAGTTCTCCTCACTGATCTGTATGCATCTACATACATGCATTTGCTATTGTCCCATCATCAACATGTCTCTTGGACAAGAGACTGAGCAGAAACTTGAGATTCCCTTTGACCCTTACCTCATTCCTTGTCACCTCATTGACCATGTAAATGTCTTCCTTTTGAGCAATACCCTGCTGTCTCAGAGATGTCCTTCTTTTTACCACTGTGTGGTCTTTACACCATATGGCCTGCGGACAAACTTAATCTGGTTTCACAAGCCATATGTTTGACCTACGACAACGTTGAAGGAGGAAGGGTGGATACAGAACAATGAAGTGAGACACCTCATGCGACGACCTTGAAAGTTCAAGTTGACCAGTACTTCCTTTTGGTGAAATGAGCAGAACATCATGGATGAGGAAAATGCTGGCAACGAAGCAAATGGAGATGACAGACATTCAAAGGTGATGAAGTCTCTGGTAAGGGCTCGGAGTGTTGAGTACACAGATATAGCTGGCTCATCAATATACATGACTGTGCCCATGGACCATGGTGCACACAAGGTGTAGACCATAGCAGAGAAAAACATGAGTGAGGTTAAAGAGAGTGACTGATACAAAAAGAAAGAGGCTAATTTGTCATTGACATGGTTTGTCAGTGAACTAAATGCAGCAGAAGTGGGCAGCTTTGCATGGGTCACATCTGAAAGAGAAGGAAGACTTGAAGAACAGTATGAAGAACATTATGTGGGTAGTAGAGAACAATAACCGTGTGATGGATATCATTTTAGGTGTTCAAAACAATAGTCTGGCAGTGGCACAGGAAATGTGTGATTATATTTCTATACTGAGTAATGTTTTTTAACAGCACAGAGTTTCCCCTGCACTGTGAAAAAAGTAATTGTGACACCATTGTTATAATCTTTGCACTTAATTCCAGGTTGACAGGCTATAGAGCTATCTCTAATCCCCCATTTTTTTAACAAAAATGTCATAAACTAAAATGACAAACCACCTTCAGATCTATGTTGATCAGAACTTGATACTTCCAGACTGTCAATTGAATTCACGTTGTTCACAAAATGCAGAAACTAGAGAGTGGAAAGTGAAGTCTGAAATTGAGGTAGAGCCAGGATCCAATAATTCGTAGTGGACTCGGAGCAGTGTGTCCCATTTGGCCACTTTAGTACAATACCCTGTACATTATGCTGCTGTGCTCCCCAGAACTCTGCTATTTCAGCCCTACTGTTGAAGATGTATATATGATTCTTCTCTCTCGCCCACTTGCCTCCAAGGGCCTGTGATTTCAGATTTCATATGATACTCTAATTCAATGGTATTTGGATGAGGAAAATGCTATTATGTGACAGATTGCTTAAAAGATGTTACAGTGGATATCTCCCAACCACTTATGACTAATTGGAAGCAAAACTGAGGTTCTCCTCACACCAAATGTTCAACTTTCCTCTGGATTCTGCCCTAATGAAGTGGATGATGCCTGTCGGTCATGCATCAGCAAAGAACCTGGGCCCTCATGTACAAAGCAATGGTACAGTCGCAAAGGTCAAATCGGCGTTCCCTTCTAAATTCTGATTCCTTAAGTTATACATTAATGTTTTGTGCTCGGAATCTGGTTGGAAAGCATCAATGTTTTCACATCATGTCAAAGGGCATGGTAACCATCGGCAAACTGGAACAGGTGCCAGAGGAACCCCTTCCCTTTTCTAAATGTGGACAAAAACATAGTAGGAGCAGGCAGTGGTAAAATGTTTCTTTTATTTTTTGTAAACACATTCCATTTTCCTTTTTAGGACAACGGGCTGCATTTTAAAAAATGCTTCATTTAAAAGCAGTCTCTTTAACCTCATTTATGTTTTTCTTTGTTATGGTCTGCACCTGTGCCCCTTGGTCAATGGGCACTGTAATGCATTTCGATGAGGCAGCTATATCTGTGTACTCAACATTCAAAGACCTTCTCTGAGACTTCATCACTCTGGAATGTCTATCATCCCCATCTGTTTCATTGCCAATATTTTCCTCATTCATGATGTTCCGCTCATTTCCACCAAAAGGAACAGTACTGGTCAACCTGAACTATCAAAGGTGGTCGCATGATGTGTCTCACTTCATTGCACTGTGTCCGCTCTTCCTCCTTCAATGTTGTGGTAGTTCAAACATATGGCTTTTGAGGCCAGATTAAGTTTGTCCGTACGCCAACGGATGCGAAGACCTGCTGACCCCAGCAGGCTATCATGCCTGTGACTCTAGCCAATCGTAGTGGGTTGCAATTTGAAACATACTTCAGGGATATTAATGAGGTAGGTTGAATTGTGACCCACTACAATTAAGTATTTTTGGTATAAACCTATTAAAAAATAGGTTGGTTCACAAAATACTAATGCATTCAGTAGGAGTCAATGTACCAATTGCGATCACTTCTGCCGAATCCTAAGAAACTGAATCATAAGAAATTGCAAATCAGTATTTGTCACAATTTACTATTTCTTGTGTGGGATATTGGGACTAGAGGTCCTTGGTGTTCTTTTGATGCAGCCCTATCTTTTAATTTACAAATCGTAATGGTCACCAATGTAACTCATTTCGATCTTTTTAGTTTGTCTAAAATTGTATTTTTCATAAGGGCTTCAGATCTTGTGCTACTGATTTTAGTTGTGGTTTTAAGACTGATTTGATATTTATATGAAAGTTGATGTGTTACAATAAATGTGTGCAGGCCGGGGGATGAGGACACAGGTTACTTCCTTAACAGCAACACTGTAATTTCTCCATGAGGTCACCTGCAGTCCAACAAACAACTCAAGAAACTTACCACAGGTTTAGGATGGAATGTAAAATAATGTAGGATTCCAGCCCGGCTCAAAGCTACAATACATCTCTTTTATTTAATGCACCGAGTAAGGCAAAGGAAAAATAAGGAAAAAGTGAGAGGCTAAAAGAAAAGAATAAAAACAAAAACACAACAAGGAGAGGAAGAGTGAGCATGTATTATGCACATTGAAATGTCATATGAAATAAAGGCATTGTCAACAATACATATACAAAAGCATGGTTTATGCTTTAAGCTTCTTGGGAAACATAACCTCTCAACCAATCCGATGCCCTTCTAGGCCTGTTGTGGACATCCCTCAATTGAAGGGGAACCGTGGTCACCTCATTACCTGTGGAGCACCCATCAGTACCTTCCCAGATATCGGCCCTGGAAGCAACACCACCTTCTCTCTAAGGTTCTCTCATTTCATCTGTCAGCAGCAGCATCAAACCACTGCAACTATATCCTTCTGTTTGGTCAGAATGCTCACCACTCTTCTAATACAATGCAACACATCTTAATTTCAATCTTTGGAACTTCCCCGAGTTCAACCCAATTATTATCCACCGATTTAATTTGTTAGAGATCATAAACTTGGAGAGACCAGTAGACACCCTTTATGGATTGACTTTCACCCAATCGCCTCTGCACAACCTGCTGAGCAGCTCCCCTTCTCAATTTTCAGGTCACCATTAATGCTCACAAGCTCCCTCAATCAATGTGGAACCAACTTTAAACCTGTAGGTCTCCCCCTCATGCATGAAAATGGGGGCTCCTGTGTCTGTTCATTAATTGTGGTCCGAGATCCTCTACATTGAGGCCGGGTTTCTATACTTATATATAGTTTGTCCAGATGCCCCCAATGGCCCAAAGTAATGAGTTTGTCTGTCTCTCAACTTCTGAGTAGGCTCACACCTAACTCCTTTCATGTCTATTAATTTTCCAAACAAGGTCAACTCATGCAGAACTCTTAAGTATGACCTAGCACTCGCAGGAACACAACTCTCTCTCCTGGAACCCTTACGAATTAGATCCATCACAACTTTCGAGAATTCTACCTACTCATAGCTCATCCTAGCCGCTATTCATTCAATTTTCGATACAGCATTCCTCCAAACCCTCAATTGCATTGGAGACACTAGCAACCTTGAATTCACTAGTGTCAGTGAGTTGGCAAAGACATTCCGCTACTCATTTTTCCCTCCCGAGAATGTACAGCAATTCATAGATTAAGATTTGAAGTCTGGCTGCCAATCTAGCTAGTCTTGCAGAATTATTGTTGGGTCCACCAGATTTCAAAATTCTGAGCATAGATTCGCCATCTATTCTGAGAATCATTCTGGCATGTAGAATTGGAGTGGGACTGAAAATAAGCCCAGGCACCGAATTAAAAGTGGCCTCCATTAGTGGCTTATGTTTGCAAACAGAGGCATTTTTGAAATTATAAAGACAGAATATATAAGTGTTTTGCAAGGTATGGAAAAATGCTTGGATATGAGCTTCTGCAGGCAATTTTGTTTTATTAAAAAGAAAATCAACAGCAAAACACACTCCAGCAGACGAAAAAAACAGGCCCACAAACAAACAAAAAACCAGCCCACACATTTACCTGTCAAACCAGCCCTTCGAACACTGCCTGTTTGCCCTATGGGCCATTCCAAACCTGCTGGCATCCCACATGTATGTCCTAAAATATTCTGTACTTCACACAGCTGCTAGAGTTTCTCTTTCAATTACAGAATATTTTCTATCAGTCTTCGTTAAGGAGCAGGAGGCAAAGGCTTCAGTGAAACCCTTAACCCCGTGATTTTAAAGCACAGCTCCTATCCCTATAACACTGGCATCAACCATAACAATCATGTTTTGGTTGATATCTAAAGGAGGTAGAATGCCAGCCTCTGCTATTGCCCTGTTGATGATATCAAAAACATTTGCTTGTGTCTTCCCTTAAGAATGTAACACCCTTTTCATCAGGACACACACATCTTGAGTTCTCCCTGTGAAGTCTTCCACAAACTTCACGCAATACTCAATCAAGCCCAGGAGGTCCTCAGCTGATCCTTATCTGTAGGAGCTACAGCATTGACAATGGCACAGACCAGATCTGCCTTTGGCCTCTCTCGTGCCACAGTAATGGAATACCCTAAATAGACTTCCTCCTCGAAAAATGTGCACTTGTCTTTGCAGAATGTCATTACTGCAATGCTCAATTTATTCTAAACCCCTTATAATGCAATACTGTGCCCATAAATCGTGCTCCTGAACACCAGCATGTCAGTGAGTCAGTCATTAAATCTTTATTCAGTTAAAAAGCATAAAAGAATAGAGTACAAATCAGTCAAATAAAATACTTCAATGTATAAGTCTCAATGAGAAATAAAACCATAGGTGGCTATTTAACATATCAGACAATCTACCATCAATCCATGTACAAATACGCATAAAGCATCAGCCATTTACGACATGTGCAATCTTGCTATTGAATCATAAAGTGGATTGTGCTTAGTAATCAATACAGTCACCCTAGTAATGCAGGTCTCCACAATTCCTCCGAGCATACATAAAAACCATCCCTAAAATTGAATAAAATTTAGATGAAATTGCGAATAGAAACAAACGTATGCAGCCCTGCAATCATATCATACACAGCATTGTTCACCGATACATATAAATAATACAATATTTTATACATAAGAAACAGTGTATTCTTCCTAATTATACAAATCTCTAAAAACTTTGCCAAATCCTACATAAGGCCAGTCTGGTAGAGTGTATTAGTCTCACAATAGATTATAAATAGTGACAATTATGCTCCGACTTCCCATCGAGACATACGCAAACTGTACCTGACTATATGAAAGCTAATTGTGCCAGGGCTAACTTGCTTTCCTACCAAATTACACAGCCTTACTGCAGCTGCGATTCATCTATAAACCATAAGGCAGACCATGTAAGATTGTAATAGTTGTAAATAAAATTGAGCTGGTATACATATTCTAATCTTGAGCAATCTGAGTATGGGAATTAGGAAAAGTTTCCTTGGTACTGTGTATAATCCACACAAAAAAAAAATGCAAAGAGGATTGTGTGGATTCTGAGTCACAGGTACAGGGAGCAAGGTCCTTTTCACAGAAGGCTTCCTTTGAATAAAAGACCAATGCATGGGAAATCTAAAACCTCACCAAATAATACCTATGATAACTTGGGATGGTAAATAAAAATGCCTCCATAGATTTAGTGGTAATTAGTGGAATATAAGTCATCGCCATCCTCTTGCCACATTCAGAGTCAGGTAGAGAAGTTATACGTATGGTAATCTGTTCCACCACCTTGAGTAGCACACCCCAGTGGAAACGGTTAATAATTTTTGTTACCAAGGAATAACATACTCAGGCAATGGGAACTGGATGCATGAGTTAACTAACGTCCATTCAAAATTGATTAAGAGTGCACATGGGATCTTTCGATTTGCATCAAAGTTAGGTGACCGCCGTATAAAAGATATGGTAGATATATATAAGGCCAGATGTGTCGCCATTGCTTTATACGGTGCAGGTGTCTGAGGCCATAACTGTAGCAAGATTTTACGACAAGAAGAAAACCTTTTTAAAACGCCTTTAAGCTTACCTACCTCAGCTTCTATTGAAATAACTCACCAAGAAGTAGGTATAGATTATTCATCATCATCATCATCATCATAATCATCATAATATCTTTATTCGGATATAAAATGTCCATAAAAGCACAAACAAATCTCACAGAATTAATCATAAAAATTCGATAAAACATCATAGGATTGTCACAAATATATAAAATTATATATATAGCAGCATCATTTGATAAAGTGCAAAGTGCGGATAGTTATAGGGGAAATAGCAGCAGAGGGAGATATACTATTGAATTCCAAGCAGAAAAACTCCACATATTTAAATATTAGTCAGGATCCAATCAGCATATTTTTGCATATAATACAATCAAGTCCATTTATCAGGGGTTCATAGAAGCACGAGAACGAATAGCCATTTTAAAAAAGTACAAATACGAAGTGTTAAGTTTTCCCCATTAAGCTGAAGGATAGTCCCGTATGCAACCTTAAAATCAATTATTCCACTAGCTCTAAAAACGGAATCAAGAGTTGCTTACTGTACTTACGATAAAAATTACAAAAGAACAGAAAATGCAACATGGTTTGCTTACCTTGATTGCCACAAGGGCAAGACATTTCTCAATATTAGGCTGAAAGCCTAAGGGGAAACACAACAGGTATTTTAATGTACCAGATCTAAGGCGAAAGAGCAAACTTCGTTCCCAGCGAGTAATATCTTTTAAAAGGTAACTAACTGGTAAATAAGAAGAAGGACCTCCGTCGTCTACCATTAATATATAACGTGCGACGTGATACTTTAGAGAGCTCTTGTGCATATCTTATGTCCCCATAATATTTATATATAGCCTCACGAATAATCTTTTTATTAATTCCTTGTAATTGATCTGGTTTGTGAAAAATGTATCCAAGATTTACTCTAGTTAAACTTGCCCTCACTTCTGCAAGCCACGGTATATCTCCACCCTTATCGCATTTTAAACAGTCGACTATAATTTCCCTGGTTAGCGAGGCTGCCGGGTTTTGCCAAACCTTCAACCAGAACAGGGCAGGGCGGGACCTAATATAATCTTCTAAATAAAATAATTTTAACTCATTATGGCAAACAAAAGACGAAGAAGAGATAGGTATCCCCAAAACTCTCCTACAAAATCTATTTTCTTCAACCTGGACGCTTTTAGAATTTATAAAGCCCCAGATTTCAGCCCCATAAGTTACAGTGGGTACACACTGTGTTCTATAGATTTTGAGTAGGGACAACACTACCTCAAATCTTTTCGGTTGGGGGAGATTTAAAATCGAATTAACTGCCTTTAAGAATTTACTCCGACCATATGCCAGATGGGATACCCAAGATCCATTATCTGAAAATTGTAAACCCAAATATGGAAAAGTGCGTGTGCGTAGTAAAATTTCAGAACCAGAATTAATAGCATTAATGAGACTTTTTTGGGACCACAACACATTAAAAAGGATTTCTTAAAATTCGTACAAAGGTTTAGGCCATTCATAAAATCAACAAAACCCCTAACTAGTATTCGCAGTGCATTGGGTGTACGACCCATTAAAACCGCGTCATCCGCATATAAAAGAGCGGGCAGTTTATTACCATTAATCATTGGAACATCTATAGTCAGTTCAGACAACACATTGTGTAACTCATTAATATATAAAATGAACAAGAGTGGGGCTAAGACACACCCTTGTCTTACACCTCTTCCGACCACTATATCCTCTGAAACTGCCCCATCCGTATTTATTCTCACCCTTGCCTTTAGATCCCTGTGTAAATATGCTAAAAATGCACTATAGCCTCATCCAACCCGTA
Organism: Calotriton arnoldi; assembly: GCA_963921515.1. Taxonomy (NCBI): domain Eukaryota; kingdom Metazoa; phylum Chordata; class Amphibia; order Caudata; family Salamandridae; genus Calotriton; species Calotriton arnoldi. The sequence goes on along the minus strand of CAWUFW010000403.1, from coordinate 3,485,337 downwards.
GTTTAAAAGGCATTTCCAAAGCCGTGATCTATTAACAAAATCAAAGGCCGAGGTAAGGTCCATAAATGCCAGGTAGATGGGGCCGTTTCGAGCTATGGTGTATTTACCTATGATCAAATTAAGGTTAAGACACTGTTCCACCGTTCCAAGATTGCTTCTAAAACCTAGCTGGCATCTGTTTAAAATGTTTTCCTCCTCGGCCCAGATTTTGATTTTGTTAAATAATATCCTCCCCAATATCTTAAGGGTATTATCAATTAAAGAAATTGGTCTGTAACAACTCGGGTTGGATCTGTCTCCTTTTTAAAAATTGGAACGATAACAGATGTGGACCATGTATTAGGGATTTCAGTTATTGTTAAATTATTAAAAACATTGAGTAAAAGAGGGGCCCAGAACTCTGGCCTAGATTTTATAAGATCAATAGGGAGCCCATCTGGGCCAGGGGCCTTGTTACCCAAACTTTGATCGATAGCATCCTCAACCTCCGATATTGATATTTGAATTCGAGTGACAATGAAATTATCATCAATATCTTTACACTGAGGCGTAGCAGCATATATATTGGAAAAGTGGGCTACCCAAGCTTCACTCAATATATTACAGCTTAATGGAGTGAGTGTAATGCCCAATGATCTCAGTGACTTGGCCGCTGCCCAAAAACTATTTGAGTTATTAAATCTTGCAGCACAAGCCAAGTTGTTCCATTGTCCTTTTAGGATCTCGTCTTTCCTCTGCTTAGTCACTCTCTTGTATACAAGCCTCAATGATCTAATGAGGCTTGGGTCCCTAGGGGAAGCTGAGAGAGCAGCTCTAAGCTCTCTATTTGCCCGAGAGCAAATGCTATTAAACCACCTAGGGTTAGAGTTAGATGCAAGTACTGGTCCAGAAATCAATTTTTTAACACCTGCACATAATTGAACAAATGAGGAAACTACCTCTGGGTTAGGATCAACAGATGAAAGGCAAGTCTCACAAAGTGATCGATGAGTTGTTAACATTTTATGAAACACACTATCATTATTAATACCTTTCCATTTAACCCTTAAATTATCTGTGGAGGATACTATGTTACCGGCCCCTATCTCTTTTCTAGGATCAGGCCTGGGAGAAACCCTAAATAAAACTGAAATTGGATTATGATCCCCAAAAGTAGATGGTTTAACCTCGGCTTTAACTAAGTAGTCTTCTAGTGTAGCCGTTATAAAAACGTAATCTATTGTTGAGGCGCAGCCATGACCTCTATAAGTGGGTACGGGGCTATCCACATTATTTGCGGCTGCGATATCCATAACACTTGACAGGCTACTATTTATTAAATGGTCCAATAACTCAAGCCCTTCTTTTGCATGGATTGACTAGAAAGTGACAGGGGAATTTGAAATATTTCCCCTGCAATCTTTGCATTGAAATCACCACCCAGACAAATCCCAGCAAGTTTTTGATTTCCTGTAAGATTAGATATATCCGAAATAAAGTTAAAAAGGTTAACAAAATTTGGATTCGGTAAAGTTAAAAAATCATTATTATAAAAATTAATAAAACAAATCGAAACCGCCCGTGTGTCTATCAATGCTTGGATGTTAGCATTTTTAGTGGGGATTATTTTTACACTACCACCCGACGCAATGCTCACCCAAATAGATAAACCACCCAAGGGTCTACCTTGTTTAGGCGGGGGTGTGGTAATATTAAAACATTCATACCCTTCAAGATATAACTCTATTGTTGCCCAAGTCTCTTGAAACATTAAAATATCGTATTTATTTACCGTCTTGGACCAATCGTCGCTACTTAGTTTAGAAGCCAGGCCGGCGACATTCCAGCTTAACACATGTAACATTGGGTCATAAGCCTCAGAACCATCATTTTCTGAAATAGCCACAGGCTCAAAGCCATCATTTTCTGGGATAGCCAACATAGATGTCAAAGGGGAACATCAATGAGTTTTGGTATACCTGACGGTCAATCTAAGCTTTCAAGATCAGAGAGGACGGAGAACCTATTTGATGAGAGAAATGAAGGGGTAATTAAAAGTTGCTGCTCAGAGTTTGGTCTATAAAAAAGCCAAGAGGCAATGCCCGAATATTTGTTGGTAAGGGGCAGTTAGTCTCCTTGGCCGTCAAAATTGATTTAACAAGTATTGGTCGTCGAAAATTAATGACAATACAGTCTCCTTCAATGGTTTTTCCGCTGGTCCAACCCAGCCAACCCTACGTACCATTATAATATCATTTATGTTATACCTCCTGTACCCTTTATGTTTAGCCAACCAGTCAATACTTTTATTCCGTAATTGGTCCCAAGACTCAGGTTTATTCTTCTCTAATGGGGGAACCCCTGCGAGAATCAGGACATACGGGCAGGCTGCTGGAGGTAAACTTAAAACATCTTTGCTTGACTCAGCATACCCACTGGCATTAACCTTAACAGTATTGACAGGAGCTATTGGGAGCGCTTGATTGAAAATTTGAGTAGGTGAATGGAATGTAGAGTTAGAGGCTACATTTTTGGTGTTAACAGGGTCAGTGCAAGGTTTAAAAGGGATGCAGTCTATAGCTTTACGACAGGTGTCACAGGAGACTAGAGGCTGCATAGAAATTGTAATCCCCTGTTGGTCTTTAGGATCTTTAAGAATTCCATCACTCAAGGTCTGTTTTTTATGAGTGCTACCCTGTAAAGATGACTGCTTAGATACCGTGCAGGGCGGATTTAGCTTATTAGTTAAAGATTCTAAACGATCTAAACGCTTCCATAAAGCAGCAAAATTCTTATCTACAAGCACTTTAACTCGTTCATACATTGTATCAATAATAATATCAATAGCAGTATCCCCAAGTCTAAGATTAGAAAAAGGTGTCGGTACCGAATCAGTTTGAGTATGTACAGAATGATTTAATGTCTCTGAAGGTGTTAAATCATCCAAGGTGCTTGTGGTCACTAAGTCCGATGGAACTGACGGACCCTGAATCCATGTAGTAAGCGCAGTACGCTGAGTATTCAAACGTGGGGTTGTTTCCGTTTGGAACAGACCGGCTTAGCTGTTTTTCTTTTCCTTTTGCCCCGGCGACTTCTGGGATCGGGGATACATTCACGATTGCCGATACCAGAGTGTCCCTAGAACAAGTCATAGGTGCAGGGTCCTCCATTACCCCAGTATATCCAGAGGCCACAGTTCCCTCAGCCCCCAATTCACTTTCTCGGACTAGTAAGTGTGAACTATGGTCAGCTTGTATGGGCAACATTAGTTGAGAGTCACAGTTATCAATATTCTCAATTTGTAGCGATAAATGAGGGTTCATTAAGCCCAGGGACAAGCGCCTCTCAGTTAGCTCAATTTCGGTACTGACAATGTCGACTGCTCTCTCCAGCATACTATCTATAGATGTAGTATTACGCAGTGCTGGAATGATATTACGTTTGCCCATGATAGATGTAGACATAAAGCTAATATGAAGCCCCACTCACCATTGCAAAGCGCGGCTGATAAGAGATGTCAGAGGGGTAGCCCAGCCCGGCCTCTGACGGCCCCGGACGGGCACAGACGGGCCCGCCCTTGGTCCGGGCTTCGTCCGGGATGCGCTCCCGCGCGCTCCCGCGCAGCGGTTGGAGAGGCTGCGCTATGAGCGCGTTGGCCCCGCCTCCCACTCACTCGCGGCAGCTGCGGAAAACAGCGGTGCACTCTGGGGGTTGCAGTCCACCCCAGAGTGTGAAGGCTCAAGTGGCGTTGCCCCTGGGACCCTCGTCCCACCAGGGATATCCACGGATGCTGAGTAACGGCAGCAGCAGGGAGGCACCACGAAAGCACCACGAAAGCCACAAGCAGCAAGGAAACACCCGCACCGCGGTGGGAGAGGCTGCGCTATGAGCGCGTTGGCCCCGCCTCCCACTCACTCGCGGCAGCTGCGGAAAACAGCGGTGCACTCTGGGGGTTGCAGTCCACCCCAGAGTGTGAAGGCTCAAGTGGCGTTGCCCCTGGGACCCTCGTCCCACCAGGGATATCCACGGATGCTGAGTAACAGCAGCAGCAGGGAGGCACCACGAAAGCACCACGAAAGCCACAAGCAGCAAGGAAACACCCGCACCGCGGTGGGAGAGGCTGCGCTATGAGCGCGTTGGCCCCGCCTCCCACTCACTCGCGGCAGCTGCGGAAAACAGCGGTGCACTCTGGGGGTTGCAGTCCACCCCAGAGTGTGAAGGCTCAAGTGGCGTTGCCCCTGGGACCCTCGTCCCACCAGGGATATCCACGGATGCTGAGTAACGGCAGCAGCAGGGAGGCACCACGAAAGCACCACGAAAGCCACAAGCAGCAAGGAAAGATTATTTATCTGATCGGATCGCTATGCGCCCACTATTGCTATTTGGGCCAAAGACGAAACCAAATTTACCCAAACTGTCATTAAGGACTGTCTTTTTTTGGATAAAAGCCTATGTATCCCCTGGTTAAAATAAATATATTATTGATTTATATAGTGAATTATTTAAGTTTTCGATCCATGATAATCCAGGACAGATGATAAATTTATGTAAACAGGAGATAAGGGATACATTTTTGACCCACAAAAAAGAGATCCGCATGAGGGAAGTAGGGAAGCAAACTGCCTTCATATTCTATCAAACAATTGACATCAGAATAGGATTCCAAGATTATCTGTCTAGAGTTACTAGGTCTTCACATCGTTTTGTTCTGACTAGACTTCGGTTAGGAAAAGTACATCACCTGGGGCCATATGTATCATTCATAGGTTTTGCGATTCTCAAATAGCGATTTATTGCGAATCGCTATTTGAGAATTATCTGCGAAAGCCCATATTGCGATTCCTTAATTGCGAATTCGCAAATAAGGAATCGCAAAATCGGGAGTCTGCCATTCAGGTGCAGCTTGATGACATCACAACCAGGAAGTGTGACTGCACAGCTGCACCTGATTGCCAGAAGCTCAGTCAGAGGCTGGGAGGAGAGTGAAGGAGCACAGCACTGCCATCCAGGGAGGCAAAATGAATAAGCAGGAGAAGGAGAAGGAGGATGCAGGAAGGAAGAGAAAACCAAAGTTCAGTGAGAGGGAGCAGGAAGTTCTCATAGAGGAGATGGTAGTCAGCCATGAACTCCTCTTTGGCAAAAAATCCCTGCGCGTGCCGGAGGCAAGGAAGCGGAAAATCTGGGATTCCATACAGGAAAAGGTGAATGCCATTGGCGTAACCCACCGCACTGTGGAGGATCTGTGCAAGCGGTGGTATGATATGCGCCAAAGATCCAAAGAAAAGGTGGCAACCAGGCCAGCTGAGTCGAATAAGACTGGTGGCGGAACATCCACTGCAACAGACTCCACGCCCCATGAGGAGTTGGTGGAGTCCACCTTGCAACCCGAGAGCGTCAGTGGAGTGGCTGACCTGGACAGCTCCGACCCACCACCCACCAGACAAGGTAAGATGCCTGCCATCTGTCCCCTGCCACTCCCCCAATAGCACCCACACAGTTAGGACCCCCCAGTAGCAAAACAGTTGTGCAACTCCAGTACATGTTGTTGTGTACACCCTTAAATGCATCATGGGAGATGTAGTCACGTGCGCCAAACAGTGTTGCAATGAGACACAGCAAGGTAGTAACAATGCCAGTGAGTTAGGGAAGGGTAAAATCAGGCAGAGAGTATGTAGGTGATGCAAATAAGAAGTAGATTTATTCTCTCACAAAAGGAGTTGCAGGACACTAAAACAAATGTCTGTGCTTCTGTCTCCACAGCACCATCGGTGAGGCAGGAGGGCAGTGCAGGGGCTGAGGAGGCAGACGACAACGATGAGCAGGCAGGGGATGAGGAGCAGGAGGTACAGACCCCTGAGATCCCTGTAGTATGCAGAAAGCGCAACATCGTGCCACCACTACCACAGTTGGAGGCAGACCAATACGATAGCGGAGAAGAATCCCAGCCAGTCCCAGCCCACCGGGCAGTCTGTCGCAGGCAACAGTCCCCTGACCCCCAGAGGGAAGGAGGAGGGAACAGGCGCAGGTCAAGGGCGTCCACCAGTGCTGGTGCTGAGGATCAGCAGTCCGTGTTCGCCGGGCTGGAGGGCACCATGCTGAGGGTGCAGCGCCTGCAAGCAAAATCAATGAGATCAATGCAGCGTCAATTTGCCTCTTTAAACCATCACATGAGCGACATGAGGGATGGGTTCAGGGAAATGACCGGAGCAATACGCGAACTGTGTGGTGTGCAGAAGAGAGCCAACGCCCGCATGGACACATACAGCAAGGCGGTCAACCGCCTGTGCACCGTCACGTCCCTGCTGTCATGTTGGTGTGTGGGCATGCAGGTTGAAATGGCACATAACAGCCAGGATGTGGCCAAGATCTTGGTGCAGGTGACACATGCCGTGGAACTGATGCAGGCGGCTGGCACAGGTGGGACAGAACCCTGGGCACAGGGGAGAGTGAGGATCAGTCAAGCAGGAGCAGCATGACCCCACCTCCCCTGAGACCAGACGGAGGAGCAGGAGGCAGGGGAAAACACACGATGAGCCGGGGGGGAGCAGTGGGCCCCCACAGCGCGGTGCAACAGGCCGTGCCCGCAGGAGATGAGGTGGCATCAGGGAAGCATGGCAATGAGTCAGGTAACCCATTGCTGGGGACTGGAGTGTGTCGGACATCTTTGCTCTGTGACTTCAACATTTGCAAATATGAGTGGCACACATTAGGTGTGCGTCAGGCTGTGTGCCAGATATATTCCTGCTATTCAAGGAATAAAAACACAGTTGTGCACCAATACATTGCATTGTGTCATCATTCCTCACCTAGAAATAGTTGCGCGTGATCTCCTGGCGCCTCTGGCGTCCGGAAGCCGCCCCGACACCACATGCTGGGCCTGCACGAGGAGCTGGTCCTTCATCATCAGAGGACTCTGAGCCACTCAGCTCCACTGGGGTGCCCTTCCTGGTTGCTATGTTGTGGAGCATTGCACATGCGACCACTACCTTGCAGCAGGTCTGTGGGCTGTACTGGAGGGCACCTCCGCTCTTGTGTAGGCACCTAAATAGGCTCTTTAGGATGCCAAAAGTCCTTTCTATCACACTGCGGGTCGACTTGTGGGCATTGTTGTAGCGGAGCTCCGCAGCAGTGGCTGGATTCAGGTAGGGCGTCATGATGAAATCACGCACTGCATACGCGCTGTCCCCTGCAGGGCGCAAAAGAAATGGGTTACACACTGTCATCCCAATCAAGAGCTTTACTGAATGTGTGAATGTGAGCCATGTATTTACCTAGCAAGTAGCCCTCGCCAAACTCCCCAGCCAAGAGGCGACGGTGTAGCCCACTGTGGCGGAACATGAATGAATCATGGGTGCTACCAGGATATTTTGCCACTATGTCCGTGATGACATGGGTGGCATCACAGACTACCTGGATATTCAGGGAATGATAGGACTTCCTGTTCCTGTACACATATTCTGTCCGGGATGGGGGGAGAGGGCGACATGGGTCTCATCAATGCAGCCAATTACATGGGGAAATTGGGCTATCTGATAGAACCCCTGCTTGGTTTGGTCGAGTGCCTGCTGCGTGTTAGGGAAATGGATGTGGTGATGCATCCTCTGCATCATGGCATCCAGGAAACTGTGAAAGAGGCGCGACAGGCTACTCTGTGTCACCCCTCCTGCTGCTGCTATCACCCCCTGAAAACTCCCAGACGCCAGCAGGTGCAGTGAGCACAGGACCTGCACATGGGTGGGGATGGTGCGTGTCCTGCGTGTGGGGTGCTCCAGCATGGGCTTTAGCTCCTCAATGAGTTCTAGGATGTTGTCTGGGTGCAGCCTGTACTTTTCATGGACCTCCTCCTCTGTTTGCTGGAACAAGGTGATGCATGCCCTGAATATCCTCTCCTGGTGTCTCCTTCCCTGGGCAGCAGCTCTGATCCTCAGTCTTCTAGCGATGATGTACAGCGCAGCCATTGTGAATGGCCCTGTAGCCTTCTGGGTCAGTTTATATAGGTTGCACCTGGTTACCACCTGCTCAGAGTTGGTGATAATTGCGAGGTGCAAAATAGCGAATTTCGTAAAATCGCAATTTGCGATTTTTTTATACATTCCGTTTGCGAATCGCTATTTGCAAATACTTTATTTGCGATATTCGCAAATGAAGTACCGCAAAATGCGAATTCGCAGAATTATTTGCAGTTTCAGGCTCGCCGAATTCTGCGAATCGCTATTTTTGCGATTGGCAAATTTGCACAGCGATTTCCTTTCATACATCGCACAACGCAATTTTGCGATCGCAAACACTGGATTTTTGCGATTCGCAGTGTTTGCGATCGGAAAATTGCTTGATACATATGGCCCCTAGTTTCCTTCTCTATTATAAGAATGCATCCTACTACCCTGTGCCCTTGTGACGAACAGTCTAAACAGAGCACTATGCACTTTATGCTCTTTTATAATTTTTATTTGTATTTTAGGCGTTTTTTTTTTTAAACCACTTTTTAAAAAACATAATGTGAGAACAACCCATGCTGCTATGAAATTACTTGCTACTCTTGATGACCCAGGGATAAGTTTTTATGTTGCGTCATATATACAAAAAGCAATTGATGTAAGACAAGGAATTGTGCTTGTCAAAGGAATTACATGGAATTTATAGGATTGATTTGTGTATGGCGGACATTGTCTTTCGGAATCACTTTTAAAAAAAATTGTATGCTTTTATGGATGTTGTACACACCGAATAAAGCTTGTTGAACTGAACTGAGTAGCACATATAATTGGCTAGCTTTATGGCACAGCTTCACTGAGCCACCAATAAGGAAAATATGTCTCCTGTGATGACTGTGAAGAACTTTCTCTAGATTTAGAGTGAGGGCATACCTAATAAGTAATTAAATCTAGGGACCTCTGTCATTTTGATAATCTGAACTCTGCCACAAAGGGAGAGTTGGAGACAGGACTATCGGGAAAAGCCTTTGGAGATTTTGATAACACTGGGAGTAGGTTATCCTCTAACATGTATGTTATGCTTCTGTTCTGTAAGATTTCTAAATATTTGAGCTATTCCTGCACCTACCTAAAAGTATTCCCCTCTTTTGTGATCCTAGTTGTAGCTCTAGCCTTAGGGAGGACTTCACATTTCTCCCAGTTAACTATATGCCCTGAGAAGATATGCATTGCTGTGAATAGTGATAGTAAGTGCGGGACTGAGTTTTCTTTTAATTTCGAAGACTTTATTGGTTTTATGACAAAAAACAAACAGAACATTGCATGATACCGTGGTACAGAGCGCATGTGGGGTCGGCAGCTAGAGTGTACCATACATTTGTATTAAAGTACATGGCACATTTTGAGAAATAACAAAAAAAGCAAACAAAATATGGTCTTGAGTTACATCAGGTCCTGAATGATAAGCCATTGCAAAATATAATATAACATATCAACACAGGCAACTAAAATGAAAATATAAGAATGCTATAGCAGAAGGCATGACATTTTGAGGATAGATTAGGACAATATCCATCTGAAAAAGTTGCAGCCAGGTGGTAGAAAGTTTGAATGCTCTGATAGTGACTAGTTATGATGTTGTAGAGTGTTATAATATGGGGGTCACAGGGGTTTAGTGTGGGGGAAATAGTTGTCTAGTGTTTTCCAAACAGGTCTAGAATGAGGTTTCCAGGGGGAGTTTTGGAGGGTAATGTTGTCAGCCCCTCTCAGACAAAGTATCCAATTTAGCCACGACTTGAAAGTAGTAGCAGGCGTGTTTTTCCAATTAGTTAGAACAGATTTACAGGCTGCGGTCAATAAAATATCTACCAGAATTCTATCATTGGGTGATCTGAGTTGTGGATCTAGGAATCCTTGAATGAGAGTAGTAAAGTCATACTTTAGCAGAATCCCCAGCAGGGACCGAATGAAATCAAATACTTGTTTCCAAAAATAGGAGACGGAGTTGCATTGGATTAATTGGTGTGCAAGATCTCCGCTCGATTTATTGCAGTTCCAGCATATTAGATTCTTCCTAAGCAATAGCTTATAAAGACGCAAAGGGGTCCAAAATGTCCTGTGAAGCAGCCAGTATTTTGTTTGATATAGAGAGGGGGTAATTTTGTGTGAGCATACCCATTTCCAGATTAGGGGCCAGGGGTCTGGTGAGATGTTGTCACTTGTGTTCCACTTTTTTAAGCGTGTGAATTTGTTAAGCGTGTGAATTTTGGCTGTAAAAAATGATATATTTTCGAGGCTTGGTACACGAGTTTGTTAAAAGAGGAAATGATTGTGGGGAGCGACCGGTCAGCATTAGATATTTTTTACTTTGAGTGGCTGGTTTTGAGCTTTAAAAAGTCGTAAAATCGATATCTGCCAGTTTGTATTGCTGTTGCAGTTCCCTGAAGGAGAGTGGGGACTTATATGAGCATAGTTGTTTCAGGAAATGTATGCCCGTAGATGCCCAGGACCGCCAATATATGGGGCGCCGTGGATTTTGATTTTAGAATTGGTCAGAGTGAGGCCATATTAGAGTGAGCGATTGGGATCTCTAGAAGGCTGTCTATTTTCAGGATGGCCCTTTTCATGTTATTAAAGATGTATCTAGCTGGGAAAGAAGATTTAAGTTTAGTAGATAGTAACATTATGTGGTACATGTCTCCAAGAAGTTATCTTTCAACAGAAAGCCACATAGGAATTTAATTCATGTCTTGGAGTAACCACCCACAGCCTTGCTTGGCCAGAAATGCGGTTTGGTAGTTCCTGAAATCGGCTAGAATGGCCCCTGCCTAGGTTTGTAGGGAGGCGTAGTGTTTTGATAGAGATTCTGGATCATTTATTTTGCTATATAAAATGTATTAATAATTTTAAGCTTGGGCAGTGAACTCTGCTCCGCTTGCGGACTTTGCGGAGTTTTCCGCACTCCACATTACGCGGAGCTTGCGGAGTTCCGAAAAACTCTGCTCCACATAGCGGAGCAGAGTTTTTTTCCTCGCTCGAGCTTGTCAACGTCAAGTTGGCGAGTGCAAGCGAGGAAAATCCACCTCCCCGTGAAATTTTTCCTCGTTCGCGATCGTCAACTGCAAGTTGGCGAGCGAGGAAAATCCACCTCCCGGCGAGATTTTTCCTCGTTCGCGATCGTCAACTGCAAGGTGGCGAGCACGAGCGTGGAAAATCAACCTCCTTGCCAGATTTCTCAACACAGGCGGTCGGATTTCTCATTGCGACTGGTCGCGGATGCTCGCAGCTGCTCTCGTTGAGAAACAGTCCGTTCGCGTTGAGAAAGCTGCCGCTCGAGTAAAACATCTACTCAAGCAGGAAGAAAGGAAGCAGCACCCGCTTGTGCTGTGCATGGTGCATTCGCGATGATTGCACAGTGCGGACAAACACCCGGCACTGAAAATCTCCGTGAACAGCATTTATCTAACGCACTTCGCCCCTCGCGGAGCTCCGCGTAGCACAGCAGAGGTTTTTTTGCGCTTAACTCCGCAAACTCCACCCAGGCTTAATTAAGTTGTCTAGTTTTTGATGAAATTCTTCAGATTGAACTAAGAGCAACATACTTATGAGCTTATTAACCATCAGAGTCACCATCATTTTACTAGTTTCTATGCGACCTCAGCAGGTGAGGAATTTGGGATGCCAGCTGTCCAGAAAGTTTTTGATTTTCTTTAAGGTCACTTTTTTATTCTGTTGGGGGGTGTCTAGCAGGTTTGATCCGAATTGTAGGCCCAAATATTTTATTAAAAAAGGAGGCTGCCATGTAAGACCAGTATCTGATACAAATTATCCTTACTGAGTTTGTACCCTGCAACCTGGGCATAGTTATCAATCATTTCAAGTAATGCCGGAATTTATTCTTTGGCATTCTCAGTGGTGATTAAAATGTCATCGGCGTAGGCCACCAGTTTGACAGAGGTGTTGCCAAAGGTGACCCCGGAAATCTGAATATTATTCTGGAAATTATGAATTGAGGATTCCAGAGATAAGATGAAAAGGTAGGGGGAAAGGGGACAGCCTTGTCCGGCCTCCCTCTCTAATTTTAGGGATGAGGACAATAGTCCATTGGCTCGTGCCCTGGCAGATGGACCACTATAGAGCTCCATGACAATTCCCGTAAATGTATCCCCCAGGTTAAATTTGAGGAGAACTTCGTGTAAGAACGTCCAAGAGACCCTATCAAACACTTTTTCTGCATCCAAAGTTATTGCTACAGTATCTGAATCTGAAGATTTTGCTCTCTTGCGGATGAGCCTACCTGCGAGTGGCTAATCAAGTGTGGCAGTAGAGGTTCTAATCTTTTGCATAGGACTTTAGCATAGATTTTTGCATCTAGATTAATTGAGGAAATGGGCCCATAATTTTTGGCGGCCATTGGATCCTTACCGTCTTTTGGTAGGACAACTATGGTTGCTTCACTTGCTGTTCCCTAAACAGTCCCTGACTCTGTAAAGTAGTGAAAAAGATTAAGAAGTGTGGGGCCTGGAATGGAAACAAATGTTTTGTAAAAATTGGCAGTAAAGCCATCCAGTTCTGGTGCCTTGTGTAGTTTAAGTGATTTGACTGCAACAATGAAATCTTCTACTGTTATTGGAGAGTTTATAATACATTTCTCTTGTTCGGAGATGGTGGGTAACTGTAAGCCACGTAGGTAAGCTTTACAATGCTCTGAGGAGGGTTTCAAGTCATCCTCATAGAGAGTTTTGTAAAAGTCTCTGAATATATCCACACTTTTCTGAGGGTTTGTTTGGAGAGTATTCGTCTTGTCCTTGAAGGTAGTGATAGTTGTGCAGGTCTGTTTGTGCTTCAGGTATGAGGCTAACATTTTGCCAGCCTTATTTGCATCTCATAGATTTAAGCTTTTGTATTTATTAACCCATACCCTTGCCTTTTCACTGAATTAAATTCATATTTTTGATGGTGGAGATGGTGTGGGCACAGTAGCCGCTGGTAGGGAACGATGGTGGAGGGGTGGGGGGAAGATAAAATGTAAAAAGAAAATAACACTTACTTCTTCTCCAGCCGCGTCTCTCCTCTGCGAGTCCCCAACCAGGAAGCACACAGGCACCCCATAGCCAATCACAATGCTGCAATGCAGCATTGTGATTGGCTCCCCATAGCCAATCACAACACTGCAATGTAGCGTTGTGATTGGTCTGAGCGCCTTGGTTCGGCGTTCAGACAGGGACAGGGAGGCACAGCATGTTCCCCACCAGGCTGTGCTTTACAGCCTGCTGGGGAACATGCAAAGTGCGCATGATGGTTTGGCCGGCCCAAGATGGCTGGCCAAGCCATAATGCACACTTGGAGTGTGCAAACCACTCCTCCCCCTGTGCCACCAGCCCTGCCCTAACCCAGCCCCACAGCTACAAAAAATAAAATGATAATAACAACGTTATTACCATTTTATTTTTTCTGCTCTGCTCTGAGAGCAGTGAGGCGACGCTCCTCGGCCTTAGCGGAGGAGCCACCCCTGGGTGGGCATCTAAGGTGGCGATGTGTGAGGCTTCTAGCATTTTTCTTTCTTTCTCCGGTATCAGGAGATTGCTATTGTGGGGTTTATTTATGTTGGGTAGTATTTCTATTAATGAACCTCTCACTATGGCTTTGAGCGCATCCCAGAAGGCAGTTGGGGACACATCTGCATTTGAATTAACTTCAATGTAGTTTAGAATAGTATGCTCAATGGTATTGTTAGACGCTGCAGTTCTGATGGTCTCGTCGTTGAATCTCCACGTTTTGTCAGACCGTTTTGTGTTTGTGCCTAATAGAGATGAAGTAATTGCAGAATTATCTGAAATCAGTTGTGGGAGAATATTAGTTTGGTCAATGAGGTGAGTAAAGGATTCAGAGATCAGGAGGTAATCAATTCTAGAGTATGAATTATGGGGGGGGAGAGGTGTAATCCCTAATGTTTGGGTGGTGTAGTCTCCAGGCATCCTTCATTTTAAACCTTAAGCAGAGATTAAAAAGGGATTTGTGAGCTTTCTGTAGATGAAACACAGCTTTCGATTGTCTGTCAATAGTAGCATCTACTAGGAGTAGGTTAAAGTCCCTCCCCCATAATGAGTAATCTGTTTGTGGGGATTTGGTTACTGGTAGTTTAGAGACAGTCCAAAAATTCTGTCTCGTCTGAGTTAGGACTGTATACATTAAGGACGTGAAGAGAGTTTGTATTTTTGGAGAGTTTAATAAGTATCAATCTACCATCATCATCTTCGGTATGGGATTCCACTACAAGGCCTGATTTTTTGGATACTAAGGTTATTACACCACTTTTCTGTTTTGTTTCTGGTGATCAAAAAGCATCACTAATCCAGCTACGACTCAATTATGTCATCTCCTTATCGGTGGTTTTTGTCTCTTGTGAAAGGATAACATCAACTTTGAGCTTATACAGATAGCTTTCGATTTTTTGGCGCTTGATCAGATGGTTGAGGCCTTTGACATTTAATGAAACCAATTTGAGGTTTTCGTCAAGAGGGACATTAGTCATCTTGTAGATGCTGAAGGGTGGTTGTAAGTAGTATTAGTGAAAGTTGTGGAAGGGAGCAAGGCTTTGCTCTCTAAAACTGGTTCTGAAGTTTAAAATAGAGTTTAAAATAGTTGACATAGAGACGAACTATCTCCTTGAGAGGATTACCCATATTTATAACAAACCCTGTTGCTTTAGAATGCGGCTGGGGGCTCGTTTGTCACCAGCCAATGGTTAGTAAAAAAGTGAAGGGCGGATATGTTGTGCCAAAGGAAGTACACACTGAGACAGGGAGAAGAAAAATAACAGAGCATAACAAAACACAAATATGCAAAGTAATAAACACAAACCCTGGACCCACTGCCCCCGACCCCACCTACCCAACCTTAACAGAGAATATGAGGGAGACGACTGTGGGGTGAAACCCCAGCCATCGCGTAATGATTTAATCAAGGAGGCTAGATATCTGTAGTTGCAGTCGAATAATAATAAAAAAAATAATGCAAATATAGATATAGTAGAATAAACAGTAAAATTCTGATTATTAACTATTAACAACCATAGTAAGTGTGTGATCCTGTTCCTGTGTAATGGAACACATTCTATGTGATCTAGATGCCTACATAGCGGAAATATTGAGGTCTCGGACTATCAGAAGCAGGCAGACATAATAGGAAGAGGAGTGAACTATATTTATTTATAAGACTGAAACTGGGAGACCCTCTAAAGTGGCAGGTCCCTTGAGATGGTTGAAAGGCAATGATCATAGCCCCAAGTGGGCGTTACACGTGTGAGGACTCATGCGGAAACCCACCGTAGAGGCATTAGTCTGTGCTCGGGCATACCCGAATCTGTGGACGTTGATGAACAAACATATAGCAAACCTGAGGTTACCATACTTAAAAACAGTAACTAAACTGGAGAGCTCCTGATGACAGGAGTATATGGAATTTTGACATCATCAAAAACAAGCACATATTGGCACATATTAGCACATATTGGCTATCTAAACCGAGCACATATTGACTATAATACAAAAGATTTTATCTGAAAGAATCACAAGAAGTGATCCATGTTGCCTGTGAATAATATAAAATGGTGTTACCCTTGAGGGGGCACAGGTGCTTGAAAGAAGAGTGGTGAGGACATTTTATTTAGAGGATTGGTTGCTGAGTGTCCATTAAAGTACCCTCTGTGATCAAGGAAAAATTGAAAGTCTTTGTGGTCAGCAAAGATGTGGTGTTTTCCATCAACATGAATTTTGAATCTCGCAGGCCCAGTAAATGAGAATTGGATGTTCACTTCAGGTTGTGTCTGAGTGCAAGGTAACCTTTCCTAGTCTCTACTGTAAGTTTGGAGTAGTCCTGAGAATTGGTGATTTTTTTGCCTGTTCCATAGTATATGGTTGTTCTCGCGCATGTAGTTTAGTATTAGTTCAGTGTGTTGGTATCTTAGAGGATGGCAGACAATCTGACGCGTAATGTACTTATTGGCAGGTTTGAAGGAGGGGACACAATGTGCCCTCTCTAGTTCAAAGTCTTTTTTGAAGGGTATGCCCATTATCTGAGGGATCCAGTTCTCCAGGAAGATAATGCAGGAGCTCGATGAAGTCTCTGTTCCTTCCGGCATTCCAAAAAGTTGCGGATTTGTCCTGCAGTTTCAATCTTCAAGCTTAGCCATGTCTTTTTGTAGGCACTTTGTAGAGGCTTGTATTTTTGGACTGTTTTCCTTGAGGCCTCTGTTGCGTCTTCTAGCGCGCTGATGAGTGATTCTGCTTCAGAAACTTTGGAGTTGAGAGTACTGATGTCAGCCCTGATTGCACATAGTTCCTGTTGCAACAAATTTGTGTTTGTTTTGGTGGATTTAGCAAGGTCATGCGCTTTAGCCAGATTCTTCAAGATCATGTCCATCGTACTTAGTATATCTGTTTACTCTTTAACAGGAGAATCTGGAATCGGAGGAACCGCTTTGGAGCGTTTGTGCCTCTGTTTGATTTCCTTCTCAGCCATAACTTTTCTGTAATATAGTCGTTTTGGGGAACAAGCCAGGGTGAATAAATTGTATTGAGATTTATAGAGAGAAGTAGGTTTGCACCACAGGTAGAAGGCTTATAGGTATTGCATATGTGTATCACATTGCTTCCTATGTTCCTTGAAAAGTGTAATGTGACTTTCACTGACTTATACTGAAGCCTCTTAAATGATGTGCCGCTCATGTTACACCAGAGAGGTGCTGCACCAAATTACCCTAAGGACATGTATTGCGCCAGGGAGAGACTGATCTCTGCGCAGATCAAATGGTGGATTTTTTAACCAGAGCTCTTTTGTGTTTTGAGAGTGGAGAGATCAGGGTGGCGTAGTGACCTGATCTCTGGTGCGCACTCTGGTAGTGTTGTGTAAAGATGATTCCAGTAACAACTTTGATATGTTGTTATGTTATGGACTACTTCTTAGTGCGACTTTGCCTGGTCGCATACGAGCCCGCCAGCTATTTTGAGCTCTGCGTCTCAGCGGTCTATTGTTGCCGTATTGCCGAAGTATATAAATCCTTTTTCTCAAATGTTCGAGATAATGTGAGACACTATTCATGTGCCACCATACTTCGGAAAGCAAAAACGGTGATTTGTGCTGCGTTTCAGGCTTTTTTTACTCCAGTTTCTTTGAAGTTCGGTCCCCGATGGTGAGAACAGCTAAATCAACCCGCCATTCACCGCGCCGTCCAAGCCACGCCCCCGCCGTACTGAGTTTTGGAGGTGAAATACTGACAGTCTTAGTAAGTAGAGCAAGACATTACAATTCTCTTCTGGAGAGATGATACCGTTTATGTCCACCACAGCTGAAAACAGTGGTCATAGAACCAAGACAAAGAGAAGAGGCATTCAGACAGGAACTCCTCAACACATGCCACTCAAGGTTACCTGAGCTCTAGCATTTGTACAAAGCCATTTATCTTTGGCTGCGAAGTTCAACCCTAGTCTAGCTCTCTCCAGAGTTGTGAATAAATATTATCTCCACAGTTTAATGGCTTCCCTGCATCAAGGGAGACCACAAAAGCCTCCTCTGGGGACCTTTAGGAGAGACAGAGCAGGCGACCAAGGATCTCCCTGGTATAAGGCTCACTTAATATTCATGAATAAAAATCGGAATCATGTTGTATTGTGCATTTACCAGCACCTTGATTTTACTGCCCATGTTAATCAATGAGAGAGGCCAGTAATTGGTCCAGTGCACTGGGTCTTTGGTGGGTTAAGGTATCAATGAGATAAGGGCATTTTGTAGAGGGAGGTTAGTTTCCTGCTAGTTTTGGCTTCCCAGCAGACAGTATGAAGCATCAGCGACTCCTCCTCCATTAAGGCGGAGGTGCGTTGCCCCACTGCTAAGAGAGCAGCAAAGTCAAACATGAGCAAAGTCAAACATGAAAAATAAAATGGCAGTAAAATTTTTTATTAATATTTTATTTTTTATCGTGCCAGTCGAAATGAGTCTTAGAGTGGAGCAGAGCCATTGCTTTGTGACAGACAGCAGTTACAGCAGGGAGGAGGAGTGGTGGGCACTGCAAGTGCTTATGTCGGTCTGGCCGGCTGTCTTATGATAGCCAGCCTGAGGTGCACACTTAGATCTCTCCAACCCAAGCTGTGTTGTACAGCGGGGTAGAGAACAGGCACAGGCTCCCAGTCTTTGAGAGAGTGCCAAACCAGCCCACTCCAACCAATACTGGCACTTCTCTTATGCTGCATAATAGTTTTACCTGCATGACAGCAGCATCTAGATTGGCGTAGGGGAGTTCACTAGAGTCTAGGACCCTATGCACTGGCCCATGGACTGCCAGGACAGGAGCATAGCACTGAGGCGGTGGCCAGCAGGTAAGTACACTTTTCTACTTTTTTGTTATTTTCCCCCGCGCTGCCTCACCACTTTAATTGGACGGCAGTCGCCACTGTGAAGCGTTGCTGTAAATGTGGGTTTACCGAATTTGTAAAATTCCACAGGGAATCTGTTTCATTCTGCATTTTATTGAAGGGTAAGTCAGCGGTCATTGTTACGATGTCATCTTTGAGTATTTCTCCTTCTAGGAGGCCTTTGCCCTTATCAGATAGTGATGCCAAGTGCAGGGAGGCCATAAAGCGGTCTTCTACTTTCATTGTATGAATTACTTTAGATCTGTATAGAGCTTTGTAAAAAGGCAGTGAATGCCTGCATTATATTAGGCATGTGTGTGCCTACTTCATATTGGTCTTTGTAGGTAGCTGGGATTGAAGAGTGTAATTCATTGTGTTGCAGTTGTGCGACAAGGAGGCATCCTGCTTTCTCTCCTTTTTCATAATGCCTCCACTTCAGTCGGTATAATGCACATTCATTTTTGGAGATAAAATGGTTTTTAGTGCACATTCTTCTTCTTCTTCGGCTAGGTGTGTTTAAGCCAAAGGATGCTTTTAGTATGCTTTATGCCAGTTCCTGGACATCCTTAAACCTTCTATGTTTTTTTCTACAAGGGCTGTGTCCCTCGTCACCATACCTTTCAATGTGGCTTTAGCAACATCTCATAGAATGTCTACTGTTGAGACAGTTATTTAATAAGTCTCTATATAGGTGTTGGGTGTAGTGACCTGGGTCAGAGAGCACTAGGACCCTGGACCTGAATGAGTGGGAGGGGACAGTGACCGGACACAACTTCCGGTCAGGGAGTGGGGAGGCACTGCTGCATCCACCAGGGCAAGAGGGCAGACGTGCAAGTGGGCACTGCCGAGACGAAAAGGAAATAAAGCATACAATTTCCACTTACCTGTCCCTGCGTGTTTATTGGTGAAGACACGACATTGGGGTTGTTTTCTCATTGGGCCTCCTTTACCTGGTTGTGTTCATTTACAAACATTTGAGAGGCAGTGCTGTATGTCCAAAGTCTAAGTCTAGCAGGAGGATTGGTGAATGGTCAAACATTGTCAACAGGCTGGCCTGCATTTGATGTGGGGGGGGGAGTAGCCCACTGCCTGTGAAGAGGGCTGTGTTGCTGACCCCAGAGGATGGCTTCACCTCCTGCTGAGCGTCTGGGCCCCAGACCCTGACTATCAAAGGAAGAGGGTGTGCACTGGCAGGAAGACACCCAGGTCTGGTTTGGACCGGGGTCCGAGCCCCCTGAACACAAAGACGGAAATCCATACTGAAAAAGGATTGAAACTACTTTGTGATCAAGAGGAACCTCTGCCAAAGAAGAACAGCTGAAGAGACTGAAGAGAAGGACTGCCCTTGCTGTGTGTTCTGGGGCTGGCCTGCAGTTTGCTGATTTGACTGAGGAGAGGACAAGGGACCTTGCTGTGTGCTGTGTCCCCTGCTTGAGAGGACTTTGCTGTGTGCTGTGTCCTGGAAGTAACTTGTCTCCAAGGGCCTGAGGAGAGCTGGTCCACTGTTGTGGAAACTCAGGAACATAAAAGTTTCCAAGTGTGTCTCAGCGACGCTGTGTGCGTGTGCTTTTTGCACGCCTGAGACTGCCGTGTGGTCCGTGAGGCTGTTTACGAAGTGCCCCGTGACCGCATTGCCCCCGCAGCGTGAAACATCGTCCACGCTGCTGCATTGCTGTTTGTGGCCCGAGCCGTCATCGTAACTGAGGCTGTGAGTAAAGATCGCCGCCGCCGGCCCGAGCCGCAACGTGCTAAAGGATTTCTTGAAGCTAAGGAAGCTACAAGGTGAAAGGGATCATTATCATTGTTCGTCGAAAGGACTCTGCCCAAGATTGTCAACGAAGGAGAAGGCAGCACCGTAACCTGTCCGGCTACAGCGTCGCCTCGCAACAGAGCTGCAACGTGATCGGGATCGCTCAGCAGGACGTCTGACGAGCGGAGAGAGAGAGCGGCGAGGCAGCGCACTCCCCCAGGTAAGGCTTGGACTCCGGTCGGGAGCCGCAAGCGAGTGTGGCCTGGGGAGGCGTGCAGGAGGAGTACAGGAGTGCTCCGAGCTCTCTCCCGCTGCACCGCGTTAGATGCGCTGAGTCCCCGAGCGGCCCGTGCCTGCCCAGCAGTACCGGGGCCGCCCCTTTAAGCTTACGACTGTTGTCTCTGTTGTTGGGGCTTAGTGGTGCCCGAGTTGACCGCGCAGAT
The DNA here is from genome assembly GCA_963921515.1 of Calotriton arnoldi. Taxonomy (NCBI): domain Eukaryota; kingdom Metazoa; phylum Chordata; class Amphibia; order Caudata; family Salamandridae; genus Calotriton; species Calotriton arnoldi. Next base: position 3,464,819 of record CAWUFW010000403.1, on the reverse strand, counting down.
TGGCTAACCGCATTATTCTTGCATTACGAACTGCCTGATTCTTGCATTACGAACCGCATTATTCTTGCATTATGAACTGCCTGATTCTTGCATTACGAACCGCATTATTCTTGCATTACGAACCGCATTATTCTTGCATTACGAACTGCCTGATTCTTGCATTACGAACCGCATTATTCTTGCATTACGAACTGCCTGATTCTTGCATTACGAACCGCATTATTCTTGCATTACGAACTGCATTATTCTTGCATTAAGGACTGTCTTATTACTACATTACGAACTGCATTACGAACTGCATAGCATTGCATTAGGACTGTATTAGAGATCGTGAATTGCTCATTTAATACCGCAAGAACCTACAAGTGATTGCTGGCCTAATAACCGGCAAAGCGAAATATTAGGAATACGCATATGTTGGATTTCTATCGTTTGGTCTCATCGTATTCCTTTTATAAAAATACCGCTATTTTTATGAAACCAGTGTGGTGTCCATTTGTGGTGTTATCACTGTGTTACGTGAAGTGTGGTTGCAAATACTTTACACATTGCTTTGGAGATAAGCCTGGCTGCTCGTGCCAAGCTACCAGGGGGTGAGCAGGGGTTATCTAAGCGTGTGAACCTCCTTACCCTGACTAGAAGCAAGGGTCCCTATTTGGACTAAGGTACATACCTCAGCCAACTAGAGACCCCCAGTTCTAACATTGGTGGCAGCGGTGTGATTTGACCGTGTATTTGCAACTAACTCACAGTGATTGGTGTACATCACTAGTTTTAGCGCAGACCATGACGCAACCACATATTGTGTTTTTGATTTTTTGGTTCTATTTTTGAGCGACCTTTAAGCCACACATCATGTCTCAAAGGAGTCAAGTAGCCAGTGAGGCTGCAGAATTGGAATTCGACATTGAGGCATTGCTTACCTACAAAGTTGATCAATTGAGGCAATTCTGCAGAGCTTTGGGATGTCCCATGAAAAGTAGCGCCAAGAAGGAGGAGCTGCAAACGGCCTTGAGGGGCTGGTGGGAAGCCAAAGAGGCTCAGTAGACAGGTGATGCTGAGGTGGATGAGGATGACCCAGGGAATGGATTTGGTCCACAGGATTTGCCGGTGGCAGGACCAGCCTCAGGGGCTGGTAGTAACCATTCAGGGAGGAGCTTTTCCCCAGAGGAGCTGGAGGAAAACCAAAGGGTCAGAGAGCATGAGTTGGAGGTTTTAAAACTTAAGGCTCAAGCAGAGGAGAAAAAGCTGCTCATTGAAAGTGAAAAGCGAGCAGAGGAGAGCAAGAACGCTCTCTCCTTGGAAGAGAAGAAGATTCTCTTAGCTCATGAGTTAAGCATGAGGGAACTGGACATTAAGGCTAAACAGGTGGAGCCCAGTTCGAATGGTGGCAGCGCACAGCCAGTGCCAGCGGGTAAGGTGTACATTCCCAAAGACTTAGTGCGAGATTACCAAAGGGGTGATGATATTTATGCGTGGTTCACGGCATATGAGATCGCACTGAGGATGAATGAGTTGCCTGAGAAGCATTGGGGGGCGGGCCTATGGAAACACTTTGAGGCTTCCGGGAGGGATGTTTTACCACCCTTAGAGAGGGCGGGAACCCTGACCTACGCTAATATGAAGGAGGCTTTATGCCTCAGGTATGGGCTCACTCCTGAACAGTACAGGCAGAAATTCAGGAACTTCAAGAAACTGAAATCCAGTCCTTGGGGTTGGGGTGTGGATGAGTACACGCGTGCACTGGATGATTGGGTGATGGTTAGCATGGCGAATGATTTAAAGGGATTGCTCAATTTAAGCCCCCGGGAGCCCCGGCTCAGTAATAATATTTCAGAGTTGCGCCAACACCTGTTAGAGTGCGAGCTCTTTGATTCCCAGGAGCTTGCACCAGAGACAGACCTCTGGTTAAGGGACAGAGGGTCTGGAGAGGCACTAAGGGGGAATCCCAGCAGCGACTCAGAGATTTTCCGGTCCTGTGGGAGGGAAGAAGGGCAGACTGACGCAATTAAGTCCCTGAGAAGTGGGGGGGGCGTGCAGGCTAGTACCCTGTCTCAAAGGAGAGGGAGGGAGCGTGAGCAGCATCCCCATGGGTCCGCAGCCCCACCCCAGAGGCTGGAGGGTTCCTTAGGAGAGCACCCGTTTGGGGGTCTAGAGCCTAATTGCCAGCTGCGCGAGGAAGAACGCCTAGCACCAGGAGGTTGTGGGGCATCTGTAACCAGAGCTCTCGCGGTCCTGAAGTTTGTGGGTGCCATTCCTAAGTGGCAGACCCAGAAGTCTAGATGAAAAGTTGAGAGGGGGTGTTCCCCAGTAGGGAAACCCGTGGGTCAGGGCCCAGCCAGAAGGGCTGGGTCCCCTAGAAGTCACCAAGGTAACCCCGCCTGGAGTTGGCAAGGGACAAACACCCCTAGGGGGCCCCCAACTGCCAGGAAGTATCAGTGGAGTAGCTTAGTTGGCCAAGGGAGTTGTAACCAAGGGAACCCCCTGGGGTCAGGAAGGCATAGAACAGGAGAGTGTCCTTGCGGTAGCGGGCCCACGTCCGGGTTCTATCGCCCCAAGCAGGGAAGTCCATCAAGGTAGTTGATTGGCCTACCCTGGCTTTAGGCTGGGAGGGGGTTGTGTTGGACTTTGCCATTTTTGGCTAAAGTTCCTCAAACTTTTTGCCTTCCTCCTAGACCTTTTTCTGACATTATGTTGCCGACTTAGATGCTTTGGGCACTTTGCCACTGCTGATCAGTGTGAAAGTGCAAGTGCTCCCTGTATAAAGTGTTATGGTAATTGGTTGTCCATAATTGGTATGTTTGCCTTACTAGTAAAGTCCCTAGTAAAGTGCACTATGTGTGCCAGGGCTGGTAATGCAAATGCTACGAGTGGGCCTGCAGCATTAATTGTGCCACCCACACAAGTAGCCCTAAGAAGAGATCTCAGGCCTGCCACTGCAGTGTCTGCGCGTAGTTTGTTAACTGCCTTGTTGTTCTGGCAAGTGCACCCACTTGCCAGGCCTTACCTTCCCTTTTTATGCACATCAGCCACCCCTCTAGTAGGCCCAAGGTACCCCCCTGGGCAGGGTGCAGTGTATGTGAAAGGTAGGACATGTACTGAGGTGTGTACCATGTCCTGACAGTGAAATACTGCCAAATTCGTTTTTCACTGTTGCAAGGCCATCTTGCCCATAGGACAGAATGGGGAAGGCTGAGTCCCATGTTTCCAGCATATCTTCTCATAGGCATAAGATGGAGAGATGGAGTTTAGTGTGCCTGAACTCAGAATTTAATAACACATCTTTTTGTGAAGATGGTTTTTGAATTGTGTGTTTAGAAACCACACTTTTAGAAGTGGCTGATTTCTTGTCTTAAACCATCCTGTGTGCCTCTGACTGGTTGTGTATTGCCTGTCTGGGTTTGGATGTGACAGGGTCTGGGAAGTGTCCTGACCCCAGGGAGGAGTAGGTGAGACAGCAACAGGCTGGCCTGCGTTTGATGTGGGGGGGAGGAGTAGCCCCCTGCATGTGAAGAGGGCTGTGTTGCTGCCCCCAGAGGATGGCACCACTTCCTGCTGAGCGTCTGGGCCCCAGACCCTGACTATCAAAGGAAGAGGGTGTGCACTGGCAGGAAGACACCCAGGTCTGGTTTGGACCGGGGTCCGAGCCCCCTGAACACAAGGACTTCAAAGGCATTTAGGGGTATAAATGTAAGAGCTGAAACCCCTGAACTCAAGACGGAAATCGATACTGAAAAAGGATTGAAACTACTCTGTGATCAAGAGGAACCTCTGCCAAAGAAGAACAGATGAAGAGACTGAAGAGAAGGACTGCCCTTGCTGTGTGTTCTGGGGCTGGCCTGCAGTTTGCTGATTTGACTGAGGAGAGGACAAGGGACCTTGCTGTGTGCTGTGTCCCCCTGCTTGAGAGGACTTTGCTGTGCTGAAGTAACTTGTCTCCAAGGGCCCGAGGAGAGCTGGTCCCCTGTTGTGGAAACTCAGGAACATAAAAGTTTCAGAGTGTGTCTCAGCGACGCTGTGTGCGTGTGCTTTTTGCACGCCTGAGACTGCCGTGTGGTCCGTGGGGCTGTTTACGAGGTGCCCCGTGACGGCATTGCCCCCGCAGCATGAAACATCATCCACGCTGCTGCATTGCTGTTTGTGGCCCGAGCCGTCATCGTAACTGAGGCTGTGAGTAAAGATCGCCGCCGCTGGCCCGAGCAGCAACGTGCTAAAGGATTTCTTGAAGCTAAGGAAGCTAAAAGGTGAAAGGGATCGTGATCATTGTTCGTCGAAAGGACTCTGCTCAAGATCATCAACGAAGGAGAAGGCAGCACTGTAACCCGTCCGGCTACAGCGTCGCCTTGCAACAGAGCTGCAACGTGATCGGGATCGCCCAGCAGGACGTCTGACGAGCGGAGAGAGAGAGCGAGGCAGCGCACCCCCCCAGGTAAGGCTTGGACTCCGGTCGGGAGCCTCAAGCGAGTGTGGCCTGGGGAGGCGTGCAGGGGGAGTACAGGAGTGCTCCGAGCTCTCTCCCGCTGCACCGCGTTAGACGCACTGAGTCCCCGAGCGGCCCATGCCTGCCCAGCAGTACCGGGGCCGCCCCTTTAAGCTTACGACCGTTGTCTCTGTTGTTGGGGCCTAGTGGTGCCCGAGTTGACCACGCAGATTGGCTAACCACATTATTCTTGCATTACGAACTGCCTGATTCTTGCATTACGAACCGCATTATTCTTGCATTACGAACTGCCTGATTCTTGCATTACGAACCGCCTGATTCTTGCATTAAGGACTGTCTTATTACTACATTACGAACTGCATTACGAACTGCATAGCGTTGCATTAGGACTGCATTAGAGATCGTGAATTGCTCATTTAACACCGCAAGAACTTACAAGTGATTGCTGACCTAATAACAGGCAAAGCGAAATATTACGAATACGCATATGTTGGATTTCTATCGTTTGGTCTCATCGTATTCCTTTTATAAAGATACCGCTATTTTTATGAAATCAGTGTGGTGTCCATTTGTGGTGTTATCACTGTGTTACTGGGAGTGTGGTTGCAAATACTTTACACATTGCCTTGGAGATAAGCCTGGCTGCTCGTGCCAAGCTACCAGGGGGTGAGCAGGGGTTATCTAAGTGTGTGTCCCTCCTTACCCTGACTAGAAGCAAGGGCCCCTATTTGGACTAAGGTACATACCTCAGTCAACTAGAGACCCCCAGTTCTAACAATGGTCATTCTGTTTTGCCCAGTGATCCAGAGCAGTGCAGGAAAAGATCTACAGTCAGATTCCAGTCCCATTCAACCGATACATGAGTTTGGGAGAATCCCAGGGACAATCTGGTTAGAGATGAGAGAAAGGAAACTTTTGAAAGATTGGGGCATATACTGAGCTTATAATTAGAATTTTGTCTAAAGTTCAGATTTTTGCAAAGACACCCTTCAGGGCCCGGTCCATGTCTTTAGCACTTTGCATGCCAGTCATTTTCAAATAAGGATAGCCACCGCACATTTCTTTGAGATGCTGGAAGAGGCCAATGGGGGGATGTAGGCATGCCTACTACAGATCACCTTGAGAGCCAAGGGTCGTTTGTGTGTACCAGATTCTAACATTGATAGATGTAACTCCTAAAGGAGGGCAATGTTGGCATATTTGGAAGAAAGGTATGACAGGATCTTCTTTCCTTTTAATAAATGAGAATGTCAAGCTGATGAAGAAGACAGCTTTAGAATAATTCACTTTCCTGCACAGAAATCTGAAAAAGAAACATGAAAATTATTAAAATCTCTGCTACTAAAAGTTTCTGAAATAGATAAATCCCGGAAAACATTCCTTTCTCTGTATTTGCATTATATGTATGTAAAGGTGTTCCCAGGCTGTGAAAATTGTGTAGTGCCTTGCAGTTGTCACTGTGTTTTAAAATAGTTCACTCATTGTTCTATTTAATTTGCAATGTTATTTACTTTTAAATATTTGTATTTAACTATCGTTGAACGTAGTTATTTGCAAGGCATACAAACAAAATATATGTTTTTAAATGTGGTTTATTATTTTTATATTTAACTCTCAATAAAAAGATTTTGACCAGTGTACATTCATGCAAGGAAATGCAACTACTTAGCAAAGAAAGTGGAGATGTAAAAAGAAAAGTAAAAGGTCTTAACAGTAACTCGTTGGGAGGGTTTTACTACTTCCGGGAGCACTAATCTATTAATTGTCAATATGAAATCTGTGTCTGTATCTAGCTTTTTGAGCCCCTAAAAAATCTACTTTAAGGTATTCAAATGGAACAGTGAAACTATTTGATGCTTAACGAAATGTATCTATTTTTTAAATTAAGGACGTATTAATCAAGAAAGAGGATGGATAATCTAAGGTACCATGTGGAAAGGGGATGCTGGAGTTATGCAGGAATTACTCTCAGAACTATTTTCGACTATTTAAAAATATAATTATACCATGAGTGATTTAAACCGATAAACAGCTACTTTCATATCTGCATCAACCCCGAAGTGCTCATTTACTTCATTGTGCTTCATGGGGAAGGTTCAAAATATAACCACTCCTCATCTAGCAACATGGTGATCAAGACTGACTCACATTTGCCATGAATATAAAATGGTAGTCTTCTATTGTTCATTACATTTTCGAAACTTTGACTCATATTCACAGAGCCATCTAGCTTTCTGGCCCACATAGTCTTCAAAAACTATTTAAATGCTACTCGCTGGCCATAGCTTTGAGATCCTCTGACACCTTCTCTGTCCTCCCTCCAAAATTCCATACAATAGGGAGAGAAGGCGCTCAGCAGCAGTTGCAGGAGTAAAATTATGCAACACTCTTCCTCTCAGTCTTCATGTGGCTGCTGATTGTTTATGATTTTTTTCAAGTCTTAAAACCTGGCTTTTTACTAATAAATAATTTCCTCAGTGTTATTGGTCTCACTCAGTTTGGCTGCGTTCGCCCTTCCATCCTGCTTTTTGGGGGATTATAACGCATTGAAGCTCTTTTCTTGAGCAATGCCTGCTCTCCATAAATAAAACCAAGAAATCAAAATCTGTAGTGAAGAACCATGGACAATCAGCTGACAGACTACTGTTGGAAACAATATTCAGCACAATAAGCCAGCCTTTCTTTCTCAAATGAAGAGGAATATATCTAAGTACGTACAGAAAAAGTGTCCTTAATTTAGTTTTCTGGAGCACCGGCCATATTTCCTTGATAAAATCATGAGAGATAATTTCTTTCTCTCAAAGATGGTTTCATCAAACCCCAGCAGACAATCAGCATTTTCCACAGGTCGAAATCACATTCGTGCTCACCACAGTTCCTGTAATTAGTATGACACCACAAAAATGATATCTATTTTGACTAAAATCGCCCTTTCCATATGATCCTGTTTGCCATTCAAAAGCAGGCCTTCACTGCAATTCATCTCAATAGAACAAATAGTGTAGTGCATTATCAATTAAAAAAAATAAGGAATATTAGTTTTTGTGAAATTTTGCTTTTATAGTACCTCTGGAAAAAAACACCACCTATCAAACTATTTTCTGAATTTCATCCTAAGCTTTAAGAGTGTGGTTTGCAAAAGCAATAATATCCAAGTGGGAGGGCACCCTCGATAATGCATTTATAGAAGTTCGAATTACATAATAAACCACAAGGACGAAAGCTAAGTGGTTTGCAAAAGTCACCAGAACTCTGAAATGGCTTTGTTGGACCATAAAACTCTTCACCTTTTATGACGTTTTTATAGTGAATATTGATTTGATTTAGTTCACAAGATAAGACAAACTGTTAAGTCAAAGCACAAATTCAGTGTTATTTACTTTGCACATCGCCTGACAGCAGGTGGTTCTGTGAAGAGGTTTGCCGCTGCAGTGGGAACAGTTTCGAGATGAACTGGAGCAAGACCTCCCAAAATAATTTCCCCTTCCTGGGAGTAAGCCTGAATGTTGTTGGAAGTGTGGTGACAACCTAGTGGTGGGGTAAACTCAGCAGCTGCCAAGGTGTAAAACAACAGGTAAAGGCGTAAAATGAGGCGTAGAGTTGTCATCTCCCAGTGCAGAGCAGTCTGGTAGGTACCTGAGGAAAGAAAGGAATAAATCAATACACTAACAAAGAAGTGGACAGATCGATGGACGCATGGCTGTGCCCGTTTGTTGGATGCATGGATAGATTAACAATTGACTGCACTTTTTAAAAAGTGCATGCTTTATGTTAGGAAACAAACTATACTATAAATGAAAGTACATTGATTGTATAAATGAATATATGTAAATAACACATTTTAAAGGGTGTTAAGAACCACATAACCATGTCCCAGCACTCACTAACAATTAGGGTGACCAACTGGCATGGGTGCAAATTCAGGACAAAGGGTCAAAATTCAGGACAAAAATTCAGGACAGAAAGGTCATAATTCAGGACAAAACTTTGGGACAAAAGTTAAGTTTTACAGACACATCAGAGGAAGTTGTGCAATAGTATAAATGTAAGTAAATAGACAACCACTTAAGTACAGGTCAAAATAAGTTTTATATTAGGTTGAGACAATCGTGCACTTCACGTTTTTGGTATGCGTGCAGCTTTGTGCAACTGTGCAGGTCTTTTTGTGGTATTTCATATGATAATATTCTATTTATATGGTTACTGGACTGGGTTGTCTAGTCTGATATTTTGTTTACAACTCATGGTCCTGTGCAGGCATGTTTGGTGAGAGAAGTGGTCAGGAAGATCTGCTCGGATACACTTTGTTACTAGCATCTCATATCTGAGTGCCATTGTGAGATGTAAAGTGGCACGCATAGGTGAACTTAAGGGAGGATTGCTGTGATGAACCCACTAAAGGGAACACACTAAGGGTGTTTCAGCAAGTGGAACTTAAAATATGGAATCTGACTTTGCTTGTTGGGGGCTTTGCAGAGAGTTGCACTAGCTGACGGAAGTCACAAAGGTGCTTTTCCCTGCAGCTTTCTTAAAGAAGGCACTGTCTATACACTATTACATAGTTTATTTTTGACACCTTGCCTATTGCTACAAACACAATATACATCTCAAGCACAGCCCAAGGCACCATGAGGCTCTCCCTAACACCTTACACCTAAAACAAAACATGCAAACATTTACAATTACTAGTGTAACATTCAAGTAGCAGTTGGGTGTCACTCAAAATGTCATCTATTAATTCTTTCATCCATCATTCAGTGTTTCGCCATTCATTCTGTCCTTCTATCTGTGTGCCCATCCATATCCAAACCTTTTCAACCATTTGCAAACCTATCCATCATCTATCCTTCCATCATTTCACTCATCCATCCCTTCATCCACCCTTTCACTCATCCATCCATCATCCATCCACCCACCCTTTCACCCAATCCATCCTTTCACCCATCCATCCACTCTTCCATCCATCCATTCGCTCATCCATCCAACCATTTACCCTTTCACCCAAGCCATCCTTTTACTCATCCATCACCTCTTCCACCCATCCATCCATTCACTCATCAATCCAACCATTTACCCTTTCACCCATCCAGCCATCCTTTCACTTACTTATCCATCCACCCAGTCTCTCATCTGTCCACCCATTCAACTTTTCACTCATCCATCCATCCACCCTTTCTTCCAGCTCTCCACCCTCCCTTTCACACATGTATGCATTCTTTCACTCATCCATCTTTACATTCTTCTTTTCACTCATCCATGCACCCATTCTGTCAATCATCCATCCATGCTTTCACTCATCCATCCATCCTCCCTTTCTCGCCATTCCCCTTTCACTTAGCCACCCATCCTTCCATCCACCCTTCACCCATCCACCCACCCATCCAGTTGCAAACAGAAGAGGCCCATCAAGAACTTCACCCTCGTTGTAGTTCCTAAAGCAAGGGGTGGGGGAGGGTTCACTATGCCCCTGCGCATAGGCAATCTGAAAACTTGGAAGTCATGAGTCATGCATGATGCACAGTGCCAGAACGCGAGTTGACTGTGACATGGTGTTGTTTCCAGGGCTTTAAGTGGGATGAAAAAACTGGGGGTCTCTCCAAGGGGCGTGTCTGATGTAATTAAGGGCATGGCTTAAAATACCTCAGCTAAAAATATGTGCTGAGCATAATGTGCCGCCCAACTGGTATTTTGCTGTTTCTATCATTGCATCCAGTAACATTAGACCTACAACGAGCCATGACTATTGGCTTTGTCAATGGATGTTAGTTGCATAAAATAAATAAAAAAGCAGCAACTATAGCTTAGTTTTATATAATAATAAAAATGCTTCAGCTCTGAAATGATGAGACTATGTAAGAACTATAACCTCTTTTATTTAACTTTGTGCATTTCTTCCATTTAACCCTAACAGAATGCCCTGCCCTAGACAGTGGCAGGAGGAGGCCACCACATGCTGTACAGCCCAGACTTGCCCATTCTCCTTCTGTATGTGGCAATCAGCCGCATACAGAATGACAATGGGTGGGGTGGGGCTGCTCTTGTGCTCCAAGGTTGAGTGCGAGGCGGCCCCATCAGGGAGCTGAGGCCTCTCGCGGGGGAACAGCTCTGCTCCCTGCAAGGCCCAAAATTACGAACAAAAGGCACCCGTAAAGGGGATCCTCACGGGCAACGTACATGCGGTCCAAATTACGGACGGTCCGTGAAATTTAGGGACGGTTGGTCAGCCTACTAACAACCATCCACAGTATGAACTCATTACCTAACTCTTCCTTAAACTCACTCCCTGCAGACCCAAATTCCTCCTCCTTGACACCCAGAGGAGAAATATCTTAATATCTCCTTGCTGGTTCCTCTTTCTAAGTGTGCTGCAGAAAGAGTAAAATGCCTCTGAGGATTGTTTTGTGCAGAAAGGTGCCCCTTCCTGCACAAAAGCAATCCTACCTACATCGCAGGCACCCTTGCACCATGGTGCAAGGGTGCCTGGGTTGGCGTTGAGCAGGCTATTGTGTGCCAGTGCTGGGAAATGACAGGAATGTGCCATACAATGTTAAGTACGACGCATTCCTGCCCTTTCCCTATCACGCAGCGCAGCAAGGTGACTTGCTGCGCTGCGTGATTTGTTAATAAATATGCCCCCAAGTCTTTAGGTTTCTTGTGCGCTGAATGCTTTACCCATACACCTCCTAGACATCAAGGATAGCTTTCAGGAAACTCAGGTCATAGACTACGATCAGCCCAGCTCTCCTACGCCGTGGTCCCTCGTACCAGGAAGTCCAGATCGGGAAGCCGCTCTTTCTCCTTCCTCGCGGCCAGAGCCGGGAACGCCCTCCCACTCCACCTCAGACAGACGACATCACTCCCCAACTTCACGAGGGACCTCAAAACATGGCTCTTCAATAGACCTCCTCCTTGATGGACAGGACCCTGTGCCTCCCCACCCCCCCCCCCAGCACCTTGAGACCCTTACGGGTGAGTAGTCGCGCTTAACAAACCCATGATTGATTGATTGATTGACTAAGTAGTGCCTCATCATTAGTCCACACAGAGGAGGTTGAAGAGGAAAAGGCAGCATTCGTTTCTAAACAATGGTGCCTCCCATCACCTATGATCAAGTAGCGGCCACTTGTTTGTGACCACTTGTTTCTCACTCCAAAAATTAAGCTGCATTGATGAGGAACATTTTAATGTATTTCTGAAATATCTTCCAAAGCACCCCATCAAGGCAATCGAGAAGTGCTGGCTGTGATATGCTTTAAATGGACAGAGCCACCATGCATTCAATATAGTCATTGCTGTAGTCTACTATTAGAGGCAGTTCAAGTGTAAGTTAATTTTCTTAATTTCACTCTCTCCCTTGTCTTTTCCACGTCGCTACCTACATTTCACTTGCTTTCTTTCTTTAAGTAGCTTCCTTTAACTCTCTTTTTCTCACTTTCACATTTCCCCTCTCATTCTCTATTACCATCTGTCGCTACACATCTCTATTACCCTCTGTCGCTACACATCTCTATTACCCTCTGTCGCTACACATCTCTATTACCCTCTGTCGCTACACATCTCTATTACCCGCTGTCGCTACACATTTTTATTAATTTAGAGGTCTTTGTGAAGAGGTACAAACCACAAAAATGGTCACCTCTGCCCATGGGAAACTCAAGACTGGGAAGTGAGACAAGAGTGAAAAACAGTGCCTGGAACAAGGTATGCAAGAGCAAAATCAAAGCATTAGAAAGCTGGCCCTAATGAGAATGAGAATCTCATAGGGTGGGTGGGTACAAGGCCTTTCTTGAGTGGTAAAACCTTAAAAATAGGCAAAGGAAAGAAGATGGCACATTATAACACTTGCATGGGAGTGGTTAAGGTAATTCCAAAAACTTTAACTAATGGGAACATTTTAACTCAATTCAGTTCAATTAACTTTATAAGGTCATATTAAAATAAACCACAAAAGTGCAGTGCAATGATATACGACAGGACATCATAAAATAGTACAGATGCATCTAAAAATCCTGGAATAAAAATACACTCATTATACAAACAAAATACTGTCACCAAATACAGTACATAAAATAGCATTCATTGGGAGGCCTACTAGCGACTTTCTAAAATGTATGGGCGAGTCAGAAAGGTATAATGAAGGTAATTTTTGCTTCACACAATATAAGCGTGATCTTGGCCGGTAGCCTATTCCATCTTTATAATTGGTTTGCTATTAACACGGTACATCACAACCCTATGAAGATGTCTGGTCTTCAGACATTGGATGTTAAATCAAACACACAGAGGGCGAGAAGGCAGTCTATATAAATAGAGGATGCCCTAAAAAATGGGAACAGGTATGGGGAGGATGGAATGCCTATCGTGGAGGGCTGTGTACCCCGCCTGCAATGGGCCTATCGCTGTTGGAGAGGTGAAGAACATATCATGACAATTCCTTAATTACACTTCACAACGCCATGTGAACAATGAAGGGATGGACATATTCCTATTCCAGATATTTGGTTGAAATGTCGCTGATATTGTTTGTACTGTGTCATTAACTTGTGCTGTAATCAATAAAAAGAATAAAAAAAAAACACACGGAGGGCCACCACCATATTATTACGATACCCAAGCAATCTCTTTGCCTTTAACACCAACTTCAACAAGCATTGGAAATGCAATAGGTCTCACATTTGCTTGAGTTAGAGCTATTGGCATCGTAAATGACCATGTTTTTTACCCATGTGTTATGGAGTGTATGTATGTGGTGTGTAGTGGAATTATGTGGGTTGGATTGTTATTGTTGTGGAATTATGTGCCTTGGAATTGTGTGGTGTGGACAGTCGCGGCTCCTGGAGGGAGTGCTGCGGGGCTGTGGGGCGGGGTGGGGGGTAGTAAACTCCAGCATACGGCAGAACGGAGTTAAGTACATAAATAAATAAAATGAATTACATTGCGCGCGCTGCAACGCCAAATGGCCATGCGGCGCGCGCAATGTAATTCGTTTTATTTATTTATTTATGTACTTAACTCCGTTCGGCCGTATGCCGGAGTTTACTATCCCCCACGCTACCCCTCCCCCGCCCAGCAACCACCGCCCCGCAGCACTCCCTCCAGGAGCCGCGACTGGGTGTGGAGTGAATTTGTGTAGTGGAATTATGTGGCATGGAGTGCAGTGGAATTGTGTGGATAACATTTTTGTGGCATTGAGTGTACTGGAATTATGTGGTGTTGGATTGTGTTTTATGGAGTGTAATTTTGTGGAATGGTATTTTGTGTTGTGGAGTGGTATGTAGTAGAGTTTAATTATGTGGTATGCTGTTGAATTTCGTGGCATGATGTACAATTCTGTGGTGCGGATTGAATTATGTGGTGTGGAATGGACATGTGTGGAGTTGAATTGTGTGGCGTGGAACTGTGTGGCATTAAGTAAAATTATGCTGATTGGAATTATGTGGCATGGTGTGGAGTGTATTTATATGGATTGCTGCTATGTGACAGGGTGATTTTATGTGTGGTGTATTTATGTGGTGTTGAGTAGAGGGTAATTATGTGGAGTTGAATTATGTTGCTTTGAGTTATATTATGTGGAGTGTAATTATGTTGGGTAGTGTTGAATTGTGTGACGGTGAAATTGTGTGGTGTGGGAATTGTGTCACACTAAACATCCAGGTTTGCTACAAAGAATGAAAAATTGAAGGTGCTCTTGTATACCATGGAGGTGGGCGAGCCACTGAAAGATTGAAAGCTACTAAAAGCACTAAAGCCACTGAAAAGCTCAAGCCAGGATCAGCTAGTGCTTCTTATTTAACGTCAAGCCCAAAACAAGCTGAGCTTTTATGTGGCTTCTCCTGCAATTCATGCCCTACCCTCACGGGCAAAGAGTTAAAATCAATACATTAGCATTTGAGATACAATGAAGAGGCACATAGCTACCCATTTAGTGAATGGCTTGTACAAAGTTAAACCAGAACAAGCCCCTTGTTCAAAACAATATATCTTGCAAGTGAGAGCGCATGCGCTGACGCAGGTGAGACTGAAAAATAAGCAAAATCAAATGGCAACTCCGTTAAAGTCTCTTGTGCCTTATTTTCCAGCAAAAAAATGCTAAACTGGAAACTAATCTCCAACATGATCGGGAAATTAACGGTGGTTTTTGTAAGTTAGTTTTTAAACAACACCTGGAATGTTTATGAATACCTAAAAGTTACAATGTTGTGCCTGCTCACCAACAATTACATTCTTTTGCACCTTTGAGAACACCCATTTCCCCAACCTTAATTTCAAAAGGTGTCACTTAAAAATCGTTCTTACTTTCGGAGTATGCAAAGTGTTTAGTTACATTTACAAACGCCAGTGTTTACAGAAATTGATTACTTGCATTGGATTATGTAAATTGCACATAGAGATCACTCATTTTGGGCTGCAAGCTTAACCTTCGGGCAAATGAGATACAAAATGGTTGAATTAAAAGGGCGATTTATAAAATAAACCTTTCACAGGGCGGTACTCCTTCAAAGGAGTTTAATGGAACCTGGCCAGGCTTAGACTGTGCAGAGCATGTTATGTTATTCACGTATTTACAACAGGCCACTCTAAACATCGTCAGGATTTGTGCGGTGCAGAAATGGTTTGTAGGGTCCATGACACTTCGGAGGGTTGCCCTGGGGGGGACTGGTACTTACAACAAGAAGGCCGTATGAGTGTTGGAACTGAGGAATGGGAGTGGGGTAACCAATGGCAAGTCCTGAAACCCCTGAAACACTCCTCACTCCTGGCTCTTCTTGCGTATTCACAGAGACAGAAAATCAGAGCTCCAGATGACTTCTCCACATCTCTATGTGCCACACAATCAGTGAAGGGTACACTAAGGACAGAGGGAAAAGCAGGATGAAGCTGGAGTGACAGAGTGATATTGGACTGAGCAGAAGAAAGGACATCAGGGAATTAAGGGACGTAAGGAAAATGTTCACAGAAGGAAAAGGGGGCTAAGAGGGGTGAGAATGGTGTGAAGCTGAGGGGAAAGGGTGGCAAGAAGCATTGCATAGATAAAACACAGGTAAGGAGAAAGTACTAGGGCACCGATAGGAGGCAAAACGGTGGGAGGGAGAAAACAAATGGTGGCTGAGTGAATGCCAAAATGAGGGCAGAGAAATGTCTAAAAGGGGAGGCGGAAGAAAAAGGGAGGGGCCAGCGAGGAGGAAAAGGGGCACAGAGGGTACAAAAGAAAGAAGAGGCAAAAGAAGGCATGGGGTAAAAGAACCTGAAAGAATTGGGCATTTGTGGATGAGGGAAATAGAGAATGGTCATAAGAGGCAGAAAAGGGACAAAGAAGGGAGGAGAAGGGGGGGAAAATGGGCGCAGCGTCAGCAAACAGCGGCAGGGTGGGCAGCAGGGCAGAGAGGAAGACAAATAGGCGCATTAAGAAGGAAGAGAGGACAGAGATGAGGTACTAGGGCGCCGATAGGAGGCAAAAGGGTGGGAGGGAGAAAACAAATGGGGGCTCAGTGAATGCCAAAATGAGGGCAGAGAAATGTCTAAAAGGGGAGTCGGAAGAAAAAGGGAGGGGCCAGCGAGGAGGAAAAGGGGCACAGAGGGTACAAAAGAAAGAAAGAAGAGGCAAAAGAAGGCATGGGGTAAAAGAACCTGAAAGAATTGGGCATTTGTGGATGAGGGAAATAGAGAATGGTCATAAGAGGCAGAAAAGGGACAAAGAAGGGAGGAGAAGGGGGGGAAAATGGGCGCAGCGTCAGCAAACAGCAGCAGGGTGGGCAGCAGGTCAGAGAGGAAGACAAATAGGCGCATTAAGAAGGAAGAGAGGACAGAGATGAGGTAACAGAACGTTTAGGAGGAATAGTGGAGGATGCGGAAATTGCAGCAACGTGTGATGCCAACAAATTGTTTACAGCAAATGTTAAGAAGAGAAGGGCAAGGAAACTATGGACAAGAAAAGCAAAAAGAAGAGCCTCTGCCCAAGCCCATGTGTGTGGGTATACAAACAGGCATGCAGTTTACACACAGAAGGCACACGGTTCTCACAAGCACACTCTGAGTTCATCCCGCTCTCTGTTTATCCTGTATTGTCTATAACACTCGCACACAGTCGTGCAGTTGTCTAACACAGCTGTTTACTAGCTCAGATATTTTACACACACGTTCTTTAGATAGTTTACCAACCTTCGTTTGTGCGAGGAGCTTGTGTCTTTCTCTCACAAACACATAACGGGAACCCCAAATACCGAGGCTGCAGGTCACACAGACAGTTCATATCTGCTCCTCTCCCCACCACCTCAAGGCCTAAGAGCAGCAGGAAGAACAACTGCCCGGGACAGGAAGTGGCAGCCATTGCTGCCCTCGGAGGTCTCTGCAGCAGTCTGAACTTTTCACCTGCACACAGTGGTCGAAGTGGGCAGGATCGGCAGGGCACGGCGTGCCCCTACTTCTTTAATTTCATAGAGTCCGTTCCCCTACTTTCCTATTTTAAACATGCCTCCCGGACCGCAGAAATCGCCAAGGCCGATAGTTAAGGCTCGGCTTTTGGGGACGGCAGAACAGGCAGAGCAGGAAAAGAACTCTGGGGCATATTCACAAGGACTTATCGCCGAGTTATCGCCACTTTTGCGCAGCAAAAGTGGCGATAGAATTATCGCCCCATTCTCAAGCTGGTGCTTACTGCCTACATCGCCACATAACCCGCGATAGCTGCCGCAACAAACATCGCCATGGATGACACCGTCAACTAACGCTAATGAGATGCAGAATAGGCGTGTCCGTGCAAAAAAAACGAAAGGACAACACCGCGCCATTCTCAACGGACAGACAGATCTGCGATGTGAGTCAAAAACAGGCGATAAGCTGCAGTAGCAGCAGGGATTTAACACCTGCCTTTTGCTGTTGCTAAGCAGGACGATTACCTGCAGTATGAAAGGGAGCCCAGACCAGAGCCACACCTGAAGACCAACAGACGCCATGGAGCTGCTGATCATGCAGCTCGGAGACCCAAGAGGGCCACAACACCCACCGCCACCACCCCCAGGACCCGCCCGGCCGCCCCCCCCCCGGACAACCACAGAGGCAGCGCAGACAGCGGACCTACCGTAAATGCACCAGCCTCACAGACTTAACGCCAGAGGAGGTCATTGCCCACTACAGGCTCAAAAGGACAACCATCCTCCGCATCCTGACCCACATCGCCCACAGGCTGACGGTACCAACACAGCGGAGAACCAACATCCCTCCGCAGACAAAGCTGCTGGCTGTGCTGCACTTGTTGGCCTCTGGTACCTTCCAACCCACAAATGCCAGAGTCGGAGGAGTCTCACAGCCAGCCCTATCCAAGTTTATCACACCTGTCCTGGATGCCATCATCAGCCTGGTACCCCAGCAGCTTCACTTCCCCCACACTGCCCAGGAGCAGTTGGAGACCAAGCAAGGCTTCTACGCCATAGCTGGATTCCCTCACGTGTTGGGGGCTATTGACTGCACACATGTCCTACTTGCGCCCCCTGCCGACACTGCACACAACTACCGCAACAGAAAGCACACGCATTCCATCAATGTGCAGGCAATAGTGGACAACCGGGGACTCTTCACCAATGTTGTGGCCAACTACCCAGGCAGTGTGCATGATTCATTCATCTTCCGACAGTCGATCATCAACCAGCACTTCGAGGCTGGCACCTATGGGAATGCATTGCTCGTTGGTAAGCACCAAATGAACACACCACACACCTCAACTCCACAGTCATGCAACTCACGACTCTGGGAATGGCCACGCAGCAAAACTACATGTAACATGCCACACAACATGCCCACCGACCAGACACGACAACACGACTCAATTGGGAACCTGGGCTTGCCATGTACACAACCCAGCTACGGCATGGCACCACAGCCACACAATAGCAGAATGTGTGGAGAGGTTGGAAGCAGGCACGTGCGAAGGAGGCAAGTGACTAATGAATGAGAACCTACCCAATGACATGTGTGGCGTGGATGTGCTGGACAGACTTGAGTATGGAAACCACTGAAATGTCCATGTGGACATTAACTGCTGGTGCATGGAGTGTAGTGGCCAGTGGACGCTACCATGTCACCACAGGCTGTGGGGTAGAACGCGGAAATGTCACCTGTTACGTCCCCCCCTGTAGGCGTGGGCGGAGAGGGTTGGCCCGGCGTATGCCAGGCCTGCGTAGGGGTGTGAATAAAAACCCCGCTCTGGGCGTGGCCCTCTTCCAGAATGGCCAACGTGTCTGCCAGGGCGGCGCCTCTCAGCCAGCCACGAGGCCGACGCCGTGAGCGGCGGGGCCTGCGACCCTGCGTGCATGCTGCACCCCAGGCTGCTGTTCCCCAGACCCATCTTGCCCGCCCCAGCGCACCAAGGCCGCTCTGCTCACCTGCCGACACCGGCGTGTGTCAAAGAGGGCCCACCACGTGCCGGTGCAAGCTCCAAGCCCCAGTCCTGCAACCTTGGCAGTCTCCTCAGACCATCGCTGGCCTCCACGACGCAGGCCCACAGCACTCCTTTCTCATTGACATACCCCACCGGCGTACACTGCGGCCCAGTTGGTGACACATTTGGAACTGAGTCTTGAGTTTTGAATGGCAGTGACCAAATGTTGATGGCAGGGTTTATATCACTAAACTCCCTTCGATCTGGTGTCCCAAACTCTGCATCGCAAGCACACGACACGTGTCTGTGAGCCCGTGCTGACCGCTGCCCCCGGCCTACACTATCGGTCCAGTAGGTCCCACATACAGCACTTAGTTGTGATTCATGAATGGCAGAGTTCATACCAGTGAACGCACGGAGAGCAGTAAGAGGAAGATGCGGTTCAGTCCGGATGAAAGCCGGATCCTCATTATGGAGGTGACCGAACACTAGCAACAACTGACCTGGTGCCACTAACCCTGTTCAACGCAAGCCGGCGACACGTGGTGCCACTAACCCTGTTCAACGCAAGCTGGCGACACGTGGTGCCACTAACCCTGTTCAACGCAAGCCGGCGACATGTGGTGCCACTAACCGTGTTCAACGCAAGCCGGTGACACGTGTTTGTGGGCCCCTGCAGACTACTGGCTTCGGCATGCACTGCGGGCCAGCCGGCCTCACAACAATCACATTAAGGCGGGACCAGCCAGGACACGGCATCGTCACAGGGTGCACACATGCTCAGCTCTGGTGCCTCAGCCTCCGTGAGCCACACGTCATCGCCACATGACATTCCAACACTGTGTGTGGGAGTTCCAGGAGGAGCTGGCTGAACTGCGGTTGGCCCATGCACACCGCTGCCACCGGCCGACACTGCGGTCAAGTAGGTCCCACATTTGTAACTGAGTCTTGATTTCTGAATGGCTGAGTTTGCACCAATGTACACGCTTCATCGCAGACTGCATCCCCTTGCAGCCCTGGTGCCACTGACTCCGTGCGCCGTGAGTCATGGTCACTCTCTGGTTGAACTTTGGTGGCGTCTGAGTCTGTGGCCTGGGGGTTGTCGTCATCATCATCTGGCAGGTACGGACTTGGTGTTTGGCATGAGTCTGTGCCATTCATATCCCCCATTTTGCCTGTTGCTGCTTGGTTGTGCCCTCTGCATCATGCCCTGGGGGAACACCTTCCACTGTCCCACGATACACTCAGCAACAGTCACCTTGGACATCTATGAGGACCCGCCCAGCTCTCATGGGCCTAACCCAGTGCATCGCAAGTCACCGTCCCGTGGCGGTGTGCCCGTGCCGGCCGCTGTGCATCCGGGCCACTAACTCTGTGCACCTCAAGTCATGGTCCCTTGCTGTTTGTACTTTGAACTTCTGATTGAGTGATGACTGTTGTAGTTGTTGCCAGCACCAAACACTCCCTGGGGGCTGTCTTACACTCACCCCACGCACAGCCAGCACAGGCGTCACTGGATTAGTGTGCCTGCCAACACATCATGCCGAACCACCTATTGACTCATCTCTCTCTGCACTGTCACAGGTGATCAGGGATATGCACTCTGCCCTTGGATGATGACACCCCTCCGAGACCCGAACACACATGCCCAGAGGCAGTACAATGCGTCCCACATACGCACCAGGGGCATCGTGGAACACACATTTGGCGTGTTGAAGTCACGTTTCAGGTGCCTGGACATCACAGGCGGAAGGCTCTTGTACAGGCCAGACATCGTGTGCAAGATGATCGTTGCATGTTGTGTTTTGCACAACATCTGTGTACGCTCCAATGCCCCATGGATCCAAGTGCCAGTTGCACCGGACGATGATGAGGACGATGGGGCAGGTGGCCCACACCCCACTGCAGCTGCAGCAGGAAATAGCCCATAGGAACACCCTCATTGCCAATTTCTTCACCTAAGCATGTCACTTTGTGTCAGTCCTGTACAATCATGGGACAGTACAAAATGTCCACTGGCACTGCATGTGTAAATAAAACTATTACAGATTACAGGTTGTACTCATCCATTGTCATGTCACAGATTCCTGCAATGCCAGATGTGATTGGCCATTTTGTGCACGCATGCAGCACCAGTTGTGTCCTGTGTTCTGTTGTGAAAGTTTTGCAGTATGTACCACATTGTTGACAATGTTGGGGTGCTCTTATTCTTATGTGTGTATGCTGCACTGTGGCTGAGTCGCCCCTGCAGCTCTGAATTGGCTGCCACTCATCCCTTTCAGGCGGTGTGCCTTTCACTTCTGTGCATCTACAGTGCTGAGATGTTGCAGACTTAA
This sequence comes from Calotriton arnoldi, assembly GCA_963921515.1. NCBI lineage: Eukaryota > Metazoa > Chordata > Amphibia > Caudata > Salamandridae > Calotriton > Calotriton arnoldi. The sequence continues at coordinate 3,443,668 of CAWUFW010000403.1, read as the reverse complement.
GTGAATTGTGCTCTTCGTCGTGTTGTGACTCGTGGTCATGGTCTGTCGGCGGATGTGTAGTTGCCGTCAGGGGTTTTTTGTGCACGTGGATATGTCCGAGTGTGACCTGCACCTTTGCGGATCTGGCCCGCACTCAGCCACCTCAGTGTCGTGGCCTGCACATTGACATGATAGTTGGACTGCAGCCATGCTACTCGTCATGTAGTGTCTCTTGCATTGTCAGTGTGGCTGACGGATGCGCATCTTCGCTGGGTTTCGCACGTGTGCATGTGTTGGTTGTGTGATTGGTGATGTGTTGGGTGAGGGCCCCTTTGGGCACATGGTGGAGGTGGGACTACTTGGTGTTTGTGTGTGTGCTGCAGTGTTCCAGGGGGATCAGGGACATGATCCAGAGTCATTGTGGGTGTGCAGTGTGCTCTGCTTAATTGTGCATGTGTGCCATTGTGCCCATCTCCCCCCGTCCCCCCACTCCCTGGTCGGTACTTGCCCTGTTGATGTTGTGTCAGGTCATGTTGAGCAGTGTCCGGATCCTCAGATCCTGTCACCGTCTCCCGACTGATGACTGTGGCCACCATTTTCCCCATTTCATCCTGCTCCTGGTGTTCTGCTGGCCCCCCACCTCCAATGTGCGTTGCTGCTTTTATGTTGGCAGCGAGTTCCTTCTTGGGTTTGCCCTTCGCATCATTCCAGCGCCTCTTGTCCTCCTCGGCGCGGCAACGGCATTCACATGGTCCAAGATGGTCTGCCATCTCAGCGTCTTTGTTGCCAATGACACGTTGGAGGTGACGTACAGTTGGTGGTGGTGTTCTATCTCATCGTTGACGTGGATCCGGGTTTCCTGCAGACTGTACCCCGTCTTCCTCTTCCTCTTCTCATTGCCCTTCCACGACACCTGGCTTCCTGGCTGGGCCTCCGTGGGTCTTGTGGGTTTCACGTTGTCCTCTGCACTCGGTCCGGGTGCATCCTTGGTGCTCCGCAGTTCATCTTGTTTTTGGTGTGATCTTTTTGGGTGCTTTTCTTGTGCTTTTCCCCGCATGACGCATGGGACTTGCTGGCCTCTCGCTAGTTATCACACTGATTTCATCGCGGTTGGGCCCATTGCAACTTTTTTCGCGTTAGGGCTTGGATTTTTATCGCTGTGGTTGTTTTGCGGACATTTGCCGCGTTATCGTCCGAATATCGCACGGTGTCGCCACGTTAACACGGCGTTATTTTCCCACGATGGACTGTGATGTGAGAAGTTGCGGTAAGCTATTTTGCCAATGTTTATCGCACGTTTTTGTGAATATACCCCTCTGTCTTTTCCTTCGTGCCCAGAGAAGACAAGGATAGTGTCCAGTCCTCCTGCTGCTGGCAGCTGCCCCCCCCCTCTTTGTTCCCCACTTTTCCCTCTCTTTCTGTTTCGCTCCTCCTCATTTAGTGAAAACCGAGACTTCAAGAAACAGGTATTACCTTCTCTTTCCTCCTTTCGTTTATTTGCTCCCCTGTGAAATGGATCCAAAAAAGAAAAACACTTTTGCTGAAAACGTCTCTTTTTCTGACATTTTTCAATTTCTAAGTGCAGCCTCGGGGTGGAGAGAAATAAAACATTCAAAATATGAAAAATAACTAACTAACTAAAGAAAGACAGAGTGGTTGCAAGGTGGCCAGATTGATTTATTCACACATAAACACATTAGCGCCACTTTACAGTGTTTGCCAGTGAAGCGCTACTTTTGTTTTCTCGTCTCTCTTTGAACAACATTGTTTTCCCTGGGTGGGAAAGTGCACTATTCCTGGAGGTACTGAAATACCTGCATGATGGGTGAATTGGAAAACAAAATGTGTACAGTGGCTCTGTGTTCACGAACGTGGGGGCATATTAACAAGACCGGCGATAAAGTATCGCCGCTTTAGCGGCAGGAAACTGCCGCTAAAACGGCGATAATGGGCTTGTTAATATGCGTTATAGAATTCAATAGAAGCCCAGGTTAGATGTGCAGGACATCTAACCTGGGCTTCTATTGAATTCTATAACGCATATTAGCAAGTCCATTATCGCCGCTTTAGCGGCAGTTTCCTGCCACTAAAACGGCGATAATTTTATCGCCTGTCTTGCTAATATGCCCCGTGGTCTTTTTAAACCATACTGCTTACGTTTTGTAAGGATATAAGCAATGGACATTGAAACGGGTCCCTTCTCGGCCCTGTAGTCATGGCCTTAACATTTCAGGCAAAAGCACTCACTAATTTCTGAATAATGAGTGTAAAAAGAAAAAGGTAACCATTTTGTTCCTGCTTACATTTCACATGCTTTAATTAATCTTGCATTCCCTATGAGTGTTTGCTTTTTCTAGGATGTTGTTAATTTGTTTTTAGGCAGCATATTGCTCTTGTCTCGTGTGTAATTTGAATTGAGTCACATCCAGGTGTTTATAGCAGGTCAGTGCAGTGCAAGTTTCTCTCAGTGGGGCAGTATGGTGTTCAGTGGGGGAGAGGATGTGGCACTATGGTCAGAGCTGCTGAATTTGGAACTGGGGAACCAGGTTCAGCCTTCATGACCAGTCCACCAGACCACTCCCCCTGAGGGAGCACATTCCCATGCTAGACCTTAGAAGGCCCCACAAGACCTTAGAAGCCCTGGTGTCTTAGCACCAGCAGGTGGACCCTAGCAGTAGCAAGTGTGGGTTAACCTTGAAGGCCTGTCCACCACAATTCATTCTGAAGTTCACCTCCAGTCTTGCAGGCAGGCCTATGAAGCAGCACACCATAGAGTGACAGTGACTCTGTCACTGAGGTCACAGGACCCTTGAGCAGGATGGCTCTAGGGCAGTGCGACCGCACCAGGCGACGACCAGCCGCGGTCAGTGCAGGTAACAGCGGTGGGGCAGAGGGGCCGGTCAGGGGGGGATTTCGAGGGACGATGTAGAGGGAAAATTAAATAAATAATACATTTTCCCTCGCATTGTCCTTCAAAATCCCCCTTACCCGGCCCCACCGCTGTTACCTGCACGGACCGCGGCTGGCGCTGACTTCAGGTGGGGGCGTCGTGTTTGCAAGTATGATATGGTTTTAAAAGCACTTGCTGCCTCCTTCCTGGCCTCCAACAATTTTCAACAACAATAAAAATGTCATGATAACTCCAGTGATTCATGTTCTTAGTAGAGAGAGATTGTGTTTTATCTAGTGGACGTTTTGACTCATGGAAAGAGGGTTAATGTGCCTGCTGCTAAGAACATGTACCATGCAGACCACAAAGTGCACATAATGTAAATAGGTCAGTGGGTTACTGCTTTTGCCAGAGAGACCCTATTGTTACTTGCAGTTAATAAGTTAAAATCCTAACATAGAACAGTGAGCTATTAACTGTCAAGAGCTGCATGCAAACTGCAAGGTATAAATTAGAGCGTTATGGTTTTTACCCCAGTCTTTGATTATCCTAATGTTGCAAAAAAGGGTTCATTTGGGTAGAAATCAATTCTGATTATTAAAGAGAACCCCCAACCATGGTATTACGTTTTAAATTCTGAGTTTTAAATTCTGAGTTTGTGTTTCTCCAGACCAATCACTATTAAACTATGCTGCCTACCAGTATGGTTGTCATGTGACTCCTACACCTTGTAGTCCTTTTTCTAATGTAACATTTCCTATACAGTGATTTACATACGTATGATTGTTTGTCTTTGTGGAATATGTGTGATGTAAAGTGCTCTGACACCCTACACGGGTATTAGTGGTGCTGTAAATTTTCTGATACTTTATTATTTTGACATTTTTACACATGCTAACAGTCTCTGCAATGATTTTTCCTTATTAGTACCAGTGGAACATACAACTGCAGCAGCAGGTGGAACATACAACTGCAGCAGTGAGAAAGGTGACCAGTCAACCTTTGCAAAGGGCCCTCCACTTCACAGCAGCACAAGTCACATTTTTTAGTAACTTTTGATCTGTTTGAGCTATAAACAATTAATTAGTTAAAATCGTCAGATTATGCAGCAGATGATGTACTATGTGGCAAATATGGCAGAGCCATAATTATGTGGAAAACATTTGCAAACTAGGATAATTTGCCATTCATGTTTGAACTGCTCTTGTGGAAAAAGGGAGGCGAAGTGCTGATGACAGAAACTCCATGGCTGGGAGACAAATGGCTTGCAATTCCACTTTTAAGGATATTTGGGACATTCTATGATTGGAAACGTATCCCACTTTGTGAATGTATTTTAATATCAATAACTCATATTAAATCTTAAATAAACATGTGTATCCATTGGTTAAATTAAATAATGTAATAAGCTGTAACCGGTTAGTGAAATGGGAAACAAATACAAAAAATTGGGATATTTTGCTCTTTCTGCCACACCTCTGACTCCGCCCACTTACCCAATCCACGGGTTATTCCCGCCCTCTGATCTTCGCCCACAGTTCCCCTACTTTATTCCCCCCACTTCGACCACTGCCTGCACAGCAATATCAGATTTCAAGCTCTCTGTACTCAATAAAGGTGCCCGAACCCTTTCTACAGCGCGCGCAGGGTGATAGGGCAGGCGCTGAACAAGAATTAAGGGCAAACTTCCATAATAAGACTTTCTTCTGCGCAACGCATGTTCTCAGGATACCCTGGGACTGCTCCTCTGAAGAGAGACTAAGTTGGAGTGCCACATGTGGAGTTCTACAAAAGTGGTTCTAGGGAAAGGGAATGACTGGGGCTACACCGAATCCCCCTCCGAACCTGATGCTCAATACCGGTGCATTCTTAGGGTCATTTCCAGTAAACCTCTTCTGTAGTGGGAAATACACTCTCTGTGCAGAAAAACGGATTCTTGGTATTAGTGTGGTCAGGCAAACAGCCGGCTATTGAATGGATTGTCAGAGCAAAGGAAACGGCTTAGCAACCAGAACGTGCAAGTGAAACACACACACACCGGACGTGCAGCATTATCGGCCCTTGTTCTTCATTTCATCCCACTTTATGGACCTTTGGTGTTCAACTGATAGGGAGCACTCAAGTGGGTGCCTGCTTTAGCCCCGGGGGACTAGCAAGTGCATGTCTCGATGGGGGCACTGAAGTCGGTCCCTGCTTTAGCCCCGGGGGGACTGGTGAGTGTGTGATACGATCGGAGCACTGATGGTAACAAAAGCATGCCAAATTGGAATTCCAAGGTCTTCACGGAGACGAGCACAGCACACTGTGCCCACGGCACTCGGACAGCACTGTAGTTTCAAAGCAAGGACTTTCATGTTTTCTGTAAAACACTGGCAATGCCACTGTCAGCTGCGAGATCGCAGAACAGTAGCAGCTATGGGCGCCAAAGCTGAACACAGGCAAACAGTAACACGAGCAGGAAACAACGAAAAAAATAGTCCCTCAAAAACAGAATAAACAAGTAAAGCGTAACAATACAGTGCTTAATGCCTGCTCCGTGGGTGGAAATCAACCACCTAAAGGAGGGACAAAGAAGAAGGATGGACCACTAGCAAGCAAGGATTTTTAATGGACACTGAAACAAACCAATGAAAAGCAGAGGCGGTCTTTTAAGCCCACAACAAAGTATATACTAAAGTATATACACGAGGTCTCGAAAGCTCGACCTAAAAAAGTGTTTACCGTAAGCATAATCTCCTCCGAACCAGTTGATTGAAGAAAGTGCAGTGCATCAATGCAATGGTGCAAGGAGTGCTTAACCAGTAAGGGCTTTAAAACAGAGGACCTTTGATGGGAATAAAAAGTACAGAAGAACGTAACATGTAAAGTGCTCTGTGCAGATTTCTGATTTCATTGAAAAGGTAGCAAACACAAGGAGATGAAGGACGGAGTGCTGAAACTTTTCAAACACTCACCCCCAGTCACAGATCTGGGTTGAATCCATCATCATTCTTTAGCTCACTTTGCCACCCCAGTTCAGACACAGCTATATGCAAATCACTCTTGACCCTGTGCCTCATGGGAACAGTCCAGCCCGAACTGCCAAGCCATGTCTTCCCTGGACCGGAAACAAGCATCCTGGGACCGGTTTCAGGCTAACAGCCCTCATCAGCCAGGCTAGCTTGAATCCAGTGGCAAAGTGAGCAAGGAACCCACGTCTGGGTATTAGGTATGCTGTTGGAAAAATAGAGCACTTCATGCAGACTCAGGCACGAGCCATGAGAAACCGGATGTTCACTGAGGTAGAACACGTGTTTTCAGGCTTCTTTGAACATTTATGAAGTTGTTTTCAACCTCAAGTGTGGGTACATCTACTTCCAGGGCATGGAGCTTTGTAAATGGAAAATGTTTAGTCAGATAGACTGTGGCCTGACCATTGATGGATATATGGACAACGCAGAATTACTTAAATTATAATCTCACATAGGGGCATATGTACAAGGAGTTAACGCCGCGTTAGCGGCACTTTTCCGTCGGTTCTGCGGCAATATTTTTATCGCCATATGTACAAGCTGTCGCTAACCTCTGTTAGCGGCAGATTTCCGGCAAAAACGTCCATTATAAAGATCGCCACTTCTGTTAGCGATAATGACATGCAAGGGAGGCGTTCCCGTGCAAAAACGGTCGCTAACCCCACTTCCCGATATTTACAAGGGGATCCTTTAAGTTTGGAGGACCAAAAAAACTGCCTCTAACTGCAGTTAAAGGCAGTTTTTTAAGACCAGAAAATAGCTGGTCTTAAAAATGGAGATAACACTTGGGGCCTCATTTCAGCAGGTTTTGTTGCTGGACTGCGCTGCAAGCAATGTTGCTGCGCTGCCCTGCGACAAAACGACAGGGCAGGACTGCGCACCATCAATAAGATAGTGCGCATTCCTGGGCCTCACTCATGAAAAGTGTTGCAGCGCTGCGACGACAGCGTTGCAACACTTTTCACTACCCCCTTCTTGCGACACCACGGATTAGCTGTAGTCACTGGACAGCGCTCCATGACGCAAGTAATGACAGATACGTCTGGAATCCTAACGTATCTGTCTGCGCTAAAGTTACGCATTGCTGCAGTCGTGTCACAACCATGACGCAACTCCAGCAATGCATGGGGCCAGCCCATCCCTGTGGCACTGCATCACCCTTACGCCTGCCATCATGCAGGCGTAAGGTACTGACACAGTGTCGTTCTTGAGGGGTGCCCGGGTGTCGGCGCAGTTGGAGATCCATCGGTGGCGGTTGCGCGCTGCGGTGTCATCCTCTGTAAGCGTTGGCGGAGTGGTGGTGCTGAGGGAGTTGACAAGACTTACTTCGGTGGCCTTGACCCAGCTGCGAGGGGGGCGATGATGGTTGTTGTGTACGGTGGGCATTGTGAAGACGTGATGTATACAATGATAGTCGGTCCAGGAGAGTCCGGTGGTGTGGCTATAGTTGAAGGTCCCGCTGGCGGAGGAGACGTGCCCGACCGTGTGTCCTGCTATGTGGCTTGCTGCGGTGACTAGATGCTTAAGTCTCATGTTGGGGAGCTACCCCAGGAGGGGGTGGTGTTCTGGTCACTGGGGTTGTCCTGGTGGAACTTGAGTTCACCGAGTAGGATGTCGTCAGTGGATGGGAGAGCCTGGTGTGCAATGATGTCTACAATGGTAATTGAGAATGGGTGTCCATGGCCTGGGGGGTCTGCAGATGAGGGTGCCGCAGAGGATGGGGTTGGGGTTGGTCCTGATCTGGAAGTTAAGGTTTTCCATGGTCACCGTTGGGTCATTAGAGTGCGTTGTCAGTCCGAGTGTGCCTCTGTAGGTGATGGCAATGCCTCCTCCTGGACGGTTGGGGTGGTCCTTGCGGGTGATTTAGTAGCAGTCAGTGATGGCGATGGCGATGTCCGGTCCAGAGCAGATGTTGGTCCTGGCAGGCGATGTGGCGTTCAGGGTTGATGGCGAGGAGGGTGCTGGCGCCGTAGGGGTGGAGTGTCCGAGAGGAAGGCTCCTTGGTGCTGAGCGCGGTCCAGGGGCAGACGGACGCAGACGGGCTTGCCTATGGCTTGCCTTTGGCACAGGAGACGTCCATTACAACGCATGCATTACATCGTAATGCCTTTACAACGCAAATCCAGCAACGCAGGTGCCTTTACATCGCATTCCATTACAACGCATTGTGAGGTCAGTAATGGGGTATTTTTAATTTTTAGGGTGGGTATGGGTTTTGGGTGTCGGAGATTAAATGTGGGGTGTATTATGGGGTAATATTTGAAAATTGGATTTGTGCATTTGGGTCAAATATGAAAATTGGGGTGTGCATTTGGGTCAAATATGATTTTTAGGGTGTGTTTTGGGGGCTCAAAGATGAATTTTAGGGTTCAGGCTTTGCTTTAGGGTGCAAGGGTCAGTTTTAGGGTTGCACTCACTGAAGTGGGAATAGTAATGTTTACATCTCCGCAATCCAACACCTTCCCTACTGTTGCAATATGCCTAGTATTACTATGCATTGTAATGGAATGCGATATGATGGTATGCGTCGTAACTCTATATATACCTTTGGCACACCAGTGGTACGCCCGCTGCGCATGGCCGCACAGCGGCTGCCATTGAGAAGTGCTGCGGGGGGGACTGGACAGCTGGGAGGTGGGAAACGCCGGAAAGAACACTGGATGGGGAGTGGACGCGGGGGTGTGTGTGTGAGCACTGGCAGGTGTTGTAAATATTTACATGAGAGAAATCTTACCTCGAGGCCGGGTCCCGTGTCTTCGTTGCTCCTGCTCTCCTGAGTCTGCTTCCAGGAACAGGAAGTAGGCAGGCAGGCTCCCTCCCCTAAGCCAATCACAACGCTGCAATGCGGCGTTGGGATTGGTCATTGGCACCGGGACGAGGCGTTCAGCCAGGGGCTGGAGGTGTGGGCATGTTCTCCATGCAGGCTGTAATGCAGCCTGCATTGCGAACAGGACAGTGCGCATGACTGCTTTGTGCGGCCTGAGTGGGCCGACCAAACAGTCACTGCACCCTTGAGTGGGCATGCCACTCCGCCCCTGCCCTGCTCCGTGAGTGGAGCAGCCCTACCCACCCTCCAGCCCGCAACGGAAACATGGCACCATAATATCAGGAAATTATCATCATGTGATGATTGTTCCTCTTCTTGCACTGCTTGGAAGCAGTGGGGCGACGCTCTAACACCATAGCGGATGAGCCGACACTGGGGGAGCATCATCTACTGGTGCTAGGCCTGGGCGACTCGACCCCCGGGCCTCCTCCGCTACGCGTCCCACCTTCTCCTTACCTGGACATTGACACCGTGGGGCAATCCGCTAAACTCTCTCCAAATCTGTGACTCACCCAGCAGCAGCCTCAGCCAGGTGGGATTTCACAAGCGTGGGTACAGCATTCGCCGCCAAGTCTGCTGGTGAACCTCCCGATACAGTTGATGCAGCAGGGCCCCCTTAGGCGTGAACTTGCAGCGCTCCCGCAACACAAGTTTGGCGCAGCTCAGGGGCCTCACCCTCCACAGCGTCCGGCCAGCGCAACCTCATCCGGCCTGTGATGCAGAGAGGTGCAGCCCACCATTGGTAATCCTCTCTGTGCACCCCGGTGTAGTGGTGGATCGTAGTATGCGATGCAGACCTCCCTACGTTGGTGCGCAGGAGCGCCTCTACCATTCACAGCTCCAAGGAGCGCAAGGCGGTCTTCTCACACAGGTCAGCAACGTGTCTCCATGCGACCGACCAGACTTCACCACCAGGTACGGGCGATCGCCACACCTCAATGTCTACCGCCACGGCTCATCGACTCCACGGGCTCCTCCGCATCCCACTTCAGGCTCCAGACTTAGGTCCAGCAAGACATCCAGGCTCCAGACTTAGGTCCAGCGAGGCATCCAGGCTCAGGTCCAGCGAGGCATCCAGGCTCCAGGCTCCAAGCGCTGGTCCAGCAAGGCATCCAGGCCACAGACGCAGGTCCAGCGAGGCATCCAGGCTCCAGACGCAGGTCCAGCGAGGCATCCAGGCTCCAGACGCAGGTCCAGTGAGGCATCCAGGCTCCAGACGCAGGTCCAGCGAGGCATTCAGGCTCCAGACGCAGGTCCAGCGAGGCATCCAGGCTCCAGATGCAGGTCCAGCGAGGCATCCAGGCTTTCATCCTGGTCATCCTGGATGTTGGGTGGCTTGCAGGGGTTGTTGATGTGTGCTGCACTTGGCCCTGGCTGCTACATTCTGCATTTTTTTGGTTCTTATGTCTATTTTCTATTGGATGTTGCAGATATGCTATTTTTTGCATTAGAGGCAAAAACAACTCACGTTGGGCTGACTAACGTGAGTTTTTTTGCCGCTAATGGGCCTACCGGTAGTTGGCGCCCGCTAACGCCGGAATTCCTATCGCCATCGCGCTAATGTTAGCGCCAGTTTTCACCGCCGATCCCTGATACTATCGCCATGTAGCAACGGCTTGTAAATACGCCGCTAACATGGCGATAGTTTTCAGCGGTAAGCGGCGATAAAAAAACTGCTGCTAACTAGCGTTAGCGATAGTTATCGCCAGTCCTTGTACATATGCCCTTTAGTTTGTAAACTTCTAAAGAGATCTAAAGGCAGGTGGAATACGATCATTACACCTAAGCATCTACCAATTAATATCAGGAGGAACCCCTTGAGGATTCTCCTACAGTAGTGTAGGCGGCAAAATACCAGAGTAAGTACAAAGACAATCTTTTTTGACAATAGTGCGAGCAGAAGTACACATCAAGGCAGACAGAGGTGCAAAAAGGCACTTTTGACGACATAATTCAAACAAAAATGCAGATAAGACTGTTTCTGAAAAAAGTACTCAGATGCCAATCCTTCTAAACTGGTAGGGGTTAGAGCAGCAAGGCTTTTGGAAGCAGTGAAGGGTCCATAAGTCCACACACATGACCTCTGCATTATGAATAGGAATCCACTGTAGGGCTTCCTTCAGTCTACTGGCTGCCTGATGAAATTCTCCAGATCATTCCTCAAGTTTAATAAAAAATCTATCTAGTGTCACAGAGTGAGATAGGTAGTCCAAGAGCTCCGAGTACACTCCAGGTACTAGGCGATTTAGCTGTACCTTGAGGGTAGGTGTAGCTAATAGTGCATCCCCATTTGACTTGAGTTGGCTAAAAAGAATCTAATGCTTCCACTCCAATTCAGGACCCCAAATGTTCAAATATGCTCTCTTCACTCTTTTTCAACGTGTCATTATGTGCTGCTGTCCATTCGTTTTCTGTTATTATACCCCATGAAGCACTCTCTTCTGTGTCACAGTATTGTCCTCTAATTCATTCGCCTTTTCTCTCGCTCTCTTTTACTCTCTATCTTGCTACCTGTCAATTTCTTCCTCTTTGTCATCATGTCCCTGCCACTGTTTGTTTTATACTTTCTGGCCTTATCTGTAATGCTTTCTTGTATTATCTCCACTCTGTCCCCTTTCTTCCTTTCTTACATCTCCCTCTTTCTGTTTTTCCCACTGGTGCCCTATAAACCTCTTCCTGGGTGGCATTGCATTTGCGGTTCTGATCGTGCTACACTTCTGCACACCAGGTGAAATTTGGGGTGATATCATGAGTGTCAACGATTATCTAGGTGCCTCCATTCTTTTTAAATTAACACAAATACAATCTGATTGCGAGAAATACTCAAAAACTTTAGTTACAAAGCCTCTGTTGCTGCAGGGCAATAAAGTTAGTGAAAGACAAGGCCCTCAATCATAAACAATCTTTATTCGGCAGTGGGCACAGCCATAAAAGATATCATACATTAAAAAACAATAGCAAATCCATTAAAAAACATATTTCCTCATACTTTGAATCATACAAAAGTCCCTGTCAATCTCATGCTTTTCTACACTATCTTGGTCTTAAAATTGCTCTCAGGAGTTCATAAAATCAGCACTATATAGTTACATAAGTGTCATGAAGCATAAACACCACCGTAAAAACTTTCCTTTCCATTTAAGCCTTCTAACATCATAACATGGTTCACAAATGTTCCTCCCTATCTCAATCATATCTGGATTTCCTCGATCTAATCTTTGCTCTTAAAAAATGCATTACAACAAACAATGTACGATCATTCTGCAAAAGTTGCAAGTGCAAAAGAGCAACACAAGCCTGCCTGAATCCCATTTCTTTTGAATAAGTTTTGAGAAACTGTCGTCTGGGATATGTAAAATATTTACATAAAAAGACAAGATGTAAAATATCCTGTGGAGACCTATTGTCGCAACCACAGGGCCCTCTATCCTCGGTTCGTACTACAAATCCAGAAGAAGAGGCAACTAAGTGTATTAAATCTAAAACGGGTAATTAAAAAATTATCATGGGGACTGGTTAAAATAGTAAGATAAGACTCCATACCCGGCAGTGTTTTAACTAGAGCGTGTGCTCTTACCATAGGCTTATTAAGCTCCTTTCCTTCATGCTCAACACCAGCTCTCTTAAAAAACAAGTCTTTAATTAATTTTTTATCCTCCTTCTTCACTGTCTTATAATTCATAAATATATCTGGTCTTCCGAGGGCACAGAATGATTCTTTAACCCCTTCGCCGCGGCGGTAATTCCGCCGCGGCGCTGGGGGGCGGGGGGTGAGCGCGGCGCCGCCATGCTTGTGACGGAACCTCGCCGTCATGAGCCACGGGCGGCATGTGCTCATGACGGCGCGGTTCGTCACCGCCCGCCCGCTCACACCCGCCCGCACACGCGGGAATTAATGCCGCGTGGGCGGAGCGGCAGCCGCATGACGGAACCACGCCGTCATGAGCACACGCTGCCCGTGGCTCATGACGGCGCGGTTCCGTCATAAGCACGGAACGGGTTAATAAATCTTATCCAGGGGATTTTCAATGCATGATCCAATGAAAGACAATCCAAGATTACTGCTTGATTAAAAGATGCCTCTTCATTGGACCATACATTCACCCAGCAGAGCACAGGCTTAACTGCAACTAAGTCAGTGATGTACTTGACCCCCAGTCCCTCGTGTACAGAGTATGCGGGTGTTCCTGCGACACTTTTAAAATCTGTCTTAACAATGTATTTTGTATAATCTGTAATTTATCAGCTGCCTTATAGCCCCAAATCTCACTCCCGTACAAAGCCTTGAAGATACAAAATGATTGATATAATTTTAAAATCACCCCCGGTGACCATGTACCTAATCTGTGTGTGTAGTTTGCGATAGCTCCCAGGACTTTATTCATGTCCCTTGCCTTTTCGTCCTTCAGGTTACTCCAATTTAATTTGGCCTCAAATAAAACACCAAGGTATGTAAAAGTTGGAACTTTGGCTAAGCTAGCAGTGCCTGCCTTATAGGTTTTTGTACTAGTCCCTCGACACCCTATTGCCATCACAAATGACTTCGTAAAATTGGGGGACAAGTCCAACCTATTCATGAAGGAGACAAATCCGTCAATTAGGGCTTGCAATGCTCTGGGTGTTCTCAAATAACAGGGTTGGTACTGGTCTACTGCCTATTCTCGGGGTATCAGCGTGAAGTGAGATCAGGGCGGATTCTAGCCCATTAATGTAGAGGGTGAATAAAAAAGGAGCAAGAATGCACCCTTGACGCACACCTCTTGAACATCTAAAATTATCGGTGAGTCCCCCCTCTTGTGTAAAACTAACTACGGCTGATGTGTTGGCATATAAAGTCATTAAAACATTTATTATTGCTCGCTTGACACCTATCTCATCTAGTAGTGACCACAGATTACTATGGTTCACTCTGTCGAACACCGAAGTAAGATCCATAAACCCAAGATAGATAGAACCTGCTTTGGGGATTGTATATTTTGATATCAATAGATAAAGCTTCAGGCATTGGCCCACTGTTGATGTACCTATTCTGAAGCCATATTGAGCCTCAGAAATGATCTGGTTATTATCTGCCCACTCGGATAACCTATTTAGTAAAACCCTGCCCATAACCTTGACGGTAAAATCTATCAGGGATATGGGACGGCAACATTGGGGGTTGTCCCTGTCACCCTTCTTAAAGATGGGAACAATGATGGCAGAGGACCACGACTGAGGCATAGATGACATTGCTGCAGCGTTTAATACCCTATTCAGGACTGGGGCCCACACATCTATATTATTCGGAACAGGTCCGGAGGGATCCCATCTGGACCTGGGGCCTTATTCTGAGACAGTCCCTCGATGGCAGTTTTAACGTCAGCCATGAGAAAGTTAATCTGCCCATCATATGGGAGTGACACCAGATCATTAATATCTTGTTCTCCATCTCCGTGGTTATAAACCGCCTGGAAATGAGCCTTCCATTTGTTTTGGGTTATATGATGTCCTAGGTTCGGTTTATCCGGTTCAGAGAAACAAGGTCTATTAATAACCTTCCAGAAAAGAGTGCTATCCTTTAGTTCACTAGCTTGTACCAACTCTTCCCAGGCCTGTTTCTGTAATGAGAACCTCTGTTCTTTTAGCGCACTTTTCTCATTTTTACGACAAGTAGCTACCCTTACTCTGTTACGAGGGGTCTCCTTCAGAACCATTTTTTAATTTCTCAGCGCCGTAGAGCACCCACTATCGAACCATCTAGGATTATCTGAACAGGAAGATACTGCCGGAATAGTTAACTAGCCAGCCACTGACTGAGCAATAGTGACAAAGGAACTAATTACTTCCTCGTCTGAGGGAGAAATTTCTAGACACTTCATGATCTCTTTTTGCCTTAGTTTAAAAAGGGAACGGTTGAGAGCATTAGTGTCCACCTGCGACCACCGCAATCGTCTCCCCTGATCAGTTGACAGAATTGTCCCCGCCCTCCTATTACCTTTTGCTGACTTAGAGCCCTGTGCCCACAGCCCCAAGATCAAAGGATTATGGTCGCTAAAGGGACTATGTAAAATCCTAAAGAACGATATGATATGACCTATGGATGATGAAGCAAAGATAAAATCGATAGTTGTGGCATGGCCCCTTCTTTTATAAGAAGGTGGATAAATGCTATTAGGGGACCTAGGTGCATTCTGAAAAGTAAACATTAGGTCATGAATATTTAAAAGGGCATTTAAATCTCGGCCATCTGGGGAATGCTCCATATGCCATTTACTTACTGCCTGGCACATGGGGGCGTCTCTCAAGTTTTGTCCAATGTCAGGGCACAGATGACAATTAAAGTCACCAAGCAAAACAAGATTTTCCTGTGCAAAGTCATCACCCTGTAATGATTCCAGAAGCCCAGATAACTCCATCACACTTGAGGGACCATGATTCTTATTTTTTGCGTTATAAAAATGTATTAGTGTAAACTGCAGTGTTCTCCCCACCACTAACTTAAGGCCTGTGCCACTTTAGAATTCCATGTCAGTAGTTTCATAGATGCACCGAGGTCAAGTGCTATAAAAATAATTAAGCCACCTTTTGCTCGACCGGAGGGCGCCCCTTCTGCTGGGAGAAAGAGGGCCAGATGTAGGAAAAACAGAATTTGCAATTCCTAAATAGCGATTATTACCGAATCGCTATTTACGAATCGCAAATCACAATGTAGGAAAAAATTTGCTAATAAATAGCAATTCCTTAAAAATCGCTATCCCGAATACCGAATTGCAAACACCGAATCGGTATTAGCGAAATTCGCAAATTCAAAAAATCGCAAATTAGCGAATCTGCTATCCAGGTGCAGTCTGATGACATCACATGCAGAAAGTGACCACACCCATGCTGTTTCAGAGTGCCTGAGGCTGTGGGAGAAGCACAGAGCAGGAGCACACACTCAGGAGCTGAACAGGAGTGCTCAGGCAGGCACCAAGTGACAGAATGGACACACAGGAGAAGGGAAAAGAGCCTACAGAAAGGAAAAGAAAGCACAAATTTAGTGAAAAGAAGTTGGAGGTCCTCATAGAGGAAGTAGTGAAGACCCATGATCTACTCTTTGGGAAAAATCACTGCATGTTCCAGAATCGCAGAAGAGGAAGATCTGGCTGGAAACACAAGCCAAAGTCAATGCAATTGGGGTCACATAGCGCTCCATCGACGACCTAAAGAAGCGCTGGTATGACTTGCGCTCCAGGGCGAAAGACAGGGTTGCAAAGAGGCTGAAGGAAGCCAAAAAAACAGGTGGAGGACCATCCACAAAGCCAGCAACAACACCCCTGGAGCACATGGTGGAGTCCACCCTCCAGCCTGAGAGCATAAGTGACATAGGAGAAGTGGACAGCTCAGCCACAGACAACACCAGACAAGGTAAGATGCATGCACAATTTGACCATAACCCTCACCCTCCCAAATCCCCAATCCCCAATAACACATGAGCAAGTAAGATTGCCACTCCAGTCTACATTTTGTTAACAACCTGCAATGCATCATGGGAGATGCAGTCCCAAACATTAAATAGCAAA
This sequence comes from Calotriton arnoldi, assembly GCA_963921515.1. NCBI lineage: Eukaryota > Metazoa > Chordata > Amphibia > Caudata > Salamandridae > Calotriton > Calotriton arnoldi. The sequence continues at coordinate 3,427,420 of CAWUFW010000403.1, read as the reverse complement.
GCAGTGACACAGGTGAGCACAATCGCAGGGGACTCACACCAGTCAATAACCATGCGGAGAACTCTTAGTGTGAATACCAAGTCATGTACATTTAATGAAATCAAATTAATCTAAGGCAACACAGTAAATGGTCCTCTTGTATCCACAGGCGAACCTGCGCCACAGGCAGAAGACAGAGAGACAGATGAGGCACATGGGCAACAACATGCAGGGGAGGCAGAGTCGCACACAGGCACAGATAGCACACCCACACCAAGACCTAGGAGATACACCGTGGAGACACTACAGGAGATGGAGGGAGGATTGGAAGAGACATAGGAAGATACACAGTCCATGCCCGAAGAGCCAACACAGTCTCCAACTCAACAGTCTCCTGTGCAGCGTAGTCACACCAGTGGTCTCCGACGCAGACCCAGGCCACAACGTGTTGCTGAGCAGGGGCAGGAATCAACTGTCTTTGCGGGTCTTGAGGGCACCATGGTCAAGGTGCAGCGGCTGCAAATGAAAACCATGAAATTAATGCAACGGCAGCTGGTGACCTTGAATAAGAACATGAGGGATATCAAGGAGGGCATTTCTGATCTAAACACCACAGTTGCAGACGGTCAGAGGGCCAATGCAGAGAGCATGAAGGACATTACTGTGGCAATACAACAGCTATGCACCACCATGCAGAGGGAACATGGCTCAAGGCACCGTGAAAAACAACGCATGGATGGGTACACGAAGGCGGTCAACCGCCTCTGCAATGCTACAGGTGTCCTGAGCAGACGCACAGTTGCCATGCAGGTGGAAATGTCCCACTGCAGCCAGGATGTTGCGAGGGGGTTGGTGCAGGTCACCAGTGCTGTCGACCAGTTCCAGACAGCCAACATAGCTGCCACAGGGGCTGTGGATGCTGGGGACAGTGGGGAGGCCTCAAGCCACAGCAGCATCACTCCACCTGTCACCGAGCCCAGACGGCGGAGTGCAAGGCAAGGGACAGCAGCAGAGCCCCCATCCAGGGAGGGCATTGTGACACTGACCGCAGCAGTGCTGCGCGTGGGCGCAAAAAAAAATTCATGCTGTGGCAGACACTAGCTAATGGGTGAGGTAACCCATGAGCGAACTGTAAAAGGTTTGTACATGTGCATAGGGTGTGAATATGCCATGATGTGCAGCTCAAGGCACACAGAGGGCAGGATTGTGAGGCTGTGTGCACACATATTGCCTGATGTCAAGGACAATGAAACACAGTAATTCAAAAGTCATTTTCTGCTTTGTCTCATAACTCACTTAGAAATAGTTGCGTGTGATCTCATCACGTCTGTGTCTCCCATCTGCGGCACCAACAACACCTGCTGCTCTGTGATGTGGCCGTGGGCCTTCCTCATCCTCTGAGTCAGAATCTGTGATGTCCACTGGGATTCCCTTCTTTGTAGCCAGGTTGTGTAGCATGGCACAGGTCAGGCACGGCCCGTGGTAGGAGTGCCGGTCGGGCGGTGACGTGGGGCGGGGGAGGGGCAGGGTGGGGGTAGTAAACTACGGATTAAGGCCGAATACAGGTAAGTAAACATTTAAATAAATAAAACGAATTTCGTTGCGAGCGCTGCATCGCCAAATGCGATGCAGTGCGCGCAACTAAATGTAAAAAATGCATTTTCCGTTGCCCAGGTCTCCTGCAGACATATAATCTTATATGAAGTTATAAAATGAATCCATCTTTCATCTTTAAATTTACGGACTAGGCCTGCCACATTCCAAGAAATCAAACTAATGTTTCCCCCACATCGGTCGCTATGTGGTGTAGCAGGAACTATGTCTCCCCCCGGAGATCTATTGGGCCCAGAAGGGATGATATAGGCTTAGGCAGGTCTACATTATCACTCATATGAGATTCACTGGGCAAAATATCCTGTGTTTGGGGTTCAATCGATACTCTCTGCAATATGCTATGTTCAGAGTCCTCAGCAAGTCAATCCAGAACATTAAGATCTGGCAAGGGGGCAAGGATATTCGGTGACGCCACTAATCCCTCCCGTGTAAGATCACCCCCCTCCAAACCATGGGCAAGGATGTTTGCTGGGATGTTGGGTGTAGGTCTATAGAAAAAGCTTAAAGGTAGAGGTTTAATCTCTGAGGGGTAGAAAGGAAACTAAGCAGAATGTCTCAAGATGTTGTGTGCCAGTCCTGGGGTTCTAAAAGTGACAATCACAGCATCACCCTTGAATGTTTTCTTTGATCGACCAATCCAAGAGACCCTTCTTGCCATCAAAATATTAGTATGGTCGGACACATTAAACATGCTGTGTCCCTAGCCAATGCACTACTTAATTGATCAAATTATCTGTGGTTTCTCTACTGTGTGCACCCAGACCTTGGACCCCAACCAAGACCACCGTATAGGGACAACACTCCGGAGGCAGATCAATTAATGGCAGACCTATGCTGTTTGTATTGTTTAAATTAATCCTAGCTTGCTCAGGCTCACCGCCAGTAGAATGTTGCTCCCCCCAGCCCACTGCACCCCTAGCCAAGCTAACCATTTGGGGAATAGGCATACTACAGGGAGCCTTGCTTGGGTCCGTAACATGTCTCGAAGACCCTTTCTCTACCGGCAGATTCTTATGTGTCCCACCATTTATGTTATTTTGCCAGGGCAAGCGAGAACATACTGCCTGTGACTGCACAATTGGGGGGGTGGGTATTTTGGGAACAGTGATCAACATACTCTCTACTTTGTTAAATGTTTTCCTAGTATCTGATAATACTTTATCAAGTTTGTCCCAGAGCTGCGAAAGTAAGTCAGTCAACAAATCCGTAAATATTTTCTTCAAAGTGTTCCAAAATTCCCCCATGTCTGTCAGGCTAGTTGGTAATATTGGCTCCTCCACTCTCCATGTGGGCTCAATTCTCTTTCTTGTCTTACGCAGTCTCTTGGGTGCCGTGATGCCACTGGCTCCACACCTTCTTTATTGTCTGGGGCTGTCCCTCGTCCCTTCACCCCTGTCCCCGTGGAGGGAATGCTAGGGCATTGCTCTTTTCCCCCTGGCGGTGTAGCACATACAGCAGAGGCATGTGACTTGTCAGGGATAATAACCTGGGGCTTCATATCTGTCATATCTACTACTTCTCCAGGCAGTAGTACTGGTGCAGGGAGACCGACAGAGCCCATAGAAAGTCTCCTCTCAGCTTTGTCAATATCTTTTGAGATGGCTCCCACCGCTTTCGCCAAAAAGGAGTCAATAGTAGCCCTCTTATTGCTATTCGGATGGTCAGTGTGAGCAGCCTTTCTTTTCCCCATAGTAGGTGAATACAGGAGATTCCTGCCAGTAAGCCTTTCCCTGCTAAAACAGTGTTCACACAAATTATGGTCTTCCAAAATTTTACACTGACCAGCAACGATGATGTGGTAGCTTCTCCGCGATGAGCACCTGGAATACTATATCCCTCGATCTGTATCCGCCTTGTAGATGACCAGCCAAGAGAGTAGGCCCAGCCCGGCCACGATCGGCCGCGGACGGGCCCGCCCTTGGCCCGGGCTTTGCTCGGGCATACCCGCGCATCCAGTGCTGCGGGATGCCCTGTGCCCTTTTGTGCGCCTCTGGCCACAAGCAGAGAGACACGTTGGCGGCACTCGGGCCGCAAAGGATGCCGGGCATTGAAGTCCCCCAGTCCCCCGGTCGCTGAAGTCCACTCTCCCTCAAGGAAACCAGGTACACAAATTTACTCTCTGGAAAAACGCACGCTCACTCTTGATCTCACTCACATCCTTGCCCAAGTGGCTCACTTACTCAGTAGTAAGGGGTCAGCCTTCCTCCACTATAGCAAGGGCATCCCTCCCTAACAGTCATTTCCCAGAAATGCCTCACATGTACTCTGGGTGGTAGTGGTGAGGCAACAAATAATCATGCAATCTGGTGTAGCACTATTTCCCCAATATTTCTCTCGGGTCCTACTACACTTCATCTTTAATTCCTGGTTGAAAACTGCAAAGTATGTGACAACTGTAACGGCCCAAATATCTCTGTGCAAAGGGTCTACCAGGTTATGTAAATCTAACCACAACGATCCGTTGTATACCCCCAGGATTGGTACTTATTATGGTGACTCCATACGTGTCTCCCACTTGCTGCCTTCTCAAGGAATCATGGGTCTGGCAACTCATCGCTGACCTCTGTGCTTCAGGGCACTTCTCAAAGGTTGGCTGCTCAACTGTGAGAACCCCACAGAATCTGCTCACCAATGGCTTGATGAGGCCTAGTGCCTGACAGCCACCCTTCCAGTCCCTTCACTTCTGTTCCTTTCTTTCACGATAGGGCCTTGACGTAACAGGTTCCTTCCCTTCAGGGATGCCGTAATATCCATAACACGGATGCTGGGCTTGGCAAGGCAAAGGCCAGCACAGATATCCCATGGGTATCACCTGCAAACGCCACTCTGCTTTTTTTTGTAAACGAGCTCTTGTCTATAACTAACTCTTATAATGTTCCACACACACATGCACTCAAGCACATGATAACTGGTCAGATGGCAGATCTCGCTCAATCATCAAGGAAGCCATGACCTCATCAGATCTTGCATCATACTTCCTTGCTATTGGAGATGCATTCTCAAATTCCTCATGAGCCTCCAAACATGTGACTTGCCTTATTTTCAGCTAGCAATAAACCTGCAGCACTCACATGACTCACATATGCACATGCCCACACACCTTCCAGAGTAATCTGCCCTTAGCTACATCTGCATCTTGCCTTGAAACCTGGCACTCCCTAGCCCTGGCTGCATGGTCCGATCCCAGACTAACAAAAGACTACTGATCACAGTTACACACCACTACAATAATGAAAGAAAGTATAGGAACAATCTTGATGCCATAACTGCCAGAGGTTTTCATCTATCATGGCTGCGGACAGGTCTCTCTCCTTTGTCCTTCTTTCATTGCTGATCTCTTCGTCTGAACTCCTATTACTTTAGCCTACTGTTGCATCTTTCTCTCGTCTTTGACAACCTCCGTTTCTGAAGTATGGCCTGGGTGGACCTCTAATTAACGTGTCTCTCTGGAATCCAGTTTGCAGCACACATTTTCAGTTCTGCGGCTCTGTCCGCTCCAACATTCTTTCGGATCCACGTTTCTTTAAGAAGCCCAGACTGCCTGTCCCTCTTTCGAGAGATTTCAGACAATATTTTCTCAGGAGTCCAGTCTGTCTGTATCTCTGCAGCCTCCCTGTGTGGAGTCTGGTCTGCCTTTGTTTGTGCCTGGTGGGGCTGTCATTGTCTTTCTGAAGTCTTGTCTATTAGCCTCCAGGGGCGGCCGGCACGGATTGGAGGTAGGGGTGCGGGAGGGGGGGAGGATGCAGGAGGTAAGGGGGCAGGGGCGGGAGAGGGGAGGATGCGGGGGGAGCGGGTATAAAAAAATTAAATAAAAACTTACCTTCTCACCGCTTCCTCACCGCGTCTCTTCTCCGTAGTCCTCCCTGGGGGCCTCAACAGGAAGCACACCCAGGCTTCCAGTCAGCCAATCACAACGCTGCCTTAGCAGCATTGTGATTGGTCTGAGCACTGTGTTTTGGCGCTCAGAGGCTGACTGGGGGCCTGGGCATGTTCTCCACATAGGCTGTAATGGAGAACATGTGAAGTGTGCAAGACTGTTTGGGGCGGCCCGATAAGGCCGGCCAAGCAGTCATTTCGCACTTTAGGAGGGTGCTACCACTCCTCCCCTGTCCCTGCCCCCTCACGCAAAGCTGTGGGTGGAAGTAGGGGAAAATAAAATGATAATAACACAAGTTATTATCATTTTATTTTCCCTGTGTTTCACTGCAAAAAAGCAGTGGGGTGACACTCCTCCGCCTTAGCGGAGGAGCCGCCACTGTTAGCCTCTACAATCTAGGCTTTGCCTATCTCTCTAGTCTACATGTCAATTTGGAGTCGTGTCTGTCTGTTCAGTCTGATTGCCGCAGTCAAGTCTGGCATTTCTTTGGGCCTGCATATTCCTCTAGCTGCTGGTCTCACCAAGAAAAATCAGTATGTTCCTCCACTCTTCTGGTCTTTTTCATATCTGGTATGGCTTCTATTCCGTAATCTGGTTCTCAGGTCTGCCTGTATATCCCTGGCCTGCCAGTCACTCTGAATTGTGTTCTGCGTGTCCCTCCAGTAAGACTTCAGAACTTTCCTAAAAAGAATAATACTTTTCATATTGATGTTTTCATATGGGAATTCGTTCTACAACATAGATCCCATGAAAAAGAAGTTAAGTCCTCCTCTCTACTTTAAATGGAATTTAGTTAGCAGACAGCCACTGTTGCCACTGCACAAGACATGTAAGCATGTAAGGGTGGATTTGGTTCCCCTGGGTTTTCTGTGCTAGTGCAAGAACACATTAGAATATCAACTAAGAGATCCTAAACAGATCCCTTACATCAAAAGTCCTGGGAGTAAGGTACACAGATTTAAACTTCCTCAGACTAGAGACTGTCTGAGAGATTGGGGGTCCTATGTCTCCCACATTGGCTTATTATACTTTTGCATTTACTAGGGTACCCACAGCCACCTTGTGTTGAGCACATAGAGTGTACGGCAAAATGTGCATTAGTTAGTGCATTGAAAATAGTCCAGATGAAAGCCTGGGGCTATATCTTGCTGTTTAGAAGGGCTAAAAATATGTCAGCTTGCAATAGGGTACAGGGTTAGTAACTCTCCCCTAGATAATACCCGACTAATAGCTTTTTTAATCTAACCAGTGGCACTCAACAATAAAGGGAAACTGGGGTGCAAACTAGGTATTTTTAATACATATATTTTTCTTCCTGTTACATTAGGAACAATATCCAAAGTGCTCCCTGGAATATGGTTGAGCCCACCCTGGTTTTTAGGGACCGGAGTGCGACCCGATGATGAAGCATGATGCCAATAGGGTGTGTGAGGGTCCATAAAGATTAAACACTAGTGCTTTTCTTGAGAAAAGGTAGACACTCATCCACTAAAGTCATAGGAGAAAGGTAGTAGGAGACTTTAGGTGATGTGATTGTAAGTGGGGAGACTGTATCCTTCAGTTCCCATTGAAAATTGTGTTTCTCTCCCCTCATCCACACATACAAGTGTGGTTTAGCATAATAGATGTGTGTTTAGTTTTAGACAGTTGGTCGTCATCCAGCTGGCAATTTCAGTCATGCAGGCATTGAACTTGATCTGATTACTGGGTGGCTTGTCCTTGAGAGAGAGGATGAATTGCTTGTCATCAGAGGATCCTTGCAGAAAGTTTGCAGATGAGGTTGCGGGCATCCGAGGTGTACAGTGCCAGGCTGACTGTCTGGGTCCTTCCAGTCAGGAAGGAGCAGATCCATCAGAGTGCGGGTCATTGAATTCTGATGTAGTGAAGCACTGGATGAAGGAACAGGTGGGAGACGATGTCAAATGCTGCAAAGAGGTCCAGGAGAATGAGAGCCACCATCTATCCAGACTCATGCGGATGTCATTTGTGGCAGCGATGAGGGCAGTTTCTGTGCTGTGGTTGGCTCTGAATCCATACTGAGTAATATTGATTAGCTGGTGGTCATTGAGGTGTGGTTTCTGTTGATGATTTTCTCCAAGACCTTGGACGGATATGGTAGCAGGGAGATCAGTCTGCTGGTGAGCTTTAAAGGGTCAGCAGAGAGTTGTTTCCTGCAATGGGTGGATAGATGCATGTTTGCAAGTGTCAAGGAAGGTCGCTGAAGAGGAGAAGGCATTCAGAATGGGTGTGGTATGACGCTGGTGGGTTGCAGTCTTCTGGATTAAGTGTGGTGGTGGCAGGGGACTGATGGGGTCCTTGAGTGGATAGACTTCATGGTGGTGATGGTTTCATCTGCTATAATGATGGGCCATGTGGTTAGCACTGGTTCTTTGGATAAGATCGGGAGGCGTTTGGCTAGGCCTGTTGGGTATGGTTGCGGGTTGGAGTTGCTGTCAATGGTGGTAATTTTGTTGCTGAAGAATTGAAAGCCATTGTTGCAGAGGTCCTGCGAGGGGGTGAATGAGTTTGAGGCGGCCGCTGGTGAGGTGAAATACTTCCCGATGGTGATGATTTCTATGCTTCTGTCTGTGCTGGCATCAATACAGTCCACCAGAGCTACACGTTTTGTGATCCAGATCATTTGGTGGTAGTGCATCAGGGTGGATTTGAATGTGCACCTGGGTGTATTGTCCTAGCTCGTTCTCCATTTGAGCTCCAGTTGCTTGCAGTGGAGTATTATCAGCAGCAGCGGTGGATACAAACAAAAAGTGGTGGGGTGGGTGAATGGGGCACGGGGGAGTGTGGGAGTGGGGGGCACAGTGGGGGATAAAAAAAAAAATAAGACTTATCTGACGTTGCTAGCCACCTCGCGCCTCGGTGTTCTGCTGCCTCCTAGTCCCAGCAGACACTGGGACAGCATCAGAGACTCTCTGTGCAATCCCCGCACTGCTCTCATGCTATTACCAGTAGCATGAGAGCAGCGCAAGGATTGGCCTGAGCGGGCTGGTTAAACGCTCGCTCAGGCACAGGGAGTCTGTGCTGTTTCTCCAACCCAGCTGTGTAATACAGCTGGGTTGGAGAAACCTAACTGCTCATGTCTGTTTGATCGGCCAATGACGGTCAGCCAAACAGATATGCGCACTTAGAAGTGTGCACATGCCACTTCATTCCTCCTTCCTCCCATGGCCCGGCTCTGCCCTTCCCTACACACGCTGGCTCAGCCAGCAGCTGAAAGATTTAACAAAAATATTGTTTTATTTTTCAGCTGCAGGCTCTGAGCCAGTGTGGCGACTCTCCTCCGCCGTTCTGGAGGAGCCGCCGCTGATTATCAGTCTGAGTTCCTTTTCGTATCAACAGCGCTAGGGTCTAAATCTTGTTGTATTGCTGTGTTTTAGGGGGCCAAGGAATTGGTGCAGGAGGTGAATCCTCTTATTGTAATTCTTGATTAGCTTTGGGGAGGCAGTTGCTGTGTTCGGGTTGATGGGTGTTGAGAGCAGTGTTCCAGTCCTTGTCAATGATGCTGTTCCAGTTCCGGTGGGCTAGTCTGGCAGTGGTATGTGTGCATTGGACTAGAACAGGGATGTTGAACTTGGCCAGGACGTGCTCTGTCCAGGGGACTGGTGTGGGCTTGTCGACTCTGATGTTGTTGGTGTTAAAAATTGGGTTCAGTAAGTGTCTGGAGATGTGGGTAGGTCACTTTAGTCATTAGGTGAGACCCAGGTTTCCACGGTCTTTGATGAGTGCTTTTGAGTTGTGATCAGCATGGTCTTCCAGATAGAGGTTCAGGTCTCCAAGTAGGATGTAATTGCTAGAGTCGAGGGCAAGTGGTGCAGTGAAGTCCGTGATGGTGCTAGTGAAGTTGGTGCACGGTCCCGGTAGTCTGTAGATGAGAGTGCCGCTCAGGGGGAAGATGGCTATGCCATGTTGGAGGATGACATGTTCTTGGAGGTGGTGCAGCTGATGGTGTTCTCTTTGATGATGGTGATTCCGCCTCCGGGACCGTGAAGTCTGTCCTGCCTAATGAACTTGCAGCTGTGGGGATGGTTATGGCAATGTCAAGTGCTGATGCAGGTTTCATACAAGTGTCCATGTGGAAAAAGGGTCCAGGGCATTGTTGTAAAGCAGGTCCTAGATTTCTGTGGCATGTTTGGTGAGAGAGCGGGTGTTGAGGAGCATGCATGCAAGTGCAAAGTGTTGTATTGCTAGTTGCAGGAATGTGTGAGTGCGAGAGACTGAAGTGTTGGGTGCTATAGGTGCAGGAGTGTGGGTAAGAGCATGAAAACTTGCAGGAAGCACAAGAGAATGCTTGCTCGATGTTGTGTGGTGAAGCAGCGTTAGAAGTTGAGGTAACGGAGGGTCATAGTGGGTAGCCGTGGGATTGGGGAGTACCAAGATTCTTGGTGTTTTGGGTGAGGTCCAGGCATGGACGGGTGCAGACGGGCTTGCCTTTGGCAGTCACCATTAAGTAGGTCCTGGTAGGAGGAAGGAGTGATGTCACTCAAATTTCATCTCTTGCTCACTTTGTTTCATCCATCCACACAGCTTCTTGGTGCCCAGACAGGCACCAAATCAATCACCCTTTAACAGTCAACAGTTTGGGGAGAGGAGTTGGCCTAATGGCAAGGGCAGTCGACCTCAAATCTGGGGAACTGGGTTCGAGTCTCGGCAAGGACGCGCAACATCCTGTGATTTTGGGCAAATCACTTAATCTCCCCGTGCCTAACAAAAATGAATGTGTCCTTGTGTAACACAACTGGTGCTCATGCGAAGCCCTCTGATACCTGATATCTTCGGGTTAAGTTCGCGCTACAGAAAACTCAGTAATAAAAAAAATACAGCCAACGAGTGGCATTTTCTCTCTTCTTATCTCTGAGCTCTGAGTGACATTCATCCTCTGTGCAGCAGCTCTCTACTCCTGCTATGTCACTGTGCTTCCTTGGGTTTACAATATGTCTAGTTCCTAGGGTATTACGTTACAGTGCTCTAGTTGGTCTCCCTGATGCAAAAGCTGTGGTCAGTGAGGTGTCCATTTCTATCTTTCACAGTGGCTGCCAAATGGTTCGCACCAGGTAGTCATCCCCAAACCATGATACATGTACCTTAGTCTCTGTTTTCTTGTCTCTCTCTGCAGGTTTTGTGATATTCTCTGTATCATCACTGAAAGTCATCTCCACAAGGCTCCCTGTGTTTTCAAAGTGTTATGCACTGTAGGGCAGGTTGTTTCTCCGATAGCCACTTAGTCAGATGTTCTCTGAGCACCACTTCCTGGAAGTCAAACTGCAGTGGTTCATTGTGTGTTTGAGGAAGCCTGGTCTTCTGCAAGCCATCTCTACCTTCCAAGGCATAAGAAGTCATTGCTCTTTCACCTCACTAGGGCAAGGAGAGGCGGGTCTCCACAACCACAGTGTTCAGATTAATTTTTACTTGGATTCAGTTGGACGTCAATTGTATTTCCTCCCTCAACCCGCCCCCCCCCCTCTACTCCCCAATTGCTTTCTCATTCCATCTGGGTGTTTCTGTAGAACAGACGTTGTCTCCTTGAGCGTGTCCTATCCTCGGATTTTATTAGCAGCCTTAGAAGGTCTCACGGATAGCATCCACCATGTTGTCCCCTGCAGAACAAACCTAACTGTAAAGGAAAGTTCAAAGAGGCAACTGCCACTAAGGGCGACAATAACATAAGAGCTCCAGGAAATGCACCCAAACTATTGAATGCATTTTTAAGAAAGTGCCATCAGTGGAAGACTTGCACATGAAATGGAAGTTAGTGAGAATATTTATGTTGTGCACAATGCTGCAAAGGCTGCCTCAAGAATATGCTGCTGTGTGATGTTACAATCTTATCACACCACTGACCAATGGAATTAGGTCTCTGGTTTAATCTCTGTTTACTACTTACAAAATGTTTCTATATTCTTTTCAATTGATTTTGGATATGAAAATCCACAAAATTGTACAAATACACATCATAAAATACAATCAGATATATAAGATACTGCTGCTTCTATAAACTGAATAAACATTAGGGGGCTGATTCACAGTGGTAACTTGCACTTTTGATAAAGTTTACACTTTTGAGTAAGTTTACGGCTTTTTGGTATTCACAAGCACCGAGTGTTAATAGAAAATAATGGAGGTAGGGACTTAAAATAAAACCAGATAGGAAATAATGTTAATGTTAAATGTTAAATTAAATTAAATCATTTAAAAAGTTAAAAATATAAAGATAAATGAATGTTAAAAATATATTAAAATAGCATATATTCATTTTGTAAAAAATGCAATATATAAATAACCAATTTAAATTTAAGAGAGTGTAGCAATAAATTTTTATTAAAAATGATTGAATTATTGTAATTATTCTATACCTCACTTAAGGGGCCAATTACGATGTCAGTCGGATCGCAACCAACGGTCTGTTAGTTGTGATCCGACCAGCATCTTTATATGCAGTCCAACCCATGCATTATGATGCGGCGGTCAGAGGCAGGGAGCGGAGGGACCGACCGCTGCCTACCCGACGGGCTCAAGCAGTCCGTCAGGGCAGCAGGCGGAAAGTAATCCCCTACAATGGGGCGGTGCCTGCTCAGGCACCGCTGTAGGGATTAAGATGCACATTTCAGGCAGCCTATCAATGGCGGTCTGACCGCCATTGAAAGGCTGTTGGAAATGGACTTTGGGGGCCCCTAGCAGGGCCCGCTCCTCCGTGTCCTCCGCTAAGAGGCCTGGGGGACACCTGTGGTGTGCCACCAAACATCCATGCACCGTGTCTCAGCCTGCAGCACAAGCCACAATAGAAAACATACACTTTCTGACTGCTGTGCAGGTGGTCGCATCACAATAGTGGAAGCAGGACAGCTGACTCCTTGTTGGGCGGTCCCATTTCCACTGCGATGTCGGTCGGATGCTCATCCAACCAACATCGTAATTAGGGCCATAGTATTTATTATGTTCTCCGATCTACTCCCCCAGTGCTGCAGGTCTCCTTGAACTCTGCCACAAGCTCTGCTGCCAGTGTTCTGCTTGTGCTTCATGTTGCCCGTACCTATATTTTCCTTCAATGAGTTAGCCAGCTACTCTTAGCCATATTGTGCTTTTTTGTTAACCTTTTCCTTTCCTGCACCGCGCTGCTTATTTCCCTTCCGTAAGTTAGCCAGTGTATCTGTAGTTGTATTTGTGCAATTTTAACCAATTTTTTCCAGTGCCATGCCGCTTATTTGCCTGCAGTGAGTTAGCCAGTGTATTTTCAGCTGTATTTGTGCAGTTTTTGTAACTTTTCTTTCCTGTATTAGGCCTTTTTTGAAGCCGCGCTGCCTCCTTCTTTTCTGCCCGTTTCGCTGCTCCCGCCACCCAGCACCCCGCCACCCAGCACTCCCAGGACCTACTTAATGGAGGCAGCAGCATGACCCTATTAAGCAGATCTCTGATCCGCTCCCTCAGCACTGCAGGTCTCCTGGGACTCTGCCACACGCTCTTCTGCCAGTGTTCTACTTTTGCTTCGTGCTGCCGGTACCTGCATTTCCCTCCAGTGAGTTAGCCATCTATTCTTAGCCGCATAGTGAAGTTTGTTTACCTTTTCCTTTCCTTTCCCATATCACTTATTTCTCTTCAGTGAGTTAGCCAGTGTATTTGTAGCCGTATTTGTGCAGTTTTGTTAACCTTTTCCTTTCCTGTACTGCGTCGCTTATTTTCCTTCAGTGAGTTAGCCAGTGTATTTTTAGCCATATCTGTGCGGTTTTTGTTACACTTTTCATTCCTGTACCACACCATTTTTTGGAGCTGCACCACCCGCTCATTTCCCACCCATTCACTGCTTCCGCAATGCAGTGCCCCACCCCCTTTCCAGGACCTACTTAATGAAGGCCGCAGTGCAGTCCCGCAGCAGATACATGCAGCGGGCATGCCAAAGGCAAGCCTGTCTGCACCCATCCGTACCTGGACCGCGCCCAGCACCAGGAACCCTGGTCTTCCTGCCACCCAAAGATACTCTGCTGAAGAGCTCCGAGTCCTGGACCCCAGATGATGCAACAGCAACTGCTGCTTCGCATTCCTCGATCAACGATAGGATCCTTTACCTGCCGTCACTGTCTTTTCGCCTGCAACTCAGCACTGCCCGCCCTCATGGAAACCCTCACTGACCGCAACCACCACGGAACCACTCCTCTGCCTCTTGCTCAACGCCTGAGCACTCTACAAACCGGCCACCAAAATATGAACCACCATCACTACCCTCACTCAAACGCTGCCTTCATTAGAGAGACATGGCTCAACCCTCTGCCACCCCCAGCATTGCACGCCACACCACCCAATCAATACAAGATGATACACAAGGACTGTATCAACAAACATGAAGGAGGTATTGCCATCATCCACAGAGCAACCATCCGTTGCACCACCACCAAGGACGACACTACACTTATCATGGAGCACCTCAACTTCCAACTCCAAACCGTTAGCAGAACGACCATCTGAGGCACCCTACATATACATACAGACCCCAAAGCCTACGCCCCGGCTTCTGCAATGCCATTACCAAATTCATCACCCCACTCGCCATCGAATCCAAACACTGCATCTTCCTCTGTGACTTCAACTTCCACCAACACAGCCAAACTCCTGGAAAGCTTGAGCAATATCCGCCTCACCCAGCTGGCCACTGACCCCACACACAGCGCAGGACACACGCTCAACCCAATCTTCACAACCAGCGACAGAGTCAAGTACGGTGATTCCACCGAACACACCTGGACCAACTACGTCATTGTTCACTTTACAATCACAGGAGGACCATGCACCAAGCACCAGCACCAAGACCCCTAGCTCCTCCCACCATAGCTGGAACAAAGTGACAGAGACCCAATGGACGGACGCCATAAACATCACCCATCCCGACACCGCTGATGGAGCAAGAACTCGTAAATGAGACTTGCTCGGAAGCAATCCTTTCATTTTAACTCATTAACGAATTACTAACAACGTGTTTGTAATTAATATTTCGCATTTTAGAAAAGACACGCGGGACAATGAAGCTTGCATATGTGCTTACTAATTGCAATAACATGTACGAAGGACTAAAACGCACTTTAACAAGGATCTTTACTGTGCATGCGTCTACTGCATCTACGTAGTATGACGTACTAATGCTTGGAGGGAAAATTTTGCGCCTGCGCAAAAGGTATTAAATTGGCGCTTGAAAGTTCACATGCATGGCACCTGCTTCGCAAAATAGAAAATCGGTTTTTCACTAACGCAAATGCAGAAAGGGTAATAATAATCAAAGTGGGTTAGAGTAGAGGTTGGTGGTATACAGTGAAATCATTTATTTTTGAGAATAACACTTCTTCTTTTGACTTTATTATTAGCGCGCATTTTGGCCTATCGAACTTGTCTAAATTGAGCTGACTGACTTGACCCCACGCATGCGCACCAGAGAGAGAACGAGGAAGGATGGCTAAGGATTTGTCACACGTCAAAGGCCAGCGAAGATGTGCCCTGGGAACATGAGGGTGAAGAGTTCATATGAAGGAGCTTTATTCATGACATTGCAACATTTTGTATTAATGAAGTTTGGAGATGTATGGGAAAGGAAATGATTTAATAAAGTTTGAGGGGAGGGGTTTGAAACAATGGTTTAATGAAATAAGCGAAATGTAAGCATGGTGTGATGACCATCCCCCCCTCGCCTGTCCAATCAGAGTTAGTATTTTGTGAAATTGAAACATTTATGGGTGGTACATGGTTATGGAAAGGTATAATTTAGTTAGTTTCAGTTAGTTGATGGGGTTGTTGGTGCTGATGCTGATGCTTTATGGGAGCAAGAGCACAGAAGCAGAGCTCGGGATGCTGTCGGTGCTGTGGGTGGTGCTGATGCTGTAAGACGCTGATGAAGAAACTGGATGCAGAACCATCTATTTTAACTTAATTGGGTTAGAAAGAAGATCGTGGAAGAACCACGAGGAGGAAGAGAGTGTCAGAGAGGGGTGCGACGCAGTTGTCAGTATTTAGAGAGGTGAAGTATCCTGTCCTGATTCCGTCCTGAAGTCTTTGTCTCCTGATCTATCCCGGGGGACCCTTACCAGCCCTTTGGCCAGGGGGTTGGTCTTCACACCATTCTAGGTAACTATAAATATATTGTATTGATAGATGTTCTTCTCTCTCTGTCCTCTCCTTTCTGAGCATAGTTATTGTGTGAATCTGAATTATTATTACTTATTAAGTATTGATTGATTTGACACTCTTGCGAATGAGGGTGTTTGTATTGAAACTTTGAGATGGTTCACATGCAATTAATTTAGATAAAGATTTTAAAACTTCCTGAGTCTGTGATTATTTCAATTTTTAGTCAAGAAATGTTTAATAAGTTATGTTAGTTATCACCATCAACTAGTTCCAACTAATGGTCCATCGACCAGAGGAAAGAACTTTTTGATCAGTGAAAGGTTTAGTTAAAGTAAGAAATATAACTATTCCTGAGACATGAAATCTATAAACTACAAGCTCCAGCGGTCTACTAGGTATTAAAAGTTGAGAAGTTATATGGGCCCAGGTGAGTATATGGTAGTGGAGTACCTGTTGTTAGTACACCGCTGGATCAGTTTTCTGGTAGCAGAGCTATGGTTATTATTGACTAATTTGGTGATAGTATAGATTATTGATTATTGATTTATGTTTAACAAAAAGAGTTAGCGTCCTTGTTTTATGTTGTCTGGAAAATTCCCGGGGAATGAATAGCGGGTGGCGATAGAAACCACACTGCAGTGAGGTTACTCGTCTGTTGGAATAACACTGAGAAGCTAGGTAAGGCTGGCAGTGTTAAAATAGGGACTATTTTCTGTGTAAAAGTGAGAGTGATTGATAGCAAAGAAGTTCGCTAGTGAAACTTTAGGCGTTATATCACTTAGAAAGGGTAACCCTGAAGGAGTAGCAGGTTTTTCCAAGCTAGATTGACAGCAAAAGGAGTTCGCTGGTGAAACTTTTGTCTCAAATTTCCCAAACTGGTGACACTGGAGGAGTAGCAGGTTCTCTGGAGCTTATATGAAGGGTAAGCGGAAGGTTTTACTCGCAGTAGAAAGAAATAAACTATCCTTTGATTTAGTGGAACAGACAGAGTAGCAAATGTTTTTATGTTGTTAATAACAAAGAATTTTAAAAGAAAATGTTGAGAAATAAAGTTTTCGTATTAACTTGTGAAGGGAGGGTCAGTCGCCGGAGCCGAACTGACGTCACAGTGAGCCGCGCTGGGATTGGTAGAAGCAGCGGGCATGTGACAGGAGGGGCTTTGTAAAGGAGGGGTCAGTAGTCGCCGGAGTTGAACTGACGTCACAGTGAGCCGCGCTGGGATTGGTAGAAACAGCGGGCATGTGACAGGAGCAGCCTTGTAAAGGAGGGGTCAGTAGAAAGGAGCAGAACTGACGTCAGAAAAAAGGCCGCGCTGACATTGGTCAGATCACGGGCGTGAGCCTGATTCGATTGGATAGCTAGTTAGAAGCCGCGTTGGGATTGGTGGAGAGAAAGATTGTATGAGGGATTTTGATTTGACTGTTAGTACAAGGCATACAGGAAGAAGATTTCAAGGGTTTGCGGAATACAATTTTATACATCGTTCTTCAAGGATGTATGGAGAGAAAAGAAAAATGTCATTTATAAAAAAAATTAAGAATTTCTTTGCAAAAGATAAGCCTGTGTTGACCAGAGAGGGAATTCCTATTCCGCCACCGAAAACACCAGCATCATTTATGATGATGGAGAGAGGATATCATACTTGCGTGTGGTTGGAAAACTGGATAGAATATACGAAGGATGATGGAGTGTTAGCTTTTCCTGAGAATGGTACGTTTAATGGAAGGATTCTTCAGAATTTGAGGTTGAAAATGAATGATTTAGAACCTAGACCTAGGTTAACGCAATATGAGGCTTTGGAAGAATGGGAGACTGAGTCATATGAACGAGAAAAATGCAGAGGTGGGAGATATAGAGGATTCTTTCCGAGACACTTGCATGAGACACGCGAAGGGCAGATGAAACAATGGAGGAGAGCTATGGTATCAGAAGGTTTATATCCAGTGTTAATGGCTGAGGAACAGTCTGGAGGAAAGTGTAAGGAGAAAACGAAACACCTGAATACAGCAGGATATGGTGAATCAGATGATGAGTTGTTAAGGATATTTTAATTAAAAATCCACCGCCATATCCAGAAGCAACCAGTAAGGTTACCCCAAGTGCACCAGTAATGGGAGTGCCATTGATCCCACAGATTTTACATGATACGTCATTTAGCAGGGTGTTGCAGGATAATGAAAACGAGGTTCTAAATAAAACTAGAGAAGAACTAGTTCAGAAGATAAGTCAATTAAATTTGAATACTGAAGCTTTGACAGTACCAGTGACTATTGGTCCAGTAATCCCATTGCACGGAGATAAAAAGATTTGCCAGAACCCACAACCTGTGACAATTCCATTAAATAGTCCTAGGAAAGAAATAATAATTATAGATATTCAGGCTAGTGAAAGTGAGTCAATTATTTCATTTATTGGAATGTGGAATCTTTGACTGAAACTCCAAAAAGAGTTACGCCCATGAATTTGAGAGAGAGAAGACCTTTAGTTCATACAGGAACTGGAGGCGCAGCAGTAGTTACTTCAGAAGAAATAGAAAGATGGGCACAGGAAAGAGACAATCAGAACTCAACACCAAGGATATTAGACATCAGCAGATTGAAAGTGGAATTGGAAGATATGATAACAGGATGTGTGGGCACAGAAAGATTGAATACTTATAATGAAGAAGAATTATTATTTTTATGTAAGAGCATAACCAGGAGAGCAAGGGTATTTCATGAGAGATTGACTGAAGTTGCTTCAGAGATTGGAATATATATAGAAAAATCAAAGTTACTACAGAAACCATATCGAGTGGACTTTACTGACAAAGATCTAGAAAGTGTAAATATTTCTGGAAAGAGATTACAGATAAAGGAATTAATGAGCATTTTGCGAAAATGGGGAGACATTGATAAATGGAGAATTAGATGGATAAGAAAGAAAGAGGAAGTACAGGCGAGAGAAGCAGCAGCTGCATTTCCAGTAAGAGAATCAAGTAAAGTGGAAAAATTGTGTCCAATGAGAGAGGTTCCTGGAGGTGGATATAATCATGTTACATGGAGTAGACAACATATGTTGTCATTTACAAATGATTTCCCAAAGCTGAGAGAAAAACCAGTTGAATGGTATAAACAGGTAGAGAGATTTGTGAAGGTTTTAAAGGTTTTATTGAAGGATTTGGATGGTCTATTTGATATAGTGGTACCTGCTGATTTATGGACAGAATGTAAGATCACGATTGATTGGGCTAATGAGGAATATGCTAGAGATACGAAGACAGGAGCACCTTCAGAGGAGGTAATGAAAAAGTATCACCAAGTGATTACGTATTTGAAAGGGAAAATTCCTCCAAAAGAAACAGACTGGGTAAAAATAGATAGAAAAAAATCAGGAACCAAATGAATCTGTACATGCATATTATGAGAGGTTACTACAGGTGTTCAGGCAGTATAGTGGTTTTGAAAATATCGGTGACAAGTATATGGGACATTTTGTGTATCGGTTTGTATATGGTTTGAAACCAGAGATTAGTCAGATGATACAGCAGCACATGCTGTGTTGGCAAAGCTAGACAGTGGATGAGATTTTAAAATACGCGAAATATTGCAGAGATGATATTGAGGCCAGGCGTAGGAAACTAAAAGAGAAAATGATGTGGGCACAAGTAAAATTGGCAGAACAACAAAAGGAGAAAACGAATGCCCAAAATAATAATCAAGCGAAAGAGAAGAATCAGAATGATCAAGGAGCGAATGTTAATAAATATAGGGGACGAATGGACAGAGAAGAAGCGAAAAAGAAGTTTCCTTGTCATGCGTGCGGAAAGCTTGGACACTGGAAGAACGAGTGTAAGAGTACTCAGAATAATAAGAGTAATAATGGGCCAAATCATAATGTAATCCCACAGATGCAGAATGAAGTACATGTGAATCAGCAGCAGCAGGTAGTTACTCCACAATATCAGGTGCCACCAGCTCCTATGCCAAATTTTGTGAATCATCAAGGTTTCAGTGCAAACACCGGATTTCAAGGAGAAAGTGGTAAGTATAATGGAATGATTACGCAATATTTGTTGCAGAATGATGAGGAGAGTTTGAGTTTCACACAATGACGGTGCCTGAGGGGGGAGGAAGAGGAGTGCGTGCTTGGCGCATCCTTGCCGGTAGATCAGTCAGGTCCATTTGTTGATGGGAAAGTAGAAGGTAAAGACATTACTTTCCTATTGGATACTGGTGCTACCAGGTCTACTGTGAGAACAGCAGACATCCCAAACCTACCCCTCTCGGGAGAGTCAATCCAAGTTGTAGGCGTGTCTAACAAACAGATTAGAACCCCAATCACAAAACCAATGGAGGTACACATTGGAAACTTCAAAGAAATGCATAGGTTTGTAGTTTGCGATTCCAGTCCTGTAAATCTGTTGGGAAGAGATCTATTGTGCAAGATGAACTGCACAATCTATTGTACACCAGATGGTGTTGCTTTCCAAACCCCTGATGAAGACGTAGTATACAAGATGATGTTAGCCAAACAGGGAACGGAAGTAGATGAAATGTTTTCACTAATAACTGCAAATGAATTACCTGAAGAGTTGAGAACAACAGTTAATCCAAAAGTGTATGATTTTACAGGAAAAGACATTGGGTTAATGACAAATATAGACCCAGTTAAAGTGACAGTGAAAGAAGGTGCAGTTTATCCAAACACTCGACAGTACAAGATGAGTCCAGAAGTAAAGGCAGGAATTATTCCAGAAATCGAACGAATGGTTAAACAAGGTATTTTAAAAGAAGTGATGGGTAGTCCCTGCAATTCGCCAATAATGGGACTGAAAAAGTCTAGCAGAAAGTACAGAATATTGCAGGATTTACGAAAAATAAATAAAATTGTAGTGCCATGTTGTCCAAAAGTGCCAAATCCAGCAGTGATCCTTTATCAGATACCCTGGAATGCAGGTTGGTTTACAGTAATTGATTTATGCCAAGCATTCTTTTCTATTCCTTTGCACCCAGACAGCCAGTATCTTTTTACGTTTAAGTTTAAGGATCGTATTTACGCATGGTGTCAAGTTCCTCAATGGTACACAGAGAGTCCCTCAATTTTTAATCAGATTTTGAAAAAGTGTCTAGAATCATTGATTATGCCCGGAAAATCTGTTCTGGTCCAGTATATTGATGACCTACTGGTGGCATCAAAAACTCGGGAAGACTGTGTCACAGACACAATTGCATTACTGAACCATTTGGCTGGAGGAGGACACAAGGTGTCTCCAGAAAAATTACAATTCTTTCAACAAGAAGTTAGATATTTAGGGCATAAAATAGAAAGAGGAGTTAGAAAAGTGACACCGGAAAGAATAAAAATAATCAAAGAAATGCAATTGCCACAGACTCAGAGAGAAATGAGAATGTTTTTGGGAGAGGTTGGGTACTGTAGGCAATGGATTAATGGTTTTTCTATGTTAGCGAAACCATTAATACAAATGACCCGGAAAGGAGCAAAAGATCTGATTGATTGGAATGATGATTGCATAGAGGCATTTGTGAAATTGCGAAATTGTTTGTGTGAAGCTCCTGTTTTGGGTATGCCTGATTATTCAAAAGATTTTGCATTATTTTGTTGTGAGAGAGAAAATTGTGCACTTTCAGTTTTAACACAGAGACATGGATTGAGTCGACGACCAGTGGCATATTTTTCAGCTACATTGGATCCAGTGGCTTCAGCACTACCTGGCTGCTTAAAAGCAGTAGCTGCCTCTTGTATGAGTCTGGAGCAGAGTGAGTCGATAGTGATGGGACATCCAGTAAAAGTTTATGTTCCACACTCAGTTGAGATTCTTTTGACAAGAACAAGAACACAACATCTCACCCCTAGTCGATTGACTAAGTACGAAAGAGTGATGTTGGGAGCTGAGAATGTGACAGTGATAAGGTGTACGATCATGAACCCAGCTACCCTATTGCCAGACCCATGCAATGAAGAAGTGAGAGATGAAAGTGATCATGATTGTTTGGATGTAACTGAGTTTTGTACGAAGCCCCGGCCTGATATAAAGAAAACCCCTTTGAAAGAGGCTGACGATGAGTTATTTGTAGATGGGTCCTGCCTTAGGACACAAGAAGGAGGATTAAGTGCTGCATATGCTGTTTGTAAGATATCTGGGGTAATTGAAGCATCCTGTTTATCTGGAGTCAAGTCTGCACAAGTAGCCGAATTGGTAGCCCTAACCATGGCATGCAAATTGGGGAAAAATTGGCGAGTAACCATATTTACGGACAGCCAATATGGGTTCGGGGTTGTGCATGACTTTGGCCAGCTCTGGATGCAGAGAGGATTTCTGACCTCTTCAGGATCTCCTATTAGAAACGGCAAAAATGTGAAGGATTTATTGGAAGCATAGCAATTGCCAAAAGAGGTAGCAGTTGTAAAATGCGCTGCACATCAGTCAGGAAATGACTATGTGACTGCTGGCAATAAATATGCTGACCAAGTGGCTAAATACTGTGCCAAAAATACAGTGGCCATTAACAGAAAAATTGAAACGGGTGAAACCAGATGCCAACTTATGTTTTTCTCAGTACCAGAAACATGGGATGAGATTGGACAATTGCAGGAAGAAGTTGAGGAAACGGAAAAGGAAATTTGGATAAAAACAGCTTGTACAAAGAGACCACATGATGAGGTATGGGTGTATTTAGATGGAAGACCAGTCATGCCAGATTGTTTACTTTCAAAAATGGCAAGAGTGTATCATGGAGCAACACACATAGGGAGAGACTCAATGATCAGACTATTCAGACAGAGTTGGTACAATCCGAAGTTCAGGGTAGTCGCAGAAAGCCTTTGCCAAAGATGCCTAACCTGTCAGCAGCAAAATCCAGGTAGGAAGACAATAGTTAGTTGGGGAAAGATTGGAAAGGCAGAAGGACCCTTTACCAGATTACAGTTGGATTTTATCGAATTGCCCCCTAGCAATGGACTGAAATATATACTTGTCATAGTATGCCTCTTTTCAAGATGGGTGGAAGCTTATCCCACTTGAAGAAATGACAGTCTTACAGTTGCTAAATTGTTGTTGGGGGAGCTAATTCCACGCTTCGGTTTTCCAGTCACTTTGGAATCAGATAGAGGCCCTCATTTTAATAATGAAATAATTCAATTAATCTGTGCTGCATTTAACATTGAACAAAAACTGCACTGTGCTTATCGTCCAGAGGCTTCTGGAATAGTTGAACAGTTAAATGGCACAATCAAGTCAAGACTAGGGAAGGTGTGTGCATCCACAATGCTGAAATGGCCAGATGCATTACCTCTTGTATTGATGGGTCTCAGAAGTATTCCAGACAGAAAAACAGGAATGAGCCCACATGAAGTTCTCATGGGAAGAGCCATGAGACAAGCATTCATTCCTGGAAATAAATTGATAAATATAACTGATGATCTGGTATTGGACTATTGCAAAGGATTGGCTGAAATGATGCGTTCTGTCTCTCATTAGGTTGGAGAAGACGCAGTTGAAAGACAGCCAGACCAAGCGCATGATTTGAATCCTGGAGATTGGGTGCTAGTGAAGAAACACGCAAGAAAGTCGTGCCTAGCACCAAGGAGGGATAAACCGCGGCAAGTCATACTAGTCACTACCACAGCAGTGAAGTGTGCAGGTTTACCCAATTGGATTCATGCTAGTCATACCAGAAGAGTTCCGAGCCCATCAGAACAACAAGAGCAACCACTGACGGAACAGGCTAAAGCGTCAGGAGTTGTAAGCTGTGAAATTGAAGAATCTAGAGTGATGGATTCTGAAAGACAACCATATGACGAACAGCCAGGTACAAGTCAGGAAGAATGGATACCAGGAATTGAAGTAATTGATGATGCTATTAAAACAAGAAGAAGAACAGAACTGAAAAGACAGGAAAGTAGTCAGGAAAAGTCAGGAAAAGAAGAACATGCTCAGGTGGAGATAGAAAAAGACTTTCAGGAACCTGAGGAGAGAATATTAGAAGAAAACGTTCAGGCAGAAGAACAAGAAAAGTTTGAAAAAAGACCTGAACAGGATCAGGTAGAATTAGAAGAACAAGTTCAGGCAGAAAGAGAACAGTTTAAAGTAAGACCTGAACAGGGTCAGATAGAATTAGAAGAACAAGCTCAGGAAGAAGAAGAACAAAATACAATAAGACCTGAGCAGGAGAAAGTAAAAGAAGGTTCAAGCACAGAAAACAGAGAACGGGAACAGATTGTGCCTAGATTAAGTGAAATTAAAAGGACTTTGAAAGGAGACAAAGAAGGTGAAAGTGCAGTACGAATCAAAAGAATCAGAAAAGGAGACAATTGGCCAACTGGAATAAAGAAATTAAGATATCGTTTGAGAAAATCAGAAGAGAAACCAGAACAAGTAAATGAAATCACAAGCCAAACACGACCTAAACACACCTTAGCAAAAATAACTCGAAGAAGTCCAAGATTGAGAAATTTAAACAGCAGATACAAGGCTCCTGAATGGACCTATGTAATACTCGAGGAATTTGAATCCCTAGATTTGAGTGATGAAACAGAAGAGATTCATATTGCACAGATTGATGAAAGCAAATTAAGACCTCCTTAAGAACGAAAAAGAAAGTCAAATTGACAAAGAAAAGATAAGAGAAAAGAAATGTTCTCAGGAGTAAAATGGCAGAAATTGAAGTTACCGGGAAACCAAATTGTGGATTAAAAAGAAAGTGTTTTAGATTTTGTAGTATTTTATTAGTAGCATTAGTATGGTTATTCCTAACAGTAGGAGTACCTTTGTTAATAAAAACAAGTGACAAGAATAATACAGATACTAATGTTAAGGTAGATAGAATAAAAGAAATTAAAATAGAAATAGGGGTAGAAGATGAAGCAAACTATCATAATGAATCAGACTATAATACGTCTTCTAATGTGTTTATCAAACTGTTATCTCAATATGTTAGTAGTATGGAAATTAATAATTGCTATGTGTGTATGAAGTTACCCTCATCAGTATCAAAAGGGGTGACGTATCACCATATATCTTTAACATATGGTGTGTCATGTAGTATTTTATCAAGTTTATTTTATGCTACAGGGAGACTTCAGTATTTTTATTCAAATTTAGATGTAGTATTTTCTGATTTCCTATTAGAAAGAATATGAATCCAGTAGTTAGTAGTAAAAATGCACAGTTTATGGGTGAATTTTCTTAACAATGAGTTCAAAAGATTTAGGGGTATATTCACAAGAACGTGCGCTAAACATCTCCAAAAAATGTTAACGCAACTTCACACATCGCAGTCTATCACGGGAAAATAACCCCATGTTAACGTGGAATTCACAACACGGCGGTACCATGCAATAGTCTCCCGAAAACGCGGACAATGTCCGCGATACAACAACCGCGATGGTGATAAAAAACCCAAACCCCAACGCAAAAAAACATGCGATGGGCCAAACCGCAATGAGGAAATCAGCGATAAGCAGCGCCAGGCCTGCAATACACACACGGCAGGCGGGAAAATCACTACAAAAGTAGAAAAAACACACAAACACAAAATAACCAACACCGAAGCACCATGGAGGCATCCGGAGCAGGTGCAGAGGACAAGCGGAACCCCACAAGCACCCCGGACGACCAGCCTGGGACCTCGGGGACAGGGAAGGGCAAGGGCAAGAAGAAGAGGAAGAGGGGGTTCGGTCCGCAGGAGAATAGGATCCTGGTCACAGAGGTGATGGAACACCATCAAGAAATGTTCGTGACCTCCAACGTGTCATTGGGCACCAAAAATGGAATATGGCGGTCCATCGTGGACAAGGTGAATGCCGTCGGAGAGCACAAGAGGTCAATGGACGAGGTCAAGAGGCGATGGATTGACATCAAGCGCAAAACCAAGGAGAAACTCGAAGGCAACCAGAAGGCAGCAATGCAGACTGCAGATGGGAGCCCAGCACAACACCTGGAGCTGGATGACATGGAGGAGCTGGTGTCGACAGTCATCAGTGTGGAGACCGTGGCAGGAGTCGGGGGAGCGGACACTGCTCGACATGACACAACTCAACAGCAACAGGGTGAGTAACCACCAGTTACTGGGGGACGGGGGAGATGGCCACAATGGCACACATGCACAATCAAGCAGAGCACAGTGCACACCCACAATGACTCTGGATCATGGCCCTGATCTACAGACTGTCACAATGTACATTGCCATGCTGTCTGAATGTGAACATGTACCATGCGGCTACATACATGTGGACACATTGTAATACAGCATCTCCCCTTCACATTGCAGAGGCACCTTCAACACCTCCTGCAGAGCAGTCCCAGCCACTCTTCACTGATGACGAGGAGGACACCCCCAGCATCGACACCGAAGCCCTCCAAGACATCATTGAACTCATCCGCCAATCACCTCCAGGATCAAACCACCCAGCAGGAGGCACCCACAACCCCGGCTGTCTCCCAGGACCCCCGCGAACAACACAGGGCCTTCCAACGCCGTGTGTTGGAGGGCCAGAGAGAGATGGCTGAGCAGGTGCGGGTGGGGTTCGACCTCATGGCTACCAAACTTGACGCCATCCATGGGTGTCTGAGTCCCATCAGGGACCACCTCCAGTCCCTAACGGACACCCACAGGCTGCTCCATGGTCTCCAACGAGCCCTGGCTGACATCGCTGGAGTAATGACTCGGAGACAAGAACACCTGTCCGCTCAGAGTGGCCCCAGCGATCTCAGCCGTGAGCTGGCGCACATGCGGAGGCTCATGGAGGACATGGTGCAGATGGAGGCGGAAAGGATGGCAGCCACCGCTGCACATCAGCAAAATGTAGCTGGGATCTACCATGCCCTGCATATCCTCATCATGGCATTGCTGCCACAAGGCATGGCGCAGATGAATGCTGCTGCGCCTACACCATCCACATCTCCGCCCCCTGGTGTGTCAGTGCCTCACAGTGCGGCAGGCATTTCCACTCCGGCACCTGATGCGTCACTGCCACACAGTGTGGCCGACAATCCACCTCCGGCCCCTGATGTGTCAGTGGCACACAGTGCTGCAGCCGGAACTGCAGCACCCACAGGTGAGGCAGAGCACACATCCGAGGACGAGGACGTGGATGGGATTGAGTTCAGAAGGAGGCACTAGCATTCATTTCCGCCACCTGGCCTGTTGCTGCTTGGTGCCGCACATGGCCCCATGACCTTCCACTGACCCCCGATACACTCTGCTGCACTCACCTTGAACCGCGACATGGACTGCCATATCCTGTTTGGTGACCAATGACACGGCGACCAGATTGCGGACTGTACTCTTCCTCTTTCGATGTACTTGTTATTCCCCAATGGACTCTGGCTGGCCCTCCACGGGCCCATATTGTGAAGTGGGGTTGGCATGGCCCTGTACTGCTCCAGCTGCAAAACTCCACTGGATGTGCATAAAACATTCAGAAACACACTGCTGTGTCATGTCTTTCATCATTCAAGTATGAATGTGTGGATGAATGTAGGGTCAGTGATTCCCCCTAATGTCAATGATGCTCATCTAGTGGGATTCCAGTCACAGTGTGCCACATTGCCGATTGCGTTCTGGGTGCCGTCGACACTACAACATGGACACACGCATTAGTCACTTCCTTGTCCGGACATGGACTGAACCACGCCCATAGCCCCCGAGTCATTGTTGCAAGCCCTGCGCTGGTCCGGCGTACGCCACGCCAGACCACTCCGCTTACGCTCCGAGGGGGGGCCACATAGCTACATGTTGCAGGTTTACACGCTAGTGGTCTGCAGGTCACTGGTCTAGTTGTCAGCATGTCACGGCCACTCCCTGAGGGCAGGTTTGCACACACACCACACCCATCCGGCACAGGCGTCACAGGCCATGTGACCCCGCCAATATAAGGGGCTGACAACGTCACATTCCCCACTGCTGGAGGTGACTGGATGACGGACGTTCCACGATTCTCAATCATGAAGGGCCCATGAGTTGTTGCTCACAGGGTTAGTCGCACCCGAAGCCATGCGGCCATCACGGGCCTACCATCACGTGGCGCTGACTGGGGTTGCACAGGGTTAGTGGCACCCGAAGCCTGGTGGGCGTCACGGGCCTACCACCACGTGGCGCTGACTGGGGATGCACAGGGTTAGTGGCACCAAAATTGCTGAGCGGGTGTGCAGCCTGCGATGATGACGTGTGCACTGATGTGGTCTCTGCCATTGATGCCTCAGGACTCAGCGTCATGTGTGGGACCTGCTGGTCCGCGGTGCGGGTCCGCATGATGTGGAGCATGGCATGGTGGCGGGACCGGGGCCTGGAGCTTGCACGGGCACGTGGTGTGCCCACTGGTGGACAGACCGTTGGCGGCAGGTGAGCAGTGGGGCCTGGGTGCGCAAGGGTGGACAGCAAGCGCTGGCCGGCGGGAGGGGGTTTGGTGCGGCTGCATGTGTGCGCAGGGACGGACAGGCGTTGTTGCCGTGTGCAGTGAGATGGACTCTGCCATGATTGACTCTGGCCTCGATTACAGATTGCAGACCTGGTGGTTTGCAGTGTATACCGGCACGTGGTTGGAGACACACCAGTGGCAGCAGATGAGCAGTGGTGCCTGGGTGCGCGGGGCGGCAGTGTCCCTCCCTCTCTCTCTCTCTCTCTCTCTCCCTTCCTTTCCTTCTCTCTCTCTCTCTCTCTCTCCCTTCCTTTCCTTCTCTCTCTCTCTCTCCCTTTCTTTCTTTCTCTCTCTCTTTCTCTCTCTGCCTTTCTTTCATTCTCTGTTTCTCTGTGTCTCGCTCCTTTGATGTGCGCATGACACACGTTCTGATTTTGTGCTTTATTTTCCAGGCTGTGACATCAAGATTGTCCCGGACGGACCAGACAGGAGTCTTCCGAATTGGTGTTTTGTGTTGTATTTCAATAAAGTTTTTAGTTGTTAGTTCAATGATGAGTGACTGTTTCTCGTTCTTCTGACCACACATGTGTGTTTCTTTTTTTCATTGTGCGACATCATGTGCTTTTTGTGGCTCTTGTGTCGTGCACGGTATGTGTTTGTCTGGGGGGAGGGGTCCGGGGGGGGGCCTGGGAGTGGTGGCGGTGGGTGTTGTGGCCCTCTTGGGTCTCCGAGCTGCATGATCATTGGCTCCATGGCATCTGTGGGTCTTCCGATGTGGCTCTGGGCTGGGCTCCCTTTCGTACTGCAGGTAGTCATCCTGCTTAACACCAGCAGAAGGCAGGTGTTAAATCCCTGCTGCTACCGCGGCTTATCGCCTGTTTTTGGTTCGCATCGCAGATCTGGCAGTTCGTTGTGAAAGTGGTGTTGTGGTGTTTTCGTGTGTTTTTGCACGGGAACGCCTACTCTGCATCTCATTAGGGTTAGTTGATGGTGTCACCCGTGGGGGTAAAATTTGCGGCAGTTATCGCGGGAATACTGGCGATGTCTGCAGTTTGCACATGCTTGTGAATGGGGCGTTAAATCTATCTCCACTTTTGATGCGTTAAGGTGGTGATAACTTGTCGATAAGTCCTTGTGAATATGCCCCTTAGTTCAGGCACATAAAGATAATCTAACATGTACATTGAGAAAAGAAGAAAAAGATTTTTCAGATTTAGTAGAAGAAAGGAAACAGGATTTAAAGAAGAAAGCAACTGAACAGAAACCCCATGTACCTCCATGGGCTGGGAAAGAGGGAATCTATGCAAATGGCAAGACTCATGCTGCGATGTACCTGGACTTTGTGAAAAGAGGAAAATTCTCCCTCCATAGATTAAAGACAGATTATAACAATAATTACATTGGTGCCAGTGAATGTGAACACAACTTCCTAATTTTAGGAGGGTGGGGACTAAAAGGGGGAACTGATCCTGTATTTGCAGGAGTTTATTATGTTTGTGGGAACAACGCATATTATAGGTTACCTGCAAGATGGTACGGGAGCTGTTACTTTGGAAAAGTTTTTCCAAAAATGTATCATGTATACAAAATCAGTGGAACCAATGGAAATTCTAATGGATTAACACGTAGAAGAAGAGCTAGTTTTTCTGAAATTGTAGGAGATATTTTTAGTGCAATGATACCCTCAGTTGGAGTCATTCTTAATTCACAGAAAATGTGTAAGTAATCAACCATAGTTGATCGTCTTTCTACAGATACTGCAGGAGGATTCTTAATGATTAACACAGAAATGGTTGCAATTAGGTCTATGGTTTTACAGAACGGTCTTGCTCTTGACATATTATTAGCAAAGGAAGGTGGAGTTTGTGGCATGTTGAAAGTTCAACATTGTTGCACTTACATTCCAGACAAGAGCAGAGAAATTAAAGGATATATTGAAAATATTACGAAAATGCATAAAGACTTGACCAAACTGGAGGTTGACAGTGTGTGGGGAAGACTAACAAAAAGTGTAACATCAATCGGGAAATGGTTTGCTGATTTTGGGAGAAGTTTCCTAGGTCAAATAATAATACCATTAGTCATGATAATAACAGTAGTGATGATGATAATAATTACATATAAATGTTGTAGAAAAGGAAAGAGAAGGAAAATACATTTTGAAAGAGAAGGAAAGGGACAGAAACGAAAAAGAAACTATGATGAAATACATTTGCAAGAAATGAAAAGCAAGTTATATAAGAAGATGAAGGATTTAGAAGGGAACGAAGTGGTTGATGTAAAATTGAGAAGAGAAATAGAGAACTGAGTAGTGCTAAAGTTGGTATCTGGGTTGGGATAGGTAATTTTGTGATGGCTTAAAATGCCATCAGAGAGGGGATTGATGGAGCAAGGACTCGTAAATGAGACTTGCTCGGAAGCAATCCTTTCGTTTGAACTCATTAACGAATTACTAACAACGTGTTTGTAATTAGTATTTCGCATTTTAGAAAAGACACGTGGGACAATGAAGCTTGCCTATGTGCTTACTAATTGCAATAACATGTACGAAGGACTAAAACGCACTTTAACAAGGGATCTTTACTGCGCATGCGTCTACTGCATCTACGTAGTATGACGTACTAATGCTTGGAGGGAAAATCTTGCGCCTGCGCAAAAGGTATTAAAATGGCCGCTTGAAAGTTCACATGCATGGCACCTGCTTCGCAAAATAGAAAATCGTTTTTTCACTAACGCAAATGCAGAAAGGGTAATAATAATCAAAGTGGGTTAGAGTAGAGGTTGGTTGTGTAAGCATGGTGTGATGACCATCCCCCCCTCGCCTGTCCAATCAGAGTTAGTATTTTGTGAAATTGAAACATTTATGGGTGGTACATGGTTATGGAAAGGTATAATTGAGGTAGTTTCAGTTAGTTGATGGGGTTGTTGGTGCTGATGCTGATGCTTTACGGGAGCAAGAGCACAGAAGCAGAGCTCGGGATGCTGTCGGTGCTGTGGGTGGTGCTGATGCTGTAAGACGCTGATGAAGAAACTGAATGCAGAACCATCTATTTTAACTTAATTGGGTTAGAAAGAAGATCGCGGAAGAACCACGAGGAGGAAGAGAGTGTCAGAGAGGGGTGCGACGCAGTTGTCGGTATTTAGAGAGGTGAAGTATCCTGTCCTGATTCCTGTCCTGAAGTCTTTGTCTCCTGATCTATCCCGGGGGACCCTTATCAGCCCTTTAGCCAGGGGGTTGGTCTTCACACCATTCTAGGTAACTATAAATATATCGTATTGATAGATGTTCTTCTCTCTCTGTCCTCTCCTTTCTGAGCATAGTTATTGTGTGAATCTGAATTATTATTACTTATTAAGTATTGATTGATTTGACACATGAGGGTGTTTGTATTGAAAAATTGAGATGGTTCACATGCAATTAATTTAGATAAAGATTTTAAAACTTCCAGAGTCTGTGATTATTTCAATTTTTAGTCAAGAAATGTTTAATAAGTTATGTTAGTTATCACCATCAACTAGTTCCAACTAATGGTCCATCGACCAAAGGAAAGAACTTTTTGATCAGTGAAAGGTTTAGTTAAAGTAAGAAATATAACTATTCCTGAGACATGAAATCTATAAACTACAAGCTCCAGCGGTCTACTAGGTATTAAAAGTTGAAAAGTTATATGGGCCCAGGTGAGTATATGGTAGTGGAGTACCTGTTGTTAGTACACCGCTGGATCACCGCAACCACCCTTGAACCGGCCATCAAGAACCTCTGCCTGGATCACCACCTGCGCCGACAGAGTCACCCCCATCAAGTTCTCCAAGACCAGCAGATCCAACCACAACAAGGAACTCTTCAACATCATCAGAGAGTTCTTCTGTCCATCAGCCACCGAGAACACAATCTCCCCATCCCAGGAATTCTGCAATGCCCTGGCGGACTATTTCCACAACAAGATATCCAACATCTACAGCAACTTTGAACCCCAACCTACCGATCTCTACAGCCTCCTCACGCCTACTGATGCCACCCACAATACTCCACTCACCGCAGGGGAACAGCTCACACCAATGGACTCCGTCCACAATCCTCCATTCACAGCAAGGGAATAGCTCACCACACAGAGCACAATGGCCATCACTCCATCCACTCTGGACCACCCACGGACCCCTGCCCCCACCACCTCTTCAATCTCGGGGACAAGGAAATCAGCGGCAAACTTACTACCTCCATTCTCAACGCATCCATCACCATGGACACTTTCTCTGACCAGTGGAAATATGCAGAGGTCAGACCCCTCCTCAAGCAACCCTCTGCCGACCCCAGCGAACTCAAGAACTACCGCCCCATCTTCCTGCTCCCCTTCGCCGACAAAGTCCTCAAGAAGGCCAACCGACACCTCACTGAACAACTGGAGTACTACAACCTGCTGGATATCTCCCAGAATGGCTTTCGCGCCAACCACAGTACCGAGACCGCCCTGATTGCGGCCACCGAAGACATCAGAACCCTCCTCGACCGGGGAGACACAGTGGCCCTGACCCTCCTCAACCTCTCAGCAGCATTTGATACTGTAACCCACCACACCCTTGTCAAGAGACTCTGCCACATAGGGTTCGGGGGGCCCTCAAATGGATTGCATCCTTTCTCACAGGACAAACCCAATCAATCAATCAATCAGGGGTTTATTAAGCGCAACTACTCACCCGAAAGGGTCTCAATGCGCCAAGGGGGGGGGGAGCGCAGCTCCTGGATGTTCACAGTGATTCGTCGAAGAGCCAGGTCTTGAGATCCTTCAAGAACTTGGAGAGTGTTGGTGTCTGCCGGAGGTGGAGAGAGAGGGTGTTCCATGCCTTGGCCGAGAGGAAGGAGAAGGAGCGACCTCCTGTTCTGGTCTTCTTGATGCGCGGCACCGTCGCAAGGGAGAGCTGGGCTGAGAGGAGGGATCTTTGGGGTGCGTGGAACGAGAGGCGGTGGTTCATGTAGGCAGGTCAGGTTTTGTGGAGGGCTTTGTGGGCGTGGGTGAGAAGCTTGAAAGTGATTCTCTTCTTGACGGGGAGCCAGTGTAGTGTCCTAGGTGTTGGCTGATGTGGCAGTGGAGTGGTAGGTTGAGGTATAGTCTGGCGGTGGCGTTCTGAACGTTCTGGATTCTTGTTGATCCCGGTGTAGAGTGCATTGCCGTAGTCTAGTCTGCTGCTGATGAGGGTGTGGGTGACGGCATTCCTGTGTTCGAGGGGAATCCAGTTGAAGGTATTTTGTAGGAGATGTAGGGTGTGGTAGCAGGAGGAGGTGACAGCATTGATTTGGCGGTCCATTTTGTGTTCGGAGTCCAGGATGATTCCGAGGTTGCGTGCGTGGTCTATGGGGGAGGGAGGGTTACCGCCGGCAGGGGGCCACCAGGTGTCGTTCCAGGCGTCGGGATGTGGGCCCAT
This sequence comes from Calotriton arnoldi, assembly GCA_963921515.1. Taxonomy (NCBI): domain Eukaryota; kingdom Metazoa; phylum Chordata; class Amphibia; order Caudata; family Salamandridae; genus Calotriton; species Calotriton arnoldi. The sequence goes on along the minus strand of CAWUFW010000403.1, from coordinate 3,394,050 downwards.
GATGAGAACTTCGGTTCTGTCCATGTTTAGTTGTAGGCAGCTGTTCTTCATCCACCAGGCAACTGCTTCCATTCCTTCTTGAAAGTTGTGTTTGGAGATGTTGGGTTTGTTGGATAGGGAGAGGATGAGTTGGGTGTCGTCTGCGTACGATACGATGTTGAGTCCGTGTGATCTGACGAATGATGCGAGCGGGGCCATCTAGACGCTGAACAGGGTGGGGCTGATGAAGGATCCTTGGGGGACTCCGCAGGTGGTCGGTGTGAGTTCCAAGAAGAATGGAGGGAGTCTGACCCGCTGCGTTCTGCCGGAGAGTAATGAGCGGATCCAGTCGAGGGCTTTGTTCCGGATTCCTGCGTCGTGAAGTCTGCAGGCTAGGTTGCGGTGTGCCACTATGTCGAAGGCTGCGGAGAGGTCCAGGAGGATGAGGGCCACAGTCTCTCCTCTGACGAGGAGTGACTGGATATCATCTGTCGCGGCGAGAAGGGCAGTTTTGGTGCTGTGGTTCTTCCTGAAGCCTGATTGGGAGGAGTCAAGGATGTTGTCTCCTTCTATGAAGGAGGCGAGTTGACTGTTGATGGCTTTTTCAATGACTTTCGCTGGATACGGGAGTAAGGAGATCAGTCTGAAGTTCTGAGGTCGGTGGGGTCCGCTGAGGGTTTTTTCAGGAGAGAATTGATCTCGGCGTGTTTCCAGTCGTCGGGGAAAAAGGACGAAGGAGCGGTTGATGATTCGTCGAAGCTCAGTGGCGATGATGTCTTCGGCTCTGTGGTAGATGTGGTGGGGGCAGGGGTCTGTGGGGGCCCCGGAGTTTGTTGACTTCAAAGTCTTCAGGGTGTCTTCAATGCTGAGGGCGGTCCAGCTGTCAAGTGTCAGCTGCGTGGTGTAGAGAACGGTGGGTGTAGGTTCCGCGTGTAGGTTGTTGTCGTCGAAGTTGTCATAGATGGTCTTGATTTTGTGATGGAAGAAGGGGCTTAGTCTGTCGCAGAGGACCTGGGAGGGTGGGATGTCGGTTGTCTCACTGTTGGTTTGGGCGAACTTTTTGATGATGCCGAAGAGTTCCTTGCTGTTGTGTGCGTGGGTGGAGAATCTGCTTGCCTTGCTTTACGTCAGAACCCAAGTACGTCATCTGCTGGGGTCTCGCAAGGTTCATCCCTCAGCCCCACCCTGTTTAACATCTACACAACACCCCTGGCCAACATCCTCAGAACCTGTGGTTGCAACATCATCTCCTATGCAGACAACACCCAGCTCATCTTCACGCTCTCAGAAGACCCCTTCTCTCCCAGGACCAGCTTCCACATCTGCATGACGAACGTCGCATATGGGTGAAGACCAACTGCCTGAAGCTCAACATGGACTGAAGTGCGGATCTTTGGAAACAACATCTCCCCATGGAACGACATCTGGTGGCCTACTGAATTCAGACCCACACTGACAGACCATGCTCGCAACCTCTGCATCATCCTGGAAAGCAAATTCACCATGAAACACCGGATCAATTACCATTTTCTAGCGTATCGCACGTTGTTGGCAGAATTATTGTGCAATTGGCAGATTATAGACGCTGAGCCAGACACTCAGCCCTTAGTAAACGCGTTGCACATAATGGGTAGTGGACGTCGACTCATCACGAGGTTTACATGAGCACTAGCATATACCCCACAAGACATATTACACCACATCAGACAAGACTGGGAGCGTGATATTGGTCACGCCCTGTCGCAGAAAGGGTAGAACAGGATCCTCCTATACCTGCACAAACTCTCTTGCAATGCGAAATTTCAATCTATCCAACACAACATTCAGCATAGAGTGTACCTCACACCCGTGCGTTTACATAGAATATACAGCACTGCGCCAACTTGTGCCCGATGTGGCTTCAAAAATGCCGACATGGCCCACATGTTCTGGAATTTCCTGGAGGCAGTGGCGCTGCGGAGGGCAATCACTGATGTCCTGGCAACTATTACGGGGAGGGAGAACCTATACAGCATGGAAGCAGGATTATTGGGGCTGTACAGGCGTAGAAAGGCGGAGAGTGCCTCCAGCCAGTTTATAGACCTGGCATTACTAATTGTTCGGAGAACAATTGCAATGAAGTGGAAAGTTGCCCACCTTCCTGGGTTACCATATTGTTACGCGGCCACACTTAAATGGGGTAAGGATGAGTCGGTTGTACTCCGCAGGGAAGAAGTTAGGGGTCTGCGCAAAGTCCCCATTGTGTTGGAGTGGGACACACTCCTACATGAGCTACAAGTACTCTCAGAGGAGCCCTGATGTCCTGAGATAGCTGCAGAGATCTGACGTCCAAAACACACTCTTACATATCGTGAGAACCCCCCAGCCGTGCCTCTCCCCCACCCCACACCTCCCTCTATTGCCTCTTGGTTCGAACATAATTTCGGTAATTGGACTGCATTTCTGTGTAACTCTCACTTCACTACAGCAATCGCGATTCGATACAAATCCTACGGTTGTACCTACCATCAAGTGTCGCCATGCTTATATTTTATTTGAGTAGTGATCTAGACAATCTGTGACTGATATGACCTACCAGTTGTACTTGTTCGTGTATGGCACATTTGTTGACTTATTTTATGAAATAATTAAACCAATTCCTCCTATAGTGCTAGATGTCATCATTAAGGGTATCTAGACCCAATGGCAACCCGTACTGAGATGTAGTATACTGCAATTGATGTAAAATTGTCTGCATGGGTTGAAATCAATAAAAATGGTTAAAAAAACGCCAGATCAACCCAGTCTCCTCCGGCTGTTTCTACACCATTCGCATGCTCCGAAAGATCTTCAGAAGGCCCCCCCGTCAACACTGCAAAAACTTTCACCCAAGCCTTAGTAACCAGCCGACTTGACTATGGAAACGTACTCTACGCAGTACTCACCACCCAACTCCTAAAAAGACTCCAGATTATTCAGAACTCAACTGACAGACTCATCCTCGACCTCCTCAAACGGACCCACATTCTGCCTCACCTCTGGAAGCTCCACTGGCTCTTCGACCAGAAAAGATGCCAAATCAAGATGCTGATCCACTCTTTTGAAAAGCCCTTCATGACCAAGGACCAGCATACATCAAGCACTGCCTGAACTACTACCAACCCTCCAGACACCTGCACTCCGCCTCCCTTGTTCACACTCCCTGCATCCGCAGAAGCTACATTAGAGGATGCTCCTTCTCCTACCTTGCTGCAAATTCTTGTAAGAACCTTCCCCTACACCTCCGTACAGCATACTCACTCACAGAAATTAGAAACGGACTCAAGACCTGGCTTTTTGACTGATCGTAGCAGGATCCTAGTGCCTGGATACCCTCACAGGTGATTAGCCATGCTCTACAAATCCCGATTGAAAAGATATTTTTTCTTTAGACGGGATATTATTTTTTAATTTAAACTTCAGAAAAATACTTTATTTAAATTGAATATGCTTCCATTAATTACATTTTAATTCAAAATGAATTTAATAGTGTTGTAGTAGTTTTTATTTTGGTCTATTTAAAGTAAATAAATAAAATTAGTTTACATTAATATTTAACATAAACATTTTATTAAAAGTTGTTTTTGAGTTAAATAAACGTTTTTATTTTTCCCTATGCTATTTCATGCAGAGATCTCCACTCTGACTGCAGTATCTCCCTATGGCAAAGTATAGGGGAAAATCTAAAAAATGCATGAAATGCAAAAATAAATAATAACAATATTTTATTTTAAATATTAATATGTCTATTTTATTTATTTGCTTTATATGTAGAACAAAGTAAAATAAATACTACAGTACTATTACATTATTTTGAAATAAATCTTTAATCAATTACTAAATTTAATTGAAATTATTTTTCAGAAGTTAAAATTGAATTAGAAATTTGCCACAAAGAATGAAGATATTCTAATATGCATTAATGACTATTAAAGATTGAAGTATAGAATTAAATATACATAATTTAGTTATATTTAAAAAGTTACATTAATTTTAGCTTTGAAAATAGTTGTTGAAATATTTTAAAATTAAATAATACACATGTACTATTTTTATATATTTTAAGCTTATATTGCATTTATTTATCTTTTTACCTATTTTAAATTATTACCTATAGGGGTTTATTTTAAGTCCCTACCATCATTACTTTCTTTTGGATTGTGTTGCAATTGCAGTGGTTGGTCATGCGTGGTTCTGGACTTACTTCTACTTTGGCGGTAGTAACTTATCCTCATAAATTTGGCACCACCTTGTTTTTTAGGGGGTGGAGACATCTAAGAGACACTTTTTGAGTAACTTTACTGTCAGATTTTGTGAATAGTAAAAAGTGCTGCTTGAGTCTTCACTCTGCCGCCAGGTTTAAGCCCACTTTTTGGCAGATCTTACAAGCGAGCTTCCAGCTTGCACACTACACATATGGTCCCCTGCACTACACATTGCCCGCCATCTAAGTGGGCTCCACTCATTATTCATGTCTCCCACTACCATATAACAAACATTACTTCCAGCGCCTTCACCGCTTGAAGCCAGCTCCATCCCACCCATAATCACATACAGGAAGTCCCTTTCCCACTATTCAGTGCACCTTCTACAAACTCTGAAACATTTTTTGGCCAACACCAGTCTGGCAAATAACTGAACATAAGCATAGAATTGGATAGCCTCTCCGGTACCAAAAACCAGTAGTCAAGCCTCTTATCTCCTCCAGATTAGACTATGGCAAAGCGGTCTTCTTCGGATTCCCCAAATCCTCCATATCTCAGTTGCAGCTTATTCAAAACTCAGCAGCTCATATAATCATTTGCTTACCCCATTCAGAGAGAATCTCTGAACATCTAGCTTCCCTTCATTGGCTTCAAGCACTAAAACATATAATTTCAAGATACTTTGCATCTGCCATAGAACCTCCTACAAGTTGAGTCCTGCCTTTAGCAGGTCCACATTAGATAACTATATTCCTTTGCTCCATAACAGTTGATCTACTAAAGATTCTGCAGGCAAGGAGCTCCTTAAAGAAGGGAGGTCCTTCAGGCATCTAGCCCTCAAGCTCTGGATCACTGTATCTGCTTCAATTCAATTTATTCAGGCTCATTCAACGTTCAGTAAAGTAAATAAAGCCTGCCTTTTCTCAAATGTTTTAAAGTACTAACACATCTCTCTTGAGTCAGCTACTTTTGCTAGTTAGTAGTTTGCATAAGCACCAGGATACATTGATGAAGTAGGACTAAATCAAGTAGCTTTTCAATAATTCATTCACAATTGTATCATATAGTAGTTCACACTTTGTAATTTGCATAGTCCTCTCCACCTGTTGCAACCTGAATCTCACTAATCATCAGACATCTACAGCATCCATTCAATTTACACTTGCACAACCCCTTATCTTCTTCACACAGGACCTTGACCCAGGTCTTCACGAAACCCTTCCTCCTCATGCTTAGTTAAGTCTCGGCACACCTGCATTCGCTGTCATTTATCATTCATCCATATGCCTCCTTACAAATCATTTTCCCATCCACATCATCAAAAATAAGAAACCCAAACAAAATCTCTATCACACCAAAGGCAGCAACGCTAACAATCTCATCTACATCAAACCTAATACAAACTATCAGCACTTCTGCATTCCCTCCAGAACGTCATCTATCCTTCATCTTTTCAAACACCACATCAGCCAGTGTACATATTAACAAAATATTTCATTTAATTATAAACCATAAACTAGATGATATTTGCATTCATCCTCCATTCCTAATCTCATTGGGTCGGATAGACAACCATTCCGCTTTGCTAGTCGCAAATTGCGAGTTTTTGCTGCTCGCAATTTGCGACTCGCAAAACGGAATGTACAACAGTGTCTGAGACACTGTTTACGATTCTCAATGGGTCGCAAGGTACCTGCCTCATTAATATTCATGAGGAAAGTCACAATTTGCGGCCCATTGGGAATGGCCTACAAACACAGGGATGGTGGCCTGCTGGGGACAGCAGACCCCCATGTCTGTGTTTGCTTTTTAAATAAAGCAACTTTTGTTTTTCAACTGCAGCCCGTTTTCCTTAAAGCAAAATGGGATGTGTTTAAAACAAAAAATGAAAAGTTTTCTTTTCATTTTTTAAGGGCAGGCAGTGGTCCGTGGGACCACTGCCTGCTCTTAAAAAATATTTTTGCAACCATTCACAAAGGGAAAGGGGTCCCCGGGGGACCCCTTCCTGTTTGCGAGTGGCTTTTCACCTACTTGAAGTAGGTGGTAAACTGCAAGGGTTTTGCGACCGCAAATGCGGTTGCAAAACAATCGTACATAGCAGTGAGACTCGCTATTAGGAAGGGACACCCTTGGCACGCCCCTTCCTAATAGTGACTCGCAAACCCTATTTTGAGAGTCACAGACTCGCAAAATAGGGTTTGGATATACCGCAGCCCTTTTTAGCGGTCACAAATGGACTGATTTTCCATTTGCGACCGCTAAAAGTGGTCGTACATCTAGCCCTTAGTTCCTCAAAATGGCAAAATCTTCAGGGAAGACAGGCAAGCCAAAATCAGCGTTGGTACTGTAGTCATTCTCTAAAACTCGCTCATATGCAAGACCATTTCCACCCCGACACATGACAAATTTGAATGCCTTACGCCAGCTATCTATCTTGCACCGCAGACACTGACCAACTAAACTCAATATACCATCCACCCAAGCGTAACTCCAAATTTGTTTAAAGGACTAACAGAGTGTATAAAAGACAACTTCTTTATATAGGAGTTTAATAGTGACAGTTGTAGGAAAGTGCCCTTTTTGACATGGTCACCCCCACTTTTTTGTGATTTCAACTGGAAGTGCACTGGGTTCCTGATCACCAGGTATCCAGTGCCAGATCTCTTTCCCCAAAACTGTGCAATTGTTTCCCCCAATTGACAATACCTTTAGTCTCCTCTGTAAGTTCTTAGTAAATGGTACCCCCGGTACCAAGGGCCTGAGGTACTAAAGAAGGTCCCCAAGGGCTGCAGCATTAAGTGTGCCACCCTAAGGGATCCCTCATGATGATGCTGCAAACTGCCACTGCAGGCTGCGTGTCTTGGTGCAGACAAAAGTGAAAACACGACATGGCACACAGTCTGTGTGTCCTGCCTGCTGACCCTGCATGCAGTATAAGTAAGTCACCCCTACCGTAGGCCTTACTGCCCTAAAGCAAGGTGCACTATACTACATGTGATGGCATAACTGCTTGAGCAGATATGTCCTCATATTGGACAGTTCCATTACTGCCAGTACAAGTGATCAGGGAAGCCATCTTAAAAGCATGTGCTGGACACTGGTGAAAATGAGTTCCCCAGCTACAGGATGGCTTCACTGAAAATAGGGATGTTTGGTATCAAATATCTCGTATTAATAAACCCACACTGATAACAGTGTCAGATTTAGTGAAACGTGCACCCAGAGGGCACCGTAGAGGTGCCCCCTGAAACCCTTCCAGCCACTGGTGTGCTGACTGAGTGGTTTTTGCCAACCCGCCACCAGAGACGAGTAGCTCTCCTCCAAGGGTGAGGACCTTTGCTCTCCGGGGGGCATAAACCAAGCCTGCGTAAGCAGGGGGTGCTTTGAGCCTTCGCTTGCAGATAGACCTGCGGATTAGCATTCCAGGGCCGGGGAACATCAAAGAGGCCCACTGCCTGTGGTATGCGAATATGGTTTGTCTCTCAGGGAAGCCATCTTAAAAGCATGTGCTGGACACTGGTGAAAACGAGTTCCCCAGCTACAGGATGGCTTCACTGAAAATAGGGATGTTTGGTATCAAACATCTCATATTAATAAACCCACACTGATAACAGTGTCAGATTTAGTGATACGTGCACCCAGAGGGCACTGTAGAGGTGCCCCCTGAAACCCTTCCAGCCACTGATGTGCTGACTGACTGGTTTTTGCCAACCCGCCACCAGAGACAAGTAGCTGACCTCCAAGGGTGATGGCCTTTGCTCTCTGGGGGCCATAAACCAAGCCTGCTTAAGCAGGGGGTGCTTTGAGCCTTCGCCTGCATAATGACCTGCGGATTAGCATTCCAGAGCCGGGTAGCTTCAAAGAGGCCCACTGCCTGTGGTATGCAAATCTGGTTTGTCTTGCAGGAGAGGAAACTGACCCCCTTTGTCCAGAGCCCCTTGTCATCTGGACAGGTGCGAAAAGTAGCTAGGCAAGACAGGAATATCCACCCTCAGGCGAGCACCACTCCTGAACTGGGCTACCTGAAGTGGATGCGATTTTTCAGAAGTGACCATCTTGGTGATGGCAAATTTATGATCTCTGGGACAGACTTATATAGGGTGTGTAGTTACCCCAGGGGTAAGTAGCGTATTTGCTACTACCCTATACGCCCCCAATGCCCCTGAATTCAGTATTTAGGGGAGCCCTGACACCAGGAAATCAGATCCTGCTGACCAAAAGAAGATGGGCAGAGGAGCCGCAAAAAGCAAGAACTGCAGAAGAAGAAACTGGCTTGGTACCGGCCCTACCAGCATGTTCACCTATTCTTAATAATTGCACCAAAGTTGTCTCGACCTGCAAGCTGCTGATCCTCTAAAGCCTGTGAATACTGCCAGCACTTCTCCAAAGATTGAGGAACTCTCGGTGAACAGTGGACCTGTTCTCCTGAATCTTGCAAGTACCAAAGACTGAGCTGTGAGTCTCCAAGACCACGAAAACCTGACACCGGAGAGCCCCACTGCAGCTGAGCCACCTAGCCCGAGCTGAAGTGGGCCAGCAGTGCCAATGTGGCCCTGAGATTCTGAAGACCGACAAAGAAGAAAGACACTGAAGAGCCGCGAAACCAGAACACTGAGGAAGAGCAACTGACTTGACACCAGCCCTGCCGGCCTGTCTGCTGTTCCCCATTGAAACTGCGCCAAAGACATCTCGTCCTGCAGCTGTTCAGCCTCCAAAGCCTGAAAGAATTTCCTGCCTTCAATAAATACTCAAGAGCTCAAATGGAGCAGCGGAGCTACTTCCCTGCATCCGCAGGCACCCCAAAGAAGACTTTGACGGCTCTGGACTGCAAAAACCTGACACCGCAAAACCCCACTTCATCTGTGCTTCCTAGCTCGAGCAGAAGTGGGTCAATGGTGCCAGAATAGTCCCCCAGCCCTCCAGAGACAAAGCCCACTTTGAACTTGCCCACTGTGAACTTCCTGGCGCTGCCTGCAGCCTCTGTTGCAGGCCTCCCTCTACAAAGTGCTCCCAGTAATGAAAATCCAACACCTAAAGACACCTCTGCACCCGTCGCTCCTGGAGAAGAGGAGTAAAGATATCCCCACGTCCCCGAGCATCTCAAGAGTACAGTCCCCCTGTTGGTTCAGCCCGACTGGTCACCCAGTCCAAGCCTGCAGCCTCTTTTTCAACGAACCGATCTCCATAGACTTGAAAGGGACACACAACACTGTAAGGCACCTCTGCACCCAGCAGCCCCAGGACTGCCCGAAGTGACCTGTTGGTGTTGCCTTGAATATTGCACCAAACTCACCTTAAGTCCAGAACATTGGTCCTGTAAGTCGCTGTTAAGTGGCCGAATGCAATACATGTTTTTCCACCAGGGGTTAACATCATCCCTGAATGTTCAATACCGATTTAAAGTATCAAAATCACCCTATGCTGAAAAACACACCTCTGCAACCGGACGCCCCAGTGCCTCTCAAGGTGACCTGTTGGTGTTGCCTTGGACCTTGCGCCATACTCACCTTGAGACCCAGGGAAGGGTCCCATAAGTCGTTGTTAAGTGACTGTATGCAGCGTATGTTTTCCTCCTAAGTAAATATTGCCGCAAAGTGCTTCAATTGCGATTTTAAGTATAAAAAAAACAGTTTTCTTCAAACCTGCTATTTTAAAAAGTACTCACCTGATTCTGATGAACTTGGTGCCTAAAGTTATATAAAGATATGTGTTATTTTTATAAATTGGTGTGGATCTCCTTATGAAGTCATGTGCATCATTTATTGACTATTGTGTGTATGTGCAGATGTGTAAGTCTCCTCTCTGATAAGCCTACGGCTGCTCGACCCCACTACCCTCTAGAAGAGCACCTGGGATTGTTAGAGCAAGCCCCTGTCCACTAGTAAGGGAATCCCTGGACTCTTTGCGTGCTATACTTCTTGTTGGTATACCTTATATGGAGTCGGCTTCCTACAACAGGGGACTCCTCAACTGTAAACATATCACAGCCATGAACAATCTCGCAAAATGATATAACCTGCAACAACACAGCTCCTTACCCACTCATAAAAAAGTTGGCACTCTCAAATTAAGTTTCAGTGACTCCAACCTAGTCGCAAGCTTACTTTCCATTAGCATAACTGGTCAGATTATTCAATGGCTCTCTTCCACACTCACATATAATCACACCTTTAAACCCCAATAACTTTCTTCATGAAAAATCACGCCTGGACATTAAAAAAGTACACACCACCCACCATTCAAGATCTCATTGCTTACTCACTCAAACAAGCAAGCCCCATTACAAATGCCAAGATTGAAGCTAAACATTACGTAAACAAGATTATATAGAACAGCAAACAAATAGCACCAATACAACCTAAAAGTTCTGACTTCAGTGAAACCAAAACTTGGCTTTCTGGCTCAACTACCCACATCAGAATGCCACTCAGAAATACGGAGAACAAATGAAGGGAAATAAAATCACCACAACTTTTATAACAACTAAAGAAATCAGGAAAGAGTAGAAGATCATTATTCTGACAGCAAAGTCCACCTTTATCCAAAATCAACACAAAACCTCCCCAAAGGCACTTGAGTCCTTTTCAGTCACATCAAAAAACAAGGTACACCTTCTGCCAGCCTCATCTACTGAAAAGAGATGCATTTGTGCTGGACATCATACCACCTACACCCTGACCCTCTTAAAATATTTCAACACCTTGGATGTGTCACACCAATATCTACCAACAAGGTTGGGGAAACCATTAAATAGCCCAGGCCCACTAACTATTCCATTGATATCATCTCTGAAAAAATCATCAAACACTTCACCATCTTTCATGATTTTGGGTGTGATCTGAGACCTCACAAGACCAAAGAATATACCCTAGCTCCTTCAAAACCTTCAGATCACACCCATACTTAAGAAACAGAGCCTAGACCCTACGCAAACAGTCAGCTATCACACAGAGCCTAACCTCCCTGGACTAGGACAAGCCATTGGGAGAACTGTGACAGAGCAGCTAAACTCTGCCATTTCTGAGGACGGGTTACTAGCCAACCTCTAATTCAGATTCTGTGCCAGTTTCAGCATTAAAACAACAGCTTTGAAAGTTCTCTGTGATCCATCATATCCTTCACAAAGGTGATGTCTGCTTTAATGACCACAGAAGGGTGTAGACAATGCTAGAAAACTTGAAACACAATCTTTACATAGAGCTTTTAAGATAGAATATGAAATACTGCAGGGTCACCACACACCAATATACTGATGGCTCATAATTTTATCTTAAAACATCATCCCTAGATGACATGTCAAACCTATGAACCTGTCACTCTCTCAACTACAATCTTGGATGCCTGAAAAAAAAAAACTGAATTTCTCTTCCTGTCTGCTCATATACAAAGAAAGCCGACCCTTACTTTCTGAATTTGTTGAATTTGAAAAAGCTCTTCCCCTTACTCTTCCCTATTGCCAAAACCTAAGGTACGTCTAGACAAACAATTCCTCACGTAGTGAAAGAAATGATTACATCTATTTAAACAAGCATTTACAATCCAATCGGTCTCGCCTTTGGGACCTATTTAGTGATGCAGCACATTATTGCATATTACTGTTTATTAAAAGGTATATTTTGAGAGTTGGCACATGAATGGTGAGCAAAAAAACGATGGATTTAGGCCCAGATCTCTGTACTGGGGTGAATGTATGACATTGTTCTGCATTCTGTCCATCAACTGTTGTTTTTGCATTTGTCACCCCGAGTGGGACGGGTATGCCCAGACGTGGGTCCCGTGCTCTCCATGCCACTGGAATCAAGCTATCCTGGCTGAAGAGGGGTGAAACCCCGAAACCGGTCCTAGGATGCTTGTTTCCAGTCCAGGGAGGACCTGGCTTGGCAGTTCGGGCTGGACTGTTCCCATGAGGCACAGGGTCAAGACTGATTTGCATATGGCTGGGTTCAAACTGGAATGGCATGGTGAGCAAAAAACGATGGATTTAGGCCCAGATCTCTGTACTGGGGTGAATGTATGACATTGTTCTGCATTCTGTCCATCAACTGTTGTTTTTGCATTTGTCACCCCGAGTGGGACGGGTATGCCCAGACGTGGGTCCCGTGCTCTCCATGCCACTGGAATCAAGCTATCCTGGCTGAAGAGGGTGAAACCCCGAAACCGGTCCTAGGATGCTTGTTTCCAGTCCAGGGAGGACCTGGCTTGGCAGTTCGGGCTGGACTGTTCCCATGAGGCACAGGGTCAAGACTGATTTGCATATGGCTGGGTTCAAACTGGAATGGCATGGTGAGCAAAAAAACGATGGATTTAGGCCCAGATCTCTGTACTGGGGTGAATGTATGACATTGTTCTGCATTCTGTCCATCAACTGTTGTTTTTGCATTTGTCACCCCGAGTGGGACGGGTATGCCCAGACGTGGGTCCCGTGCTCTCCATGCCACTGGAATCAAGCTATCCTGGCTGAAGAGGGGTGAAACCCCGAAACCGGTCCTAGGATGCTTGTTTCCAGTCCAGGGAGGACCTGGCTTGGCAGTTCGGGCTGGACTGTTCCCATGAGGCACAGGGTCAAGACTGATTTGCATATGGCTGGGTTCAAACTGGAATGGCATGGTGAGCAAAAAACGATGGATTTAGGCCCAGATCTCTGTACTGGGGTGAATGTATGACATTGTTCTGCATTCTGTCCATCAACTGTTGTTTTTGCATTTGTCACCCCGAGTGGGACGGGTATGCCCAGACGTGGGTCCCGTGCTCTCCATGCCACTGGAATCAAGCTATCCTGGCTGAAGAGGGTGAAACCCCGAAACCGGTCCTAGGATGCTTGTTTCCAGTCCAGGGAGGACCTGGCTTGGCAGTTCGGGCTGGACTGTTCCCATGAGGCACAGGGTCAAGACTGATTTGCATATGGCTGGGTTCAAACTGGAATGGCATGGTGAGCAAAAAACGATGGATTTAGGCCCAGATCTCTGTACTGGGGTGAATGTATGACATTGTTCTGCATTCTGTCCATCAACTGTTGTTTTTGCATTTGTCACCCCGAGTGGGACGGGTATGCCCAGACGTGGGTCCCGTGCTCTCCATGCCACTGGAATCAAGCTATCCTGGCTGAAGAGGGTGAAACCCCGAAACCGGTCCTAGGATGCTTGTTTCCAGTCCAGGGAGGACCTGGCTTGGCAGTTCGGGCTGGACTGTTCCCATGAGGCACAGGGTCAAGACTGATTTGCATATGGCTGGGTTCAAACTGGAATGGCATGGTGAGCAAAAAAACGATGGATTTAGGCCCAGATCTCTGTACTGGGGTGAATGTATGACATTGTTCTGCATTCTGTCCATCAACTGTTGTTTTTGCATTTGTCACCCCGAGTGGGACGGGTATGCCCAGACGTGGGTCCCGTGCTCTCCATGCCACTGGAATCAAGCTATCCTGGCTGAAGAGGGGTGAAACCCCGAAACCGGTCCTAGGATGCTTGTTTCCAGTCCAGGGAGGACCTGGCTTGGCAGTTCGGGCTGGACTGTTCCCATGAGGCACAGGGTCAAGACTGATTTGCATATGGCTGGGTTCAAACTGGAATGGCATGGTGAGCAAAAAACGATGGATTTAGGCCCAGATCTCTGTACTGGGGTGAATGTATGACATTGTTCTGCATTCTGTCCATCAACTGTTGTTTTTGCATTTGTCACCCCGAGTGGGACGGGTATGCCCAGACGTGGGTCCCGTGCTCTCCATGCCACTGGAATCAAGCTATCCTGGCTGAAGAGGGGTGAAACCTCGAAACCGGTCCTAGGATGCTTGTTTCCAGTCCAGGGAGGACCTGGCTTGGCAGTTCGGGCTGGACTGTTCCCATGAGGCACAGGGTCAAGACTGATTTGCATATGGCTGGGTTCAAACTGGAATGGCATGGTGAGCAAAAAACGATGGATTTAGGCCCAGATCTCTGTACTGGGGTGAATGTATGACATTGTTCTGCATTCTGTCCATCAACTGTTGTTTTTGCATTTGTCACCCCGAGTGGGACGGGTATGCCCAGACGTGGGTCCCGTGCTCTCCATGCCACTGGAATCAAGCTATCCTGGCTGAAGAGGGGTGAAACCCCGAAACCGGTCCTAGGATGCTTGTTTCCAGTCCAGGGAGGACCTGGCTTGGCAGTTCGGGCTGGACTGTTCCCATGAGGCACAGGGTCAAGACTGATTTGCATATGGCTGGGTTCAAACTGGAATGGCATGGTGAGCAAAAAAACGATGGATTTAGGCCCAGATCTCTGTACTGGGGTGAATGTATGACATTGTTCTGCATTCTGTCCATCAACTGTTGTTTTTGCATTTGTCACCCCGAGTGGGACGGGTATGCCCAGACGTGGGTCCCGTGCTCTCCATGCGACTGGAATCAAGCTATCCTGGCTGAAGAGGGGTGAAACCCCGAAACCGGTCCTAGGATGCTTGTTTCCAGTCCAGGGAGGACCTGGCTTGGCAGTTCGGGCTGGACTGTTCCCATGAGGCACAGGGTCAAGACTGATTTGCATATGGCTGGGTTCAAACTGGAATGGCATGGTGAGCAAAAAAACGATGGATTTAGGCCCAGATCTCTGTACTGGGGTGAATGTATGACATTGTTCTGCATTCTGTCCATCAACTGTTGTTTTTGCATTTGTCACCCCGAGTGGGACGGGTATGCCCAGACGTGGGTCCCGTGCTCTCCATGCCACTGGAATCAAGCTATCCTGGCTGAAGAGGGGTGAAACCCCGAAACCGGTCCTAGGATGCTTGTTTCCAGTCCAGGGAGGACCTGGCTTGGCAGTTCGGGCTGGACTGTTCCCATGAGGCACAGGGTCAAGACTGATTTGCATATGGCTGGGTTCAAACTGGAATGGCATGGTGAGCAAAAAAACGATGGATTTAGGCCCAGATCTCTGTACTGGGGTGAATGTATGACATTGTTCTGCATTCTGTCCATCAACTGTTGTTTTTGCATTTGTCACCCGAGTGGGACGGGTATGCCCAGACGTGGGTCCCGTGCTCTCCATGCCACTGGAATCAAGCTATCCTGGCTGAAGAGGGTGAAACCCCGAAACCGGTCCTAGGATGCTTGTTTCCAGTCCAGGGAGGACCTGGCTTGGCAGTTCGGGCTGGACTGTTCCCATGAGGCACAGGGTCAAGACTGATTGGCATATGGCTGGGTTCAAACTGGAATGGCATGGTGAGCAAAAAAACGATGGATTTAGGCCCAGATCTCTGTACTGGGGTGAATGTATGACATTGTTCTGCATTCTGTCCATCAACTGTTGTTTTTGCATTTGTCACCCCGAGTGGGACGGGTATGCCCAGACGTGGGTCCCGTGCTCTCCATGCCACTGGAATCAAGCTATCCTGGCTGAAGAGGGTGAAACCCCGAAACCGGTCCTAGGATGCTTGTTTCCAGTCCAGGGAGGACCTGGCTTGGCAGTTCGGGCTGGACTGTTCCCATGAGGCACAGGGTCAAGACTGATTTGCATATGGCTGGGTTCAAACTGGAATGGCATGGTGAGCAAAAAACGATGGATTTAGGCCCAGATCTCTGTACTGGGGTGAATGTATGACATTGTTCTGCATTCTGTCCATCAACTGTTGTTTTTGCATTTGTCACCCCGAGTGGGACGGGTATGCCCAGACGTGGGTCCCGTGCTCTCCATGCCACTGGAATCAAGCTATCCTGGCTGAAGAGGGTGAAACCCCGAAACCGGTCCTAGGATGCTTGTTTCCAGTCCAGGGAGGACCTGGCTTGGCAGTTCGGGCTGGACTGTTCCCATGAGGCACAGGGTCAAGACTGATTTGCATATGGCTGGGTTCAAACTGGAATGGCATGGTGAGCAAAAAAACGATGGATTTAGGCCCAGATCTCTGTACTGGGGTGAATGTATGACATTGTTCTGCATTCTGTCCATCAACTGTTGTTTTTGCATTTGTCACCCCGAGTGGGACGGGTATGCCCAGACGTGGGTCCCGTGCTCTCCATGCCACTGGAATCAAGCTATCCTGGCTGAAGAGGGGTGAAACCCCGAAACCGGTCCTAGGATGCTTGTTTCCAGTCCAGGGAGGACCTGGCTTGGCAGTTCGGGCTGGACTGTTCCCATGAGGCACAGGGTCAAGACTGATTTGCATATGGCTGGGTTCAAACTGGAATGGCATGGTGAGCAAAAACGATGGATTTAGGCCCAGATCTCTGTACTGGGGTGAATGTATGACATTGTTCTGCATTCTGTCCATCAACTGTTGTTTTTGCATTTGTCACCCCGAGTGGGACGGGTATGCCCAGACGTGGGTCCCGTGCTCTCCATGCCACTGGAATCAAGCTATCCTGGCTGAAGAGGGGTGAAACCCCGAAACCGGTCCTAGGATGCTTGTTTCCAGTCCAGGGAGGACCTGGCTTGGCAGTTCGGGCTGGACTGTTCCCATGAGGCACAGGGTCAAGACTGATTTGCATATGGCTGGGTTCAAACTGGAATGGCATGGTGAGCAAAAAACGATGGATTTAGGCCCAGATCTCTGTACTGGGGTGAATGTATGACATTGTTCTGCATTCTGTCCATCAACTGTTGTTTTTGCATTTGTCACCCCGAGTGGGACGGGTATGCCCAGACGTGGGTCCCGTGCTCTCCATGCCACTGGAATCAAGCTATCCTGGCTGAAGAGGGGTGAAACCCCGAAACCGGTCCTAGGATGCTTGTTTCCAGTCCAGGGAGGACCTGGCTTGGCAGTTCGGGCTGGACTGTTCCCATGAGGCACAGGGTCAAGACTGATTTGCATATGGCTGGGTTCAAACTGGAATGGCATGGTGAGCAAAAAACGATGGATTTAGGCCCAGATCTCTGTACTGGGGTGAATGTATGACATTGTTCTGCATTCTGTCCATCAACTGTTGTTTTTGCATTTGTCACCCCGAGTGGGACGGGTATGCCCAGACGTGGGTCCCGTGCTCTCCATGCCACTGGAATCAAGCTATCCTGGCTGAAGAGGGGTGAAACCCCGAAACCGGTCCTAGGATGCTTGTTTCCAGTCCAGGGAGGACCTGGCTTGGCAGTTCGGGCTGGACTGTTCCCATGAGGCACAGGGTCAAGACTGATTTGCATATGGCTGGGTTCAAACTGGAATGGCATGGTGAGCAAAAAAACGATGGATTTAGGCCCAGATCTCTGTACTGGGGTGAATGTATGACATTGTTCTGCATTCTGTCCATCAACTGTTGTTTTTGCACATGAATGGCGTTCTCATACCATATATAACCGGGTGGAAATACATTTTTCATTGTATCACCAATGGGGTGGGGCTGTGGAAGAAGGCCTAGCACTTAAACTCAAAAGTTGGAACCTAATGTTGGTCAAGAAGATGGATGATTATAGAACTTCCTATGAGATTTACCAAGGGGTGGAAATACCCAACCTCTCTCTAATTTTTGAAAGGTGGATAGCTGTATAAGAACTGTGTTCATGTTTGGCAGATAAGTGGAGGCCTAGAAGTAGTCCTATACAGCAATATAACACCACTGCTTTAAAAAGTGAAACTTGTTTTTTTCTTACTAGATTCTGCTACAAATGTGAATGCATATTTGGTTTTAATAATCAAAAGCAATCGAGCAACAAAATAAACGTTATCTGGATTTGTCTCTTGAGGGTCCTGAACTACCTCCCACTGCCTATAGCAATTAGGTTGCTACTAGACAGCCAAGTGTACCTCCAGCAATCTCTGCTGATGCCTATTTTGCACAAAGAAAGAACGCTGCACAGCATTTGTCAGCAATTTACGCATAACATTTACTGATAAGCAGTAAAATTAAGGTGGCTTACTACAATTAAGGGGCATATTAGCAAGAACATGCGAAAAATATCGCAAACCTTGCTTAGCGCGCCTTTTTTTATCGCCGGCTATTGCTGGATATTACCGCGGAAATAACATGCTATTAGCAAGGTTTATCTCCATTGCGATAAAATATCCAGCGATAGCGGCGAAACCCAGCTTTAACGCGAGAAATCCAGCGATAAAATCCTATCGCTAAATCTGGGGACTTAACCTTACAATCCACCTCCCATTGACTTTCATTGCTAAGTCATGTTTCTATCAGTTCTAAAAAACAAGCGCTAATCGGGGTTAGCGCACATTTTTTTTATCGCTTCGCGGGTATTGCTAATAGGCGATAGGTATGTAAGCGACTGTTTTGTGTCGCTTTTAGTTGGGAACGCCTCCTTTGCGTCATTAGCGATAAATATCGCTGACATGCAAAGCGGCACCCAAACCGGTCGCTAATGCCTAAAAGCTGTCGCTAACACCTGTTAGCGACAGCTTGCTAATAGGGCGATAAAAATATCGCCGCTTTAGCGGGAAAAAGTCCCGCTAAAGCGGCGATAGAGCCCTTGATAATATGCCCCAGTTTGTTGCTGAAAACCTAAAAAGAATGCTGAATAAACACAGTGGCTAGATTTCTATTCACCGGTGATGAAAGTGCATCAGAAGAAACATCTTTTTAGAACTATTACTATTAATTCCAACATTATAAACTCATGTTTTGTTAATCAAACTAACTGTATATCCCTGGTTCTGGTAGAGTAAAAACTTGGACGGAGATGGAGATTAAGCAGGCACTTCGTTTTTACTCCAGGATGAAATACAAAGGACAGCAGTCTAGATCTGTTCTTTCGTCATATCAGGGGTGGTTTGCCTGCTGAGTGTACAGCTGTGTCCCTATGTAGGAAATTGTCAGACTGCCATTACAATAAAAAGTTCTTCCTTCGAGAGGGCCTCCTGAAGTCCGGGGTAGGCACATTAACAGGAGGCCTCATTGAGCACTGCCATGCCTTCTCTTGCGTTTGAATCCCCACTCCCCAGGTGCACAATAAACCAGCTAACAAGTAACTTCCGATACTTTTTAAATAACATTTGCCTAAATAAACTCTGCACAAATGAATGTATGGGAGGCACGTAAACAGCAGCTGTTGGCAAGGAAGGCGTCTCGTTCTGAGTGAGACAAAACAGTAAAATAACATGTTGGTATAATGGCAGAATATTGATGGGGAAAAAAGACAAGGATAATAACGATGCCAATATTTTTCTGAATGATCTGTGGTAATGTCAGCCGGAATATCAAGCAGACAAAACACTTGTTTATTCTCTCTGCTATAAGAGGCCTTGCCACCTCCTTCCTATCGTTTATAACTCCCTCCCCATTAATGGTGCAATGCACATTCTCCCCTCATTACTCTTTTAAGAACACTCCGCTTTTGACACTGTTCCCTGCTTCTAATTCTCCCTCTCCGGAGCCGCTGCAGCACGTGCTACAAGCGGCTGTAAATCATAAACTATTCACAATATTACTACAGACCTGTCAGCTGCGGCAGCAAAGAGCCTCCCTCCTCTTGCTGTAATGGTCATCTCATCACGATGATTCTGACTAGTCTGCGATGAACTGTGCGACCTCTCACCGGCCAATGAACGCTGCCGGTCGGGTATTGAGGTACCGTGACCAATTACAGCAGAGGCACGGCGAGAAACGGCAAACTTAGGAACCATGAACTGCCGCTCCGATCCACAGCAGAGTGTTACAGTGACCACATGAGTGAGGCCGAAGCCAGCTCGCAGCACTCAAGTGAGACTTTGAATGAGTGCGGCAGCCAGTGCAGCTGAGTCCCCAGGCCGGCGCAACACACTCCTGGCTGGCCTGGCATGGATTAAAAAAGTCAGTCCTTTATTTAACTTTGCCCAGTGCGTGTGCTGCAGTCACACACTATGGCAGGCAGAGCAGCGCGCTGCTACTTGCTTGGAATGCCTGGGCACCCCTTCCTGATTCTGTTTATGCCTCAGCGCACTGGTGGTGTCAACACGCAGGGGGAGGAGAAATGAGGTGGGGGGTGTAGAGGCCTCGGAGCACTATGGCGGTCAGATCATAATTTGGTGGGCGGGCGGGCCCACTGACTACCTGTTGGTCGGTCCCGGTCCCACAACGATGGTGGGGCGGTCGGACGATTTTCCGACCGCCGTCCTAAACGTTGGCAGGAGGTGCACACAGCATTGACTTGAGATGTCATGTTGAGCTTGTCATCTAACGATGATCCCTAAATATTGTGTCAAAATTATTGAACACAAAAATATTGTTATCCTATGCTTATAATCTAATTAACAAAAATATAGAAAAAAAATATCTTTATACTGTAATATCGAAGACAAAAATATAGTTTTTTTAACATGTATAGTTCAAAATAATAAACATTACATATATTAAAATGTGACAGTAATATAATTAAAAGAAAATATATTTAAATAATTAAAAAATATATATAAATGTTATACTTATTTAAAAAAAACTTATGTATATCTATGCTTGTATGTTTATTTAAGCATATATAATTTAAAACTGTAATTAAAATATTAATCTTAATTTATATGATAATTTAGTGATTTTTTTTTCAATTTTAAGATTATAACAAATAAATATTTAGGCCCTGATTACGATGTCGTGCGGATGTACCGTTTCGGAATCGGGACCGACTGACCTCCAGTCGGTGGTCCCAACCGCATTATTACAAAAAGCCTGCCGGAAACCGACATCATAATCCCCACTGCAGAAACACCATCCGTATGGGAATATGTGTGGCCTCCAACTGGCCAGTCGGATTGACCGACTGGTTTCAAATCCGACAGCCTTCATTGTAATACGGATGTCAGATTTGAAACCTTGGATGTCGGTCGGAAAGTCTCCGACCTGAGGTTGGAGGCTTTCCCACCGACATCCAAATCGTCATTAGGAGGGTTAAAAATTACTATTCCCACTCCAGTGTGTGCAACAGTAGGGAAAGCGTTGGACTCTGGAGGGGTAAAATTTACTATCCCCACTCCAGTCTGTGCAACAGTAGGTAAAGAGTTGGACTCAGGAGGAGTACAAATTACTATTCCCACTCCAGTCGGTGCAACAGTAGGGAAAGTGTTGGATTGCGGAGGGGTAAAATTAACTATTCCCACTCCAGTCAGTGCAACAGTAGGGAAAGGGTTGGACTCAGAAGGGATAAAATTTACTATTCCCACTCCAGTCTGTGCAGCAGTATGGAAAGGGTTGGACTCAGGAGGGGTAAAATGTACTATTCCCACTCCAATCTGTGCAACAGTAGGAAAAGTGTTAGATTGCGCAGGGGTAAAACTTACTATTCCCACTCCAGTTGGTGCAAAAGTAGGGAAAAAGTTGGGCTCAGGAGAGATAACAATTTACTATTGCCACTCCAGCTGGTGCAACAGTAGCGAAAGTGTTGGATTGTGGAGGGGTAAGATTTACTATTCCCACTCCAGTCTGTGCAACAATAGGTAAAGGGTTGGACTCAGCAGGGGTAAAATTTACTCTCCCCAGTCCAGTTGGTGCAAAAGTAGGGAAAGGGTTGGACTCAGGAGGGGTAACAATTTACTAATGAATGAATGAATTCTTTTATTTGTGTGGTTACTTAAAACCATTACAATGTACAGCATTAAAAACGTATAGCAAAAAAGTACAGGACATTGTAAAAATCAGTTTTTTTTTTCTTTTAATAAAAGCGACTTCGTAATGTTAGAGTCCGAACCGTCAAAGTGATATATGCATGGATGATGTAATCATAGTATTTCTTCTTTTTTTTTTTTGTTTAAAACATAGAACGTCGGGACGGGCTTAAGGCTCAGTGAGCCCCGCAGTGAATCACTTGTTCAGTAGTGGCGGGACCTCCGAGGCAGGGACCCTGATGTTAGGGGGCACCTGGGCTAATCGTCACACTCTGCCTATGGAGACTTGTCCATCTATAGTGTGCGAGCATGATGTACAAATTTCCCAAAGTTGGCCATGTGCTTCACGATGTCCAAAGAATAGAGCTGTTGGATGGCCTCCTTTGCTGTACGGGTGTCTAGTTGAAGAAGAATGGGTCTAAGGTGTATCCTGCGAACTTGCCGCAAGGCAGGACAGCAAAATAAAATGTGTGCCAGGGACTCTCTTTTGTAATTGCAAAGATGACACTCCGTAATGCCCAGCCATGCTTTCCAGGATGGATATAATTCTTTTAAGAGGAGCGGGTGTAGTCTTGCTGCTAAAATACGATGTAATGCTTGTCTCCCCACGGGCTGCGTGAGATGGGGCTTGTAACTAAGCAGAATGTGAGGAAGACATTGGGTTTCATGGAAGTCTCTGGCTGCCAGGGATTCCATGTCCAGACTGCGAGAGCGTAACCGTAATTGCTTTTTTATTGTTGTTTTAATGGTAGCGTGGTTGATTGTGCTGGGGACCCAGTTCTCTGTCGCAAATTGCAGAAGATCTTTGGCTGTGGCAAGGCTGGCAGACCAACGGTTACTTGGTTGCAAAAAGATGGATTTTATGGCGGACTTCATGGTGTTATCTGGAGCCGCTGTTGTTAATAGAAGTATTTTGTCAAGGCGGCCAGCTCTTCTCGTTTTTGTTGGTTGAGGTCAAATTCAAGGCAAATCAAGGTGTTTCTAGTGCAGGCTGGTAAGCAAAAGATCTTTTTTA
Organism: Calotriton arnoldi; assembly: GCA_963921515.1. Lineage (NCBI taxonomy): Eukaryota > Metazoa > Chordata > Amphibia > Caudata > Salamandridae > Calotriton > Calotriton arnoldi. The sequence goes on along the minus strand of CAWUFW010000403.1, from coordinate 3,371,352 downwards.
TACGCTGTGCAATGTATTTTTTCCAAATCCTGTGAAAACCTCCCTGGAAATGCCTGTTGCCCATAATTGAGAGACGGTAGTAGTTTAGCATTCAATACTCTTTGAATAGCCATGGTTGTTGGGCCATCTAAGGTGGCATATAGTTTACAGAGGGCATGTGTGACCATTTTTCCTTTCTGCCGCAATTTTTGAAGATGAACCTGAGGGCGGCCAGTCTCGCTGACCCAGGCCACAAGGTAGTTATAGGTTTGTACGCAGTCCAAAATCAGTGGACCCAGCTTCCACTTAGCAAGTTTTTTCTTCGGGTGGTGGCCAAAAATCACAATTTTGGACTTGCCTGGGTTGGCGACCAGCTTGTTTTCGGCATTGTATTGGGACAAGGCGGTAAGTGGTTTTGGAGGCCTAGTTTGGTGTGGTCCAAAAGAACCAGATCATCTGCATATTTCATCAACTGGATCTTTGTGTGGCCGAACTTAGGAGTGGCTAGAGATGCTCCATGAAGTGCCCGACCCATGTCAGCGGTGTACAAATTGAAAAGCATTGGTGCCAGGACGCATCCCTGCTTTAGCCCCCGGTCTGTGGCAATTTTCTCCGTGGCAGCCTCCCTGGAAAGTTTAACCCTTACCCAGGTTCGAGTATACAGCGATCTGATTGCTTGTAGTAGAGAGGGGCTGATGTTCCACAGTGCCAGTTTCTCCCAAAGGATACTGCGGTCAACCCCATCAAAGGCTGCTGAGTAGGCAATCAAGCAGGCGAAGAGCGGAGGGGAGCGATGGGCCACCGCTTGTTGGGCCAAGTATGACAGGGCAGTGATGTTATCTACAGTGGAGCCCCCTGGTCTAAACCCCATCTGGTAAAATGGCAGGAGGCCTTCAATGTGAACCCAATTGGCTAGTTCCAGCAGAAGTATACTCGCGTAGGCCTTACCCTCTATGTCCAACAGGGCAATCATCCGGTAGTTCTTAGGGTCGGAATTTTGCCTTTTTTTAATGTTGGTTGCAGCAGTGAGCTCCTCCAGGAATCTGGGACATCCTCCAGGAGCCTGCATTCTGCATATAGCCGTGAAAGGTTGAAGGATCAGAAATCTACGTCCTCCCTGAAGAGGGAGCCGGCCAGCCCGTTAGGGCCGGGTGCTCCATTTTGCTGAATCTTTTTTAGAATGTTACGTACTATTGCCTCGCCTGGGAGTGTTAGGTCAGCCTGGGCTCCGGTGGGCTCTGCAATGGTGTTGTCCACTTGCCTCCCTGGTATGGTAGGGCAGTTTGAAGAAGTGGCTTTTTGGTCAACGGTGTACAGGAATTTTACGTGAGCTACCCAGGTGTCCGCGTCGAGTGAGTTCTCTCTGCTGAAAGTCCAGTGGATTAAGCTATTTAAATATTGCCAGAATTCTTGGGACTTACTCGGCGCCCTCAGCCCGAAGATCTTTAACCATTTTGCCTCGTAGGATTCCCGTTTTGATTTCCAAACCAGTTGCGAGTGGGTCTTTGCAGCTAATTTCAGCTGCATTTTGACGGTCTCCGATCCAGTTTTTTGATACTACCTTTGTTTGATATTTAGTTGTTTTGCACATTGTTTGATAGCTGGAACTTGACCCAGAGTGTGTGCTGGATTATTTGCAGTTATGTGAATAGTGCTTCCTCGGAGCAGATTAGCTAGTTCATATGCAAGTTTGTCCCATTCTCGATTGGTCCACACTTGCTTAGGCCGATCTGCCAGCCAATCCATGTCGATTTCCATATGTCGAATTTGTTAATAGACTTCTGCCCCCATTTAATTCTCCTAAGGAGCCTGTAGTAACAATTTACTATTCCCACTGCAGCCGATGCAACAGTAGAGAAAGTGTTGGATTGCGGTGGGGTAAATTCTACTATTCCCATTCCAATCTGTGCAAAAGTAGGGAAAGGGTTGGCCTCAGGAGGGGCAAAATTTACTATTCCCACTCCAGTCTGTGCAACAGTAGAGCGAGCAGTTCACTGCAAACAAAATATTTTAACAACTACTTTAAATAACCAGAAATATAAATATTTAAATATAAAATATATATATATTTTTTGAAAAAATATAAAAAATACATATTTATTACAATGTTTAATAAATATTTAAAACTAAAACAAATATTAACATAATTAAAATGGAATCATAGCTATCAACAAATAAAATATTATTTACATTTAAAAAGCAAAACACAATTCACACTTAACATAATAAATAACATACTTTAAAAAAACAATAGCTACTTTTACTCTATCAATCATAGCTATCAACAAATAAAATATTATTTACAATTAAAAAGCAAAACACAATTAACACATAACATAATAAATAACGTACTTTAAAAAAATAACTACTTTTACATTTATTATAATTTAAATACCTTCCTACTCTACACCTCTGCAAACTAAACAACACACACCTAAAATATATCCTAGAAATTATAATAATTACAAATTTTACATAATTAATTATCAATTTACCAATTAATATTAACTAATAATAACCTAATTATATTTAATTAACTTCCCACCTTCTATCCCTACAAACTCAACAAAGCGCACCATATATATATATATGAAAAAAATATCGTATTTATATGATTTACATAATTAATTATCAAGTAAACAATTAATAACAATTAACTAATAATACATTAATTATATTTAATTCATTTCCCACCCTTTACCCCTGTAAAATGCAACAACCTACACCTAATGTATAGTTTGAAGAATATCATTATTACACAATTTACATAACTAATTGTCAGTTGAAAAATTAATAATTAACATGAATTATTAATTATTATAATTAATTTCCTTCACATTCTTTACCCCTATAAAAACCACAACCCTCACCAAATATTTAGATTTTAAAAAATCATTAACTACAACATTTACATAATCAGCAATTAAATATTTATTAATAATTTAAAATGAATGATTAATTAAGTGTTATTAAATAACTTCCCACCCTATAACCCCACAAACCCTACAACTCGCATCTAAAACTTAACTTAACAAGAATTACACAGTTAACATAATTAATTATCAATTAAATGATCAATATAAATAAAAAACGTATTATTAATTAATTATAATAAATTTACTTCCAACCCTAAACCTCACAACCCACCACAACACTAAAAATAACAATAAACTATTAAATGAAATTTAAAAACAACAATAAATTTAAAAACTACATTAAAAAACATTAACAAGAATTATACAAACAATTTATAAAATATACAATTAAAATTTATACTAAAATACCTAAAAATAATTTTAAAACGATATCATTAACAACAGTAATTTTGTAAACGACATTAACAAAATAGATATTTTTAACATCGATATGAACAGCAGTTATTTTTAATATCAATATTAACGACATAGATATTTTCAATATCCATATTACTTACTTTAAAATCGATATTCTTGTCAAATATATATATTTTTTATTTTTTGTCCGAATACTGGTGCACATACGTAAGATTAGTAAACCTGGTCAAAATGTTTTAAGGCAACTTTGAGGATTCCACCATAGGAGTTTTGTTTAAGGTTGTGGAAGATGATACATTGCAAAGCTTATTGGAGTATTTACACTGTTCATAATTAAAATACAAATGTAGAGGAGATTTTAGGATTTTCCTGAAAAGCAAAATGAAAATTAATAGTGGCTGTTGTCCGACTATCTTTGTTGTATGGGACTGTAGGTGAGAATTGTGTTTGTTGCTTATGTGTTAGTCTGGGTTTTCTAGTTAGTGTCATCTCACACAAAAAAGGGTCTGGGTGGAGCATTGTTCACCCAAAGTAAGCAATACTGCTCCAATGTAAATGGATACACACTATGCACGTGGGTGAAAATATAAAGAACCAAAGAGGCACTCCTGTGTTAGGACAAGAACCCTCCCTCACCCTAGGGTGACATGCTTCATCATAGGGTCCCCTCCTCACACTGGGGCCGCAAGGTACCCAGAGTGGCCTACGACTCTCCCACAGGAGAGGAGAAGGGGTGTTCTACAGCACAATAAGTACTACTTCCTATGTGGGCAGTGTGAGGGGCAGAGTGCAAAGAAAAAGATGAATAAAACTATCTCCTGGTGGGTGAAAATATCTTTATTCTGGTGCCCCCAGTGGGTCGGGTTAAAAAGTGAAGTGAAATAGGGATATAGATATTACCCTATTGTATAGTCCATCTAAATCGAATGGTCTGGCGGGAGGAAGAACGTGAGGCTTACAATCTCTTTTACCTTCCGTGCGTTCACCCGTAAGTGCAGGCAAGATGTTCATGGGACTTGTAGTTCCCAAAGCCTCTATACGCTAATAACATTGTGAGATAGCGTGAACTAAGAAAGTTGTGAGTTTAAAGGCGATACATAGGCAGTGACTACCTCGTGTCACTCTGTATAGAGAATTGCGGCATAACATAAAAGAAGCAAGAAAAAGGAAAAAGGAAAACACCACTGGAAACATGTCTCCGAAATGTGAGCTATGATATCCTTGGGCATGTGATAAATTACAAAAAGATTCAAGGGCAACTAGACACGTACCAGTATAGAAGTGTCACTATCCACAAGTGTGGTAATATATTTTTACAGAAATATTTCTACAAAAAATTAAATATATCACCGATGTATCTAGGTGTCACTGGTGCATACCATGTCTTATAAAGAGCACCACGGAATGTCATCATTAAGACCCCTCAAGTTCTAGTTAGTGGTCATAGTGCACATCCCTCTAACAGTTTACCATTTGTAAGCATCTGTTAGGGCCCCTGTCCCTCACACTATTGGGTTCTCCTCCTCGATATATACCTCTTGCCCTTTTTACTCCAGTTTGCCTCATAATGCAGCCATTTACTCTTCTGCTTTCTCTGACAAGCAAACGCATACCACCTATTGCTCTGTTTTAAGTACAATCATATAGTTTAAAAGGCAGATTCTTCATTCCCTCTCTCTGTCTTATACCCATTCCACTTTTGTACAGCTTTCCAGAAGTGCTATATAAGCAACCAATATAATACTTGGTCTGTGTGTATCAGTGACTGCATGTCTGGTGGTCCGTCGACATGGGTGCATATATGGCTGGTTTTTGTGGCTGGTTTTTGTGCATATGTGTTGTTTTTTTTTTTTAGTTTTATATAGCGCAAACTAGACCCGAGCGATTTACATGAGCACCAGTTTCATTACAGATGGACACATTCATTTTTGTTAGGCATGGGGAGATTAAGTGATTTGCCCAGAATCACAGGATCACAGGATGTTGAGCGTTGTTGCCGAGACTCGAACCCGGTTCCCTAGTTTTGAGGTCGACCGCTCTAGCTGTAAGGCTACATCATTTTGTGTGCTTGGACGTCTTTAGATGTTTTATGTTTCAATATTTGCAAGTTTGCACCCATTTTGCAGTTTCAAAGTCAAAGTGTTGTAAATATCTGATATCACTATTATCCGATTTAACCATATTCAAGTTATCATCCTTAGAAGGATGAAATCTGATGCAGCGCTCTCAAGGGGTCTCCATAAATAGTTGTTCGCAGAAAGTATAAAGACATGAGACTGGATGCAATAAGGGGATGTTCTGCTTCCATCTACTGAGAATAATTAAAACGTTCCGGTACAGACTGTCTACTATTAAATATGTCCTCAGTGATGATGGTGAACCTGTACAGTACAACAAAGATGAATCCTTAGATTGCACTCCTAGACTTGCATCGAGAAAGTTAGGGTAACCAAGGCTGAATGCCTCGAATCATGATACCCATTCATGTTCAAGATTTAGAGCTGCACCAACACACTGCCTTTCATGTGGCTGAGGCTCCACATCAATGGGTCAACCTTCAAGACGAGCCATACCGAATGGAGGCCTGAAGGATCATCCAGGTATTAAAGTTTTGCTTCAATTATTAGAAAGGACTGAAAAAAGATCATGACTGAATACGTTAACTGAATTGCAGCAGGCACATGAAAATGATATGCACACTAAGGGCCTCATTACGATGTCGGTCGGAGTTGACTCCGACTGACACCGCCACGGTATGGGAACCAACCGACTGTAGGTCGGCCGTTCTGACTGCCAGATTGCGATGCGACCACACATGGTGCAGTCGCAGACTCCCTTTTCTGTATGGGAGCTTGTGCGACAGTCAGAAACGGGCCACAGCACACACTCTCATAGAGAAAATGGAGTTTGTGTAAATCCCTGCACCCTGTGGCAGGCACCTCATGGTGCCTACCACACGGTGAAGGGATTTACAGGGGGGCACCCTAGGTACCCCCTCGGCCCACAACCATAGGCAGCGGAGGCAAGGGGGCCCTGCTAGGGGCCCCCAAAGTCGCATCCAACAGGTTTCCATGTCAGAAAGGCCGGCATGGAAAGGCTGTCGGAAACTGACATCATAATCCCGACGGCGGAAACACTGTCCCAAAGGGATTACATGGCGGTTCTGACTGACCAGCTGGCTCCTAGAGCCCGTCGGAAGACAGTCGGAACTACCGGCCGGTTTACACTCCGACTGCCAACATCATAATTCGGCAGTCTGACCGCAAACCTACCATGCCGGTCGGAAAGCCTCTGATCAGCGGTAGGAGGCTTTCCGACCAACATCGTAATCAGGCCCTAAATGAAGAGAATTCAGCTAGGTCCAAATGAAATGTATGAAAAGCTGCGGAATACCAATGAGTGCCTGAAAATATAGGGCATCTAAAATTCTAGGAATATGTAGGAAGATATAAATATACAGGATAGAGCGCAATCATGTAACTAGTGCCCTCTTTTTATTCCTTCTTCAATAATGTATAATGATGTGCCAATTCCAAAGAAAATTACAAAGAAAAAAACATTCACAATACTGTACATCAATATATATTGTATTTCTGTTGTGTATATCATAGCTTTGGTAGGTCTGCACACATCTACAAAGGCTGTTTTGGAGACCTAATAGACATACCTTACCACATGGTCCAACTAGTTATCAGACTGACAAATAAACAAAAAAAAAATTACATTAATATTAGCAAAGGGCAAGGAGACATAGAAAGGCAGGGAAATATCGGGGGGATAGAGAGGAAAAGAGAGAGGGAGCATTGATAGAGCGAAATGTTCTTGTGAATTGTAGGGGTGCATCATAATCACTGATAGGCCGCACCCACATGTATACAGACATATATTCGTTTATATTCCGTTGTATATTCATGCATGTTTAGTAAAGAATGAATAGTTCGCTGAGACAAAGTGAACTCAGCAGCATAATGGTGTTAGGATAATGATGTAATGTAATGCTCATTGAATTATGTGAACATAATGCATAGAGGAATTAGTTCGTGTGAAATGTAATTGCAGCAGTTTAAACGTGCACCATATTAAAGTTGCACATGTAATTCATTGTTTGCATATGAATTGTAATGAAAATGCTTATAGGGAAACGTAAGATGAGTGTTTAAAAGTTATATGTAAAGGCCTGACTACATATATGCTTAGGGAAGGCCTGGTTTATTTTATGTTAGCTTAGGTTGTAGGCCGAGAAAAGTTTCTCTTGGTAAGGCTCTCTGGGCACAAACGGTAGATTTAATTTGCACAGTAGAAGGTTTCTGTTGAAAGTATCTTTCGTTGCAGGTGCAAGGACACATGTCTCGTTAGTAAGACTAACTCTTTGTTTTCGAAAGCTAGAGAGAGGGGAGGCATGGTACGGGGAGTGAAATGGAATTTAGGGATGATACTTTCAGCGGAGAAGGTGCCTGGGACTCAAGGTCATCGCAACCGTCCAGGATGAAGTAACCGTTTCGATGGAAAAGCACAAGAAAGAAGACCTGGCCAAGGAGGCGTGACAAAGGCGTGTACAATTGTATTGTGGTTTTGTATTAGGGATAGTGCCCGGAGGGAGGAGGCCAGAGAAGAGGTAGGGGAGACCTGAGAGAAGGACAGAGCTGAGCTTAGGTATTATGTGATTGCACTTCTTAGGAAGTCCTCACAGCTGACACCTTTTATTCACTCTTGCCTGGGAAAATCGTTATGCAGGGATGTCACTTAGCGTTAGTGTAGGGACAGCTATTGATTTTAAGCTTGTTTAGTCCAATGAAGAGCAACTTAGAAATTGGAGCAATCATAGTCTGGTTGATCCTTCTAGAACTTTCTATTCTCCTTATCCTGAGTCGGATGAGATTCCTGCGTAGATTATTATTTGTATTAGTGCCCATCTATTTCTTTAACCTCGTGTTGAGGTGCTTGCACGTTCAGTTATTTTTGGCGATAATAAATTCTCAAACTTGAATTCGGAGTCGGTGGTCCTTTCAGACAAAATGAATGCTGATATATAACCTGATGAGATTCTCTCCTTTACACTATTCAACAGGTAAAAAGATCTTGGCGACCAGAAGGTTCTTATAGATAATTAGATAAGAATCGGCGTTATCAGTTGGTAGCAGAGTAGGATGGTTACCTTTGATGGTAAGGGGAGATCTAGAGCAAGATAGGAGATTAAGTTGCCCCATAGAGCCCGAGTGACGCAGATCCAGAGGACCGCGGGAGAAGGATGTCGGAGGTCGTGGAAAACTGACGGAGAGTGCCGGTGCGGCGGAAGTGGCAGTTCGTAGTAGAGTGAGTATGAAAAGAGTGATGTTTGGTAGATTGCGGTGTTTTATTGTTGTGTGATGTCTTGCGGAGTTGGAAAGAGAGTTGTGTGATTGAGAAACGGACCGTGAGCGCGCGCGGGACCGGGAGATTTGTTGTGGTGTAGAATACACCCAGAGTTGAGAAAGTTGACCAGAGGTTGTGGGGGTCACGAGACGTCATTGACAGACCCACTGAAGATAGGGAACACATGAGTGAGTGTGTGAATAAGCAACGCAGGTCGTAGGTTATTGTGTGCAGAACATCGAGTGATTGAATCCTATCGAGTGTGTTAAAGGCGATTGTCCGGTCGTTTCGCGGACAGACGATTGCCAGATTGAGGTCAACAAGCTCAAGAGGCTGATCGGTCATTGGTAAGACCGACGGTCAGAGAGGTAATTGTTCGGTAGGACGGACATTATTTCAGAGTATGATTGGGACAGGTGCGACTGAGAACGAGTGAATTAGAAAGGAGGGGAACTGCTGCGAGCGGAGGAAAAGTGACGTCAGACAAGTGCCGCGCTGCGATAGGCCGGTTGGTGTGAGCCGCGCTGGTATTGGTGGATTGAAATCAGGAAGTAAAAGCGGACATTTTGAGTGCAAACAAAAAGTTGATTCATCATGAAATGTTTTAAAGCTTTACGGGAACTTTGTAGAGGTGATAGACATGTGGTTGTTCGGGAGGGAGAGGAAGCTCCTCCCGAGGATACACCAGCACATTATATGGCAAAGAATGTAGGATTGCATACTATAATTTGGCTTGAGAATTGGCATAAAATGACAGAAGCAGAAGGAGAATTGTCGTTCCCTCGATATGGTACTTTCAGGATGGAGGTATTGTACCAGCTAAAAAGTGTAATGGCTTCGTTACGACCACTACCTAGACCGACACAGTTTGAGGCATTACATGCGTGGATTAGAGCAGCACACGAGAGGAATAGAGACCAGAGTCAGGAAAGGGTGAAGAAATCGATCAGGGCATTTCAGGATGCAAAGTGGGATGCACTGGAGAAACGGTGGAGGGTGGCAACGGTTGAAGTGGATAAGTTATACCCACTAATAGTACGAGACGGAAAGATTATAAGAATCGATGAAGAGGATAGTGATCTAGATGACAGCTTGTTAGATAGGTTGTTGGCAGAGAGGCCACCACCATTTAATCCAGATTCAGAAGAGGGAAAGACGACCCCAGCAGTAGCAATAGTTGATGAGAGCCAGAATCAGACTAGCATGAGAGTGGTGGGAAGGATTTCCACAGGAACGGAGGGGGCAACGGCGTCTATGATAACACAGCCTCCTGCGGGGAACACAAGATTACCGGACTCCTTGACAGTACCGGTTACCATTGGCCCTATAGTGCCGGTATATGACCCAGACCGGGTGAGAGAAGGGGGCTCAGTACCGACGGGAAGGGAGGAAGGAAACAGTGAGAGTGGGAATGGGTTTGGAGTAAGAGTGGTTCATTTCCCAAGACCAATGGAGACAAGTACGCCGTTACCGGCTACTGCGGACTCTTCCTTTAGGAGAGAAGAGGAGAGACCAGAAAGACCGAGGTCTTTGCGGGAATCTAAGTCAGCTTTGAGGGAGTGGACACCAACAGTAACGAACCAAGAGGATAGGATGCAAGGAGATAGGGCACAGAACGTCTCGGAAGACAGACCAAGTTCCAGGAATATGATGGAAGGGAATAGGTCACAAGGACAGAATAGTAACTGTGATGAGCGGGATGGCTCGGGTTGTCGAGATGTACTGAGGAGTGCAGTACAGGCAAGGTTGCTAGATGTGGTGAGGCTGAAAGCAGAGGTAGACGAAATGATCAGTGGGGGTCTGCCTTTGGAAAGGATAGAAATTTATGGATCAGATGAACTGCTGTTTGTAGCAAAAGATGTGACTCGAAAAGCTAGAATGGCACATGATAGATTGAAGGAATTGGCCAAAAGATATGAGGTGGACCTGAATAAAACTAAAGCGTTGCAGGGACCACATAGATTGCATTACAGTGATCAGGAGCTGGAGGAGAAAAGAATCACAGGATTAAGGACACACACCAGAGACCTGATTATAGGAATGAGAATATGGATTTTGTTGGACAAATGGGAAGAAAGGTGGTCCAAGAAGAAACCAGTAAAGAGAGCAGAAGGGGAAACGCCGCCGCCAGGAGGGGGGCGACGGGTGTTGGAAATTTTCCTTTACGGGAAGTACAGAATGGAGGGTACGTGCATGTGCCGTGGAATAGAGGTGATTTAGCTGCATTTACAAATGATTTTCCTCGGCTGAGGGAAAAACCAGTAGAGTGGTACAAACAGGTTGAGCGGTTTGTGAAAATTTCAAAAGTACTGTGGATTGATTTGAACACTTTGTTTGACATAGTGGTACCGGGAGATTTGTGGACAGCTTGTAAAGTCGCTATTGAGTGGCCGACTTCGGAACCGGATAGAGAGGCGGTTACAAATGGTCCATCACCCCTAGTCATGAAAAAGTATGAGCAGGTGATTACATGGTTGAAACTGAAGATTTCACCTCAGGATATAGATTGGGTTAAGATAGATCGGACTGTACAGGAACCCAAGGAAACGGTGCATGAATATTATGAAAGACTTCTGCAAGCTTTTAAACAGTATAGTGGGTTAGATATCTTGGACCCCAAGGATATGGGACAGTTTGTGTCAAAGTTTGTACTGGGTCTGAGAATGGAAATCAGCCTCATGATACAGCACCATTTGATCTGCTGGCAGAACAAGCCACTAGATGAAATTTTGCGGTATGCGAGATACTGTAGTGATGAGGTGGAATCGAAACATCGAAAGCTAAAAGACAAATTGATGCTTGTCCAGATGCAGACAGCACAGAGTCAGCCTAGTGGAGGGACCTTAGGAAGAAAGCAAGGAAATTTCCAGGGAAACCAGAATGGGCAGGTACAGGGAAAGGGAAAACCAGTAGACCCCAAGACAGGAGTGGACGTGGCCACACTGAAGAAGACCACTGCGTGTCATCTTTGTCGCCAGGTCGGACATTGGAAACGCGAGTGTCCTTTGAACCCAGCTAATCAGTTGCAGGAAGAGGAAGAGGGGGCTCAGGCACCCGCGCAAGAGGTAGTTAACACAATAACGAGACCTAGGACGATGAAAGGGGGGTTTACAATTCTCACGCCCAGGTTCCCCAAGCTCCAAGGATTTCACAAGGAACACGAACGTACCAACAGATGCCCCTGTTCGAAGATTATCGACGAGGATAGCTTAGACCCTTTATCCTGACGGTGCCTGAGGGGGAGGAAGACTGCACACTTGGAGCGGTCTTGGAGGTAGACCAGAGAGGACCTTTTGTGGAGGCAGAGATTGAGGGTCATCCTGCCACACTTTTGGTTGATACTGGTGCTACCCGGTCTACTGTAAGATCAGCAGTAGTCCCTAACCTACCCCTCTCGGGACAATCAATCCAGGTTGTTGGAGTAGCGAACAAGAGAATAAGCAGCCCATTGACAGAACCGATCCTAGTAAAGATAGGTTCCTTCCAAACTAGACATCAGTTTGTAGTGTGTGATACGAGTCCAGTTTGCCTTTTGGGAAGAGATCTGTTGTGCAAGTTGAACTGCACGATTTATTGTACACCACGGGGAGTGGAGGTCCAGACGACAGATGACGATGCTGACTTTAAAATTACCAATCAGCATCTGTGTATAGATCTGTACCCAATGGTGACTGTGGAAGAACTTCCACCTGATCTGAGAGACGCAGTGTCGTCTGTGGTGTGGGATTTCGCAGGCGACGAAATAGGTCTAATCAGAGGGGTTGAACCAGTGCGGATTGAGGTGAAACAGAATGTTGATTTCCCAAGAACACCTCAATACAACCTGTCGACAGAAACGATTGCAGGAATAAAACCTGTGATCGAGACTTTCATTGAGAAGGGTATTTTGAAAGAGATCAGAGGTAGCCCCTGTAATTCACCCATAATGGGACTACAGAAACCGAGCGGGAAATACAGGATCGTGCAAGACCTGCGAAAGGTCAACACGATAGTTGTCCCTTGTTGTCCAGTGGTACCGAATCCTTCAGTAATACTGTTCCAGATCCCATGTGAAGCCGAGTGGTTTACGGTTATCGATTTGTGTCAAGCCTTCTTTTCGATACCGCTCCACGAGGAAAGCCAATTTCTTTTTGCGTTCAGGCTAGAAAATCGTGTGTTAACATGGTGTCGTATCCCTCAAGGGTATACGGAAAGTCCATCGATCTTTAACCAGATCCTGAAGAAGAACCTTGAGAGTCTTGTGTTGCCGCAGAACTCAGTTCTCGTGCAATACATAGATGACTTGCTCATTGCCTCAGAAACAGAAGATGCTTGCAGAATTGACACTGTAGCACTGTTGAACCATTTAGCAGAGAACGGACATAAGGTGTCCCCGAACAAGCTGCAGTACTGTTTGAAAGAGGTACAGTACTTGGGACACAGATTGGAAAAAGGCAAGAGGAAGGTGTCACCAGATCGAATTGAGGCAATAATGAGCATGGCAGTACCCACGACACAGAGAGAAGTTAGGATGTTTCTAGGAATGGTTGGCTATTGTCGACAGTGGATTCCTAGTTTCTCCTTGAGAGCAAAGCCTCTGCAGAGGCTTACGCACAAGGATGTGAGTGATCCGGTACCATGGGACGAGGAGTGCTTGATATCATTCCTGAAACTGAGAGAGGATTTGTGCAGGGCTCCGGCATTGGGAATGCCTGATTACAACAAGGCCTTTTCATTGTTTTGTTACGAAAGGGAAGGATGTGCATTAGCAGTGTTAGCTCAGAACCATGGAGGTGTCCGTAGACCAGTTGCCTACTTTTCAGCTACTTTAGATCCAGTAGCTTCTGCGTTGCCCGGATGTCTAAGATCCGTTGCTGCAACAGGTGTCAGCATTGAAAGATGTGAAAGCATTGTAATGGGACATCCATTGACTGTACATGTGCCACATTCGGTTGAGTTATTGATGACCAGGACCAAGACCCAGCACCTAACGAACAATAGGTTAACGAGGTACGAGCAAGTCATACTTGCCGCAGAGAATGTGACTCTGAAAAGGTGCTCTGTCTTGAACCCTGCGACATTGATGCCTACACCGAACACGGATGATGAAGATTGTGCGGACCATGATTGTCTCGATGTGACCGAACTTTGCACCAAACCGAGACCTGACATTGTCGATGAACCATTGGCTGACCCAGATGAAATTTTCTTTGTCGATGGTTCATGCTTAAGAGACAGTGTGGGGCAATTGAGAGCAGCGTTTGCTGTATGTACCATTTCAGGAGTGGTCGAGGCTGCTTGCCTAGAAGGAGTACGCTCCGCGCAGGTAGCTGAGATCATTGCCTTGACCCGTGCCTGTTTGGCCGCTGATCGAATTCGAATCACGATTTACACAGACAGCCAATATGGGTTTGGCGTGGTGCACGACTTCGGGCAGTTATGGTCTCAGAGGGGATTTTTGACATCATCTGGCTCACCCATTCGTAATGGTGAATATGTAAGACAATTGTTGGATGCATTACAGCATCCAAAGGAAATTGCTGTTGTAAAGTGTTCAGCCCATGGGAAGGGGGAGGACTTTGTATCCTTGGGAAACAATTATGCGGACGAAGTCGCCCGCTTCTGTGCAGAACAGGGATGCATATTCACAGAAAGAGAGATAGGGGAGAGCCAAGAAGGAACCGAGCTCAGCATAATGTTGACCATGGCAGACACTTGGGAAGAGCTTAAGCGATTGCAGGATGAAGTTTCAAACCAGGAGAGAGAGGGATGGATCAAAGCTGGGTGTGAGAAAGGAGATGTGGATGTGTGGGTATCCAACGATGGGAGAGCCGTGTTGCCTGAAGAATTGCTGAGTCCGATGGCAAGACTGATACATGGACAGGCACACCTGGGTAGAGACGCAATGATGAGAGTGTTTAGACAGACGTGGTATAACCCACGGTTCCGAGCAATGGCTGAGACGGTATGTCAGAGGTGTGTTACGTGTCAGCAGATGAATGCTGGAAAGAGAACTGTAGTTACGTTGAGTCACATTGGAAGGTCAGGAGGGCCCTTCAATAGAATACAGTTGGACTTTGTGGAGATGCCTAAGTGCAATGGATTGAGGTACATTTTAGTGCTAGTATGTGTATTCTCACGGTGGGTGGAGGCTTACCCCACACGCAGGTGTGACACTCTCACAGTGGCTAAATTACTGTTGAGGGAGCTCATCCCTAGATTCGGGATCCCGACCTCTTTGGAATCAGATAGAGGAGGGCACTTCCATAGTGAAATCATGAAGTTGCTTTGCGCTGCATTGAACATTGACCAGAGACTCCACTGTAGTTACAGACCAGAGGCTTCTGGGATGGTGGAACAAGTTAATGGAACTTTAAAAGCCCGGATGGCAAAAATGTGTTCTTCGACATCCCTGAAATGGCCCGACGCCTTGCCACTCGTGCTAATGAGCATGCGAAGTGTCCCAGACAGAAAGACCGGGTTGTCCCCCCATGAGATATTAATGGGGAGGGCAATGAGATTGCCAGCAGTACCAGCTACAGCCTTGATAAGCATCACTGATGATTTGATTCTCGATTATTGTAAAGGACTCTCTGATGTGGTCCGTTCTGTATCCCAGCAGGTGCAAGCAGCAGTGGTCCCAGCCTCGAGTGATCTGTGCCACGACTTGTGTCCCGGAGACTGGGTGCTCGTCCGAAAGCACGTGAGGAAGAGTTGCTTGGATGCCCGCTGGCGTGGCCCGTATCAGGTGATACTTATCACGAACACAGCAGTGAAGTGTGGAGGATTGCCGAACTGGGTGCATGCTTCCCATACCCGCAGAGTTCCAGCACCCTTGGAAGAAACAGCTCCTCTCGTAAATGAAAATCCAGCTGATGTGGCAGGGCCACATGGGAGGACAAGTCAAGCTGTAAGGGTCGCTGACACAGCTGGTGGTGCACTAGAGCAAGCTGAAGGGGGTTTCCACAGTTCGAACCCTGACTCAGACACCGAAGACAGAAACGGTGCAGTGGGCGGAGAAGAGTCAGATTCAGCCGAAAGAGGAAGTAGTGCACTGGGTATAGAAGGGGAAGGCAGACGAACGAACAGAAGTGCAGAAAGTTGGCCCGAGAGACAGAGGCGACTGAACCTGAGGTTAGCACCTGAAAGAGACCTTGCTCCAGTGTCTGAAGTATCTGAAACGGAAGCAAGTGACGAAGACCAAGCACAAGACAGTCGGCGAAGGTCAAAGAGAACAAGAGTGCCTTGTCGCAGATACTCTACCCCTGAGTGGACTTACACTGTGTTTGATGCAGGGGGTGGTGAGCACGGGAAGGCTGAGGTCAGTGCAAGTGGTCCGTCGGAGCCCGAATGTGGTGGTGAAGGTGGTGCTGCAGTTGCCAGGGCTCGAGATAGAAGGAACACTGACCCTCACGGTTCCGAATCCCCCGCTTCTGAGTGAAGTCCGAAACTTGGTTTTGCATCGACTCGAATTCCCGCCTTTTGGAGTTGAGCCGTTTTCACATGAAATGCTGATTTTGCGTCTTGAACTTTTGTATCACGTTCTGGTATTGCTCAATGAGGATCTTATAGTGGATCAACTATAAACTGTAAATAAAAGTCCAAAAGAAGAAGATAACCTAGGTCCGAGTGGAAGAAGAATAAACTTAGGGACTTTCCACAGAAGAGGAACGAAAACTAGGGAAGTCTTTTTCTGGACTGTGTAAATAAGATTGTGATCGGAAAGGGAAAGTCCGGAGATTTCATGGTTGCTCGAGCTGGTTAAGCAAGTCACAATTAAAGGACAGAGACTTTTTCAGGGTTCTTTGCGATAACCAAGACTTTTGAGAACTTTCGAAACCATGGAGCCGGGAGATCCCAATCGTAGATCAAAGTGGATAGTAGGCATTCTTATAAGTAGTGTAATAATTTCTATAATCATAGTAGTTGTAGTCTCATACACTGGTTCGCATGAGCAAGAAGTAGAGGCAGTGACAGGGACACCGACACCTATCACACCTAGCCAGAAGGGGGTAGACAGGGCAGCTGATAGAGCTTTGCTATTAGAAGAAAGTCGTAGATTACATGTAGATTTATCTAAAGGGGATTTTAAGTTGAATGCATATGCTAAGTTGTTGTATGAGTATGTTGATGTGATGGATGCGAAAGATTGTTATGTGTGTATGCAGTTGCCTACTTCGGTGGATGAGGGTATTAGGTATCACCATCTTCCACTGACTTATGGTATTTCATGTAGTCTTTTGCTTAGTTTGTTTTATGAGAGAGATCAGTTCGAGTATTTCTTTTCCAATTTCGACGCAGTGCTTCCTGAAGTCCCAGCTTACAAGCATTTGAATAAGTATGACTATTATAAGACCGAGGACAGACTGAGGAAGTACTTCATACCGAGTTTGGAATTGGATACAGCATTCGCACACAGAAACAATCTGACTTGTTTGATGTCGGATGTAGAGAGAAAGTTTGTGGATCAGGTCGAGGATAGGTATAGAAAGCTGACTCACTCCCGAGACTTGGGGCATCACAGGACCGATTGGACAGAGGAAGAACGGTTGCATAAGACCAAGGGAAGCTATGGTCCTATAGCGTTAGATAAGGAGCAGAGGGGTAAGTTGTGTATAAGGCGTTATCAGACTTACTACGAGAAGGTAGCAGTGGGACAAAGTACCTGTGATCACGTTTTCACCATGGCCGATGTAGCAAAAGATTTTCTCCAAGGTCCTGTACAAGTGATACCAACGGTGTATTACGTATGTGGGAAGAATGCTTATGTGAGGTTGCCTGCAAATTGGTATGGAACATGTTATTTGTCAATAATATTTCCAAAGATTTATCATACAGAAGATTTAGATCTTCTGGAAGGTGGAGAGCATTCAAGAACGAGAAGAGCTGCAAGTGCAGGAATCGTTGTGGGGGATATCTTTGGAGCTATGATACCTAGTCTGGGAGTAGTCTTGAATGATGTGAAGATTCGGAGGTTAGCGACTGTGGTGGATGAATTTTCGATGAATACAGCAAAGTCGTTGGTGTTGGTGGAAGGAGAGATGTTGTCGATAAGGGGAATGGTTTTGCAGAATCGCCTTGCTTTGGATGTCCTATTGGCAAAAGAGGGCGGAGTCTGTAAAATGTTGAAGGTTCAAGAGTGCTGCACTTATATACCAGACCGTAGCAAGGATCTGGAGAAATATATAAGTAACATCACTACGATCCACACAAAGATAGCGGATTTGACCGAAGAAGGGGCCTGGGAAAAGGTCGGAAAGGGTTTTGGTCAAGTGGGAGGTTGGTTTGCGAACCTAGGAAAGGGATTCCTTGGATACTTTCTGAGACCCCTCCTTATCTTGGTGGGTTGTGTGGTTGGCTTGTGGATTGTGATCAAGGCCTACAAGTGGTATCGAGCAGGCCGAGTCAAGAGAGCTTTGAGGGAAAATGACATGAGGTTGGCAAGACTGCAGGACAGTCAGTATCAAAGGCTCAAGAGCATGGAGAAATTTAGATCAGGGAAGATGGCAACAAGTTCTGTTTAGGTCGGTTCCTTCTCCGAGGGAGTAGAATGAAATATGATGACAGGAGTCATCAAAGGGGGGAACTGATAGAGCGAAATGTTCTTGTGAATTGTAGGGGTGCATCATAATCACTGATAGGCCGCACCCACATGTATTCAGACATATATTCGTTTATATTCCGTTGTATACTCATGCATGTTTAGTAAAGAATGAATAGTTCGCTGAGACAAAGTGAACTCAGCAGCATAATGGTGTTAGGATAATGATGTAATGTAATGCTTATTGAATTATGTGAACATAATGCATAGAGGAATTAGTTCGTGTGAAATGTAATTGCAGTAGTTTAAACGTGCACCATATTAAAGTTGCACATGTAATTCATTGTTTGCATATGAATTGTAATGAAAATGCTTATAGGGAAACGTAAGATGAGTGTTTAAAAGTTATATGTAAAGGCCTGACTACATATATGCTTAGGGAAGGCCTGGTTTATTTTATGTTAGCTTAGGTTGTAGGCCGAGAAAAGTTTCTCTTGGTAAGGCTCTCTGGGCACAAACGGTAGATTTAATTTGCACAGTAGAAGGTTTCTGTTGAAAGTATCTTTCGTTGCAGGTGCAAGGACACATGTCTCGTTAGTAAGACTAACTCTTTGTTTTCGAAAGCTAGAGAGAGGGGAGGCATGGTACGGGGAGTGAAATGGAATTTAGGGATGATACTTTCAGCGGAGAAGGTGCCTGGGACTCAAGGTCATCGCAACCGTCCAGGATGAAGTAACCGTTTCGATGGAAAAGCACAAGAAAGAAGACCTGGCCAAGGAGGCGTGACAAAGGCGTGTACAATTGTATTGTGGTTTTGTATTAGGGATAGTGCCCTGAGGGAGGAGGCCAGAGAAGAGGTAGGGGAGACCTGAGAGAAGGACAGAGCTGAGCTTAGGTATTATGTGATTGCACTTCTTAGGAAGTCCTCACAGCTGACACCTTTTATTCACTCTTGCCTGGGAAAATCGTTATGCAGGGATGTCACTTAGCGTTAGTGTAGGGACAGCTATTGATTTTAAGCTTGTTTAGTCCAATGAAGAGCAACTTAGAAATTGGAGCAATCATAGTCTGGTTGATCCTTCTAGAACTTTCTATTCTCCTTATCCTGAGTCGGATGAGATTCCTGCGTAGATTATTATTTGTATTAGTGCCCATCTATTTCTTTAACCTCGTGTTGAGGTGCTTGCACGTTCAGTTATTTTTGGCGATAATAAATTCTCAAACTTGAATTCGGAGTCGGTGGTCCTTTCAGACAAAATGAATGCTGATATATAACCTGATGAGATTCTCTCCTTTACACTATTCAACAGGTAAAAAGATCTTGGCGACCAGAAGGTTCTTATAGATAATTAGATAAGAATCGGCGTTATCAGCATGACATTGAAAAAAATAAGAGAACAAAAAGAATAAAGGCAGGGAGAAATGAGAAAATAGAGACAGAGAGAAAAAACAATGATAAAAAGACAGTGAGTAACAGAAAGATTAAGAGGTAGAGAAGGAAAGGGGTATAGAGAAAGCATGGAAAGAGAGAAAGAAGATTAGGTGGAGTGATACATCACAAGAGACATTTAACTGCAGAGACACAAAAAATAAACAGAAAGACAAATGTGAGAAAAAGACAGTGAGAGAGTGAAAACAAGAGGCAAAGAAAGATAAGTAGACAGATACGAGGATCGGGAGAGACAGAGAAAGAGCAAGATATGGGGGGAACAGGCAGGAGAGAGAAATACTGGAGACCTAAAGGTCAGAAAGACAGGGAGAGACATAGAAAGAGACACATTTAGACAGAGAAGGCAAGAAATGGAAAGATAGATGAGAAAGACAGGAAGAGAGACAAAAGACAAGAAGAAAGAGGCACGGAGATACAGAATGTGAGAGAGAGAGGGACAGAAAGTGAGAGAGGCAGAGGAAGAAAACTATAGACAAAGAAGATCAGGGAGAGCTAACAACAGGGAGAGACTGGCGAAAAAAAACAGATAACATAGTTGGATAACATAGGGGGTGATTACGATGGCGGACGGACTTGAGTCCGTCCGCCATGGTCACGGGAATCGGGACCGCCCGGCTATATGGCGGCGGTCCCGCACATGCAATTATAATGCGACCGCCACTGTGGAGGTCGCATTGTGTATGTTTACCATTGCGGCGGGTGCTGCTGGCTGCAGCACCATAGGTGTCCCCCGAGTGCACAATTGCATTGCCCCTGCACAAGGCGGGCCCGCAACGGGCCCCCAAAGTCAATCTCTGCCAACCTCTGAATGGCAGAGGAACCGCCATTCAAAGGCTGGCGGAATGCAGCACCCTAAAGTGGCGGACGGTACCTGCTAGGCACCGCCACCATTCTAGGTATGCTGGCCGAGTCCGACAGGCAATCGTAACGATTGCCTGTGTCGGACCCGTGGCAGACGGGCTTTCCATCCGCCAGCACACTGCCTGCCATCCTTATCTGGCAGAGAATGGCCGCACAATGGCGGTGAACCCGCCACCGGCAGGCTGCCGGAAGCTGGTTCACCACCATCGGAATCAGACCCATAGTTATCCAACTACCTATAATCTATCTACCTAGCTCTATCTTTTGTTATATGCCTGCATCTCAGTCTTTGTTTGTATATGTTTATGTGGGTGCATCTACCTACCTACCTATCTATCTATCTATCTATCTATCTATCTATCTATCTATCTATCTATTGCACAAAATGCAGTGGTATAAAAACCCATATTTCACACAGGGACCCATTAAATATGGGAAATATTTCACGGTTCCTTGTGAAATACCTCAAACAACTCTCTAGACCTTTACCAATGTCAGGGTCGATAGAATTCCACGGCAAGGTTATTGAAATTATGTAGCAAAAAAGGTGAATTATGCTGCACATTTCTGGCAGTATTATTATTTTTATTCTTTTGAGATAGCAACAATGTTTGTGAAATCTGCAAATCATGTGAATTTATGGAGTAAATTATGTGGCAAACATGATAAATCTATAATTATGTGTTCCTCACTGCAGCCACAGAATCACAAATATCCATTGGCCTTTCCCATTGCCCATTGTATTATTAACACTTTGTTCATTAACCCTAAACTTGGACATTTTAATTCCAGACAGTGCTTACCTAGGATGAGATTGCTAGTGAAAATGGGTAAATGTGAGCACGCAGATCGCATATCATACTATTCCAGGCTCTGAAGATCCCACTAGCCCAGATTCATTTACAACCCCATAGGTCTATGCTGAAATGAAAATTTTTAAAGGGGAGCCCAACATCTTTATTTCTATTTTACTGTTTGATTACCCAGGGGTGGCTCCTCCACTATGGCGGAGGAGCGTCACCCCACTGCTTTTAAGCAGTGAGAAACATAAAATGACAATAACTTAGGGTTATTGTCATTTTATGTTTTGTGTCCTGCTGCTTTGCGGCGGGTGGGTGGGTGGGGCTGCCTCTCTCATAGCAGGGCAGGGGAGGAGTGGTTTGCCCACTCCTAAAGTGCGCAATGTCTGTTTGGTCACCCTCTAGGGGCCGCCCAAACCAGTCATGTGAACTTCCATGTTCTCCATGCAGGTTGCATTACAGCCTGCATGGAGAACATTACCACCCCTCCAGCCCCGGCGCTCAGACCAATCACAACACTCAGTGCAGCGTTGTGATTGGCTTAGGGGAAGTAGCCTGGCTGCCTGCTTCCTGTTCCTGTCAGAGGCAGGAGAACAGGAGAGCAGGAGCAAAGAAGACACAGGACCCGGCCTCGAGGTAAGTTTTTTAATTTTTTTATTTCTGTTCCCCATCCCCGCGCAACACCCACCTCCCCCACCCCTGCGCCCGCCCCACCACCCACGAGCCATGCTGGCCACAACTGTGATTACCACAAAAACAATAGTAATAGCAATGTCTCTGGAGCTGATATATCATAATGCTCTGTCAGTGACTCGTCATTCAATTCCTGTGCTAACACTTACTGACTCTTCTGTCTTTTGGTTTTGAGAACCTTGCCACCCGACAATTAGCAGAAATTAAATGTGGTCTAAGCCCCACTGAGAGAGTCTAAAACAAGGTGACAATAGGGTAACTCCCCATACGTGTGCAACGACTCCTTCACCTAGTGCACATGCATTATCCATTCATTGCTTAATTTGAGTCAGTGGCTGCAGGTGGAGCCCACCGCTAACTATTTCTGGGGACTGGCACTTATATTTCCTCAACAGAATTTGATCCAGGGCAAGAGAGAGAAAATCTAAAAAAGGGGGAAAGAAGGATGAAGAGAAAGATGGAAAAACAGCCAGAAAGGGAGAATGCAGGAAAAAAAGAACTTTCAAGAGTGCAGTAGAGAGACAGGGAGTGTCTGGTGTGGAATAAAGAGACACGAGATAGAATCAACACTAAGCAGCTTTGGTATTTGGCACCCCGACCCTTTGATAGTGCTGCCATGACCATGAGAGCAAAACCTTGGGCCCTTGCACCTACTCTTTTATAAATCAAGTGCAGGGTCCATCTAATATCATTGAATTAATACTGCTATGCTTGTATAACTCTACACACACATAATAGCTTCTGACCACTTTGAAGTTAGCAGCAGTTTAGCAAACAGCAGACTAAGCCATGGTGTAACTGGACTTGGTTAACCAACACAGTAACACTTCTTGCTGCTGCTAGTTGTAGTGGTGAGAAAGTAGATGTGGATGTGCCATTGAAAATTCAAGTCAGATGCCAGCTGTAGCTCAGCTCTAGTGCCTCTTGGACCCTTGACCTTAAGATGAGGCGACCCTTAATTTGGCTTCTGCCTGCAATCCACACTCTCAGTCCAGGTGCCAAGAATTAAACTGGGAGATATAAAGAAATTCCTATCTGGTGGTGACTAAATTGCACAATGTGAAACTACAAACAAAACATGGGATCAATCCTGGCTCCTTACTTGACCAAATTATGTGTCCTAGAGAAAGATTTTGTTTCACCAGCCACCTTTTCATTATCGCATTTGAGAACTCCTTCAAGTATGTGAGGTCAGGATGTGCGCGGTATAAAGCCCTATAAAGCCCTATTGTGTTTTATTTAATAAGCTATAATATTGCTCCACATACAATAAAAACATGAGATACACATGACAACTGACTTGCCTCCTAGTGCCCACTAGTAGCATTGCTGTCCGGCAGTGGGGAAGGAATGTTTTTAAGCTGAAGTTTAAAAACTATCACTTTTAATAAATGCTTCTCAATGCGGTGACTTAATCTGATATTTTAAGGGGAACTCTTCTGTTTTCCGGAATTTAGAATTAAAGTCAAAAGCATTAACCATTGTCTTAAAACAGATATATGAGAGAAAGAGATTCCCATCTAATAGCTAAATTGCAGGATGTGAAGCTAGGAAACTTGGGATCAATCCCAGCTTCCCCGTTTGACCAAATTGTGTGATCCTCAGCAAATATGTAATTTTTCCGTGCCACCTTTTTCTTAATTATTGTATATGAGAACACCTTCAAATATGTGAATTTGGGGTGTGCACCATCAAAACCTCTTGTGTTAGGAAATAAAATATGATGTTATTTCACCTGTAATATTAATCTAAGGCACCTATAGGGCACATGTGACAACAGACTTGTCTCTTAGTGCTCACTAACAGCATTGACGTCTTGGAGGAGGACAGGAATGTTTTTAACCTGAATTTTAAAAAATATCACTTTTAATAAATGCTTCTTAATGGAGTGGCATAATCTGATATTTTAAGGGAAATCTCTTCCCCTTTCCAGAATTAAGAATTAAAGTGAAATCATTAACCAATGACTTAAAACAGACGTATGAGAGAAAGACATTCCCATCTAGGGGTTAATTTACAGAATGTGAAACTACAAACATGGAATTAATCCAGGCTTCCCTGCTTGACCAAATTGTGTCATGTTAAGCAAACATGTTATTTACCTGTGCTGACTTTTTCTTCATTATTGCATATGTGAACACCTTGAAATATGTGCGTTAAAGATGTGTATATGGCTTACTTGCAGAGTAGCGGACGATTCTTGCTCACTCAGTTGTTCAGTAATGTCCTATTACTTACCGGTAATCTTCATTACTCCTGGTCCTGTTGTCCTCGTCCCATTCCTTTACTAAGTGGAGATGACCATCTCCGCGACAGAAAAAAAGAACAGGAGCATGCTGGGATACCCAACCCACTCCCTCCCACTGGGAGTACATAAGCGGTACCAGCCCAGCATGCAGCCTGAAAATACCAAGCCAGAGAGGGAGGGAGGGGCGTAAGGAATGGGACGAGGACAATGGGACCAAGAGTAATGAAGATTACCGGTAAGTAATAGGACATTACCCCCAGGTCCCTCCTGTCCTCGTCCCATTCCTTTACTAAGTGGAGAATACCAAAGCAGAGAACCCGGCCTTCCGGACCCCCTCCAACACCAGGGGCACCAGACCAAAAACGGCACCCCACAGGAGCAAAAGGAGCCCACAAGAAAGGAAAAAACGCAGGCAGGAGCACACAACCAACCACGCCCCCAACCAAGCGGACAGAGCCGAGAGCCCAAAACCAGCAGGGGACGACCAGAAAAAAAGCACAAGAACCCCCAGGAAAGCCAGAAGGGGGCCCCACACGCAGAGCCAAGCCCCAAGGGAACAACCAGAGGGGCCAAAACAAAGCCCCCCCCCCCGAACCCGACCAAAGGAAGGCCAGGAGAAGCGGAAGCGCCCCAACGGAGCAACAGAGCCAGAAAGGGCAACCGACCAGGGAGAAACCCCCAAGGGCGAAGCCCACAGCCCCAGGCACCACCATGCAGCCACCCAACCAGGGACAATACAGGCCAACTCAGCCCAACGGCCAAGAGCAGAGGAGAACAGGCCGCACAGGGCCACAGGGCCGAAGGCCCAGGAAGGAACACAGCAGAGGCAAGACAGAGAGAACCCCCCCAAAACAGGGAAGAAGGGGAACCACAGGCGTAGGAACCCACAAAGGACCATACCAAAAAGTGAGGGGAAGGAAGACGAAACCGAAGAGGCACGCCAAAGCAAGAGAGCAAGGAAAGAGACGACCAACCACAGGACCACCCCAACACACCAGGGGAAGCCACCAGCGGAGCCGCAAAGACCAAAAAGGGCAGAACCGGACAAGAAAACAGGCACCGACCCAGAGGAACAGCTAGGAAGAAAAGGGGGCAGGGAACCCAAGTAAGGCCCCCCCCCAGCCGACAACAGCAGCAACAGGGAACCCGGAGGCCAGAAACACACAGAAGGCCCAGGTCACAGGGCAGGAATGACCAACGACCAACCCCAGCCGAGACACCGAAGAGCCGCAGGAACAAAAAGGCCACCACACCGGGAGAAGAACCCGGGGCACAGGAACCGGCCAAGCGGCCAGGCCCGAGGCACAACCCCAAAGCAGGAGACACTGGGACACGAAGCCCAGCAACCCGCCCAACGGAGGCCAGGGAGAGCAAAGAAGCACAACCCCAATCAGACCCGGCCAAAACCCGGGCACAACCAAGAAAGACAACAACAGAGGCCGAACACGGAACCGGGAAAACCAAACCCCAGAACCGGGAAGGAGGAAACACCACCAACCAAGAGCCGACCCTCCCACCAGGAGGAGAAGGGAGGACACCACGGAACCACCGCAGGCGAACCCCAAGAGGAGCAGCAGAAGGGCAAAACAGGAAAGACCAACAAGGAGGCCAACAGCCCAACACTGCAGGAGAACCCCAAACGCCCAAGAAACCACCCGGAGAAACCGGCAGGCCAGCCAGGAGGCCCCCAACACAGCGCCACCAGGACCCGGAAGGCCACAGCCAGCTGCAAAGGAGCGACACAGGAAAGGACAGAAGACCAGCCCAGGACCGAGAACACCAGGGCCAGAACCACCGGGCACCAAGAGGCAGAAAGTACGCCAAAGCCCAAGAGAACGAGCGGCCAGGAAAGGACCCAAGCAGGGACCAAAAGAGGACCCCAAGCCAACAAGGGCCCCACAGCACAAAGCCCGACACATCAAAGCCGAGAGGTGCACCAGCGACCCACACGCACAAGCGAACAGGAGGCCAAACACAGGGACCGCAAGGGAAAACCCAACAGAGGCAGAGCCCAGTCCCCAACAGCACACTGGAACAACCCAGGCACCAGAAACCAAAGGAGAGGAGCCCGGAGAAGCCAAAGGCACACCACCCACCGGGGGTGCAGGAACAGACTCAAACAAGGGGAGAATGAACACCCCAGAGACAACAAGAGAGCAAGGGCCACAGATACCACAGGCCGAAAGCAGCCAGCGCGGGAGCACAGGCCCAACGACAGGCCCCCAAAGGGGAAAAGCCAGAGCCCCAGAACCGAGGCAAAGCCAACCGCAACCCCAAAGCGGAACGAGAGGAGCGGGAAGCAGCAAAGTGGCCCACACACGAGGGGAGGCCGGCACCCAACACCCACAAGCAGGGAAAGGGCACAGCAGACAGGTCAGGGCACAGGAGCCGGGCACCCGAAGAACAAAGGGCCACCCAAGGCAGAGGCCAAGGAAGACCAACGACACCCAGCCCCCACAGGAGGCAAATGGAGCGGCAGGCGAGATGCAAAGCCCAACGCGCAACAAGCCACCAAGGGAAATACAAAAGGGGAGAAGGAAACCACAACCAGAAACCAAACCCCAGCAGGCAACACAACCTGGCAGCAGGCGAGAAGCAAACCCAACTCCAGCCAGAACCCACCAGGGGCACAACCAGCATCGACCCAGAGCCAACAGCCCAACAAGGCCAATGGCCCACCAGGACAGCGGGAGGGAACAACATCCCCCCCCCCCAGGAAACAAGGGGGAGGACCCAGCAAAACCGCGGAAGGGCAAGAAGAAACCAGACATCCTGAGCACGGGGCAAGCAGAAGCACCCGGAAGGAAGCAATAAGCGCCCAACAGCGAAACCGCAGGCAGGCACCCAGACAGGCACGCACCAGGCCCGAACCCACAGAAAGGGCAGGAACCAAAGGGCGGAAGGGCAGCAGGCAGCCGAAGGAAGCCCAAGAACCACAAGGCACCAAGACCCGAACAAGGGCACAAACACCCGACAAGCAGTCAGGGACGACCAGAACAGGCCACAGCAACAGGCAAACCCAGGCGGACCCCAAACCAGGCATCAACCAGGGCCGACCAGGGAGAACAGAAGCCCGTAGGGCAGGACGGCCGGAGGCCCAGAGGACAGAGCAAAGAGGCCACAAGAAGAAACCAACAAGCCCCTGGAGAGACTGCACCAAAGCGAGCCACGGCCCAGCAAGCAGACACCACACCAGGGACGAACCAGGGCCGACCTGGCCAAACCACAGGGCGGGCAGCAGGAGGAACAGAAGCCAAGGCCGCAGGCCAGCACAGCAGGAGAGCACAGCCAGCAAGAAACCGCCAGGCGGCATGCACCAAGGGGACAGGCCAACAGCAGTCCCACAGGGACCGACCCCCAGCCCAGATGCCAACCAGCAACAAGCGGCAAGCAAGTGAAAAGCCAGAAGGCCTGGGAACACACCACCCAAGGAGGAAGCCCCGAAGGACCCGCCCCAGGCCGAACGCCCCAAAAAAGGGCAGCGACACGGGAAACCACGGCCCACGACAGGACAGCGAAGGCAGGGGAGCCTACGCCGCAGGCTGCCGAAGACTCCGAAGGGCCGCCAGGACCCCGGGATCAGGGGGCAGCGGAGGCAGAGAACCAGGCCGGAGACACCAAGGGCCCAGGACCGAGACAGCAATCGGACCCATGCCTCACGCAACCAGCAAAGCACAGAGGGCCAGCACGCAGGAACAGGCGCCCGCAAAGAGAAGCCCCAACAGGAAACCACCAGCACTGGGAGAGACCTGAGGACGACGGGATCCAACAGCACCGGAAAGAAAGCAAGGAACCCACACGGCAAGGCCACAGGGAGACCAGCCGAGCCCAGCGCAATGACGTAGAGCGCAAGCAGCGCAAGCAGGAGGCCCTGGGCCCAAATCCAGGCATCTCTTAGAGGCCCAGGTGTACATCGCGGCAGCGACCAGAAGGCCATACAGGCAGTAACCCAAACACCCGAGGAGGGCATGGGGAAGACAAACCATCCAGGGCCGCAAGTGAAGCCCACGGAAAGCTCATAAGCCCACTGAACCTGGAATACCCAGGCGAACTCCCATCCAGTCAAGAACCAGACCCGAACCTGCCAAACCACTGACAAGAACAGGTGCACACAGGTAGGTATGGCCGGAGGCCAAAACAGTAAGGAGAAAAAAAGGGGCCGCTACGCGGTACTCACCAAGGGGGCAGGAAGGGCGCACCACAAGCCCACCGTTCCCCAAGAGCCAGCCCAGGCGCGCACCAGGAAACCATCGCCGGGTGGAGAAGCCCTCCGAAAACGGCCTCCGAGGCCACAGCAAGGCCCGCCCCTGCATCGACCCAACCGAGCAGCAGGGGCGCCAGGAAGAAGAGGAGGCCGGCAGGACATCAAACGCCAGGCAGGGGGCCCAGGAGCATCGCCCAGCAGAGCCCCAGGACCCGCCAAACAGCCGCAGCAGCACGTCCCCCAGACCGGCCAAGCCACAGGGAGACGCGCACTGCAACCCGGAAGAGACCGGGAGGAACGGCGCCCCAGCCACAAAGGGCCGGTCGGCAATCAACGCTGCTCCTGGAAAGCCCGGCAGGCCAGGAGAATGCGGAAAGAGGACGGCGAGGACAGCCCAGCAGCCCCGACGAGACGTCCAGCGAAGAATCCATCAGGTAAGTCCAAACATGTCCCATTCTGTCGGAAGACAGAAAAAAAGAACAGGCTGCATGCTCGGCTGGTACCGCTTATGTACTCCCAGTGGGAGGGAGTGGGTTGGGTATCCCAGCATGCTCCTGTTCTTTTTTTCTGTCGCGGAGATGGTCATCTCCACTTAGTAAAGGAATGGGACGAGGACAGGAGGGATCTGGGGGTAATGAGGACTGCTGATTCCTTGTCTGGCTGGAGTGCCCTCGCTGCCCTGGACACTGACGCTGCAAACAATACCTTGCTGGTGCAGAGCAGAGGGCTGCAGATTCTACGATAGCAGCTGCTGCAGCGCTTAGGGGGCTCAGGCCCTGAAATAGGCAGGTCTACAGCTCTGTCTGTGCCAGCAGATGGCAATGCTGTGATCACAGCACATACTACACGGAAAGGCATCTTGGGCATTGGCAGGCGGCAAGTGGCATGCTGCAAATGTGGGCCAGGCCGCAGGTGCATTAAAAGCAGCAGCCCCTTTCCACCCTGCCCTGCAAGGTAAAGTAACGGAAGCTGTTCCCTGAGCTGCCCAGCTCCAAGGCGGTGCCCCTCCAGGATGATGATTTCCTTTGTAGAGGCAAGCAGGATCGAACAAGGGTCAGGGAACGCACACCCTACAGCCTCGTCTCTGCCTCTCTGTGTGTGCGACTGCACTGACTTTCCACGGGGACAGAGACGAGGTCCTGCCCAGCCTGGCCCCTTAGTCAAGACACTGAGTGCAATCTGCTATTATGACCATTCTAGGCTTGGGCCCACACACACTCAAATAACAATGTGGAAAAAAGCATAAAACAAGAGCAGAGCCTGCACTATTTAGGGGGGATCAGATAATTTTAGACTGGCCCGGCGCCGCTCGCCCCCTCACCCCCATAGCTATGGCCCCCACACAAACTCAAATAATAATGTGGAAACATTTTTTAAACAAGAGAAAAGGCTGCACTTCTTAGGGGGGCCTAGGAAATTATAGACTGGCTCAGACCCGCAAACCCCCCCCCAATGGTATTTGGAGTCCCAGGGGCTTATTTACAGGCCCATTGCGCCGCTGGTGCGTGAAAGGGCCGTTACACGGATGTTGCTGTGGGTGTTCCCATGCAACATCCATGGAACTTGATGCAGTCCAAGATTTACAACATTTTGTAAACCTGCTAATGCTGCAGAATCCTACGCCTCCCCAGGTAAGGCGTAAGGAGGCGCAACGAGGAGAAATCCATTTATTTTGTCCTCGTTTTCCCGCGTTCTATGCGTACTGCATTCTGCAGCACGCATAGAAAGAGGAAAATACCTTTAATAATTGTTTTTGTGAAGGAAGGTGTCCCTTTATGCACAAAAACAGTCACCCCCCTCAGCGGAGGCACCCTTGCAAAATGACGCAAGGGTGTCTGCGCTGGCGCACGGCTGCTGTTTGTGCACCTGCACAGGGGAGGACAGGAATGCGCCGTATCTTGTAGATACGACACATTCCTGCCCTTATATATTGATGCACTACAGCACAGCAGGAAGTCTTGTTGGGCTGCCATGCGTCAAAATATTGTAAATGAGGCCCTATGGGTGTTGCTGTGGGTGTTCCCACGCAAAATCCATGGAAATTGGCGCATTCCCAGATTTACAACATTTTGTAAGCCTGGGAATGCTTGAAAATCCTACGCCTCCCCAGGGAAGGCGTAAGGAGGTGAAACAAGGAGAAATACTTATATTTCTCCTCGTTTTTTCCTCTATCTATGCGTGTTTAATTCTGCAGCACGCATAGAAAGAAATTGCCTTCCTGCACAAAAACAATCATTCCCTGAGCTCAGGCACAGTTGCAAAATGACACAAAGATGTCTGCGCTGGCGCATGGCTGCTGTTTGTGCGCCCGTGCAGGGGAGAAGGGCAGAAATGCGCCGTATCTTGAAGATATCGCACATTCCTGCCCTTTTAGTTTGGCGCATGGCAGCGCAGCAGGACGGCTTGCCGCGCTGCCGTGCGTCAAAATATTGTAAATGAGGCCCTCAGAACCTAGAGGCACCTCGGCGTAGAGCATGCCACATAACTTTAATATGGGGCTTAATTACAAGCTTCTTACGCGTCCAGTGCGTCCCTGTTATATGGGAAAAAGTGATGCACCGGCGGGGCAAGGGGTTTGTAAATAAGACCCTATGTACTTATTTACTCGTTTTGCACCCAATTCGGTCACCTTTATAACAATAAGGTCTCAAAACACTCTCCAACGATACATTTTAGAGGGCAAAATGTGAGAACTCTTTAGATATTTGAACTGAAGCCACATATACATGTAGAGGAGTACAAAACGGCCAAAGATGAATGTAATTATGCCATGACAGCAAGTTTGATGGATTAGATATTGGGCCAGATGTACGACCGTTTTTTGCAGTCGCAAAGGGGTTTTAGGCCCATTTGCGACTGCAAAAAACCTGTGGCCCGTGTACAAACCCTATTTTGCGATTCACAAACAATTTGCGACTCGCAAAATAGGGTTAGCGACTCGCTATTAGGAAGGGGCGTTCCAAGGGCATCCCTTCCTAATAGCGACTCCAAAAGCTATGTATGAATGTTTTGCAACCGCAATTGCGGTCGCAAAACACTCGCAGTTTACCACCCATCTCAGAAGGGTGGTAAAGCACTCGCAAACATGAAGGGGTCCCCAGGGGACACCTTCCCCTTTGGGAATGCATGCGCAAACATTTTTTAAGGGCAGGCAGTGGTCCTAGGGACTCAAAGGCCTCAATGAAATAGATGTAACATATGCACAACTATCCACACTCAACGGGGACTAGACGTTACTCTTTTTACCTTTTAGGGGCCTGCACATTGGTTAGTCCTTGTTTCTGAGCGCGCATCCAGACACAGTAAAATACAAGTGCTGTACTGTTGGTTTTTGGATTGGTGATGTATTCTTTACCCTGAACAATTTACAATCATGTGTATTATATCGCGGCTACACAGACTTTATCCATAATGTATCCTGCCCTGTGATTGATGTGTTCCATGGCCTCCATAAGCAAATTCTGTTAGAAACACACTGTATATAACGTTGTGATTACATTTCCACATAATGTGCGCTGCCACATGCAGACAGTGCTTCCTCCATATTTCATGAAGCATTTGTACATTGACATGTGTTTTCTCTTTTTCTAAATATTATCCTAAACAACTTATAACCATGTGTATCACGTTGTTTTCATCCCCATATAATATGTTCTGCCCTGTAATTAATTTGTTCTATGGCCATTTTTATCGTTTTGCATATTTTCGATGCTTCTTTGTAAACATAATTTGTGTTTAACGCTGTGGCCTTATTTTCAAATTATGTGCGCTGCCATGTACAGACAGTATGTCTTCCCTTTAATTTGACTGCATTTACGTTTCATAATCTGCCACCTGTATGATTTCATGTCTAGTCACCGTTTTCTAATCATGAACATCACGTTATGGCTACATACAAGACTACCATGGCTAGGTCATCTAACGTGCGCCCATAGATGCAGACAGTGTTTCTTTTCTTTCCTTTTCATTTCGAGTGGTTTTTATTTGTCAACAATCATGGTTTTTACAATGGGGTTATATATAAATTCATTCACGTAGTAAACGTGGACAGGGTCTTAATTTCAAATATGCTGCAAACCTACGATGTCATCCTCTGTTTTGACACTGGCCGTAAACCATCGATCTGTTTTCAGATCGGACGTGCCTTGCGTGCACGCTTTGACCGGGACCTATAAATCCCAGGCGGTTACCGTGAGACACTGTTAGCTGACCTCCAGTAGATGTCTCAGCAGCCAATAGGTATGTCGTTACACGGCCGTTTTGAATATGTTTCCCTTAATGAGATTCAGACCCCCCAGGCTTTTTGGTTAGTAAGTGGCTTCAACAGTAACAGATTAATTTGTACCTCCAGCGCGTTTTGAGCATTTAACGTTGTATAATTATGCACTAGACTCACGCTGCCATTACTCTTGATAGCACTTGCTGTAGGACCATGTAGACCCCCGCAGCGGCCTCCCAATTCACTCTGATGCCGCAATAGATTTAATTAATGCCTACCTCGAGTGGCATATTTTATTTTTGTTTAGTTAGTAAGCTTTTTTTATCACAGCCATCGATGGGACTGTACCAGCAGCTTTAGCAATTTATTACACTGTTCTCCGAGTAGCTGCATATTTGTAATTTAGGGAATACTTGATGCCAGCCGGCTCATGGTATTATCTAGTCCATTACCCAGATGACTTTTCTTTTTTCAGTCAGAGGTTACTGATCAACCTCGACGTACCGTTACAATCTTCGAAGAATCTTGAACATTCTGAGTAAGTTCTCAGAGCCCTGGGCTCTGTCCTCCCCCCCCCCTTTTTTCACTTGTTTGATTTTGAGTCCTTGTTAAATGTCTCTGTCTATACCCATTTTCTTAGGAGCTCACAAGGCCTAGTTTTTTGAACCATCAGCCTGAAGCATTCTGGCTGTTTCTCTGGTAATTTATTAAATATATTTTTAATGACAGACTTTCATGTCTTCATTGTGTTACGCCACCGCAATAACACTATTCCATTTCTTTAGGTGCTTTTTTAACCTCCTTCATCCCAGTCCTGAGGAAGACCCCATTCACAAGGCATCAAATCAGCTGTTTATTTCAGGGGTCGAAACTTTGACATTTTCCTTTTGTTCAGACACTGAAGACAAAGATTTATTATTTGCATCGGATACCTCGTGTTATGTTTTACTATTTCCGTACTCGCCAGACATCTGGCTGGATAGGCTGTATATATTGATTATTGATGTCACATATGCACACTACCTTCCTTTTGCACTTCACTTTCACAATCCTTTTCATGCACTCACTACCCCCCCTTTTGCACCAGCTTTTATAAATGTTTGATTTTGGCATACATTGTTTATAATCTGGCTATAATGCAACTTTTGTGATGCAATAAAATCACAACCATTGATGGTGAATGACTAAAATGGTGGCGTTTTATTTTGATTAAAGTAATAATGTTTTTCTTGTGTTCGGTATAATATGCAATTGTTTCCCACTGTGACATTACCCTTTTGTACCATAAGTTACCCGGGTTCAGTGGCCTTTCGGGTTTACCCCATTGTTATATAATCCTGTAAAGTGCAGGCACGTCCTGCGAGGGTGTGCCTTTAATCCTTTTCCTAAATTGTCAGTATGACAGAGAACGATACACTTTCATACACTGAGGAGTACATTAACAGACTTATCCAAGGTCAATCCAATAGCCTCTTCCTCTCGTCCGACACCCCCAATATAGATGTTTCTCTAAATGAAAAGATCAGTAAGCTCGAGAGGTTAGAGAAGAAATTAATCAGAACCAGACTACATGGACATCTCCAGACCAAGTACCTACAGGCCAACATTATCCCTGTAGGTCTTCAAGTCAGGAATGAGCCGGCAATTTTGTTGACCTACCGAAGTTCAAGGAAGGTTTCAGCTTTGTGGCCAATAACTGCTCACGCCACTGGATGGTGTTGGGTGTGGAGACTGCACTAGAACAAGTAGAGAAACTAACAAAGGAGATTGCAGATCTGAAGCAAGAAATTTCAGACGACAACGCTCTAACTAATGCCAAGGAGGCCTTAGAGCGTCTTGCTAAGACCATCAAGGAATTCGACGTCAACACCCAATCTAAAAAACTGGACAAACTGTCCAAAGACATTAGGTTTTACGATAAGAAACAAACCTATCCCTATCTACAGGAGGTTTACTTCAGGCAAGACCAACAGGGCCGTTTTACCAACAGAGGCAGAGGAACTTACAGAGGCAATCGGAGATTCACTACCTTTTCCGAGTCCTCAGGCTCTTCAGGGAGCGAGATTGACCAGGCAGGTACTAGTTCCGGATATCAGTATCAGGATAATTGGCACTATCCCCAACCAGGACCATCTTTTTTAGGGGAGGGCCAATGGCGTCCAGCGAGGGGCAGAAACACCAGTTGGAACAGGGGGTCAACACGAGGCCCCCCCCAGCAAGGGCAAGGCTGGGATGGAGGAAGACAACAGGGCCCGAACCAGAAACAGGTTTGCTTCCCTCAGGAACAACACGGAGAGATACAAACAAGACGAAGGATTTACAGATGGTAATCAGTCGGAAGGACCCGATCATCAATTTATCTACACATGAATTAACTGGAGACGAGAAAATGATTCTCAGCAAAGGGCTATCTTTTGTGCCAACTACATATCCCAACAAATTCAACATCCAGGCAGAATTACATCGGTTCTTCAGGAAGATCCGCTTGCGATATCACTTTAGGCATTTACCCTCCTTGCCTACGTCTAATACGGGTTTGAGAGTTCCATCTACATTCACCCCACCTTCTCAAATGGTGTCTCACCGTATTTTAACCTATGAAAGCACTGTTCTAAAGGAAGTTCTCAAAACGTGCTCCTCTAAGAAATATGTTAAGCACAATGTGACACCTGGAGAGCGGACTGCTCTCTGTGACCTAAAAAACAACCACTCTATAGTGATTAAACCCGCAGATAAGGGTGGGGCTATCGTGATCCAAGACGTGGATGCTTACAAGGATGAGATCTATTCCCAACTGAGAGATGGTGTAAGCTATGCAAGACTGATGAACAATCCGACCAAGAAGATCAGTTCCATGATCCTACGCACCACTGAAAGAGGTAAGAAGGCTGGTTTTTTGTCAGACTTGGAATTCGACTACCTAAATCAAAAACAACCTCGCCTCCTACGGTCTACACCCTACCAAAGGTCCACAAAAATATGGTAAAGCCACCGGGTAGACCCATCGTATCTGGTTGTGGCTCGGTTCTTGAACTTCTCTGCAAGTATATAGATTTTTTTCTGAAACCACTAGCAGAGCAGTGAATCCTATCTTCGCGATACCATGCAGGTAATCAACCTTGTGGATGGCATGGGTTTTGAACCTGACTCGCAAATCCTGGTTACAATGGATATCGTATCATTGTATACCAGTATACCACAACAACATGCCCTTGAGGTTATGAGAAACGCCTTGGACAGAAGACCACTACTGGCACCAGTCCCGACGGAGTTTATCGTTCAACTGCTTGAAATAGCGATGACGCAAAACTTCTTTTATTTCCAAGGGGATCCCTATGTGCAGACCAAGGGAGTTGCCATGGGGGCAAGCTTTGCCCCGGACCTGGCAGTTCTGTACATGGCCAACTATGAAGAACAGTTTATCTATAACGACTGTAATCCTTTCAAACATCAGGTGACATACTGGAAACGTTACATAGATGACGTCTTTATGATCTGGACTGGAAGCGAAGCAGAACTCCAGTTTTTCTTTGGATGGTTGAACGAGAGATCCACGGACATCCAATTTACCATCCACAAGGATAAATGTACCATCGACTTCCTGGACATATCTATTAAAGCTGCCAATCACAGCTTATATACCACTCTATATCGGAAGCCTACGGAGAGAAACACTCTATTGAGATACAGCAGCCACCACCCTCGGGGACTACGCGACAAACTGCCCTTTGGGCAGTTCCTCAGGATCAGGAGGAATTGCACTCTAAAAGAGGACTTTTTCATTGAATCAGATGACCTCATCAATAGATTGACAGAACGAGGGTACCCCAAAAGGATGGTCAAGCGGGCCAGGAAACGGGCCTGGTATAACCCCAGAGACTCCCTACTCACGCCTAAACCACGTCCCAATGAACATTGGGACAGAATGATCTGTGTGACAACCTTTAATACAAGGAGTAACGACATCAAACGAATTGTCAACAAACACTGGCATCTGGTGGCAGAAGATGTACAATTACCAATGCCCCCCATGCATTCATTCAAAAAATGAAAGAACGTTCGGGACCAGGTGGTCAGGTCATTACTTGCACCACCGTCTCCACCAACGATCCAATCGATGTGGCAACTCCCACCAGTAGTGGGCCATTTCAAATGTGGTAGTTGTAAGGCCTGTGGAATGACAATTGAAACAAAGGAGTTTGAACACAATAATTGTCCTACGGTTCTCAAAGGTCACACAAACTGCAACACCACTAATGTAATTTATGCAATTCTTTGCCCCTGCGTCAAAGTTTACGTAGGCCAAACAACTCAGAAGGTTAAGGCACGTATACTACAACATTGTAGTAGGATAAGATGTGGAGTGACAGGGGCACCCCTAGTCGAACATTTCCAAGCTCATGATCACGCTCCTGAATCCCTCAAATGGTTAGTCTTGGAGGAGGTTAAACTAGGTATAAGGGTGGCAACCTGGGCTCAATTCTAAATGTACGTGAATGTAAGTGGATGGGCCTTTTTAACACCGTCCACAATGGCCTCAATGAAATAGATGTAACATATACACAACTATCCACACTCAACGGGGACTAGACGTTACTCTTTTTACCTTTTAGGGGCCTGCACATTGGTTAGTCCTTGTTTCTGAGCGCGCATCCAGACACAGTAAAATACAAGTGCTGTACTGTACTGTTGGTTTTTAGGTCTCGCGCCTAGCGTTGCAGTGCGCAGCACTGCTCGCGCAGCACTGCTCGCGCAGCGCGAGACCTTTAGAAAGGGCTTCTGAAAACGACCCACACGCTCGTGCGTGTGGTTTTGTTTTCAGAAGCCCACATTGGCTGTAGCGTGCGTTTTTTTTAAAAAAAACGCACGCGATCGGGCAAAGGCGGGCGCATGTCCCGCCTTCGCTCCTCCCATTCCCGACGGTGGCCAGAACGCGCAGCAGCGCGCGTTCGCCTCGCTGCCCCGCTCCCTGGCCCCCGCTCCTCTGTGGTGCGCGCGCACCACTGGTTTCGCGTTCGGCTCCTCTGTGGTGCGCGCGCACCAGGTTTCTATTCCGTGCTTGTTATTGGTTTGATATGAGCTGCTGGGAAATAAAGTGGCAGAAATAGAAGGCACAGTCATTACCTCCGGTCCTGTCGCAAAAGAGTAAATTAGCCCTCCAGGATCCTATAAAACCTCTGCTCACATACTGCTCACATACTCGCGTTGCTAATAACAAACATGGCTGCGGCGAATCACGAAGCGACCTCTTTTATCGCGCACATGCCCTTCACAAACATGGTTATTCCTGTTACTAGTTATTCGTGACCCGCCCTTTTCAAAGATGGCCGCAGCAAGGCACTTCGTCGAATCACCGCTCAAGCCTTGCCCCTCTTGAAGATGACAACGGTTCACCCCGCCCTCATGTTCCTAGTCACATGCCCAGCCTGCGCCTCTCCCATTGGCCGGCGGTGACGTCAGACCATGACTCTGTTTTTATGAATGGAAGGAATCTCTCTGAGGGAGTGAGTAATTCCAGGAAACTAACCCGCCGCTCACAACTCAGCACATTCCGGAAGCATAACAACAGAGCGGGCCTCACCCCAGAGAGCGGGGTGCGCGGGAGCCTACACCCGATCCTTAACCCGGTAAGAGAAAACACGCAGTACTTACCGTAGTGACTCTTGTATTCTCTATTTGGTTTACAGAGCTAGGGGTGGCCTGTGAGGTCCGTTGGGGCCCAGAGATGACCCAGATCTTGGACCACTCTCCTCGTAGGCCGCTATACCGCCGCAGACATTGGGAGGTGGGCCGGGCGAGTGGGTGTTGAGGGAGCTGTCCTTGAGCTTTTCGCTGGTGGCTCCCACTTGCCCTGACGCAGGTGAGAACGGACGCCAACCCTTGCCAGCCCTTAAAGGGTTTCGGGAGGTCGGTATCGAGGCACATGGTGCGGCCTGGGTGTGCCCGGGTTAGTGGTGGTAGGAGGCTCTGTGGTATGCCACCCTAGCTGACAGCATCCATCTGCCATAGAAGTGGAGTTCCGGAAACCACTGCTGGTACGCACCACGTCTGTGCGACAGGTCCTTTGAGAGCCATGGGGAAGAGTGAACGTCAATGTATGCTGGTAAAACTGTCTCCAAAAGTGATACGCTATCGGCAAATATGCATAATCTGTATAGATAAAGCTCTAGTGACCTGAGCAAGCGAAAGGGACACCTGGGCGGATGTTATTAAATAGGCAAAGATACATTGTAGGGCCTGAGAGTCAACTGACAATCATGTGGTTGGAAATATATTCAGTTATTTTGTACTTATGCAGTGCTCACGTGGACTAAGATGAGTTACAACATGGGCTGAAACTTAAGCAACAGTACTGAGAATGCAAGGGTGAAGCTGGAGATCTGCTAGGCGGTGTCTGTCAAGTACATTTAACTCCAAACGCACCAGCAAACCAATATGTTGTATTATTCTGTGCTTCTGACAAAGATACAAAAAAACAGGCTGGGTATAGGGTTCAGTTGGCTAGAGTAAAACTGGAGGCCGGGAATGGGCTGAACAAAAACGACATGCACTCATTCTTTGTATAGGGACAGGCCTGTCATCTGAAATTAATAATTTAAAAGGGCCTTTCGCTATAGGCCAGCGAAGATTCCAGAGTTAGCAGAAATACAGGTAGAGGGCACGTCCCCACATAGAAAGCAAAGTAGTGATGAATGGAACGTATGGTGGATTTGTAGAGTGCTGCTTGTCACCGGTGAGGGTATCCAGGCGCTTAGTAGGTGAATGTAGGTGTGTTGTGAGGCTGGACCTGAGTACAGGCAATCTCAGTGGTCCCAAGAAGACTAATTGTAAAAAAAAAACAGGCCTTAAGCTTTTTGCAGAACTCAATAAGTGAGGAAGAGGCCCTGATGTGTTGGGGGAGGTCTTTCCAGGATTTGTGGATACGGGTTGTGTGTGCGCGAGTGATGCTGAGCAAAGTTGTCTGTTGGGTTGGTGGAAGGGAAGCCATGATTGAGTTGTGCGGTCCCGTGTTGTGTAGTGACTTGAACTCATGTGTGAGAAGTGTGAACTGGAAGCGCCTCTGGATGGGGAGCGAGTGTAGCTTTTGGGCAGTGGTGTGGTGCGGGTTAGGCATGGGAGTTCGAGGACGAGTCAATGGCGGCGTTTTAGATGGTGTGAAGATGGGTTGGGATGCCGGAATAACAAACATTACTAATAAAACATACTCAGCAAACTGTGCGATACGTAATAATCTTAGGAGGGTCCCCAACAGAGCAACCTTTAAGGTACATATCACGTTTGTTGTAATCTCCAGCCAAGTGCTTTCAACTACAGCACCACTCAAAACAGAGGCACAGTCTCATGGGGGAACTTGACTGTGTTGTTGTTTTTTTAAGGCTTGGCTGTTTGATTACAGGAAAACATTTATTTAAAGTTTTAAGCAGGACGTGTTGACTTACAGGAAATGTGGCTGTTTATGGTTCACGCCTGTCCTCTATTTAGATGGAAATTTGTCAACCGTGCAACAAACACGCCGACATATTTTAGACAAAAATGTGAAGACCGTGTTACTATTTGAGAAAAACTTTAAAGTTAACGGTAAATGCCCCTTCGAGTGACAAAATAAAACGAAAGGTGAGCGGGGGCTCCCTTTGAATTGCCCACAGTTATCAGGGTCTCCTCAGAGCGCTTTGGGTGGATTTTGGTGCTGAAAGGAGAGCTCCGGGCCTGAAGTCTTCCCAGGCAGAGGAGCTTCCTTGCCCATCCTATAGGGGGCATCGCATCGAGGCGTTAAGAATCTGATCATTGAACAGTTTGCCTCTCTGCTGAGACTCCCCACAGTGAAAGAGTATCCATATGTCATGCAATGGGCCGTGATATTTGAGGCCTTTCATTTTAGATTAGTAATCATTCATGTAGATTTGGGTGTTACCGGGACAAGGCTAGTCCAGATATGGGTTCCCTATGTTTTTTTAAGGACGATTTGGTTGCTAAGCTGTAATAGTCAGTGCTTGATAACCTGTAGTCTGACAGACACGCAGCATCGAGGAGACATTACTAACTTCTTCACCCCTCCCGCTAACCTTGGGGTCAGAACTTAACAATGATCAATTACATGTGACTATTAACGTCGAGAAAATGAACTACAGAGAATATGTTGAACCTTAGGGCACGTACTTTTGAGTGAGCGT
Source organism: Calotriton arnoldi (assembly GCA_963921515.1). Classification (NCBI taxonomy): domain Eukaryota; kingdom Metazoa; phylum Chordata; class Amphibia; order Caudata; family Salamandridae; genus Calotriton; species Calotriton arnoldi. The sequence goes on along the minus strand of CAWUFW010000403.1, from coordinate 3,330,562 downwards.
CGCAAGGAAGCCGAAGGGTTAAAGGTCTGCACATTATACTGATGTCCGAAGCACGTACATCTACTCAGAGAGCCTTCTTAGCGGGAGTGGAACCTTTGACCTGCAGACTAAAGCCATATTTTTGCAACGACAAGCAGAGCTACCTTATTGCAATTACAATTAATTCACATACAAATGCACATCTCCGCAGTACGCACATTAATCTTAGGGAGTGGTATGTGCTGTTTTACTATGTTTGGAACCCGTAAAGTGCAGGCCTCGTGCATATCTCTACTGCTAGCCCCTTGATAGATTAGCAGCAGTTGCACGAACCCCCTGAGCCATTTCACCAGTTGGAGCACGTACACTCCTGTGTAACCCGTTTTACGAGATGATCAAATGCGATAAATTTAACCCCCTCATGAGACGGCCATGGATTTCCTGGTTCAATGCATGCATTCAACTGACTCCTCGTGATTGGCTACCACCTACCCAGCACCCCGTTCCCTTACGTCCCCCTCCTTAAATTCAGCTCCACACATTTCCTTTCCACATTACATAATTCAACAACAAACCACATAATTCAACTCAACCACATGATTACACAACACACCACATGTATCCAATACACACCACGAAACTCTACATCATGCCACATAACTCAACAGCATACCACATAATTAAACTTCCCTCCACAACACAAAATACCAATCCACATATTTACACTCCATGCCACACAATCCCACTCTACATAATTCAAGTACACTCAATACCACATAATTACTATCCACATAATTCCACTGCACACCATGCCACATAATTCCTCTACACAAATCCACTCCACACCACACTATTCCACGCCACACAATTCTATCCAACTCACATAATTCCACCTCACACCACATACATCCACTCCATAAACATAAGTAAAAGGCATTGCCATTTACAATGCCAATAGCTCTAACTTAAAAAAAGCGAGACCTATTGCATTTCCAATGCTTTTTACTCTTGCCTTGCCCCCTACTTCCTTCCTTCCCCCTCACCATCTTTTGCTATCCTTTCCCAACTTTCTCTATCCTTTTTGCTCTTGCTTTTCCCCCTACTTCCTTCCTCGCCCTCACCATCTTTTGCTATTGCTTCCCACCAAACAGATGTGCACTCCCGGCTGCTCGGGCGAATTTATGGGCATCTCATCCAGACCACATCTGGAAAAATAGCAAGGAGAAATAGGGGATGGACAGACACTTTTGTTTTTTAGTGGCTAGCATTCATCCCTCATTTTTTATTAATATTCACACAAAAGGATGTTTGCACTCATCTGTGGGCAAACTAAAGCGTAATCCCAAGTAGTAATTGTAATGATTCATTATCAATATTTAGTCCGGTCTAAATAATAATAATGAATTAATACAATTACTACTTGCGATTACGTTTTGAGCCACAGATCATCCATCACTTGCTGTTGTTGATAGGAATCTTACAGTTCCTAAAACATTGGTACAACAGTGAAACAAAGCAGACGGGCTACCTAACCAGGCTCAGGCCCTCACAAGTTAAAGGTGGGAGTTACCTCTCAACCCCCACCAACAGCCCCCCATCTTTATTGTGCTTTAAAAAACGGAACATTCCAAAACCTGAATTTAGGAAACATATTGTAGGTTTGTATATCTGTGAATGCCTGTAAGACCATCTGGCATGGCATGATTGTTGTTTTCCACAAAGACTGGTTCTACTACGCAATAAGAAAACGAGCTTTTGCTATGCAATAGGTGTCGCATTTGCGAGAGTTTGAGCTATTGGCATTGTAAATACCAATGCCTTTTATTTCTGTATTTTAAAAACCTGCAAGCGGTGCGTAAACAGGCACTTTGTACTTGCAGTCGTTGCTTACGAGAAGCAACGCTGGCAGTAACTGCCTTTTTACTGCCAGCCTTCCTTTTCGTAGCAAGGACTATAAGTACAAAGGGCGTGTTTATGCACCGCATACAGCTTTTCGAAACACATAAATAAAAGGCATTGTCGTTTACAATGCCAATAGCTCAAACTTTAGTAATGCGAGACCTATTGCATTGTAAATGCTTGTTGGATTGGTGATGTATTCTTTACCCTGAACAATTTACAATCATGTGTATTATATCGCGGCTACATAGACTTTATCCATAATGTATCCTGCCCTGTGATTGATGTGTTCCATGGCCTCCATAAGCAAATTCTGTTAGAAACACACTGTATATAACGTTGTGATTACATTTCCACATAATGTGTGCTGCCACATGCAGACAGTGCTTCCTCCATATTTCATGAAGCATTTGTACATTGACATGTGTTTTCTCTTTTTCTAAATATTATCCTGAACAACTTATAACCATGTGTTTCACGTTGTTTTCATCCCCATATAATATGTTCTGCCCTGTAATTAATTTGTTCTATGGCCATTTTTATCGTTTTGCATATTTTCGATGCTTCTTTGTAAACATAATTTGTGTTTAACGCTTCGGCCTTATTTTCAAATTATGTGCGCTGCCATGTACAGACAGTATGTCTTCCCTTTAATTTGACTGCATTTACGTTTCATAATCTGCCACCTGTATGATTTCATGTCTAGTCACCGTTTTCTAATCATGAACATCACGTTATGGCTACATACGAGACTACCATGGCTAGGTCATCTAACGTGCGCCATAGATGCAGACAGTGTTTCTTTTCTTTCCTTTCAATTTCGAGTGGTTTTTATTTGTCAACAATCATGGTTTTTACAATGGGGTTATTTATAAATTCATTCCCGTAGTAAACGTGGACAGGGTCTTAATTTCAAATATGCTGCAAACCTACGATGTCATCCTCTGTTTTGACACTGGCTGTAAACTATCGATCTGTTTTCAGATCGGACGTGCCTTGCGTGCACGCTTTGACCGGGACCTATAAATCCCAGGCGGTTACCGTGAGACACTGTTAGCTGACCTCCAGTAGATGTCTCAGCAGCCAATAGATATGTCGTTACACGGCAGTTTTGAATATGTTTCCCTTAATGAGATTCAGACCCCCCAGGCTTTTTGGTTAGTAAGTGGCTTCAACAGTAACAGATTAATTTGTACCTCCAGTGCGTTTTGAGCATTTAACGTTGAATTATGCGCTAGACTCACGCTGCCACCACTTTTGATAGCACTTGCTGTAGGACCATGGCGGCCTCCCATTTCACTCTGATGTTCTAATTAATATAGGTATGTCGTTACACGGCCGTTTTGAATTTTTTTCACTCTTATGATTCCCCCTAATGAGATTCAGACCCCCCAGGCTTTTTGGTTAGTAAGTGGCTTTAACAGTAACAGATTAATTTGTACCTCCAGCGCGTTTTAAGCATTTAACGTTGTATAATTATGCACTAGACTCACGCTGCCATTACTCTTGATAGCACTTGCTGTAGGACCATGTAGACCCCCGCAGCAGCCTCCCAATTCACTCTGATGCTGCAATAGATTTAATTAATGCCTACCTCGAGTGGCATATTTTATTTTTGTTTAGTTAGTAAGCTTTTTTCATCACAGCCATCAATGGGACTGTACCAGCAGCTTTAGCAATTTATTACACTGTTCTCCGAGTAGCTGCATATTTGTAATTTAGGGACTACTTGATGCCAGCCGGCTCATGGTATTATCTAGTCCATTACCCAGATGATTTTTCTTTTTTCAGTCGGAGGTTACTGATCAACCTCGACGTACCGTTACCATCTTCGTAGAATCTTGAACATTCTGAGTAAATTCTCAGAGCCCTGGGCTCTGTCCTCCCCCCCCCCCACCCTTTTTTCACTTGTTTGATTTTGAGTCCTTGTTAAATGTCTGTCTATACCCATTTTCTTAGGAGCTCACAAGGCCTAGTTTTTTGAACCATCAGCCTGAAGCATTCTGGCTGTTTCTCTGGTAATTTATTAAATATATTTTTAATGACAGACTTTCATGTCTTCATTGTGTTACGCCACCGCAATAACACTATTCCATTTCTTTAGGTGCTTTTTAACCTCCTTCATCCCAGTCCTGAGGAAGAACCCATTCACAAGGCATCAAATCAGCTGTTTATTTCAGGGGTCGAAACGTTGACATTTTCCTTTTGTTCAGACACTGATGACAAAGATTTATTATTTGCATCGGATACCTCGTGTTATGTTTTACTATTTCCGTACTCGCCAGACATCTGGCTGGATAGGCTGTATATATTGATTATTGATGTCACATATGCACACTACCTTCCTTTTGCACTTCACTTTCACAATCCTTTTCATGCACTCATTACCCCCCCTTTTGACCAGTTTTTATAAATGTTTGATTTTGGCATACGTTGTTTATAATCTGGCTATAATGCAACTTTTGTGATGCAATAAAATCACAACCATTGATGGTAAATGACTAAAATGGTGGCGTTTAATTTTGATTAAAGTAATAATGTTTTTCTTGTGTTCGGTATAATATGGCCCTATAAGAGAGGCACTTGTGTTGGGCCCAGCTGGAGCTCAAAATAAGCATCCTTCCTCACCACATGCAGGTTATATCTCTGAAGGCAAAGTAGACAAAGTATGGGTGCCGCTGAATGTAGCCCTGCGTCGGCAAACTGCACCAGGAAACATTCCTTATTTTTTACCAGGGCCAGGCCAGATCTCAGATCCGCTCAGTAGTAACTGCTTGATCCAGGGTTCGGCTGGATTGCCTTCTTTCCCAGCACTAGCTACAAAAATATCGTACCCTAAATCTCTACTACAAAAATAACATGAAAGTAAGTATACATAGATAAGTATTTTTTTTTTTTTTACAGAGTTTTATATAGCGCGAACTTGACCCGAATCGGGTATCAGAGCGCTTTACATAGCACCAGTTGCATTACATGAGGACACATTCATTTTTGTTAGGCACGGCATGAAGTGATTTGCCCAAAATCACAGGATGTTCAGCGTCATTGCCAAGACTCTAACCCAGTTCTCCAGATTCGAGGTCGACCCTAGCCGTTAGGCCAACTCCTCTCCCCAAGGTTAGATTTACAATTCCTAAATCCACATTGGAGTACCTTAAAAAAAAAATATATATATATATATATATTTTCGTCTAGCTATACACATGTGGAGTCAAATATAGTGCATCCATATGTGATTACTTTCACCAGATTTTCATAGTCGATATCTGGCTATGACATATTAGTATCGCAATATTTAAAACTCATTATTCACGTAGTTTACCTTCTATCTAATAGTTAATTCTATCAGTAGCCTGATTTCTTTTATTCACTACTTGAAATGTTTTGCAGTTTGTATTTATTATATTTGCTCTATTTATCCATGTCTGGGTCTTAGGTTTTTTTAACCTCTTGACTGTATTGATCTGTGTATAAGAGCGCCTCTTACAGCACTTTAGAGTTTGGAGGACGGGTTACTCCACACAAACGTGACGGATATCCCATCCACCTTATCGCAAGTGCAATATATCATAGGCAACTTGTAATACATACAGGAAATCTGTCATGTTTGTGACCGAGTAGCCCATCCGCAAACTCCAAATCGGGCCCTAGGTGTTGAGGTTTGGCCAAATCACCAAAATAAGAGCCAAAGGGAGCCTTATATACACATTTTATAAGACAAAATAGCATTTGTAATTCTAAGCACTGACATTTTGGGTCATAAAGACTCCAACATTCATCAAAACAAAATGCCAACTCCACTACACACCAAACCCAATATACAAACCAAGTACACACACACACACCCACCTCCTCTCCACATCCTTAGGGCCTGATTAGGAGTCTGGCGGTTCACCGACCGCCAGACCTGCGGTGGTGCGGCGGCCTCCCGACCGCCCTATTGCGAATAGGGCAGTCGGACCGCCAATGTTCCCTGGCGGTGTTGCAGCAGTCAGGAGGCATCAGTATGCTTGGCGGGACTGCCATGGTCCCGCCAAGCATTATACAAGTTTCCTCTCCACCATGGTTTTCTTGGCAGGCTCTCCTCCATGAAATCCCTGGCAGAGAGGAAGCCAAGGGGGCCCTAAAGGGACCCCTTGTGCCTCTGCGTCATGGGGTGCATGCAGGGGGGCACAATATGTAACCCCCTGTGTGCATGCACCCCAGTTTCTGTATGGCATGAACTGTCCTTGCCGTGCAGGAACTGTTTTTGGCTTTCTCATTGCTGTGCCCATTTTCAGGGCACCGCCGTGGGAACGTCTAAAAAAAGCCAGCCAGACCATAGTTACACTTGTAATCTGGTGGACGACCCAACCACGTGGTTGTCACTGAGGCGGTGGGGCGGAGCCGGCGCCACACCGCCAAACTCGTAATCAGGCCCTAAGTCGCTTTCACTCTCTTTTACTCTCTGTCTTGCCATCCCCCCTTTAGCTGTAACACCTGAAAAGTAACTTACCTGTGATGCTAATGTGATTCCGATTCCAAAGATGGTACATAATAATATTAGGAAAAATGTAGGGAAGTCCTGCATCCAAGAGCAGCTGCCTATGCGCTGCCTGCCTTTTATCCCTGTGCTGCACACAAACCAGTCTCTCAAATCTCCGAAGACTTCAGAAGAATTAAATGAAAGCCTTCTCTCATTGCCATGTTAACATATAATCATACTGGTAGTTTGATCATTATAGATAATGAACAAGTGGGAATGATCAGAATAGTGATTTGTATTTAACAATGCAAGTTATTGTAATTAACTTGATATCTCACGCCCTGGATAATCCCTTATCAGTGCATTCAGATTTCTAATGCCTAAGCTATTCAGAAAACCCCTTCATTGCATAATGGTACAATAAATTTGTGCTATAAACATGGCCCTACACTACAGAAACTGTGAATTGGTCAAGGCTAAATTGATAACCATTCCTAATCACTTCTTACTTAAGGTACAGACCATTTTTAACTTGAAAATGTAAGAATTAATTTGGTGAAAATATTTGAATAATAGTGTTTGTCATTTGGAAAGAAATCGAGATCAAGAAATAATGAGTGAGTCTGTGCAAAAAGTATATGGGTACCATCGATGGAAAGAGAAAAATAAAAGAAAATGTTTTGATGAAAAAAACATTTTGCCTTAAAAAGATTTTTTTCTAAAAACAAGTTGTATTTACATTCTTATGTATATTGTCTTTCTTGTTATTTGTAGACTGTTTGTAGGTGTTACATATAGTGATATATGTGTTAGAATAACGGACGGAAGATAAAAAGTTGTAATATACTGAAAAAGGTAGCTAATGTAAATTCATCCCACTAACGCGTGGATGATCTGTTCTTCACAATCTGCCTGCACTGAACAATTGTGCATGACGAATTTGTTCATTATTGTACAGTGAGATATTGTGGTAGATGTGGATTATTTTAAAAATTTATTAATGTCTAACATTTTTTAATTCTTCTATGGTTATGTTCATTATGTCTTGTGATTTTTAGTATGTAAGTGTAGGTTTTTTATTGATGATATAGATTAATTTTTAATAGAATAGAACAAATTCATATATTTTCTATGCATGTTGTATTAGCAGGGCCAGATTGGGAACCCAAAGCAGCCCTGGCAATTTTGTAGGACCAGCCTCCCTCAACCCCCCCATGGGGGGTGAGGGGTGCAAGTGTACAGCACTGCTGCTTTTGTTACTGGGGGCCAATAGAGCAGCTCTGCTGCAAAAGTGGCCCCCAGTAACAAAAACCAGCCCCCACAGCTGCAAAATCGGCCCCCACCCTTCCAGCCTCCAGGGAAAAAGCCAGATGCCCGCTACGGCCAGTCCGGCCCTGGGTATTAGTATGAGTTTTGCACAAGACTCATGCAGTTGCTTTATGGACTGAGTGAATGAGTCACTGAATTGGATTCATATTTATATACACGTTTAAGTACTACCTGGGGGAGTGTTTGTGTTGATTTGGTTTATTAACCCAGTCCCCTTCCTTTGAGGGGTTGCTTTTGCTTATTGTGTGTATTCAAACAGTCAGTTATCCTGCACACAGCGGTGAACATGGAAGAGGCAAAATGTTAAATTAGTTTGGTTGCCGAATTTGCCATCAACCTAGAGGGGAGCTGCTTGTCAGACTCATACATGTAATAGCCAATAGCACACGACTCAAGATTTTCGGTGACATAATACAAGCACATGTTGAAAAATGTTGGTGATAAGGCCGAACCTTGATGGACAATGGAAGTGATGGTGGTAGTCCCTGCTGGGAGTGATTGGATAAGAAGGAGGTGAACCAGGCAAGTGCAATACCACTGGTGCCTGCAAAGAGTTCCAACCTTTTGAAAATAGTATGGTGGTCAATGTTATTGAATGCCGCCTAGAGGTCCAAAGGTATTTAGGCAAAGGAAGAGTCATATCTCAAAGATCTGAGAACCTCTTTTCTGATATTTCGTAAAGTGGTTTTAGTTCCTCTTCATGGTTACAAACCTGACTGGAAGTCATGGAGGAGGTCAAGTACTATTGGGTGGGAGGAACGTTGTCGAGAGACGAATTGAGGATTGGATCAGCTGATGAGGTAATGTTTCATTAGTACACTGATGAGTTGTAGCAGTGCTGGGAGGGCCAAGTTGACAACTTTGGCTTTGCATATGTCCCAGGTAGGGGTAGACTTCTTGAAGGACTGTCACATCCTCTTCAGAGGCTGCAGTAAACTCAGAGTGTAGCAGGGTAGTAGGGGGCCACTGGGCTGCTATGGACATGCCTTCTTAGAGCAGAAATATTGTTGGGAAAATAAGATAATGAGCTGCTACAAGGTTCATTGGAGGGAACAGAGAGGTTGGATGAAGAACTTGAAGTTACCATGTCTTGTAGATGTGGAATAGTTCTAGTTCTGTTGTTGAATTATAAGCATCAGTGATGCAGGATTTAGCATATTCCTTTTTCGCTCTAATCCGGGTTTGCTTGTAATCCCTTAAGTGTGCTCTGCATGCCACCTGGTCTGAAGGAAATTTCAATTTAACCATGCACTTTTCCAGAGCTCTGTCTTTGAGTTTCAGAAGAAGGATATTTCTAGTGAACCACCTATTGGATTCAATTAAGACCCTCTTTTGTCTGGAGACAGGGAGTGCAATGTCTTATTGAGGTGAGCAAGGAGGTCACCTGGGGACTCATAATGGGTACTATTGACATCTTTTAAAATTTGGGAGAAATTACCTGGTTTTAGGTTGTTCAAATTCCTTGTTGAGTTTGGGATTTGAAGGGATTTATTCCTAAGCTCATTGGCAATGAAGAAGTTAATGAAGCAAAAATTAGACAAGAGCTTAGAAAGTGGAAGTCAGAGATGGTAGAGAAGAGCATATCTAGGCAGTGACCAACTATATGGAACATTAAAACTTTTGGAGAAGCCAAAGATACGCAAATCTCCAACAATGCTTTTACTGTAAATAGGTGATATGACATCGGCCCGGATATTCAGGCTGCCGATTATTCAGGCATAACAGGAGATAGAAATGTGTAGGGCAAGGTCAAGGAGGTAGGAGGGAAGGAAGATAAGAATTTTGTGGGAGAAAGCTGGTAGATTACTGTGAATGTTATAGATGACCACTTTGCAAAGCAGATGCTCGAAGGATTCAAATGAAGGACTGGTTATCTCCATAATAGATACTCGTATATGGTGGCTAAGGGTCACTCTACCCTTTCTGCCCCTCTTCCTGTTTTCCATTGAAACATTATATTTAAGAGGGAGGGTATGAGGTATGTTAAGTAGAGAGGTGTCACAGAACCAAGTTTTGATGATGGGCACTAAATTAAGAAAAGGGTAGGTTGTGACGTCATGGATGTCAAAAGCATTCTTCATGGTAGACCTCACGTTAAGAGAGGGCTCCAGAGAGGGCATTGGCGGGGGAGGTACGGAGTGGAAATATTTAGATTGAGGGTGGTAGAGTAAGGAATAGAGAAGGGGAAGATTTAGGGTTAATGGAGGGTGACGTAATTGGGAGTGCTAAAGTGCTGAGGAGGGGAGGAGCTGGGAAGAGAGTGGGAGGGTGGCCGTGTTGATGTTAACATAGCAATGGGTCTTTTCCTTCAAGTATAGGTATCAATATTTCGATTTTAGAAGGATTGGCTGAGTACCTTGAATCAGGATCTTGCCTATGTTGTAGACGGTGATGGTCAGGGTCCTTTGAAATAAATTACAGGAAGAAACCAGTTTCCCCCTCCAAGTATGGTAGGGATTGACATGGTGGATTAAAAAAGTTGGATGTCATAGTCTAGATGTTGGTATCAGGGGTATATAGTGTTGTGTAGTTCCTATAAATCTATATAGGATCTGCGCGTTTAGACAACATAAACTGTGAGATCATTGTTCAGACTGATTCAAGACACCCCCACCGGATATGTTCGCCTGTATACCAGCTAGCTCAAAGTGCCACTATGAACTCCTCTCATCAAGGAGAAAATAGTTTCGGGCAACTCTCAAAAATGACAACCTTGATCCCTCAGGGATCGTGGAAACAGTACAGTACTTTTTGCTCAGTCATTCGTGCTCACTTTGTCTCAGAGAGATACACAGGATAGACGATGGGGACATCTTCAAAAAGCATTTATTGAGCCAGCGTCATTCTAGTGTAAAATATGTGTGCTGCAACAACAATGTGACAGAAACAGATATAAATGATTATAAGCACCAAAAGAGTAAATGGATGGTAGATTTCTACCATAGTACTAAACCAATAGATATATGCATGTATATAGATACTTGACAATACAAATACGTCCTCCTATGATGCAACCCTAACTAGATGTACCTAGCATGTATGTAGGTGTAGAGCCAAGAATTCCCCTAGGATGAAGCCAAACCCATTACCTGAAGTGAGAAACTGTAGGACCCCGTCTTGGTCTCGAGATGGACACCCCGCAAGGGATGTCAGACCACTGCTTGCTGGAGTGTCTGCGTGCAGGAATCTCAGCGTCACACGTCAGTGTGTCAGCATGGAAGCCTTTCTCCTCTGTCTGCCTCAGCAAAGATATGGTGTTTATATACCCAAAAATGTACCCTCAGGGGTTCTACCTTGCTGTGTCCTGTCAGCCGCGGATGACGAAAAGAATGACCCTTATACATAGTTATTGTGCAGAAGATGGTAATCTGCTGTGATTCTGAGAATCCCTATGCATAATAAATTAGGCTAGTTTTCTGGGAAAACCAAACAACATTTATGCAGCACCTAACTAGGTAGAAGGTCAATACCAAAAACAGTTATGTAGTACAATGGCAGGGAAAATGTAGGTGAAAGGTTAGGTGACTACCCAAGCCTATATTGGGGCACAGTACAAATCACCCACTCCTCATCCGACCGGACGATATACTTCTAAAAAATCATAAAACATTGTTAAAATGTTCAGAATAAATTTTGTTTTAAAAACCTATAAAAATGCCTAAAAACTCTACAAGTTCTTTATATATGTTAGAAAGCTCTATAAGTCCTTTAAAACATGTCCATATATATAGTTTGAGCAACTGCGAGTGTCTGAAAGTCATGATGCTCAGTAAGAGTAAAAGAGAAGAACATATTTTTTGTTTAAAATTCCAATTTTGGTTGTTTTGGAAAAAGGCTGAATTCTTCCCAGCACACGGACAGCCAAATGTTTGTGTCCTGCGTGGGAGACTCAACACCACTGTTGCTTGCCTTCATAGACAACGGTCCCTGTAACACCTCACAGATCAGGTCAATCAAGCAAAGATGATCTTCTTCAGTTCCCACAGCCTATTCTGGGAAGCATCCCGTGGTGGCTCTAAGAATGCCAATATCAACATGGGAATACGCTGGGGACACTGCAGTACGTGGGCCTTTAACGGGTCCAGTGATATATCCACGTCTGGTGGCGCAACCGATGGAAGTGTTAGACAGAGATCCAACACGCATTCTTGTCTGCAGAACAAGCAGCGGAGGACAGGCAAAACACAGTCAATCCAGACTGGTCGGAATGATAGGATCCAATACTCGCTTAGCTCCTGAAGTTGAGGTGTGCCCTAATGGAGTACCATGCGATCACGGTAACGTCGCTCCAGGAGCATTTTTTCCGTCTCCTTGGTGACTGGGACGTCCAGAAACATTAAAATCAGGATTCCCACTACCAGTAGCAGGATTAGCGGAAACCCTCCAAAAATGCTTCGAAAAACAGAGTGTATAAAAGCTGGAATCACTCCGAAGACTGTCTGAAAGGTTCTTAACAGTCCAGAACCTATCGTCTTAAATAAGTGTACTATACCCTTCGTATCAGACATGTTAAAGATACTCTGTACCATTTCTCCTAAATGGAAAGGGCAATTAGTTTGTACCAGTGCCTGTATCTCAGCTGATGACCTTGCAACCTGAAGATCAAAAGTCTCTCAGGCTGAGGTTAAGGGCACAACTTTCTGTAAAAGATTGGCTTTCATTCGGCTCAGAGTACCAAACCATATAAAGGAAGCATTCAACGAAGGCCATAATGGTGCCTCCCTGACTGTGTGGGTCAGTGGAAACAACACTTGCATACAACAAGTAACCCTGGAACTCACTGTGTCTAGATATGCGATGCCTGGAAGCATCCCGCAACAACCTTTATCATTCAGCATTAAGTAACTCCCATTCGAGAGCAGCCTGAACACTGGGTTAATCACTGCAGCTAGGGACCCTTTCAAATGACAGGATAAGTTTGCAACTGAACCAGTACAGGCCCCATGAAGCATAATATCCTGGCAAATGAGAGATCCACTCAATGAATTCTCGCAGTCTGTACCACTGAGAAACACTTCAGTGTCCCCATTCCTGCATCTAAATCTGTATGGTAATTCCCAAGATTCATGGATGAATTTCCTACCCATTGCTTTATACCTGCCTTCCTGGTGGTGTTCTAGGCAATACTGAAACTGGAAAGTCTTTATTGGCAATGTTATATGGCCATGAATTAACCATTCTGTGGACGGTGACTCTGCCACGGGGAAAGGTAATTGATCCAATTTTTGAATGTGCAGCATTGTATATTTAGCATCTTTGTGCCATTGTTGTCTGATTTTCAGTCAAATTATATGCAGAGAACAGAGACGTGCTGTTGATATACCACCAGGGCACATAACCTGAGCGCAAGGATTGTAGCGTCCAGCTTAATGACATAATAGAACGTAACTGCGATTGCCCATGTTATAGAATGCACAAGTCCTGTTCCAGTATATCTATTGCAGAAGATACAATGTTGCCCAGTGAATAAAACTAGATGTTAGTGTGGTCATACCATTATCAACCACTGTCAAGGCCTTTTCTAGTTAATTCTGTCAATTTCATGAAGTCTCTCTGCAGCTTCCTGTTGAGGTATTTTCCAAATTTCATTGTAAATGACATATAAGAAGCATTTACTACGTGGCTTTTGGGGACCTAGCAAAAAATCCCTTAAATCCATGTCTTCTGAGAGTAAGGAGAAGTATTGTTTCACCTGGGACAGTGTCGAGGTTTTTAGCCATTCGAGGCATAACTTCCCAACACTGTATGATGTCACCACCCACAGATGTTCTCGTTGTACATAGCTTAAGTCAGGCCTATGAATACTAAACCCTTGGGTGGTACCCTTGAATCTTGACTGACACCTAATTATGTCGATAGGCCAAACCAACCATCCCTTCCAATTGGGGTCTGTCGAATTATATGAAGTGCCCTGCATGATGTCATCTAGTGTACCTTCACCATTTTCTGTATAATTTTGCCAACCCTCGAAGTGTGAAAGCGAGGGAATACAAGTTGTGTTCAAGTCCTTAATCTTGGCTAACCCAAGACAGGAAGTCTGTTGCACAGTGTCGTTCAAGAAGATAATGTGTTGTTGCATCATGCATGCTCTAAACAGTGCCTCGGTTCCCTCAACATGCCATTCCTTAGTACCCCAGACTGATTTTATGTCTATAGTGTCTTTCCATAAGTCGAAACCCTGTACAGACTGTTGGGCAATAAAGGATGCAGAGTATATCTGTTTCGTGTTAGTGAGCATAATTTTCTTTGCAGGTGTAGGTGCAACCTTATAGTAAAACGAGCATGGATCTGATGTATGTATTAAACCCAGACAAATAAGCAAACTTCTGTGCAAACGTGTTTGAACTACCTTTTGGCGGTGTTGGGCAATGTTCCCATTGGTGATATGTGAAAACATTTTGTGGTGCACTTGTTTTATGCAGAAAATGATGACCATAGTGTTGGTAACAATACATGGTGTCAAAATCCGACGAATCATCAAACATTTCATTTTTCAAAAATGCTGCAGACAGTTCTAAATCAGACAGCATACTATTTACAGTTTCAAAATCCCAATCATCAGAGAATGTACTGGAGGTGATGATATCATTCAAAGAAATTTTAAATACATGTGGTATTTTCGAAAGTTCAGTGGGACCAAGTACATCATATGAAACTCTGTCCCAAACTATTCTGTCAGGAACTTGAACTGCTGTAATGTTCACATAGGACAGGTCTCTCTGTTCACGATGAGATGACGTATGAAGTTTTAGTACCAAGTTCACATGTGATATTGCGGAGCATTCTGGGAGATAGTGTCCATTCACGAGTAAGAAAAAGACAGACACTAAACCTATCCAGAAGAGTAGGAACAGTATTCCAGTTGCTATCCAGAGCTGTAGCCATGATGAGAATAGGTATTTTTTTTGTCAGCCAAAGGTAGAAATCATGAAGTTCTTTTTTGCGGGAAACTGGAGCTGGCAGTGACTCAGATTCACTTGGACCCAGAGAAAAATTGTCAAAATTGATGAAGTAGCCAGATGCAGTCCGATCTATATTTGGCAGCTCAGCAGGTTTTGTTGAACTTGCAGATGTCTCCTGTAGAGGCATATTGATGTAGATGTCGGTGGTAGGTCGAATTGATATCTGTGTTTCATTTGTGTTTTGTTGCTGTTCAATTGCAATAGGAACGAGTTCCATTTCATTGTTGGTAACTCCATTACTTCGTATAGAAGACTCTTCAAATGTTATCAGTCTTTCTGTCTGAACGTCCTGTACGGTAGCAAGAGGAGAGCGGCAGCTACCCAGGAGCCCATGTGGTCTTCTATTCAGGATCGGTCACATAGTGTGGTTTGATCAGATCAATGGAGACGAATCTCTTTTCTTTTTTGCTGGCAAGAGGCGTAAGAAGTACTGTTCTTGTTCCTTCGACAGCCAGGACAGGTACAGCCTTTCTGTAGGATGGCCCAAATTCTTTCTTGTCCACAATCTTTTCTCTGACCAGGTCCCCGACTCTTGGGACCCAGGCAGGTCTTGTCGTTACTGATTTAACTTCCCCAGTGGCGGTGCGTTTTACTTGGACATTGCTATGTAGTGTAGTTCCTACAAAACAGCCAAACGATTACCGATATCAAACGGTTTTTCATCCGCCACTGTGCTGTCACAATCGAGGTAAGGTACCCACATTCTCGTCCCAAGTAGGACCTTGTAAGGAGTACGTCCTCCTAGGGAACCTCTTGGCATGTTATTAAGTGCCCTCTGGACCACATATAGGTGATTGACCCAACTGCCACCCGAGCCTAATACCCTTGCTATTAAAGATTGCTTTACGTCCCGGTTTTTCCTCTCCACTACAGAATTTCCCTTGGGATGGTACGGAGAGGAGTACCGCAATGCAACACCCAAACTTCCCATAGCTTCCTTGTAAACCTGAGAGCTAAACGCAGGGCCATGGTCAGAATGTAATGAACGAACTGCGTATGTCCCTATGAAGAGTCGCAAATCTTTTATAACAGTTCGGGCATCAGCCAAGCGCTGAGGCAAAACGCACAGGAATCTAGAGCACGAATCCACTGCCACCAAGATGAAATTGTAAGCCCCATCAGATTGTAAGGGGCTGCAGTGGTCCAAATAGACACATGTGAGAGGTCTGTCTGATATCAGTAGTGGTGTTTGCGGTGGACGTGCTACGGTTGAACCCTTCATCTGCTGACAGATGTTGCACTTAAGGACAAATGCTTTTGTCTATTTCGGTAAACCTGGTCACCAATAACGTTGTTTCAGTAGTGAAACAGTCGCACTAATCCCTGCGTGTGCTGAACCCAGATCCTCATGTGCAGCCAAAATTAAACCTAATCTGCGATCCATGTCTGGTATTACTCTATCCCTCACTCCTGGAATTTGAGCATACGGAATGTTTTGCACATCTAACTTGTAGGAGTACTTGAGTGGAAAACGTTTTGGAACGGCTGTGCTGTTTTTGCGTGAAGAAATGACAGCTACCATTATGTCTCCGTATATCCTTGTTTTTGATCGAGTGATTGCAGCTACAGTAGCAGTATGCACGGTCGCCTTGGCGGCCTCATCAGCCAATGAATTCCCTTCAACGTGAACCCCATCACGTTGATGACTCAGCGTGTGTATCACGTGAGCTCTTTGCAAGTATATTTTCAGTTCTGCCACTTGTTCCCAAAGGAATTTGTGCTTTATTGTGCAACCTTTTGAGTCTTTAAACCCATTCTGACCCCAGTAGTGAAGATATTCATTGTAAGACTGGACACAGTAAAATGAATCGCACACTATCAGTGTGGGGAATTCCCGATCCATATTTATTAGTGCCAGTAATAGGGATTTTAATTCTGCCAGCTGTGCCGTCTCCTACAGACTGCGTGTTTGTACTGCTAGGATGGAACTTGCCTTCCTGCATACGTCCCTTTACAATTGCACAAGCCGCGCTGTATTGCTGTTTGCTTCCTATGGCAGGCTGAGCAGAACCATCAGTGTAAATAATATAACTATGGGAAAACAAACACCTGGGCACGGTGGTTTTAGACAAAAAGCAGGCACATTAATACCAAACATACATCAAAATAACATTGTTTTGAAACCCACACACAAAAGGTATGGTGTATACTTCGTTTATTTTTTCACTTTTTTTTCGATTTAGAATGTATACTTTTAAAAAAAAAAATTACAAAAATATATGTCCAAATATTAACAAGTAGTCTTGCAAGAGGTGAAGCCCAAAGACTAATACGGACGAAATTAAGGAGGAGTGGAAACCGATTGCAAGCTCTTGGGTACTTCTACCTCTTCCTCAACTGATTGTGCGAACAAGCCCTACAAAACAAAGATAACTAAACCAGCACTATTAGGACTGAAGGTTGTTTACCTATTTGGACACACTGGTATTAAGTATCCTGGACGCTTGGTCCCAGTCTGTGGGCCAACCCTATTAATACGGGAGAGTGGCCCAATTATTGTTGCTCACACACAGACATCCTGTCACGATAGGAAACCATTCGAAATAGAGCTATCCACCTCTGAAGATCAAATTAAAGCCGATAAGCAACAAAAAATCAGCAACTGAAAGATCTGCCACCTATCAGAAGACCAGAGCTGTGCAACTTTTGTAAATATTTTTAAGTAACAACTGTGACGGAGTCCTGACGAAGGCCTATGCCGAAAACGCGCGTAATATGTCAACAAGCCGCCAGTCTCCTCATATTATTATAATGATGGATGGTCTATAAAATTAATTATGACTAGTTGGTCAACAAACTGCCAATCACTTGATTATTAACTTGATTCATGTTTTTCAATAATATTGCTTATATGATTATAGATACTATGTAAATGTTTTTGAAAGTAACAAAGAGAAATATGACAATTGTGAGTTTTTGGACATTGATTTCCAGAATGTAAAGAAAATGTTTATCAATTTAAACAAAAAGATAAAGACATTCTGTGAGTTGTTCAAAACTACTTGTTAATATTTGGACATATATTTTTGTAATTTTTTAAAAAAAAGTATACATTCTAAATAGAAAGAAAAGTGAAAAACTAAACGAAGTATACACCATATCTTTTGTGTGTGGGTTTCAAAACAATGATATTTTGATGTATGTTTGGTATTAATGTGCCTGCTTTTTGTCTAAAACCACCGTGCCCAGGTGTTTGTTTTCCCATAGTTGTAATTCCCTGTTAGGGCAAATTTATCCCAGATTCAGGGGCCCCGTCTCTTTTCAAAATTAGTGTAAATAATATATTCATACTGATCTAGAGGCATTACTACATTCGGGAGAGGATATTCTTGTTCATATTGCTGGAATGCTTGTGTTTTTAATGTAGAATACAATTTGTAGTCTACATCTGTTGCAGTGAGAGAATTAGCCCATTGTATCCATCGAGGATGTATAGCTTTAGCATTTGGAATGCTTGCCTTTGTAACAGCCTCTAAGGCTGGTACTGGAGTTACGATAATTATTTGTTTTCCCTGAGCCAGTGCGCTTTCTTTCACTACTGCTGTCAGAATTTTTACTGTAGAAGCAAAACGCATTTCAGCGTTTGTGTACACGTGTGATTTGTATTTAATGGGTACAGTCTCGCCATCATTGAAGGTTAGGTAGGTGTACCCTGATTGACCCACGATTACTCGGATCACCAAATTTATGGTATTTTCACATGTGTGTAAGTGTTTAGAAACTATCATGTCAGCTTGTAATGAACGTAGGATGTCAGTGTGTTCTTGTGTCAAGTCGAACTGAAAAATCAGGTATTTTTTTAATTTTTATTTTTTATTGATGTTGTAAACATACAAAAAAAATTGGAGCATCATACATAAACAGAAGAAAAAAAGAACATAGCTAGCACATTCATTTCAGATAGTTAGGATCAACCTTTTAAAGACAAAATAACAAAAAGAAGAGAAAACATCCCTAATCCCAAAAAAGCGAAACTAAAAAAAAAAAGAAAAAAAAAACCAGGGTGTAAAAAAATTAATATATTTACATATAGATCATCAAGTCCAAATGAAGATACCCGTGCTGGGGTCCATTGTTACCAAACTTATTGTAACCAATCTGTTATGGGAGCCCATAATTTTTGTCCCCTTTCTCGTCTACTGCGACCCTTTAGCCGATACACTGAAGATTCCAAATTGTATACAGCTAATAGGCGAGAGCGCCAACTACAGAAAGTGGGGGGATCTGAGTTAAGCCAGCTAGATGTGATACAGAGTCTTGTGAATGAAAAAAAGATAGGAGACACCCCACTAGTAAGAGGAAGGAAGGGGTAACATCAGCAAATAAACACAAACAATCCCTGCTCTTATTTAACATTCAACTCTATTGATCATGTGTGGAACAGCATAAACTGAGGAATTACACTATATCAATCTAAATAGGTGCATTACAATTATGTAATAAAAACACTATAATTGGAAAAAGGTTTCAGTCTTAAAACATGAGAAAAGTTTTATATAGATAAAATCATGTCATACTTCATTAAAACAATTTCATTAAAAATCATCATATCAATAATCAACAATGTTAAAAAAGAAGATACATAAATATTCATAGGCAAGAAAACTAAAAACGGTCGACGCGGCGTTTCGGTGAGATCACTTCTCCACCTTCTTCAGGACTTAGTTTTCTACAAATTAATTATAAACATGAAACAAAAATAAGCCATACATACATATCTTTTAAACAATTTATCCACAAAGCATGTATCTAAGAACTGAAACTAGAGTAACCTATTTCAATATTGGTACCCACAATTAATGCCTCCTATATTGTTTATATCCACAATAGGTCTTTAACCCAGATACAATCATACCGCTAACTGTTTACTACAGATATAATGTCACCCATGTTATAATGCAGTCCTATTCTCAACACATGATCCGTAATTACTATTTGGAAAAAAAACTTTATTGTAAACATGCATATTCTAACGAGTTTCATTTTTTATAAACACTCTGAAGTTATAATGAACGAGCGTTATTCGTATGTCATGATTAAATGTCCCATACAATAATAGCTAGAGACCTTGTGGGACACCAACCCATGCTTGCATGTATATATAGCTTTGTCCAATAACCTCAATATCTCACATATTCAAGCATACCTTCATGTGTGATTAGATCATCACTATATTCGTTGGAGCCCCCGTATTATAATTAGATTTGGCAAAACCTTCAAAAAAAATTTAATAAAAACCAACGTCATATATAAGCATCTTTAGTTTGATAAATGTATTATACCCAGGGTTTTACGTAATGGGCTTACCAATGATGAATTATGGTTGCTGAATAACACAATCTTGGGCTGTTATGGACCAGGAAAGTGGTGTACAGTAATATTGAACAGAGGGTGTTACTGCTCCACTTCGTATATTTCCCAATACATGGACCGTGTCTGGTTTGTTCTAAACAAATGGAAACCAGAAGGAAATGTTATGGTTTTCAGTTCTGTGCGGTATTATATTAATCATTAGTATTCCACCGCCGGTCTATGCCTATACTAACCTAATATAAATCTCATCCTGTCCTTTCCTATTCACATAAAATGAAAAACTAGTTTAGCAT
The DNA here is from genome assembly GCA_963921515.1 of Calotriton arnoldi. Taxonomy (NCBI): domain Eukaryota; kingdom Metazoa; phylum Chordata; class Amphibia; order Caudata; family Salamandridae; genus Calotriton; species Calotriton arnoldi. Next base: position 3,310,322 of record CAWUFW010000403.1, on the reverse strand, counting down.
AGCCCTTATCAAATGGGGTAGAATGACTTCGTCAACTACGCTACATGATCCTTTGCTATGTACATAAGGACTGCAGTTACTTCAGTACTAATTCTGTTTTAAGGATATCTTATGCGATCTAAAAAATATATATATTATTATTTTTATCAAAGACAAAATCACAGCTTCTAAAAGATATATTTACAACTCTTATACCATAAAGCAAGGATCTTTTCTTAAGATGACTATTTAGAACTATGGCTACCTTCACGCTAATGTATTAGCGTTATATCGTTCCGACAACTCAATGTCAGAGATCTTACCGCAGAGTATTACATCGGCCTCCCTGCTCCAACGATACTACTTCCGGATTGATTTCCGAAGTTGTAAAGACCTGGAGGCGTTTAAATACAACCTCCCGCTTTATCACGTGATTTTGTGTAGATCAATTTGCACTGAGATTTTTAAATATAAATTCACGAAGGTATTAATAAAACACCAAAGTTTAATACTACTAATAGGATTTTATTCATCTTTTTGTGTATGTTAACTAAAATTAAACGAAGCGGTCTAAAATCGCTACAGTGGCGGCCATATTGGAATGGTACCGTTAGACCGCTTTAACTGATCTAAATTCTAGAAATGACACCTACTGTACACATAACTGTCCACAGAGTATAAAATACAGAGTCTTGTAACAGCCATTGCTATAAAAATAAATCCGATGACAGCAGTCGACCAGCTTTCATCCATTCCACACCCAAGATCACCATTTCTGAAGTAATAGATATAGGAAAATGTAGGATCGAGGACAAAAAGATTTCCAAATCCTGATAGAATGTCACTAGCTGAGGGCAAGAATAAACATGTGCACCGTATCTGCCAGTGGCTCGCCACATCTATTACAAGAACCACCAACACTCCCACCCCATTTAGCTACTTTTCCCGGTGTATAATACAAATCAAAGATAGACATAAAGGGGCCGATTCCGATCTCGGCCGGTAGGGCTCCGAATCGGATTCAGCATAACCGGATCCGATTCGGAGCCCTATTTCCCGACCGATTCAGTACGCGCGTCCGGACGAGCGAGTACGATGCGAAATCACCGACTCGCTTAGGCGTCCCAACCGCTCCGACCGACTCGCTCCCGGGTCGAACCGCACCGACCAACTCGGCCTCGGACACGACTTCGCACCGCGCAATGGAGACGTTCCCGGCCGGGTAGGCACGATGCGCGCCACGAGCAGTCCGACCGACACGCGCCGTCCGGCTCGAAAGAGCAGTCGGAGCCGTACTTCGGGGGTCTGTGTCGGACCTCCTGTACGCGTAGCCACGCGAGTCGCACACAGGGGGACCCATGGGTCCCCCCTACCTGTGCGTGTACGGCGCGAGTCGCTTGCCGCGTACTCCACTGTAGGGGCGCCCTTGTTTGCCTCGCACCCATTGAGGCAATGGGAGCCCGCGTACGCGTTGTACGACCGGCTCCCATTGACTTCAATGGGAGTCCACCGACTCGAGTACGATAACATACGGACGCATCGTATTCGTTCGGTCGGGCTGCACGGGTCCGATTCGGTCGGAAATCTCTCCGGGTCCGGCTCGGTCGGAGAGATTTCCGCCCCGAATCGGAATCGGCCCCAAAGTGTTGACTCCGAAGACTCCCAGATAGTAGAGTCCAGCTGGCTACCCCAAGTGACTCCTCCAAATTAATCCCTTCCTTCCCGAATTTCCTTGCCCATTTATCATTCTGGTAAGCTAGATCATCAGGTAGGGATTCCAAAAGTGACTGATAGATCACACTTATGCGGGATTTTCGACAGATTGATTCGACTAATTGTAGTTTACCATACATTCCACCCTGACATTGCTTTTTCTTGTCCAGAAAGCTACGAATCTGAAGATATTTGAAAAATTCCCGCTTATCCAGGCCGTACTTCTCCTGCAAGAAAGCAAAGGAAGCCAATTGATCTCCCTGGCCCAGATCCCCAACCGTATTGATCCCCAAGTTACTCCATCTTTGAGTGATCCGATCTTGAAAAATTAGAGGTAATATCCGAATAGCAGAGAGGGGTGTATAGTTATTGATCCGATAAATTTTAAACATCTTACTAACCTTCCGCCAGACCATATACGCCGCTTGCGTTACTTTGAATCGAGTTTTTTATCCCCCAACCCAATTTCATAGATGGTTGGCTGACATGCTACTGAGCAACGTCTCCTATCCCCAGCCAGGAGTATCCCCATATGTTGTAGCATACAAGCCCAGTAATAGAACAGGAAATTGGGAATGGCCCAGCCCCCACGTATTCGAGGGAGAGGTAGCCATTTGGCCGCTCTCCTTGATCTGTGGTAGCTCCACATAAACCGAGAGCACATCCTCTCAATCTTGATAAACCACGTAGAGAACACCAGAGGAATAGTCCTGAAAAGATATAATATTTTAGGCAATACCATCATTTTAATAACATTACTCCGCCCATACATGGACAAGTGCAGGTGGTCCAATCTTTCGAGTTTACGATTAGTTACATCAATTATAGGGGCGATGTTAATAGCTGAGATTTGATCGACCTCTGCTATGAGTTTAATGCCCAGATACGTCACTGCTGAGACGATTGGGAGATCTGTAAGGAGCTCCCTGCCTGAATATAAAATCTGTGTTTTATCTACATTTAGCTTATATCCGGCATATCGACCATAACGTTTTGCCAACTCGATGACTGCCGGATATGCTGCCACTATATCCGCAGTGAGTATCGCAATGTCATCAGCATAAGCTAATACCTTATGTTCAAAACCATTTGCAATTATAGGTTGGATATTATTACACCGTTCGAGTTGCTGCAGAAAGGGGTCAATATATAACGAGAACAAGAGAGGGGAGCAGGGGCAACCCTGCCTGGTACCCCTACTGATATTGATCGCCTGAGACTCCTGACCGGAGATTCGAACCCCCGCTACAGGTGAGATATATAAAGCCTGGATTGCCTGAACAAATCCCTCCGCCATCCCCTTCCAGCGGAGGACGGACCACAGGAACCGCCAGGAGACCCTGTCAAACGCTTTTTCAGCATCCAACAGGATCATCCTGAGCGGAGACCCCGTGGCCCGCGCCCAGTCAAGAAGAGAAATGGCTCTCCGGACGTGATCAGTCGTATCCCGACCCGGAATAAACCCATGTTGTCGTAGGGAAACCAGTGGCACAATGACACCCGCCAATCTAGTCGCCAAGATCTTAGAATAGATCTTCGAGTCAGCATTAATGAGTGAAATAGGCCTATATGATGAAGGACTTAATACTGGTTTCCCTTTCTTTTTAAATACAACAATGGTAGTTTTTCTCCACGAATCGGGAATCTGACCTTTCTGTGCCGATTGAAATAAAGATATTAGATCTACCTTTAAGACACTTCGGAATGATCGAAAAAATTCCAGAGGGATCCCGTCCGGACCCACGGCTTTCCCGGCTGCAAGAGATATAATGGCTGTCTCTATTTCTTCCCATGAAATTGGGGCCTCAAGAAGTGTATTTTGAGCTGTTGTAACTTTAGTAGTGCAGAGATCCTGAAATACTCCCCCCTGAAGACTGGTCCCAACTGCCCTCCTGCCCTACGCTATCCTCTTCAGTATACAGCTGTTGATAAAAATCTTGGAACACTTTCAGGACCCCTGTTGGGGAATCATAGCTTATTCCGGACTGATCTTGTATCTTATCGATCCTGTGTGAAATCTCCCGCTGTTGCAATCGTTTGGCGAGTATTCTACCCGTATTTTTGCCCAATTCATATGCCTCGGTTCTAAATTGGGTATATTTGAGAGCAATCTCATCACTAAATTGCTGATGTATTTTGGACTTAATATTAGTGATAAGCAGCTGACATTCCGTAATGTCCTGTCCCAGATTAATCCTTGACATTAAGCGTACCTCTGCCAGCCTAAGGTGCTCTGTCCACCCTCGCAACTGCTCCCTCAGTGTCTTACGCTTATGTCCTGAAAAGTTAAGAGTCTCTCCCCGCACTGCCGCTTTAAATGCGACCCAGACCACACCATCTGGGGCCGACTTTCTATTAAATTCAAGAAATTCCACCATCCATTTAGCCATATACTGACAATAAGATTGATCTAATAGCAATTTACGTTCGAAAGTCCAGGGGCGTGGTAATATCAGAGAACCCCTACACGAAAATTCGGCTATTAAAGGATTATGGTCTGATATAATCCTGGGGGGTATACGGATGCTCATTTCCTCTGCTTTCTGACAGGAGGCAAAAACATAATCCAGCCTGACCATCTTATTGTGAGGGACTGAATAGAAAGTATAGCCCAAATCCATTCGTTTATGTCTATACCAAAGATCGATTAGCCCATGCTCCCTAACCAGCCCTTGTAAAGCCTTAAAAGTCAGAATTTTCCGCCCAGAATACTGAGAATAACTCATCAGATCAAAATTACTCTCCAAATGGATGTTAAAATCCCCGCAGAAAATTAGTGGTTGTGGCCACAGCGCAAGCTCCACACTCAAAGTTTAAGATATCCGGATCATCCAGATTAGATCCATAGGCTGAACATATTGTATAAGAAACATTATTAATTACAAATTCGACAATCACCCATCGACCAAATTGGTCCTCCTTAACTCTACGACAGATCCCCATCCCACGCCTAGCGAGTACAGCCACACCCCTTATAGTAGTACTCTGACGTGTAAATGCTACAAGATCTAACCCACATTCCTTCAATCAGTTACTCTTACTACACGGTATATGGGTTTCTTGGAGACACAGAATATCAATCTGCATAAGCTGTACACATTTAGCCAAAAATCCCTGTTTCCTCCTGTCATTCAGCCCACAGATATTCCAGGAACATAGTGAAATAACTCCCCTGCTAGCTGCCATTTAATGAATAATCGAGTTCCTCATTAGGCCTGAAGATTAGAAGCATCTCCAAGATTCTGTTGGTAGTAAAATATTTCGCTGAACCAATGTGCTCATAAAAAAATAGTGAATAAAATAATAACAACAACATCTGTATCCTCCTACCCCCAGCCCTCCCTCACCCTCACCACCCTCATCGCCAGACCACCCTACCCACCCCTCACCCACCAAATAGGGCATAGGGACTGTAAGTCCCAGGTGATGCTGAACTGAACCGCCCCCCCACCCAACTATCCACCCCCCCCTCCAGGAGCTAGACGATACATCTCTTTACTCAACAATAAAATTTCTCATCAGTTGATACCCAGCGAAACCCTCATATTGTACTCATAAGAGAAGAGGAAGGGGGAAAAAAGAGACTAGAAAAAAAGAAAGGGAAAAAACAAGAAAAAGAGAAGGCCACCGCACCCCATCAGACATACTATACTGAGTTCTGCCATCATAATGAAGATGAGAATTCCTTAGCCTGGATCTCAGATTGGAAATAGTGGGTTTTGCCCTGATAAACCACCTTTAATTTAGCAGGATTAAGGAGATAAACCTGTGCCCCCTTCGCCTGAAAGACTGGTATTAGTTGACGCAAAAGCCACCTCTTTTCGACAGTGGCCTGACAGAAGTCAGGCCTAACAAAGAAACTGCAGTCTTTCGCAACTCTTTTCCTGTCCGGCCTCGCCAAGTCATACAGTGCCTCCCTTGCCAAAAAGTTGTTCAAACAAATTAAGATAGCCCAAGGGCGGTTATCCACTTGGCTTGACCGTTGACGCTGATGAAAGGGAAACCGATGTGCCCGCTGGATTTGGACTTTCCAATCCCATTTCAGTTCTGGAAATGCCTCTTCAAATAGTTCAATTATAAACTGCCGGACATCTTCTGACTCTTTCCCTTCAGGGACACCAAGAATCCGCAGATTATTCCTCCTTGCTCTATTTTCCAAATCAGTAAGTTTCCAGACTGTATCATCTTTCATTACTTTAATAGTTTCCGTCAACTGCTTCTGTACAGCCAATTCGTCCTCTAACTGTGAGATCCGTGTCTCCGCTTCAGTAATTCTTACGGAAAAATCTGAGCATGTTTTCGCCATCCGGCGCATTGAGTTCTGCAGTTTGCGACATGCTCCTTGTGTCCTGGAGCTCTCTGCTCTGGTTTCAGCACGATGGGCCATAATACTCTGATAAATTGTAGCCAGTGTGATACCTTCAAAGCCATTCGCGCTATCATCAGTGACCGGTGGCATAGCCGGGGCTACTCCAAGTGTATTTTCATTGCCATTTAGCTGAGTAGAGAAAGAATAATCCCAAGTTAATGGACCAGTTGCGCCATGATCTGAAAGGGTGCCTGGCTCTTTCAGCTTGCGAACTGTACCGGTCTGAGTTGAGGCGCTAGCTTCTTCCTCCCACTGTAAGCTGCTATCATCGCTTTCCTGCGCAGCCCAATCCCTCCCAGTACCATCATCCCCTGATTGGCTGGAATGATCTGAAAGGGAGAAGAAGTTATCCACAGACTCCTCTTCTCGAAGTAATACGGGAATGGATTCCGGGAAGGCGGCGGCACTAGGAGAGACCACTGTAGCCAGCTTTGACTGATCCAGAGTCAAAGAAACTCCATCTCCCAGAATGCACTGGTCCTGTACTAGTGCTGACCCCTTCAGTTCACCGGATTCATCCGCTGACGTTGCCTGGAAAATTGCATCAGACCTGCCCCCACTGTCAGAGATTAGATCTCCAGCCCCTGCTACTCCAAGATCAGACTTGTAGAGGGTGCCACTTGTCTGCGGGGGTGCTGTCTGTTCACACACTGTTGATAGCCCAAGTAACAGCGCGGGAGCGGGATTCTTTCCACTTGTCTTTTCTACTGCCGGCAGGTCCTGCAACTTCTTAATTTTACCGGATTGTACTTTGAATAACGCGGGGACCGTCTGTCTCCCGCGGATCGAAACACTCCTTTTCTCCCGAGGATCGGGTGATCCCCCAGTTGCTGTTATCAGTTTACCGCCCCTGGGTCCACCTCCATCAGGGCTGACCCGAGTCTGCTCCGGCCTGGCAGGACTGTCGGAGGTTGCCGGTAGTCCCCGGGTTTTCCCAGCCTTGAAGGCCGCTTTGGGAGGCATCAGAGGGCTGTCGCTCCAAATTCCCAGGATCGCCAGGCGGAATGGAAGTGGAGCCGCCCTAATCCAAAACCAGGACCGCCAAATCATCAGCAGAATAGCGGAGCCAAACACTACTGGAGCCTGTTAAAGACGATGCCGGTAAGTCCGTTTTTTCCCACAGCTGACAGCCCGAAGGGGGAGAGAAGTTGGGAGAGGGCTGTGGTCCGCTCACTCGGCCATAGTCACGGCCGCCATCTTGCCCCCCGAAAAATCAGGTATGATTAAGTCGTAGAAAGGTTTTACTTTTTCTGCGTAATCCAAAATGTATGTTCTGCCAAAATTTAGGAATCCCAAAATGGACTGTACGTTTTTCAGAGTTTTAGGAGGTTGGAGCAGGGCACACTTTTCTAAAGTTAGCTGCTAGGCTTTTTCCTTCATTTGATAACTTGTATCCCAAAAATAGGACATTGAGGTGGGCAATTTTAGATTTTTTAAAGTTCAGTTTGTAGCCCTCAGAGGCAAATCCCAAAATGATGTTACTCACCCTGGTCATATGATCCAATAAATCATCATCCATCAGATAAATATCATCTACATAGGACAATGCCTCCTCATCAAAATTTTGAAGCAACTCTGTTACCCTAGCTGAGAACAACCCAGGGTTTTTCTTATACCCTTTGGGCAATCGACAGAATTGACCCTGGGAGCCTAAGGCTGAGAATGTTGTCAAATATCTTTTTTCAAGCGCTATATTTCGGCAGAAAAATCCATTTGAGATATCTAGTGTTGTTTTGTATTTTTTCCGCACAATGCTTTTATTAATGCGGCACTGTGTGCATTCTGTACTGCAAATGTCTTTGTGCATGTGTTAAAATGTCTGTAGTCTAAAACTAGATGATATGAATTGTCAGGCTTCATTACGGGAAACAAAGGATTATTGATTGGAGAGGTGCAATTCTCTATCACCCCCTGGTATTCAAGTTGATCTAAGATCTCCCTGACTTGTTTTTTCACATCTTGTTTTATTGGGTACTGTCTCTGTGGCGTTGGAGTAGTTTTTATGGGGATTACATGGTGAGGCGACTCAGCATCCCACCCTACATGGTTGCGATATAATGCGGGAGCAAGTGCTACTGCACACTCCTGCACATGTGAGTGTTTGAGTGACACTGAAATGAGGTCAGAAAAGGACGGTAAAATTATTGTTTCTCCCTTTGAGCACTCTATAATAATCTCAGGTGGCCAATCTTTTTCAGCCAAAAGGGTGTCGTAGCCATAAGTTAGGCTCTCCCAAAAAGAGACCTTTAATTTTTGTGGATTTGTCCCCCTCCATTTGGAGTGTTATCTCATGTAACCGATGTGGGACACTTACCCTTGTATCAGGTGTTAACACCGTGATATGTTCATTCAACACCGCTGTCACCAGAAATTCCATCAGGTTCTGGCGAGCTATTGTTGCTTCCGCTGCGCTGTCTAGAATTGTCAGAGCCCATTCCTTACTTTAAGACCTGCTACTTTCTTCTTTTTAGATTTAGGTTTATCTTCTTTTTTATATTTTAGTCTGAAGTACGATGTGTATCTCTGGACTTTGTTCTTTCTTTGGATCTGTGTTCTGACCATCCTTCCCTCTCTGAGTTTTTTGATGAACCCTGAAAGGAACGAGAGAAACGTGTATCAAAATCCTGATACCTGTCAGGTTTTTTAATGTTATCATGATTCCATGTTGAGGAGACCCACCCCTTGATTGTGATCTATTTTCTCTATTCTTTTGTTGTTTATTAACCCATTTATTTTTGGAAGAATCTGGTGCTTGCTTGGTGTTATCCTTTTCAGGACCACCCATGAGTTGAGGTTTTGTTGCTCTGGCTCCCAAATTATCTCTACCTAATTCGGCATATGTATCTTTGATAATTTTAGGTAGTTCACGCTCCTGTTGTATGGGAGTGAAATCCCTCAGGTGTTGGCATATTGCCACTGCTGCTGCCTCTCCTTTTATGTTTGCCAACATAATTGTTGATACCTGGGCAACATTTCCTAACAATTTCATCCCTAAGTTTAGAGCAGGTTCTGCTCCGTACTCATTCTGTATCTGTCTCAGTACATCTGGTATCACTGCTATTGAAGGGATACCATGAGTTCTGGTATATATGGCAGCTAAAACTGTACCCCAAGAGGTACAATCCTTTAACAGTGGAGCTATCCCCATTGGCAAGCAGATTGTTAGCATTCTGTGTTTTTCTTGAGGGCCTGTGTGTGGGAACACTGCCTCTAACTGTGATTTTCTGAGCTATCCAGAAGGGCATTTGCTCACATTTAGTGGGTGTTTTTCCCATAACTGCATTCAGTGTTTGTGGGGTGATTTTAGTTGCAGTCCCTTGAAGTTGACTTGCTGGTGTAACCCTTGTTGGTTGAAGTGTGAGAGTTCTCATAATGAACTGTTACATTTCTGTAAAGTTTTATTACTTCTTTATGTAGCGGACGTAAGTCTGCTACTGGCATTGTGTCAATGTCTGGATGTGGTGTGTAAGCCGCCTGGACCGGCCAAGTCGCTCCGTCTCTGCTGAGCCGACTAAGTCTCACTTTATCTGTTGTGTTTGGGAGGGTGCCTTTAAACCAGTTTTTGTGCTCCTGGTAGGTGAGTGGAACTTCAATGTCCTCATTTGGACAGTATTCTTCTGGTGTTTCATCTTCAGTGTATGAATGGAATGTATTTGTGCATGCATCTGCTGGTGGGAATTTGACCCACGAATAGAATACCTCTGTCCCGTATGACTCGTGTGCCTCAATCACGAGGACCTGGCCTGGCAGTTCGGTTGGTCTGGACTGTTCCCATGGGGCACAGGGTCAAGACTGATTTGCATATGGCTGGGTCCAAACTGGGGTGGCTGAGTGGGCAAAAGAACGATGGATTTAACCCAGATCTTTTGACTGGGGGAGAATGTTTGCATTGTCAGCATTCCGTCCATCATTTGTTTGCTGTAACACCTTTCTCCCTAAGTGGGATGGGTATGCCCAGACGTGGGTCCCTTGCTCACTGTGCCACTGGATTCAAGCTAGCCTGGCTGAAGAAGGGTGACATACCCTGAAACCGGTCCCAGGATGCTTGTTTCTGGTCCAGGGAGGACCTGAAATGAAATGAAATTTGTACTTGTAAAGCGCACTGTTACCCTAGGGTGTCCTGGCGCTGTACGCATACCGCTGTGGAACCCTTCCTGTCTTTTCCCTGTGAAATGTCCACTCCTGGGCACCCCCAAGGAGAAGCCAGGCATCCCAGCGCTGGTGGGGCCGTTGTGGAGATTAAGCAAGCTATTGCCCAGAGTTGCAGAGTGGGACCCATGATTAGAATAGGCACCGAGGCGAGAATTATCAGGTCCGAGGAAATTGAGCCCAAGACCCGCCGAGGCGGGAATTGAACCCTGGTCCCGGGCCAGATCTCTGCATCAGGGTCTGCCACTCTAACCATTGAGCCACACTTCTCCACCTGGCCTGGCAGTTCGGTCTGGACTGTTCCCATGGGGCACAGGGTCAAGACTGATTTGCATATGGCTGGGTCCAAACTGGGGTGGCGTAGTGGGCAAAAGAACGATGGATTTAACCCAGATCTTTTGACTGGGGGAGAATGTTTGCATTGTCAGCATTCCGTCCATCATTTGTTTGCTGTAACACCTTTCGCCCTAAGTGGGATGGGTATGCCCAGACGTGGGTCCCTTGCTCACTGTGCCACTGGATTCAAGCTAGCCTGGCTGAAGAAGGGTGACATACCCTGAAACCGGTCCCAGGATGCTTGTTTCTGGTCCAGGGAGGACCTGGCCTGGCAGTTCGGTCTGGACTGTTCCCATGGGGCACAGGGTCAAGACTGATTTGCATATGGCTGGGTCCAAACTGGGGTGGCGTAGTGGCAAAAGAACGATGGATTTAACCCAGATCTTTTGACTGGGGGAGAATGTTTGCATTGTCAGCATTCCGTCCATCATTTGTTTGCTGTAACAACAATCACGAAGGTAACAGTCCCGCCTAAAGCTGTGACTCCAAACTCTGCTAGTTTCAAAGTAAGTGCATTCCTGACATTTTCTGAAATGTTTATAGCACCTTCTTGCTCTCCAACCCCCACTGCATTTGCACGGAGTGCTGGCACAGTATTGTCCTCTTCGTCAGTCATTGTTGAAGGGGTTTCAAGGAAACTGAGATGGTTTTATGCACAATAGGGAAATATAATCCTTCAAGCTTGAATAAACCTACAGCCAATACATAGGATATGCCTACTCAGCTGTGGCGGATTTTATCCCTTCCCACCCCAGACGTCTCTGGGTATATGTGAGTAGGGGTCTCTGAGAAAGCAAGACTGAACTACTCAGATTTGACCGTTAAATAAGTACTAAAGCAACATTGGAAGCGCTATGTCGTGTAGTTCCTAAAAATCTATATAGGATCTGCGCATTTAGACAACATAAACTGTGGGATCGGTGTCCAGACTGATTCCAGACACCCCCACCGGATATGTTCGCCTGTATACCAGCTAGCTCATAGTGCCACTATGAACTCCTCTTACCAAGGAGAAAATAGTTTCGGGCAACTCTCTAACATGACAACCCTGATCCCTCAGGAATTGTGGAAACAGTACAGTACTTTTCGCTCAGTCATTCGTGCTCACTTTGTCTCCGAGAGATACACAGGATAGACAATGGGGACGTTTTCAATAAGCATTTATTGAGCTTGCGTCATTCTAGTGTAAAATATGTGTGCTGCAACAACCATAAGACAGAAACAGATATAAATGATTATAAGCACCAAAGGAGTAAATGGATGGTAGATTTGTCCATAGTGCTAAACCAATCGAAATATGCAGGTATATAGATACATGACAGTAAAAATATGTACTCCTACAACGCAACCCTAACTAGATGTACCTAAGTGTACCTAGCATGTAACTCAGTTCAGTTCATCATCTTTATTCGGTCAAAATATATTAGACCATAAAAGCACATTAAGCATAAATACACAAAATATAATACATAATACAGTACATTATCAGTCTCATTTCATTATCACATAAATACATATATATAATACAAGATACCAAGCACTCTCAAATCATATTTCATTTTAAAAAAACAGTTCATTCCATACCAGTCTAAAATTCATCTATACCTTATGTTAGCTTATGCCCGTTAAAAATTCTAAACATGTAATCATAGGTGAAAAATACAGGAGGGTAAAAACCTCAATTCTGGGTCCGCCACACAATCCTATTTCCACTCACTTACTTTATACTTATTAATAGAATTACATGTAGAAGACTATAAATTAATATTTTCGATATATAAAACGACACAATTCAATTTGCCCGCATGGTTCTTCTAGCCACTGTTACCAAATCTGACTGGATTATTTTTATCCTCTATCAGTATGTTTTTCCTGGCATCAAAAACACTCCATAAAAATGATAACATTCTTACACAGATATCGACAGTGGGTAGAGACTGTAAAAAGAGTTACGCCAGGCGACATTGAGTTAACGCAAGTGTTTTAAAAAGCTTAATATATGGTATTTCCTCCACTTTTTATAGAATTTACAAAAGAGAACAACATGCATTGTACTCTGTTGAGGAGCTATCACAGGGACATTTTAATAGATTTGAGGACCAACCATTTGGTTCGGAGAAGGTAACCATGCGATGAAAAATGTCCATTCTAAAACAAGTTAAAATATATCTATGCTTTTAATGTGGTACAATTCTCAGGTATAGTTGCATATCGTAGCTGGTTAAAATAAGCTGATTTCTTAAAACAGTGGGCTTTAACAATTCTGCAGACATCCTTATGTTCTCTAAATGTGTTAAACAGTCAGCTTTTAGATCTTTCCCGTTTATTTCAACTAGGCATTCGGGGTTAGTAAAATAGTCTGGATGCCCCAAATCCTGACAAAAGCACTCTATATATTTCAACCATGGGATTCGTGTGTATAGGGTTGATTTTAAACAGACCCTTATAATGGACCGATTTAGGGCGGTATTCTCAGACGACCATACTTTGTGCCACAACAGGATAGGTTGGATCTTAATTAAATCAGCGAGAAACAGTACACCCAGCTCTGCGGGGCACACAAACGTAGGGGCACTTTTGGTTGTAGCAAGTCAATACCTCAAAAACTCATTTTCCACTAGTTGCAGTGCTATACAATTTGCATACCCCCACATGCCAGCCCCATATACTGCTTTACTAACACATTTTGCCTTATAAATAGTAAGCATCTCTCGCGGGGGATTTGTACCTAATCTTATGGCAAATTTCCGTAAGGCTATGCAGGGCACTTCTGAAAAGCAGTGCCCTAGTCTTGATGGGATGGTTCCATGTGCCATCTTTATCAAATAAAACACCCAGGTACGAAAAAGTGTTGGTAAATTCTATACTGGAATCCAGGATTCTAATGGCGTGGCAGTTGCCAGTTTTCCTGCCGCACTTCATTATAAATGTCTTAGTTTGGTTCATGTGCAAATAAAGGTCCTGCATATAGTTGACGAAGTCATTAAGTACCGCCTGCATGGAAATTGGGGTGCGTGCCATCAAGATAGCATTGTCAGCATAGAGAAGGGCAGGCACAGGAAGATATCCCACCTGAGCAAGATCTTTCGGTTGCAGGGTCAGGGCAGTGCCTACATTATTTATATAGAGCGAGAATAGAAAGGGTGCAAAGATGCTGCTCTGCCTCACCCCTCTTTCTATGCTGAATGGCTGTGTACATTCGCCCCTACTCCCATATCTGATCCTGGCTTTCGTGCCAGAGTATAGATCCCTCCGAAAGGAAATCATTGCAGGGTCCACTCCCATATTAAACATAATTGCCCATAGCTTAGAATCCCAGGTACAAGTCTCCGCCTTTAATCTTAGTGTATTTCCCTACTAGCATACTCAAGTTAAGGCGCTGTTCAATAGTACCCACCCCAGTACGAAACCCGTATTGTATATCAGCCAAAACACCCCTATATTTGGCCCACTCTTGAAGTCTTTTCAAGATTATTCTACCCACTACTTTAACTAATGAATCGAGCAACGAAAACGGCCTATAACAGGCAGGATTATGCCGATCCCCTTTTTTGTAAATGGGTACTATTATAGATTCAGTCCATGTAGGGAGAAATTCTGAAATACAACAGGCCCTTAAAACAATGGTTAGGATGGGCCCCCACAAAAGAATATTAGATTTATACAAGTCCACAGGGGTGGCATCGGGCCAGGTGCTTTACCCCCTTTGCTAGAAGCTATTGCATCAGTCACTTCATCTAAGGTAAATGGAGTAATGCTGAGGGATTGTTCGAGATCTAGATTACCATTAGAGGTAGAAGCCCAAATAGAGTCAGGTTTAGGGATCTGTGCAGAATAGATGGCGGAAAAGTGTTTAATCCAGTCATCCTCAGGTATTGCAACCACGACCCCAAGTTTAGCATCCTCTCTCAACGGGGCAGAGTTTACTATCTTCCAAAATGCGTTATTGTCATTCTTGATGCTTGCTTCACATAACACAATCCAAGCCTCTTCCCTTAACCGAGTTTTCCGCTGATTCAGGGCCTGTCGATAAACAGATCTGCAATGCTGAGCCTCAGCTCTGCACCTAGGGTTTTTATGTAGTGCCTCTTTAAGCCTCTTATTTGCCTTAGTACATTGTATATCAAACCAGCCGTTTCTAGCTTTATTAATTTTTGTTGCTGATTGCAAATTCTCCTTCACAGCTTGACTAATGATTAAAAAGGCATTTATGATTTCCGTCGGTGTCATCCAGGCAGGTCTCAAAGGCTTCCCCCTTATTGCGAATTAATTTTCCCAGGAAACCCTCTAGGGTAAAATGGTGCCACCACAATGAAAAACCATTGAGGGTGGTTAACTCCAGCTCTCCACCAAGAGCCAGGCCAAGCCCAGGCTGTTTTCTGGTTAATAGTAGGGGTGGGCGGAATTTGCGTAGTCGCGCTACGCAAAGCTCCGCGAAATGGTAAAAAATCTCCGCGAGCACCCAAACGTTCCGCGAACACCCGGAATTGCTTGTTCCGCCCGTTCGCGATGCTTTTTTCCTGTTCGCGAACGCTGTTTGCGTGCTCGGGGAGAAATATCTCGCGAACACGCATTTTGAAAGCGCAAACAAGCAAAAAACTCTGCGAAGTCGCAGATCGTGGAATTTTGGGCAATTTCGCGTTCTCTGCGGAACGCGAAATTACCCAAATTCCGCGAGCGGAATGGAATTTACCGCCCATGCCTAGTTAATAGAGCTTTTGAGATTTGTACAGATTGCGGGTAATGATTACTTAATGGTATAGAGTGCATTTTAAAGTTAAAAACATGGGGGCTCAGATTGTTTGATGTTAAAACATAATCAATAATACTGTGATTATTTCTCCCATTAAAGGTGCACCTAAATGGAGCTGATGGGGATGAGATTTTGTTTGAAAATGATAAATCTAATACATAGATAAGTTCATTTAATTTATCTCCATAACAATTATGAGTAAAATGTGATTTACCCGAACCATCTAGGTTATTCATGCCACATACTTTCTCGGTGAGTGAGCTACACAATTGAATATTGAAGTCGCCTCCCCACACAATCCATAGCTTTTTCTTATTACTATTATCCAGCTTTTCCAAGTAATCATTTCATTTATGCAAATGTGTTATGATTTCACCACTTGGGGCGTTGTTATACAGATTAATCACTGCCAACCTGGCCGAGCCTGTACCTTCACATACAATCACTTGGTAGCAGGGGTTAGTTAGTTCTTTAACTGGATTTAAGATGGTAAGTAATTAGAAGCAAAAATGCATAAATCACCTTTAGATCTACCATGAGTGGTTGAAACGGCGGGGACATGAAATGTTCTGAATCCATTCATATGAACAGGTTCCTTCAACCAGGTCTCCTGGAGACAGATAAAGTTAAAGCCTTTTACGAAGTCTAACCACCCTGGGTTATTAATTTTGTTCCGGAGTCCTGCCATGTTCCAGAACAAAAAATACTATATTTTCATTAGAAGAATGGAAAGAATCCCCTGCACTAGTGATTGACTTTGAGTCTTTATTATACCTGACGGCATGCTGTAAAAAATCGACGCCAGGTTGAATACTTGGGCCAGTTGTTACTTAAGTCTGTCCCCCCCTTCCAGGATGATATGATACATTTGTCCACTCGTGTCTTCACTCGGTTCCCTCCCCATTCACCACTGGTGGTCAATCTATGTTATCAAGGTTTTCTATTTCCTGGTATCTATTAAAAGTTGGAACATTATAAAGTCGGTTGGTAAAAGATGGGGGAATGCTTGGAGGCATAGACCGATTAGAGGGCCCTAATGAGCCTGTTTGATAAAAGTAACCCAGAGAGAGTTCAGAGATCGTATTTGAAGTGTCGTGAGTGGGCCTAGTTCTATTTAGGACAGTCTCCACCAGTCTCAGTGTTTTAAAGGACAGAACTACGCAGTCTCCTGGTAGAGATTTCTGGGTCCTGCCCACCCATTTAATTTGTCTATCTTTAGATCTGCGAACAAGTGTTCGGTCAAACCCGATCTTACCCCTAACCAGTTTAGTGCCTTATTCTTGAGGGAAGTCCAAGATTCAAAAGTCTTGCGCTGTAGAGGAGGGACATTTGACAAGAGTATTACATATGGGGTGGTGGCCGGTGGGAGATCTGGAAACTCTGTTGGCTGTATTTGCAGAGCTTCTACGGGTATAATATTGACAAGCGAAAGCAGGGCTCTATCGAATTTGTTCCCTTCGTTTTAAACCTAGACCGTGGTAGTGAGATGTTGTGTCCTGTGGACTCTGAGTGCATGGATGTTTTGATTGCCTCGCTTTGTTTGTTACAACTAGGTTACTATCAGCTGATACAGTCCCAATAGACTCACTTGTCAATCGAGTATTCAATTGATCCAAGCATGTTGCACATTTAGTTTCTATTTCTTTTAGGCGGGTGTTAATGGATTCTAAGCTATTTTTCAGAAATAGCTCTAGTGATTTAACTGCTGAGCATAGTGTATCCAATTTTTGTTTATTTAAATCACTACACTCTTGGGACCGTTCAGTGGTTACCATCATTGGTCTATTCAAAATCTTACTTTGGGGTTTGGTCCTTTTACTACGATGTACCTCTTTATTTAGGGAGCTAGTTGTGGTACACATACATTGTTTTTTTACCCGTTTAGAAGGCAATGGGGAATCCGATTTGGAGGAGTTGATAGTGTCAGATATATTCTGTATACACCCATTTGTTCCCTTATCAGTCGTTAGACACCTCTATCACAGGTTTTAAGATTTTCATCATTATCAGCTAAACTTTGTAGTGCGATCAAGGGAGTCGTATTTTGCTCTCCGCAGACTAACAGTGACTCCTCAACATTGGTAATCTGTCCCCATGGCAACTGATATGAACTTTAGTAGCGAGGTCTGTGTATGTGCCTGTGGCCTTTCTGGGGATTTAGGCCTTTCCTAAGTCAGCTAATAGTTTCCTTTTTCCCATGCTTAATCCAAATGACCTACAAGGTAAATTACAATATATGATATATGTGCAATATATGAAATGAGAGATTGACTACTAAAAGTTTTTTAAAATTTAAATAATTAAACAAAGCATGATGAAGCTAGATTTTAAATAAAATAATAATTATAAAATGGGTCAGACACCCCAACCTAACAGCTCGACAACACCGGACTTTAAAACCTGTAATACTTGGACAAAAGGCAAATTTACAAATAACTGGGCACAGGATGATGCATTTTCTCTCACTTTTATGCCTACCACTGTCTATTTGTTTCAGATGTACTGTCCGGTACTGTCCCGATATTATCCCGGCAGTGTCCCTGTCTAAAACTGTCAAAGATGTATGGCTTAGGTACCAATACAGCTCAGTTCAGCCAAGCCTCAGTCAAGTTACATTGATTTCCAGATAACGGGAGGGATTCGACTTGCAAAAAAGTACCTGTGATCCACTGCGGGGAGGGCCAATTACTTCACCAAAATGCCCCCTGGCAGGTTTTAGTCCGCTTCTTCCAGCTCTTCAACAGGAAGCAACTATTATGTGACTGTTACAAGGTACGTCCTAACGGAGAGCCAAGAGGGGCGGCCCAGTCTCTTCCGGTCTCTGACGGGCGCGGACGGGCCCGCCCTTGGCCTGTGCGCCTCCTGCACCGCGGGTGCGCCTTAGCGCTTATGAGTGCGTAGCCCCTCCCTCCTGGGAGTGATGAATCCTGGGGCTTGTGGTCACAAAACAGCACGGCAATGTTTGTGGCAGCGGCAGCTTCGGCGTCCCCTCTTACCAAATAGAAAATAGTTTCAGGCAACTCTCGAACATGACAAACCTGATCCCTCAGGAATCATGGAAACAGTACAGTACGTTTCGCTCAGTCATTCGTGCTCACTTTGTCTCCGAGAGATACACAGGATAGACGATGGGGATGTTTTCAATAAGCATTTATTGAGCCAGCGTCATTCTAGTGTAAAATATGTGTGCTGCAACAACCATAAGACAGAAACAGATATAAATGATTATAAGCACCAGAGGAGTAAATGGATGGTAGATTTCTACCATAGTGCTAAACCAATAGATATATGCAGGTATATAGATACATGACAGTAAAAATACGTACTCCTACGATGCAACCCTAACTAGATGTACCTAAGTGTAACTAGCATGTATGTAGGTGTAGAGCCAAGAATTCCCCTAGGATGAAGCCAACCCCATTACCTGAAGTGAGAAACTGTAGGACCCCGTCTTGGTCTTGAGATGGACACCCCGCGAGGGATGTCAGACCACTGGGTGCTGTAGTGTCTGCGTGCAGGAATTTCAGCGTCTCACGTCAGTGTGTCAGCATGGAAGCCTTTCTCCTCTGTCTGCCTCAGCAAAGATGGTGTTTATATACCCAAAAAGGTATCCTCACAGGTTCTACCTTGCTGTGTCATGTCGGCCGAGGATGGCGAAAGGGATGACCCTTATACATAGTTATTATGCAGAAGATGGTAATCCTACTGTGATTCTGAGAATCCTTATGCATAATAAATGAGGCTAGTTTTCTGGGAAAAAACACACAACATTTATGCAGCACCTAACTAGGTAGAAGGTCGATACCAAAAACCGTTATGTAGTACAATGGCAGGGAAAATGTAGGTGACAGGTTAGGTGACTACCCAAGCCTATATTGGGGCACATTACAAATCATAACAATAGAATAAGGGATCTGTTACAATTACACTGCAATGAGGGCTCGAATGACTGTTTGATCTCAGTCTCAGGATTAGCAGGGAGTGAATTGCGTTTTGATTTCTTTTCACTAGGTTTGCTGATGACAGAAAATGGCTTTGCTGTGTCAACACTAAGGGCCCGATTCTGATGCGGGTTGGAAAAGCTTCCCGACCGAGGGCCTGATTCTGATGCGGTTAGGAAGGCCTCCTAACGGCATTTGCTCCTTCCAAATTGGATCGGGAACGTGTCTTCCCGACCGAGGGCCCAATTCTGATGCGGTTAGGAACAAATGTTCCCATTGAAGTCAATGGGAGTTCAACCAAATCGTATCTGGAAGCATCCGGATGCATCCTACTCCGCCGGTCGGACTTTCCCGATCCGAGTGGGTCGGACACCATTTCCCAACCGATTCGGTCGGGAAGCTTTTCCAACCCGCATCAGAATCGGCCCCTAAGTGGTCATAATTTGTGCAAACAGTATTCAAAAGTAATAATGGGGCACACTGTAGTAACAGAAGAGTAGGGGTTAAGGTAATACCAGTGAATCACTGACAAAATATCGAAGGTCAAAAAATCGACCTACAAAAATATCGCAACAAAAATATTGATGTCAATAATATCGACATCCTATCTACAACATGGTAAGTACAAAAATATCGATGTCAAAAATATCGTTTTTTTTTTGTTAAAAATAATATGTAAAATAAACTAAATAATACTTATAATTAAAATAAACATAGTTAAAAATATTTGATAATATTTAAAATTAATAAGTAACATATATAATTAAATAAAACATTAATTAAACATATACATATGATATAATATATATACTTACTTAATAATAATTTTGAATAATTATTGTAATAAATTTTAAATTATTAAAAAATATTATAAATTACAAATACATCTATACACATAAAACAATAACATAAATAAAAATTAAATAATTATTTATAACAAATTAAAAAAATTAAATTTACTTTTAATATTTTTAAAATTTATTATATACTATATTAACTAAAATAATACAAAAAATATTAAATAGCATAGGGAATAAAACTACTATTACAACTCCCCAAAAAACAACACTAAGAAAAATGTTGGATAGCGTAGGGGTAAAAATTACTATTCCCACTCCAGAGAGTGTAACAGTAGGGAAAGTGTTGGATAGCGTAGGGGTAAAAATTACTATTCTAACTCCAGTGAGTGCAACAGTAGGGAAAGTGTTGGATAGCGTAAGGGTAAAAATTACTATTCCCACTCCAGAGAGTGCAACAGTAGGGAAAGTGTTGGATAGCGTAAGGGTAAAAATTACTATTCTAACTCCAGTGAGTGCAACAGTAAGGAAAGTGTTGGATAGCGTAAGGGTAAAAATTACTATTCCCACTCCAGAGAGTGTAACAGTAGGGAAAGTGTTGGATAGCGTAGGGGTAAAAATTACTATTCTAACTCCAGTGAGTGCAACAGTAGGGAAAGTGTTGGATAGCGTAAGGGTAAAAATTACTATTCCCACTCCAGAGAGTGCAACAGTAGGGAAAGTGTTGGCTAGCGTAGGGGTAAAAATTACTATTCCCACTCCAGAGAGTGCAACAGTAGGGAAAGTGTTGGATAGCGTAGGGGTAAAAATTACTATTCCCACTCCAGGGAGTGCAACAGTAGGGAAAGTGTTGGATAGCGTAGGGGTAAAAATTACTATTCCCACTCCAGGGAGTGCAACAGTAGGGAAAGTGTTGGATAGCGTAGGGGTAAAAATTACTATTCCCACTCCAGGGAGTGCAACAGTAGGGAAAGTGTTGGATAGCGTAGGGGTAAAAATTACTATTCCCACTCCAGGGAGTGCAACAGTAGGGAAAGTGTTGGATAGCGTAGGGGTAAAAATTACTATTCCCACTCCAGGGAGTGCAACAGTAGGGAAAGTGTTGGATAGCGTAGAAGTGACAAATAACATACTTATAAATAAATTAAATTTTTAAAATAATTAATGAATTATTAAATAACTAAACTATTTACCAATACCAATAAATATTTATTAAAAACATAATTACCAATAGAAAATTTATTATCAATAAATTCATAATAAATACCAATAAATAATAATTAATCAATATTAATGACTAAATATGAAATATTGAATAACATATTTTTAATAACAAAAAACATATAAATTATTTAAACTTAATTACCAATTAACTAATATTGAACAATTAAATGCTTTTTTTATACCAATAATAATAATAATTAAACATTAATTATCAAATAATAAATAATTCTTACTATATTAATTACATTTATCAATAAATAATATTTAATAATATTTAATTACCAATTAATGATAAAACAACAATAAATTAATTTTTAGAACCAAAAATTTGTAATTTAAAAAAATTACCTATTAATAATTAATATCCAATAAATTAATTATCAATACCCAAAAATAAATTTAATAATTACTTAATTAGATTTCAATTACTTCCAAAAGTATTCCCCTATAAACGCACAACACACTTAATCAATTAATAAAAATTAATAACTAATTAATAAAAATTAATTACCAATTAATAATTGATTACCAATTATCAATTAATTAACAATAATATAATTATCAATACCAATTAATTAAAATAAATTATAAATTAATTGCATTTAAATTACATGAGGATTAATTAATCAATTAATAAAAGTAATCACCAATTAATTAAAATTAATTACCAATTATTGATTAATTAACAATTATATAATTATCAATAACAATTAATTAAAATAAATTATAACTTAATTAGATTTAAATTACATGCTAATCAATTAATCAATTAATAACCAATTAATAACCAATTAATAAAAATTAATGACCAATTATTAATTAATTAACAATAATATAATTATCAATACCAATTAATTAAAATAAATTATAAGTTAATTACAATTAAATTACTTCCCACCCTATTCCCCTATAAACCCACAACCCGCTACAGAACTTAAACGCAAAAAAATAATTAAAATTAATTTATAATTCCTAAAAATTAATAATTAATTTAGTATAATTAAATTACTTCCCACCCTATTCCCCTATAAACCCACAACCCGCTACAGTACAAAAAAAATTAAATAACTTAAAAAAATAAATGTATTAACATATAAAAATTGTATACATATATTTTTAAACAATTAAAACACGTAACAAAAACACATATAACACATACATATTAAAAACATAACAAAATACATAACAATAATACAAATATCGATATTAGTAACATCGATATTAGTAACATCGATATTAGTAACATCGATATTAGTAACATCGATATATTTGATTTTGATATTACTAACTTCGATATTATTGACATCGATATTAAGTAATTCGATATTACTTACCTTAGGGTCGATATTCTGTCCATCGATATTCTGTCCATCGATATTCTGTCCATCGATATTCTGTCCATCGATATTCTGTCCATCGATATTCTGTCCATCGATATTCTGTCCCTCGATATTCTGTCCATCGATATTCTGTCCCTCGATATTCTGTCCCATCGATATTCTGTCCCTTCGATATTTAAACTTCGATATTATGGTATATCGAAATTTTATTTTCGATATTTTGACTGCCCACCAATACCAGTTGGGTAGCGTAAATAGGTCGACAAGGTAATAGATGAGGAGTCAGGATGTTTGACAGTGCCGTAACAAAACCAATGGAAGAGTCCCTGAATAAGGCAGACAGGAGTTCACTGTAAAGGATGCTCCAGAGTCCACTGAAATGGAATAAGTAGTAATGAAATGGGTCAGCAACAGAGCAGAATGAAAAGACACATCAGGTAGGTGATGGGTTATAAGGTATGGAGGTGAATGTTATGAAAAACAATCATGAAAGAAACCTTGGTGACGGGAGGAATCAGGATTGGCTGATTACATTGTCAAGGAAGATTACATTATGTGATGATCCATGGGAGATTAATGTGCTGAACCTGGGTCTTTGATAAACTATTGACATGTAGCAGTAGTAGCATGCAGGGCCCATTTGATTGACCTTACAAAGAAAACAGCGTTAGCATGTATTACCGTCATACAAGATGACAGGGTCTCATGAAATGAGAAGCATATTATTCATGTACCTGCTGCTCAAGTCTAGATGATGAGATGTTGGGGAAGGAAAATGGTTTACTGGCATTACAGTTTGATTATTTATAGCCAGTGCAGCCCATATCAGCCACATACCTTGGAGTAGGGTGCCAGAGGCCTAATCTAAGTCGCCCATTACTAGGCGACCAGTCCAGTAAGCTAAGGCATGCTGCTTACAACACAACTGCCCCCAAACTCGCAGTCCAGGACAATGCATGGAGGGTGCCGACAGCCATGAACTCATGACAGGTGCAAATCGCAATGCCAAACAATGACAGCGAGGCCCCATTGGGTTCTGTAGGAATGGAAACTCCATGGTTTTACATATATGTAAGAAGAGCTAGATGTCGTTCATGAGGGCCAGAAATGTGCCTTGGTCATATTGCAGCAAATTTGCTATTTCATCTAACATCTGAAGGTGTGCAAGATGCAAGAGGGTATTTAAATCCATACTAACCTCTTCGTTACATTGCCAGATACACTTAAGAAATTGAGGAGGGAGAAGCAACCATGGTTGCTAGCTATCTGTTATTACAAGCATTGGAAGGGAACATTCCTTCTTGAATGCCAGACGGTTCTCGATTTTTCAGATGTGGGCTGACAGTGAATCCATATATATGAACGTTGTACTTAAAAAGAGCATCCTAGGAACGTCACTCAACACTCTATTGGACGGTGACACGTCACTTCACAGGAGCCTCTTTGGGCGGCTTCTTAATCAGTGAGAAGCGAGCGCGCTCCAGTAATTTACTCATTGTAGGAACTGCAGGGGAGGAAGACGCATCGCCCTCCTCCGCCGATCCAGCCGGCTGACAATTGCGGCCATCTCTGACAGGGCATTCCTGCTTAATCCGGAAAGATTAATGCGTTTAGCGTTCACACGCCAACTATTTTGCACTCGCGGGGGGGGCCTCAAGCACTTCACGGGCCATAATAAAACATACATACTGTATGCTTGTAATCAGGTTTACAATGAGGCCGACGGGCGCACGCCAGTCACCTCGTTAGATGTAGTCCGCCTCAGTCGCGGCTCCTGGAGGAAGTTCCGCCGGGCGGTGACGTGCGGCGGGGAGGGGCAGGGTAGGGGTAGTAAAAACGGAATCCGGCTGAACACAGGTAAGTGAGCAAATAAATAAATAAAACAAATTTCGTAGCGCGCGCTGCATCGCATTTGGCGATGCAGCGCGCGCTACGAAATTCGTTTTATTTATTTATTTGCTAACTTACCTGGATTCGGCCGGATTCCGGTTTTACTACCCCCACCCTGCCCCTCCCCCGCCGCACGTCACCGCCTGGCGGAACTCCCTCCAGGAGCCGGGACTGGTCAGCCCTCTTGCGCCCACACATAACATAATTGACATACGGGGAGAGCCTTAAGCATAATATGGGCATTTACCACGAAGGAACGTGTGCACTGTAGCCGCATACCGAGGTACACAGTAAGATCCACACGCGCTTGATAGTTATCCTGCTTGATGGAGTGAGTTGATCTAATGAAAGGGTATCTACGGGCTGAGAGCGATATTCAGAGAAGTGTGCTCAAGTTAATAGACACACAGAGAGGTCTGCGATTTCGCACCTCTATTGCCCCCCTCATGACAGATGCCAGACGTCTCCTGCTAGCAATCCAGTGCCCACAAGTGAACCCTGATTTATCACAATTGACACACCCTCTGGGCTTAAATAGATTGGGAATAGATCCCGAGATCGTAACCTGTACACACTGGTGACATGGTTTTTAGCAGAGACTGTGGACCTCTATATTCCCTAAGAAGCAGCCTCGACCCCATCACATGATATTTTATCCACACAATACAACCCATCCACCATAACTGAAGGCCTCTCTGCTCCCTGCATAGGTCTGAAACAGTTGACGACTGCCCGTGCCCTTGTTACCATTCCATATTTATGACCAAGGTGGAATTTCCCTGTATGAATCGTATCTCAACTGAAGGGACCTTCACCAACCACCGAATAGGACTGTCAACCCCGTGCCCCTCACCGTGGGTGAGTACTTTCAATAACATGTATCCAGACACACCGTCAATAGTAATTCTTTCACTCAACTGCTGTTCTCTCTTCTATTACCAACAGTGCCCAGCCGGGCCCCACTGTGAATACCCCCCCTTTTTTATTTCCATTTCATTCCCACTTCAGTCTTTAGCCACCCTAGTCCCCTGGTGTTTTCCACTGATCACACTGGCAGTCTAATGAGACTATTCAGGTACTTTTCAAATAACTTTTTATTGAGTCATTGACAAGGCCTCATTTTTAGGTCTCGACCTAGCGACGCAGCGCGAAGCGCTGTCGCTAGCGAGACTTATTGTTGCTGACTTGCTTCGGAAGGGAGACAGGAGCTGTGCACGCGCAGGCCGGACTGGAAATGTGAACGCGCACGTATAGGCACGCGATGTGCACATCTCCTGTCCCCCTTCCGTCCTCGCCAGCCGCAAAACATGAGGCTGCCCCGCTCCTTCTCCATGCAGCTTCACCAGGAGCCTAGTGTCCCGAAGACCGGAGGAGCCCCAGGCCGGTGCCAGCCTTGCCTCTTGAACCCCAGGTAACGCTCGCGGCTGTGTACGCGCTGGGGAAACTGCTTTCCTGTTCACGGACCGGCTCTGTTACTCCGGCGTGGAAACCTTGTTTTCCTTCCCCTCCACTCATTTATGTTTTGGATGGGATTTATATTACCCCGCCTTAACTTTTCCATCTGTTGCTTCCTCTTTGTTTTTGGCTTCCCCCCCCTCTCCTCCTCGTGTTCGGAGCCCTCTCCACCCTCCAAGCACAAACGCAGCTGTGGATTTCTCACAGAGGAGAGCCAACGCTGAGACCTCGCACTGCGAATCCCCACCCCTCCCTCCCCCCCAGCACTCACCCAATGCCTGCCTCCGTTTATAACCCTTTCCCCCTCTGCTGATACTTTCCACAATGTGCAGTTAGACGTGGCCTGCTGCCGCTTTAAATTTGCCATGTTTCCTTCTGATCCTCAGCAAAGCTCTTTATCGCTCTGTACCCTAATCCCCTCTTATCATAACATTTGAGGCTCCTCGAAGGAGGCTGTCCTGATGCTGCCTTAAACTTTATATACAGAACTGAAGTGTATATCACCCCAGGGGAGTAACACGGGTCACCTGCAGAGCGGCAGGCTCCGCCCTTCAGGGACCCACTAACCCATCATAAGCCAAAGGACAATGAGTATCTGTAAGGTATGGGGGTCCTCTTCGCATTTTGCGGGGGAGGGGGCATTATTTGCGTTACGTCACTGCATCTGCCACGTGGAACACCTTCAGTTAGTCCTAGCTGTTTTGGACAGCACTTTGCATGCTGGGACTCGTAGTATTCGATCACCAGTTTCCGCTATAGGTTCAAAAATCACAGCATTCAGTGCCGTTGGTCAAATGACTAGGCTGGCTGATGTCGTCACTCGTGTCATCACTGTCATGAGCCCAGTTGGCAACTCTAGATGTGGCGTGGAAACACTGCCGCGGACATGATGAATCCTGCAGTGTTTTATCTCTCCCACTCCCATGTTCTTTTCTTGGCTAATTTAAGCGCCTGTATTTGTGCACGGAATGTGCACCCTTATCTCTGATGGAAACAGATGTCCCAGACTTGTGCTCTGAGTCTGGATGTCTCTCGATTCCCTTTGTTTACATCGCCCCTGAATCTTCTGTACACAAACTGCGGGGCAGCCCCCTCGGTCCAGTTCCACGGTCGGAACTCCCGGCCTGGGTCAGCAGAGACTCGTATCAAGTGCTACATTACACTTTTTTGTGCAGTGTTATTCACAGGAAACGGTGGTCTAAGCGCTCTCCCCGCTTCAGTAAATCTGTGGTTCTGAATTATCTGGTGCTCGTGTAAAGCGCCCCATAACTTCGGGTCGAGATAGCGAAATTTAAAACTGCAAAAAAGTGAATATATAAAAGTACTTATTCATCAGGAGTTCTCAAGTTACACCGGAAAACGTGCTCAATGTACGTGTTTTTAGGGATCTCCAACTACACAGGGTGGTTTACTGTTCAAGGCATCTTTAGTTAGGTTTCTCTTTTTGTAATTTTGAGGTTTTTGTGTACTCCAAGTGGAGTCTGCTCTCTTGGAACAGGTGAATAAAAAGTAATCAAAATGGCATGCACGTGGCATGCCTTATGAGTGCATATCTCACCAGGCTGGGCCATCATAGCATGCATATGCCACCATGCTGGGCCATCAATGCACATACATGTGTAAAGTTCCTGATGTGTTTTGCGACCCCTGGCACTGTCCTTGCAACCCTTGGCATCTGAGGGGGTCAATGGGACAAAATGAGAAAGCATGCCAGGCGTATTCCTTCAGAAATATGGCCTTGCTGTTAAATTAATTCACACGGAGGATGTGGCCTAACGGCCAGAGCTGCTGACTTTGGACCTAGGAAACTTGGTTCGAGTCTCGGCATCGGCTCAACATCCTGTGACTCTGGACAAATCGTTTAATATTCTGGTGCCTACCAAACAAAACATTTGCAATGCAATAGGTCTCGCATTTACGCGAGTTTGAGCTATTCGCATTGTAAATGACAATGTCTTTTATTTATGTTTTGGTTTTTAAAACAAATAAAAGGCAGTCATTTGCAATGCTAATAGCTTAAACTCTCGCAAATGCGAGACCTATTGCATTGCAAATGCTTGTTTCTATTTGTCGTGTTTTGGCAGTTCAAGACAATTTTCCTTTATTATTTCATTCCAGGTGCCCCATACTATAAGGTCCTGATGAGACCCCCTCATTGCCCGTGGGGTCGAAACGTCGTCGACACACTTTACAAACGAACCACCTTCACAGGCTTTTAGCATTGTACTAGAGGACTGTCTATCTAATTTAATATAATGTATTGTGGTCGTTGTTTGTACATAGAAACCTTCTTACCACTTACCCACACCCCTTCCCTGTTGTAAGGTTCTATTTCACTTGGGACACCATGCACTTATTGTTGTTTTTTGTGATAAATGTTATCACTCAGCAACAGTGTTCATGTTGATAACCTCATCAAGTGTATGACTCTGATTCTCCCTCTGACATTCACTGCCCACACAAATATTTGCCATTGTGCGTTCAACTATCAAGTACCCAAATACATAGGCCCCATTAACCACTGTTCCGTGTTACAATATTGATACCCTGGTTTCTTGTGAGAAGGGTAACCCTTGTTTTAGATACATAAATTGAGCGGTAGCTGCACCGCAAGGGTATTAATAGTGTTACAATTTTTACCTCACCCTGTTCAATACAGGGTTCTGTTATTTTTTCCTTTGTGTGGAGAATGTCAGATAGAGAAGCACCACTTTTTACTGATGAGTATATTGCAAAGATTATAAGTGGTCCCTCACTATTTTCCGCGCAACCAACCAGATCAGTAAGTCCAAAACAGCTTCTTATTGAAAAACTAGAAAATGCCAAGAAAAAGCATGTGAGAACTGAGCTACATGCACGAATGCTCACTGAGTACCTAAAAGCTGGAATCATACCACAGGGTCTGCAAGTGAGAAACGTACCAGGGATTTTTAGAGAAGACCCAAAATTCAAGAACAGGTTCAGTCAGATCTCCACAACCTGCTCGCGCCATTGGATGGTGCTAGGTGTGGAGACAGCACTTGAACACGCAAAGGCAGAATTACATGAGATAGAGTTAGAAAAAGAACTACTGGTAGGTGATGGGACAGCAGATGCACGGGCTCTCCTGGACAAATTGAACAAAAGTATAGAAGAATTAAATTTATAAGAACTCAAGAAAAAGGTAGATAAAGTGACCAAAGATATAAAAAACTTCACAAAGTAGAAGGCCTACCCCTACCTAAAAGAAGACTATTACTCTACCACAACTAGCTACAATAGGCAGAATACATGGGGCAGATTCAGGAAAATTCAACCCATTACATTTTCAGAATCCTCAGGTGGCTCAAACGATTTAGACATGCAGGCGGGACCAAGCCGCCCCAATACACATCCAGGCCAACCTTTTTTAGAGAAAGGCCAGATAGGCAGAGGGAATGTATGGTACCAGTATCCAGGTGAGCGTCAGACCAGGAGGAAACATTACCAATGGGGTCCCCAGAACTATTAGACACAGGTGAACATCTGAAGGAGGTACCCATCTTCAATTTATCACGTCATGTATTCTCCTCTGCAGAGGTCTCACTACTCAGTAAGGGTCTGTCATTTGTAATCACAGAAAAACCAGATTTCTTTACTTTAAAAACAGAACTGTTCCAATTTTTCTGAAAGATTAGGCTAAGACTTTTCTTTATGGATAAAGACTACTCTACACAAGACTCGGTTTCAAGCCTAAAACCACCCTCTACATTTTACCCTACCAATGCCATGATGCCACCGGAACTATTAACTTTTGAAAAATTGATTTTCAGTGGCATAGACAAACTAAAATCAGAACGGTGCTTCATTCCTTACAACATTTCTTTAGCTGAAAGAGAAGCACTTAAAAATCTAAAAAACGACCATTCAATAATCCTAAAACCGGCAGATAAAGGGGGTGGTATCGTTATCCAAGATTGTGCAGATTATGACACAGAGATTAATAAACAGATTGCAGACCCAAAACACTATAGGAAATTGACAACAAATCCCCTCTCTATTATCAGAAGCAAAATTCTAAAAATGACCACTGAGGGAAAAGAACAGGGATTCCTGACAAAGAGAGAATTTGAATATCTCAACATTGAGGCACCCTGGACCCCAGTCTTATACACTTCACCCAAAATACATAAAAGCGTCACTAATCCACCAGGTTGTCCAATATTATCTGGCTGTGGGTCAGTCCTCGAACCGATTGGCAGATACATTGATTTCTTTTTAAAAGACTTTGGGACCGATTCACAAAAGTAATCTGAGACAGAATCCTAACTTTACGACTTTCGGTATTCACAAAGGGCATTTAGGAGTTGTAAAGTTAGGATTTTGTCTCAGTTAAACTTAAGTTTTACTTAAGTTAAACTTAAGACCAAAACTTAAGTTTAACTGAGACAAAATCCTAACTTTACTACTCCTAAATGCCCTAAATGCCCTTTGTGAATACCGAAACTCATAAAGTTAGGATTTTGTCTCAGATTACTTTTGTGAATCGGGCCCTATGTACCTATACAAGAAACCTATGTGAGAGACAGCACGTTTATGATAAATTTGGTTGAAGATATGCCCTTCAACATCGATACAGATTGGCTTACTACATTAGATATCACTTCATTCTATACAAACATACCACAGGAGGAGAGCATCATGCTAATAAAGAACGTACTAGATACAAGCACACACCCACACAAGTGCCAACTAATTTTATCATATCATTACTGAGGATAGCACTCCAACACAACTATTTCCTTTCCGAAGGCCAGTTTTATCAACAATGCTCTGGCACTTCCATGAGGGCAGTTTTTGTGCCAAACTTGGTGAATATCTACATGGATTTTGATGAACACAGATATGCCCTGTCCCATCAGAACAGATATCGCTCCAACATCTTTGTGTGGAAGCGGTATAAGGATGATATTTTCCTGATCTGGTCAGGGACTGAAGTCGACTTTTACGACTTTGTGCTGCACCTCAATAATGTCCAAAAACATCTTACTTTTACCGCCACCATACAAAAATCAGAAATAGCTTTCCTTGACCTATCCATCAGACATGAACAAGGTAGACTATATACTAGCATTTATAGAAAACCCACAGAGAGGAATACCCTTCTCTCCTATAAAACAACCATCCTAGAGCACTAGGTGATGGACTACCTTTCGGCCAATTTCTACGGCTACGTAGAAATTGCTCTAAAAGAGAGGACTATATGCGAGAAGCCCTAGTTCTGAAAACAAAATTGATTAGCAGAGGGTATCCAAACAAAATAGTGAGGAACTCTATGAAACGCGCATGGTTTTGCCCCAGGGAGAAACTGTTAGCCACCAAGGAAAATACCCCATACAGCAAACTTACATCTGTTACCACCTTTACCAACAAATTGCGTAAGTTGATTAACCAAAACTGGCACTTGATTACGAACATTGATCCCTCTCTAGAAAAACCCCTTTTTGCCTACAAACCGGGCAAAAACATTAAAGATCATTTGGTACACTCATCAACATCAAGCACGCCAGGTAACAAGATGAGGACAATAGAGAGCATATGGGGACTCCCACAAATAAAGGGTCACTTTAAATGTGGAAATTGTACAGCCTGTAACTTTTTACAAAGATTTTAGAGTATGCAAACAACAAACAAGAACTTGATTTTTTTCTCCAATTGTAATTCTCGAAATGTAATTTATTGCATATGGTGTCCATGTGGTTTGATGTATATTGGCCAGACTTCACAGCCAATCAAGATGCCGATCAGTCAACACCACAGCAGAATAAGATGCAGAGTATTGAACGCACTCCTGGTCGCACACTTTTTAAATAATGGGCCACACCGCCAATGAGGTCAAATGGCAGGTGATTGATGTGGCCACCATACCAGAACGAGGTGGCGACATCGCACAGATTCTCCAAAGACTGGAATGCCGCTGGATAGAACGGGTGGATTCTATTACCCGTGGACTCTGCACCGTTGAGGAATGGCGTGGTTTTGTGACAAATCTGGCTGAGCACACGTACCAGATGGAAAATTCCTAAACACCTTTGCCCTGACATGAATCAATGTGGCAGAAGAACTAACGTCTGATAAATTTGGCACGTAACGAGTGTGCACCACCCGCCAAGAACAGCTGCACTCTAATATGTGGAAAATGTAACTGATGACAACAGTAACATGACAAAGCTTTCTCTGGTCAGAGACTTTGAACATAATATCGTAAATAAGTGTACCCTAATGTGTGAAACATGTAAATTGTGACAATCAAAACATGGGCTGTCATCATTATATATACACTATATGATGAGGTCTTATGCATGCATATGTATACTTAAACTATTTTATACACATGCAGGTCTTCCAATCAACAACTAAATACAGCATGTCCATTGTTGCTTTCATTAGACCAATGCCCCTCATTGCACCCTTCTGTATATACATGTGTATATATATATATATATATATTTTTGGTAATCCACAACCAATACAGTGTTTCTTCTGTTTTTATCAAATACAATGTTTCCCTAATCCCCATCCTTCTGTTCATCCTCATTTTTTATAAGAATATCTCCTTTAAGCTCAAGATGCAGTTTGCAAACTCCAAATATTCCCTATGCCTTTTCACCTCGGTTAATTTCATACTTTATTTCTTCTCAACACTCTATTGGACGGTGACACATCACTTCACAGGAGCCTCTTCGCGCGGCTTCTTAATCAGTGAGAAGCACGCGTGCTCCAGTAATTGAATCATTGTAGGAACTGTGGGGGAGGAAGACGCATCGCCCTCCTCCTCCGACCCAGCCGGGTGACAATTGCGGCCATCTCTGACAGGGCATTCCTGTTTAATCCGGTAAGATTAATGCGTTTAGCGTTCACACGCCAACTATTTTGCACCCACAGGGGGGCCTCAAGCACTTCACGGGCCATAATAAAACGTGCATGCTGTATGCTTGTAATCAGTTTTACAATGAGGCCGACGGGCGCACGCCAGTCACCTCGTTAGATGTAGTCAGCCCTCTTGCGCCCACACATAACATAATTGACATGCGGGGAGAGCCTTAAGCATAATATGGGCATTTACCACGAAGGAACGTGTGCACTGTAGCCGCATACCGAGGTACACAGTAAGATCCACATGCGCTTGATAGTTATCCTGCTTGATGGAGTGAGTTGATCTAATGAAAGGGTATCTACGGGCTGAGAGCGATATTCAGAGAAGTGTGCTCAAGTTAATAAACACACAGAGAGGCCTGCGATTTCGCACCGCTATTGCCCCCCTCATGACAGATGCGAGAAGTCTCCTGCTAGCAATCCAGTACCCACAAGCGAACCCTGATTTATCACAATTGACACACCCTGCGGGCTTAAATAGATTGGGAATAGATCCCAAGATCGTAACCTGTACACACTGGTGACATGCTTTTTAGCAGAGGCTGTGGACCTCTATATTCCCTAAGAAGCAGCCTCGACCCCATCACATGATAGATTGCTCGTTTTATCCACACAATACAACCCATCCACCATAACTGAAGGCCTCTCTGCTCCCTGCATAGGTCTGAATCAGTTAACGACTGCCCGTGCCCTTGTTACCATTCCATATTTACGACCAAGGTGGAATTTCCCTGTATGAATCGTATCTCAACTGAAGGGACCTTCACCAACCACCGAATAGGACTGTCAACCCCGTGCCCCTCACCGTGGGTGAGTACTTTCAATAACATGTATCCAGACACACCGTCAATAGTAATTCTTTCACTCAACTGCTGTTCTCTCTTCTATTACCAACAGTGCCCGACCGGGCCCCACTGTGAGTACCCCCCCCCCCTTTTTTATTTCCATTTCTTTCCCACTTCAGTCTTTAGCCACCCTAGTCCCCTGGTGTTTTCCACTGATCACACTAGCAGTCTAATGAGACTATTCAGGTACTTTTCAAATAACTTTTTATTGAGCCATTGACAAGGCCTCATTTTTTCTATTTTTCCTGTTTTGGCAGTTCAAGACATTTTTCCTTTATTATTTCATTCCAGGTGTCCCATACTATAAGGTCCTGATGAGACCCCCTCATTGCCCGTGGGGTCGAAACGTCGTCGACACACTTTACAAACAAACCACCTTCACAGGCTTTTAGCATTGTACTAGAGGACTGTCTATCTATTTTAATATAATGTATAGTGGTCGTTGTTTGTACATAGAAACCTTCTTACCACTTACCCACACCTCTTCCCTGTTGTAAGGTTCTATTTCACTTGGGACACCATGCACTTGTTGTTTTTTGTGATGAATATAATCACTAAGTAAAAGTGTTCATTTTGATAACCTCATCAAGTGTATGACTCTGATTCTCCCTCTGACATTCACCGCCCACACAAATATTTGCCATTTTGCATTCAACTATCAAGTACCCAATTTCATAGGCCACATTAACCATTGTTCCTTGTTATAATATTCACTCGAGGCCATAAAAAGAAAGCTTTCTTTGTGGGAATCATGGGCCTACTCAGTGGAAGATAAGATATGCTTTTCAGCGCCCTTGGATGGAGAGCCAGCCAGCCACTGGCAGCTAGTGCAGTATATGTAAGGCCATACTTCTATGCTGTCATGGGCGTAATTGTAAAGGAAGTCCTGCAGCTCAGTTCTGAATCCTCTGAAGCCTGTATAGCAGGTCTACTGGCACCATGAGATCAATACAATTTCAGCAGTCAAGGAGGGAGAGAATGAGAGCAATGGTAGATTTAACCCAGTGTGGAAGCACCAAGAAAGGAATATTCTCTTAAAATTTGTCATATAGAAAGAGGATAAAATAGCAGAAGCTGCATTTAGTGTTAAGTTATTATAATTGCAAGGCTTGTGACAGATTTCAATTGTGCATAAGGGGCACCAAGCTCCATAGGTCAATAAGCGATTAGATTGAAATGAGAAGCAGAACCACATACAAGAACTTCAGTTATATTTGTGTTGATAGTTAACATGGTGCAAAAGAAACAATTGATGGACGGAATGCTGGACAATGCAAACATTCACCCCCAGTCACAAGGATCTGGGTTAAATCCATCATTCTTTTGCTCACCACACCACCCCAGTTTGGACCCAGCCATATGCAAATCAGTCTTGACCCTGTTCCTTGTGGGAACAGTCCAGCCCGAACTGCCAAGCCAGGTCCTCCCTGGACCGGAAACAAGCATCCTGGGACCGGTTTCAGGGCATCACCCTTCATCAGCCAGGCTAGCTTGAATCCAGTGGTGTAGTGAGCACGGGACCCACATCTGGGCATACCCTTCCCACTTAGGGCGACATATGCAAAAGAAACAATTGATGGACGGAATGCTGGACAATGCAAACATTCACCCCCAGTCACAAGGATCTGGGTTAAATCCATCATTCTTTTGCTCACCACACCACCCCAGTTTGGACCCAGCCATATGCAAATCAGTCTTGACCCTGTTCCTTGTGGGAACAGTCCAGCCCGAACTGCCAAGCCAGGTCCTCCCTGGACCGGAAACAAGCATCCTGGGACCGGTTTCAGGGCAACACCCTTCATCAGCCAGGCTAGCTTGAATCCAGTGGTGTAGTGAGCACGGGACCCACGTCTGGGCATACCCTTCCCACTTAGGGCGACATATGCAAAAGAAACAATTGATGGACGGAATGCTGGACAATGCAAACATTCATCCCCAGTCACAAGGATCTGGGTTAAATCCATCATTCTTTTGCTCACCACACCACCCCAGTTTGGACCCAGCCATATGCAAATCAGTCTTGACCCTGTTCCTTGTGGGAACAGTCCAGCCCGAACTGCCAAGCCAGGTCCTCCCTGGACCGGAAACAATCATCCTGGGACCGGTTTCAGGGCATCACCCTTCATCAGCCAGGCTAGCTTGAATCCAGTGGTGTAGTGAGCACAGGACCCACGTCTGGGCATACCCTTCACACTTAGGGCGACATATGCAAAAGAAACAATTGATTCACGGAATGCTGGACAATGCAAACATTTACCCCCAGTCACAAGGATCTGGGTTAAATCCATCATTCTTTTGCTCACCACACCACCCCAGTTTGCACCCAGCCAAATGCAAATCAGTCTTGACCCTGTTCCTTGTGGGAACAGTCCAGCCCGAACTGCCAAGCCAGGTCCTCCCTGGACCGGAAAGAAGCATCCTGGGACCAGTTTCAGGCATCACCCTTCATCAGCCAGGCCAGCTTGAATCCAGTGGTGTAGTGAGCACGGGACCCAAGTCTGGGCATACCCTTCCCACTTAGGGCGACATATGCAAAAGAAACAATTGATGGACGGAATGCTGGACAATGCAAACATTCACCCCCAGTCACAAGGATCTGGGTTAAATCCATCATTCTTTTGCTCACCACACCACCCTAGGTTGGACCCAGCCATATGCAAATCAGTCTTGACCCTGTTTCTTGTGGGAACAGTCCAGCCCGAACTGCCAAGCCAGGTCCTCCCTGGACCGGAAACAAGCATCCTGGGACCGGTTTCAGGGCATCACCCTTCATCAGCCAGGCTAGCTTGACATGGTGACAAGTCATTCAGTCATTCTGCCAAAGTTCATGGCCCTCACACAAAAGAGTAAAAATTGGACAACTCAAGTCAGAAAATCATTTGTAGTTTTTACAGGTGATGAAATGGAACTGAATCAAGTAGGGAAAGGAAAGAGAAAAGATACTAAGTAGTAGTTTGCATTAAAATGTAAGTTCTTTAATGCTTTTGAAACTTATTTCACAAATGTCAACAAATTACATGAATGGCTCTTATGAGAGTTATACATCCAGTCAAAATATTTACAAACACTGTGTTGTGTGTTTCTCACATGGACCATTGTCGTTTTCCCTATGTTAGCCTGATTATGCACGTTGTAGGCTGTTTTCGTTTTGCACACATTACTAAATATCAATCTTGCTTTGTGCCACTTTGCATTTTCACACAGAACCAGCACGTTTTTGCATTTTATTCTTTTCCTGGGATTTAGCCTGAACAGCATAAGCAAGGTCTAACAACATTGCCCCTTGTTATTTTCTCTGGTCAGACACTAGCACCTAGACATAATAGGAGAATGCAGCTGCTGTTTTGAACACACATCTTGTCATATAACTAGGGACATAGGTTCTGGAAAACAACAGACTCCCCGAATGAAAGTCTTGAGACAAGAGCGCTGCGTCAGTCGAGATGTTGAACATCCACCTATGTACGCTAAGGTACGTGGTCCGCAACAGAACCCAGAGATCTATAACCGCTTAGCTTTAGTAGTGGGGGAAGGTTTAGGCAGATCTGTCAGATAACATGACAGGGCTCTTAATTGTATAGGGTTTATTAACCATGTTGATGACATTATTGACATGTATCTGTTTAATAATTGTGGCACAATTATTGCATCTTAGAGCACAATAGTTTAAATAAACATTGTACAATTCCTTCGTGTCTCTTTTTTATATTATTGTGGACAAGTACGAGTGAGAGAGAGAAAGGGTGTGTCCTGTTACCATGATCCCTGAGAGCGTCGGGAGTGTTGTGTTCTGCGATGCCAAATCACTTGTCTCTCTGGAAAGGTTAGGAGGGCAAGTGAGGCACTATAGCTAGTCAGACTCGGACTCATAGATAGTGATGTGGTATGGTTACTCAGTACCCTATATACTGGTGTTCTATGGTGCCAAGCATAGTTCTGTTCCTGAGCAGAATCCCTGCAACAACTGTTTCTAAAAGAAACAATACAAAGTCTAAAAAAGACAAAAAAGACTCATCCACGAAATTTAATGTGTCTTCTGTTTTCTAGAAGTTTTGCCTTATCCTGATATTCAGCATCTACCTATTTCTTGCTCCACCTAATTGTGAACAATAAATCTCCACATAATATAAATCTTATAATAGCTTGTTAGCACCCAGGGCTTTTTTCTCCAGTGCTGAGCCTTTCTTTTAATATTTGAGACACTTTGCGCTTTTGCCATCATAACTTTAATTCCCAAAAACATATCCAGGCCAAATTGCATCCTTTTTTCCAAAATATTGGGATTATAAAGATACCCTGGGTTGGTGTTTTCCCCAGGATCTAACCCTGAGGTAGCCAAATGATAGCAACATTTAGTTTTTTAGACAAATGGAAAAAATGTTCTGCAAGAAAGCATGCGTTCTTTTCTAAAAATAGCACCAAGAAAAGGTTTTCTGTGCTAAAATCACCATCTTTCCAGCTTTCAGGAACACAGTAAAGCCGTAAATCTTTTTTTAATCATAGTTTTTATCATTTTTCTAAGTGCCAGTTGGTTTTTCCTATATGTTGCTGTTTCTACTTATTTGAAATGTGTGGTGGAAATAGGTATGAATCCCATGGGTGAATCTGGAAAGCTATATACTTCTATAAGGTAGACAGAACTTGAAATTCATCAAGGGGTCCTTTGTGTAAAGTATATTGCTTATGGCTTTCCCATAGAAACTAATAGTTTGAATAAAATATTTTTAAAAGTAGGAAAAAATTGAAATAGGTGACAACATTTTTATCTGCAATTGTATTACCTGATGACCAATTTACAAAAGTCACATACCAGTGTCTCCAATAGACTGTTCATCATACCCAGATACAACAAATGAGCTGCATCTTACAATGATTTTTGCATTGAGTGCCTTCTATGCTTCAATTCATATGCTAAAATCTAATGAATGAAAAATGGGTATAAAGGAAACCTATACATTTTTAAAAAGACGTCCAAGATAGTGAGTTTAGAGATAGTGGTTATTTGTGGAGCTCTGAATTTAGGGTTACTCATACTGTTGTGTGATTCAGAGGGCATTTTGCAAAGTGTATTTTTCCTTTGACACTGGCTTACATTTAGAAAACAAAAATGGAGGGAAATTCAAGTGATAATAATAAATGTTCTACTATTCTGCATTTCCACACTTCTATCAGTAAAAATTATACCCCCTTGTGTAGATGAGTCTAATGCCTGTGACAGTATAGGCCCGAAAATGAAACATTGAGACATTGAATTTTAAGTAACTAGGGAAACAAGCCCATTTTGGTGACGTGGGCAGCAGCTCAACTGCCACTTTGGGAAACCTACGTAACGCAGGGATTTCTGAAACCTAGGCATCCATGGCAGTCAAGTGTGGTGTGATATGAAAGCTCCGACAAGAAGTCCTTTAAGAATGCCCTACAAGTCACAAACTTTGGCTAAAATCCTACTTTTTCCTCCCATTTCTTAGATGGAAAGTTCTAGAATCTGTGGGGATTCACAAACTTCCTACCACCCAGTGTTCCCACACTTTTCTGAGTAAATGTGGTACCCCAGAGTGGGTAGGCCTATCATGACAGACAAGATCCAAAAATGCAACGGGAAACATCAGATTTTCTCCATGAAATTGACCCATATTGTTGTGGTGAGTAGACGTGGAATTTGGATCATGGCTTGGCTGCCACCCAGGGTAACCTACTTTATTGATTCAGTTTATCATATATAAGCCATGCAATATAACGCAGGATAAAAACCTAAGAACATACAAGCATGCTAAACTAGTACAACTTTTGTCTATGTAAAGGTGTGAGGGGATTAGCACGCAAGTGATCCATAATATACATAAAAAGAGAATAAAAACCACAGTTAATAGGGCACTGCATGCTTAATGTAATTCAATAACAGTCCTACTACTATAAAAAACAAGCATTGGCATAGCCAATAGGTCTCGCCTTTGGGACCTTATAAGTGTTTAGTCATGCAGCACATTAACCATCACATTTACGGGAGAGAATGTAGCCTTACGGCTAGAGCGGTCAACCTCGAAGCTGTGGAACCGGGTTCGAGTCTCGGCAACGACGCTCAACATCCTGTGATATTGGGCAAATCACTTCATCTCCCTGTGCCTAACAAAAAGAAATCAATGTGTCCTTGTGTAACGAAACTGGTGCTATGTAAAGCGCTCTGATACCCAATATTTTCGGGTCTAGTTCACGCTATATAAAACTCTAAAAAAACTTTAAAAAAGACAACAAAGTTTGCCCTGTGTGTCCGTATGATGTTAAGCATTTCTGTGTACCTGAGGCATAGGGTTTTAAGGATACTGTAACCATCATGTGAACACAGCCCAAGACTACCGAACAAGTTTCAGTCTTAAAGGCACAGTCTATGTTCCCACAAGGGACTATGTGTTGGTATTGGTTGCCCTCTGCTCTGGATGGTTCTGTCCCGGAGT
The DNA here is from genome assembly GCA_963921515.1 of Calotriton arnoldi. Taxonomy (NCBI): domain Eukaryota; kingdom Metazoa; phylum Chordata; class Amphibia; order Caudata; family Salamandridae; genus Calotriton; species Calotriton arnoldi. Next base: position 3,270,185 of record CAWUFW010000403.1, on the reverse strand, counting down.
GTAGCGCGAAATGCAATGGGTTTTGCATTTGCGAGAGTTAGAGCTATTGGCGTTATAAATGTTAATGTTTTTTACTTATGTGTTTTGAATTGTGGATGTATGTGGTGTGTAGTGGAATGATGTGGTATGGTCTGCAGTGGAATCGTGGATAGTAATTATGTAGTGTACTGGAATTATGTGGAGTGGGACTGTGTGTTATGGAGCGTAATTATGTGGTATGGTATGTTGTGGTGTGGAGTGTTATGTAATGGAGTTTAATTATGTGGTGTGCTGTTGAATTTTGTGATGTGGAATTGTGATGTGGATGTATGTATGTGGTGTGTTATGTTTCTCTGTTATTGATTTGTATTATGTGGGTTCTTGTTGAAGTATGTGGTGTGGAATGGAAATGTGTTGAGTTGATTTGTGTTGCGTGGAAGTGTGTGGCTTAGAGTGAAAGTATGCTGATTGGAATTAGGTGGCATGGTGTGGAATGTATTTATGTGGATTGTTGCTATGTGGTATTGATTGGTTTTATGTGGGCTGTATTTATGTGGTAGAGAGTAGAGAGTTATTATATGGGGGTGAATTAAGTTGTGCTGAGTGGCATGCATAGTGTAATTTTGCTGTGTGGTTTTGAATTGTGTGCTGGTGAATTGTGTGGTGTTGTGTGTTACAGTAACCATTAAGTTATAATGAAGAAAGGGTGGGTTTGAAAGAAGAATATGGGGAGGAAGGGTGGAAGAGCTGTCGGAAGAGAGTAAAAGAAGGTCGGAGGTTAGGGTGGATTTGAGGGAAGGAGGTACGGTGGAAGAGATAGTGTAAGAGATGAAAAGGGAGGAAAGAAGAGAGGAAGGGAGAGAGGAGGTTGAAGGAAGAAAATGAAAGGCTTTTGTGAGAGAAAGGAAGGCATTTGTGAACGAGAAAGAGGGAGCATGAGAGGAAGAGAGTTGGGTAGAGGTGATGTAAGTAATGAAGAGAAGGGAAAGTAAGGAAAAGTGAAAGGAGTGAAGGAAGGAGAATGGAAGGGAATGAAGCGACTGTAAGGAGGCATACCTGATGGAAGGAAGGACATAAGGCAGTAGAGCGTGTACGCAGTGGAGAAGAATGAAAGAGAAAAGAGGACTGAATTAAAGAAAGGCAAGAAGGGAGTGGAGTCAGAAGGAGGCCAGAAATGCTTTGCAAAGTATGTGCTTGATGGAAAGAGGCAAGTGGGAACTTTTGGCCTTTCTCTTGATTTATGAAGACGGGTGGAAATAAGCTTGTGCAGAATGGGAGAACAGGACAGGGAAGGCGTGTTGGGTACTTTAGAAGTGGATAAAGCGAAGCCAGGGATTGTGGGGGAAGGGGAAATGGAACAAAATAAAGACTTAAGGAAGATTAGAGTGATGTCCAAAACCCTGGAGAGAAAAAGACAACATGGAAAGGTGTCAATTGGAAGTCAAATGGAGAGCACTGCGAAGGAGACAGGGGCTGCCTCTACCTTCCTAATCAGTACATTTACCTGCAGAGCCCAAACCTGAAGCGAGAGAGATGGCGGAAGGAAGAGATGAAGAGTGGCCTGGTGACTACTCTAATGTACTTATTGTTTGGGCATACAAGTAGGAGAGTTATTGGGAGGCACCCCCCCTAATTTGGCGCAGAGCTACGTTTGACCTTCTGTCTCTCAAACGTGGATGAAAGTTCTTATTGCCTAACTCAATGACACAAATGTTGTCGACTTCCCAAGCACTGAAAACTGACTCCATAATGGCTAAGAACTGAACCTTAGAGACCTTCATTTACACTGCACACAGATCTCTCCAGTCCATACACACAACTCTGTCTCTCTCACACAACCCCCAAATCTGAGAACTCTCAAGCTCGCCTCCTCTCACCTACAACGCACAATTGTGAGACACCGCACCGTCGACTACCAGTTCACATTGCCTCTATGAGATATGGCAGCATCTGCCTCTTTATTTCATTTTAAAAATCTGTGCTTGTTGAGTAAAATCACCGTCCCCCAAGTGGTAAACCACTATTTGCTGGTGATCTGCTTGCCCTGTTCATGTTTGTTCACTTTGTAAATAAATGCCAGTTTAACCCGTGGCCTGACATTTAAAGAGCCAGCTGCAGCTCATGAAGATTAACGGGCAGTACAGGGAAGAGTGCAAAAGCCATAGTTATGGCGGGCACATCTTTTTTTTTAATTTTTTTTTTTAAGTATTTTTATTTAGCATTTTTTTATTGACCAACTCTACACATGGCGCAAATACTGGATTCTCAAGTGCTGCAGTTTTTTAGCTTGCGTTGTTAGCAGAGCAGATACTGAAGGAGGACAGGGACTGTTGACAATTTTAGAGCATAACAGACACAATAGTACCAGTTTAACTATATAGTGTTTTTTATTCGGTTTTATAAGTACTCAAATGTGTACCCCAGTACTATGTAAATAGCAAGGACCGGAGATGCCCTGCATTATGTTCGTTTGTCAGCCAGGAGGAGAGAGACACCTGCAAATGGTAGTGTAATGTAACTTTTAGTTAAATTGGTCAGCACATACAATTCAAAAGGAATTTGTGTCATTTTAAAGCTCCCATTTACTTTTCAGAAGGATCCAGAGTTCCTCTGAGGTTAGTCTTGTTTCTAAAAAGCATGACGCAGGTAGTTACACGCAGCAACCCGAGCAGCATATGGGATACATAAGAATCCTTTGCCCACTTGAAATGCTAACCATCAAAATCAACAGTCATTAAATAATAGTGGTCCCCCATATCGTGTCGCATGGCCTTATATAACAACAACAAAAACATACACAGTCACCCTCCTCTACCCGAGGGCCATCTACTCCTTTCATGCGGGATGGACAGATATGAGCAAAATTATTCACAACAAAAATCAAAAGCAGAGAAAAGAACAGGGATGGCTTGTTGTGTAATATTCTGAGTATGACAGCTTGCTGCACCAGCAATTACGAAAACCAGACGGCAGGCAGAGATAAGTAACGGAGCTCAAACATGAGCTGTAAACTAAATGGTGCTCAAAGTAAAAAAAAAAAAAAAAAGTTTGACGAGAGGCAGCAGGGGGTGGGGAGAGAGGAGGGGGCCTGCGCCTGTTTCCCTTGCGGGAGCGAGCAGGAACCATCTGTTAATTACAAACAGATGGTTTGAAAGCTCGCTCCCGCAAGGGAATCGCCAAACGTGCACGCGTTGCCATTCAAAGCAATGCAATGCGTGCACGTTTTTGACTGCAAAACTGAATCGATTTCTAAAGGTCTTTTTCCTATGAAGCGCATGCACGCTGCGTAGGCGAGACCTAAAAAATGGGTCCATAACTGTCCTTTGAAGGAACTGTAAGAAGTAGTGCACCTAAGAACATATAAAATCGAGTAACACTGTACCTAATTTGAAAGTATGTGCAAAAAGCAAAAACTAGAAGCATTAGTATGTGTGCAAAATTACAGTAGGGGACCTAAGGGGGGGATTTCCAGAGATTGCGCTAGACAATAGCACTGGAAGTGCTGTAGCTAGCCCTGGGAGGAAAGTCAGGCTTCTAAGTGATGCTTTTGTTTATCTCCATGCATTGTAGCTGTATGAGGCTACTGGCCTGAAGAGGGCCTCGGAGTTAGGGTGGAGACAAAATGACAGGGCCTCGTTACAATGCCTTATATTATGCTTGATATAGAATGGTCTGAGGTGCTCTTTCCTGGCTGACAAAGACTTTGTGCAAAGCAGCATGAAGTGTAGCAGGTATCCTTCCCCACCTTGTATGCAATCACAGATGGCTGATCCATTGCTAGTTCTTTGTTAGCTTTTCATGAATGTTTTGACCGGCAGGATGTCCAATCTAAATTTAACAACGAGGGACCTTGTCATGGCTTGGAAAAAGTTTGGCCATGTAAGTTTCAAAAAGTGCAGTTGGTTTAATCATCAAAAATTTAATCTTCAAAGGGCCTCCCTCTTCAGCTCTTTGATGCACCCAAAACCTGTCCTTGAGCAGCTGTGTGGTTGCAGATTCTTTGCTTAAGGGTCGTTCCAATAAACTTTGCAGCCTAGTGACAGAAGAATTCTTGAAATGTGATTGAACCATGAGAAACTGTTCACTCTGTCATTTAGCCAGGTTTTGTGGACGGCTTTCAGTAGATGGCCAAGTCGGGCTTTGTCCAGACCCGTGCCCAACATAAAACTGTTTTGAGAGATAAAAGTGATTTAATTGGCCTCATACTCAGTTCCAACCTAAGAGAATCCATTGAGCTTTTCTATATCCTGCCTGGAAGGAAGGCAATATACTTTTTTCCTCGACCCAGGTTTCCATTCTGGTGAGTACGGCTTTTCTATAAATCTTCCCAGTGCAATCTAGCAACGAGATTGGGCGATAATTTGCTGGATCGTTCTGTGTACCCTTTTTATGGAGAGGGACTATGATTGCGGATTTTCATGATGCCGGAACTGCTGCAGCAATCCGGTCTCAAAAACCAAACAAAGCCCCAGGACCCCATAGGGTGACAAGCGAAATCTATTGCAATAACCCATCCCTATGCGTACGAGCATTAGCAGTAATGTTTAACACAGCATGGAAAGCTGAGGCAGTTCCGGCATCATGGATAACCTACTAAAACTGTACATTTAAAAAAACTAGATAACTGGGAAGGTAGAGGTGATGTGATTTGTGTGGATCCCAAGACTTTTTCTTACCCAGAATGCCCTGCACAACTCAAACATTGGCAAAAATCACTAATTTCCCTCTCATTTCCATGAGGGAAAGTTCAGAATCTGCAGGAATACACAAAATTCCTACCATCCAGTGTTCCTGCACTTCTCCCGATAAAGACAGTACACCACTTGTGTCGAGCATCATTAGACAATAAATCAGCTGAAAGATGCTGTTTATGTGGCAGTCATGTTGAGCTCTGCATTGCTACTTTAGTTGGCTTTCTCCAGAAATTGTTAACACTGATAAGGGAAGGTTTTCTTGCCATAGAGAGACTGACATTTACAAAAATAAAATTCAAGGACATGTCGCTAGTACTAACGACTAACGGACAAAGGAGCAAATGAGGTTTGCAACTGAAAGCTACAGAGCTCAATACAACTCTCATACTAAAACAATCCTTCACTGGCACCGCAGGCAGACTATTGAAGTCCCTCCTGGCACTATGCAGTACTCAATAAGACCTCCTCACATCTAGGAAACAGTTGACAACACATTTCTTACAGCCTCTTCTCAGCTAATGCATTTTAGTTACTTCTCTCTCATATTTTAGTGGCCCTCAAATTGAGGTACTGAGCGAGCCCTAACCCTCAAGTGGTGCACCCAGGTACTGGACACTTGGCTGTTGGTAAAGTGTACTCCTCCTGTCCACAAACTGCGAGAAGTAGGAATTAGAATATTTTACCAACTTTGTCCCTGGAGAACTTATGAAGACTGGGATTGCACTTGAAGCCGCAGTCATTGACATCGAATTGCCATTCAGCATCAACTTGACGGAAGAAGGTCTGACTTCCAGAAAAGTTTCAGAGTCAGAACATAGAGGGCTTTATTGGGACTGATGCCGAGCACCATCCAATCGATGTTGAGGCCTTCCTGGGCATGGACTTCAGACTTCACCCGCACTGACCTTTCCTGCCTTCATCAATGATTGCACTGAGACCCTGCTCTTCAGCAACCTGCCGACGTCGAGCCCTGCTTCAGATTCAGCTTGCAGCTTAGCCTGCCAACCACTCATTGACAATCACTTTTTCTCCATAAAAGTTTCCAAGCCGGAAGTTTATTTTTACCCCTGGATCACTCTGGTCCCTGTATTATACTGCCAAGCCATTGCGGTCTGCCTAACATTTCACTTTGATGTTGCCTCGCACTCCAGATAACTGCGGTTGGTGCTTTGCACTGTTTGGTGCTATTTTTAATTCAAACTTTAAAAAATCATATAACAGGTTCTGCTTATGGGGTTTCAGTCATTTTGGTGTCATTTTATTTATTAAAATATTCACTCGTTTTCTAAAATGATATGGGATTTTTCTTGTGTTCTGTGTTCATTTTATTAATGTTTGAGTACTGCATAACTCCGTTACACGTTGCTTATAAAGTTGAGTCTGACTCTTCTGTGCCAAAGTTACCAGGGGGTAAGCACAGGTTTATTAAGCGACTGTTGTGGTTCACCCCGACAAGGACTGTGATTATTATTTGCAATAGGTTCTCACCCTCTTCCACTAATACTCCAATTTCTTACAGTGATTGTTGGACTTGGCCCTCTCTGCAGGGTCTAACTAGTGCTTGTGTTCTCACCCCCAAACATGGTAAAATGTGCCTACACCCAAATGGCAGATATGAATTAATTGTAAGCTCCTAGTGAAGTGGTACTACATGTAACCAAGGCCTGTACATGTATTGCTACTAGTGGGCCTGCAGGACTCATTGTTCCACTCACTAAAGTAGTTCTTTAAAACATGCCTCAGGCCTGCTATTGCTGCCTCTAATAAAGTTTTAAGCTACCAAAAAAAAACGTTTACCAGGCCTAAACCAAACATTTTAATACATATGAGCCATCACAGGGTAGGCCCTAATCAGCCAACAGGGCAAGGTGCATTGTACTTAAAAAGTAGGGCATGTGTTTTTAAGTTTTACATTTCCTCATAGTGAAAGACTCCTACATTTGATTTTCACTGCTGTAATGTCATGTAGTTCCTATAAAACGTATACAAGATCTGCACGTTTAAACAACATGCACTGTAGGATTGGTGTCAGACTGATTCTAGACACCCTCACCGGGTATGTTAGCCTGTGTACCAGCTAGCTCACAGTGCCACTAAAAACTCCTCTTACCAAGGAGAGAATAGTTCTTGGCAACTATCGAACATGACAATCCTGATCCCTCAGGACCGTGGAAACAGTGTACTACTTTTCGCTCAGTCACTCGTGCTCACTTAGTCTCAGAGAGATACACAGAATAAACGGTAGGGATGTTTTCAATAAGTATTTATTGAACAGTCGTTATTCTAGTGTAAAATAGATGTGCTGAAACAATCATTAGACAGTAACAGATATAAATGATCAGAAGCACTAGAAAAGTAAAAGGATGGTATATTTCTACCATTTTGCCATAAACATGAATACGGGCAAGTATATAAAATACTTTACAATATAATGCGTACTCCTACGATGCTACCCTAACTAGATGTACCTAAGTGTACCTAGCATGTATGTAGGTGTCTAAGCCAAGAATCCCTCTAGGATAAAGTCGACCCCCAATACCTGAAGTGAGAGACTGTGGGACCCCGTCCTGGTCTCGAGTTGGACACCCCACAAGGGATGTCAGACCACTGCGAGCTGGAGTGTCTGCAAACAGGAACCTCAGCGTCTCGCGTCAGTGTGTCGGCATGGAAGTCCTGATCTACTCTCTCTATCTCAGCAAGATATGATGTTTATATACCCCAAGGTCTCCCCGGGGGTTCTACCTTGCTGGGGCAGTGCCGGACATAAGATGACGTCTGGAATGAACTTTATACATCCTTATTATGCAGGAGATGAGAATCCTGCTGAGTTTCCACGAATCCTCATGCATACTGTATGAGGCTACTACCAGGGAAATCCCGCGTTCTGTGTGCAGTGTCGTTTCTAGGTAAAAGGTCAATCCCCAAGAATCGTTATGTATGTAATGTAGGGGAGAATATAGGTGAAAGTTGAGATGTTACCTGAGCCTATATTGAGGTACCTATATGGAATATAACACCCACTCCTCATCCGACTGGACAACATAATTACATTCTAACGTACTACCAGGTTTCCTAGGTATTGGTACGCAAGCAACTAGTAAACTAGTAAAATAATAGTTCTGCTTAAAACATTTTTTTAAAACAATTTTTCATAAAAGGTGCTAAAAAAGTGTCACTCAAGCAATATCTCTAATGTGTCCGTGTATATAGTTCGAACAACTACAAGCATCGGAAAGCCATGCAGGTCAAAAAGTGTCAATTTGTTCTTGAGTTTTGTTTTAAAAAGAAGGCCGAATTGTTCCCAGCACATGACGGGCCAAATGTTTGTGTCCTGGCTGGTAGACGCAACATTGCTGCTGCCTGCCTCTGCAGACGACGATCCCCGGAACACCTCGCACATTACATCAATTGAGCACAGATGATCTTCTGCACTGCCTGCAGCTGATGCTGGGGCAGCCTGTGCACCATCCGAGGCCTGGGTGTCAGTGGAGGAGCTGGTATCCATTCCAACAGGAGCCAAAACTTCCTGTGGTGGCTCTAAGAATTCCGCCACCAACATCGGGATACGCTGAGGACACTGCAGAACATGGGCCGTTATCGGGTCCAGTAGAGCATCAAAGTCCGCATGCACACAGGATGGAAGTGTCAGACAGAGATCCAACACGCCTTTTGCTCTGCAGAACAGGCATCGGAGAACAGGTAGGATGCAGTCCAACCAGACTGGTCTAAATGACAGGAACCAAGAGGCGCTTAGTTCCTATAGGCGAGGTGTGCCCAGATGTTGTACCATGCGATCACGGTATTTACGCTCCAGGAGCGCTTTTTCCATCTCCTTGGTGACTGGGGCGTCCATTGCGGAGCAGAAAAATTACAATCAGGATACCTGCTATTAGAAACAGGATCAGCGGAAGTCCTCCAAAAATGCTTCCGAATACGAAGTGTATAAAGTTTGGCATAACTTCGAGGACCGTTTGAAAGGTGCTTAACCGTCCCGAACCTATGGTCTTAAATAGGTGTACTATACCAGTCGTATCAGACATATTAAAGATACGATTCACCATTTCTGTGAATTGGAAGGGGCAGTTCGTACGTATGAGTGCCTGCATCTCTGCCGAGGACCTTGCTATTTGAAGATCAAAAGTCTCCCGGGCGGAGGTTAAGGGCACGGTTTTCTGTAAAAGCATGGCTTTCATTCTGCTCAGAGTATCAAACCGTATAAGAGAAAAATTTAACGAAGGCCATAGTGGCTCCTCCCTGGCTACATGTGTCGGTGGAAACAATACTTGCATACAGCAAGTAACCCTGGAGCTCACAGTGACTAGATATGCAATGCCCGGAAGCATGCCACAACAACCTTGATCGTTCAGCATCAAGTAACTACCATTCGAAAGTAGCTTGAATACCCGACTAATCACAGCTGCCGGGGTACCCCTCAAGTGGTAGGATAGGTTTGCTACTGAACCATTGCAGGCCCCGTGCAACATAATATCCTGGCATATGAGAGATCCACTCAAAGCGCTCTCGCAGTTTGTACCGCTTAGAAACACTTCTCGATCCCCACTCCTGCATCGAAATCTGTACGGTAATTCCCAAGATTCCTTGATATATTCCCTACCCATTTCTTCATATCGGCTTGCCTGTTGTTGTTTTAGGCAGTAATGAAACTGGAAAGTTGTGACCGGTAATGTTATATGGCCATGGATCAACCGCTCTGTTGACGGTGATTTCGCTACAGTAAAGGCTAACCTATCCAGTTTTTCAATACGCAGCACTGTATATTTTGCTCCTCTTTGTGCCATTTTCATCTGTTTTTCTGTCAGGTTATATGCAGAAAACAAGGACGTACTGTTGATAAAACGCCATGGCACGTAACCAGCGCGCAATGATTGCAGCGTCCAGCTTATTAACATAATAGAACGTATTTGTGACTGTCCGTGCTGTAATATGGACAAATCTTGTTCTAGTATATCAATAGCAGAAGCTACAATGTTGCCCAGTGAATAAATCCTGGATGTTAATGTAGCCATACCATTGTCAACTACGGCTAATGCCTTTTCTAAATTGATTCTATCTATTTCTCGTAATCTCTCCGCTGCTTCTTGTTGGGAGATTTTCCAAATTTCATTATAGACCACATAATAGAAACGTTTTTGACGTGGCTTTCTGGGACCTAGTAAAAAATCCTGTAGGTCCACATCCTCAGTAAGTAAGGATAAGTGTTGTTTCCCCTGTGTTAGTGTTGAGATTCTTAGCCAATCGAGGCATAACTTCCCAACACTGTATGATGTTACCACCCCCAGATGTTCTCTCTGTACATAGTGTGGGTCTGGCCTATGGATACTGTTTCCTTCTGTGGTACCCCTAAATCTTTTCTGACACCAATTAGTGTCTGTGGGCCAAGCCAACCATCCCTTCCAATTGGAGTCTGATCTATTGTATTGTAAAATGTCATCTAAAGTAGCCCCTTCTTGCGATGTAAAGTTTGCCTCGGTATGTGATGGTGTTGGAATCCAAGGTGTGTTCAAATCCTTGTTCTTGGCTATTCCAAGGCAGGAAGTCTGTTGCACAGTATCATTCAGAAATGTCATCAGCTGAGGAATGAGGCATGCTCTAAATAGCGCTTCTGTTCCCTGGACTTGCCAGTCTCTAGAACCCCAGACTGATTTTAGGTCTATAGGTGTCTTTCCATAAGTTGAAACCCTATTAAGACAGTTGGGTAATAAAGGAAGCAGAGTAAATCTGTTTGGTGTTAGTCAGCATATTCTTCTGTGCGGATGTTGGTGCAACCTCATAGTAATATGAGGCCGGGTCTGAAATGTTGAACCCTGAAAAATATGAAAAGTTTTGTGCAAAGGTTTTTGAACTACGTTTAGGTGGTGTAGGGCAATGTCCCCATTGGTGATATGTGAAAACATTTCTAGGGGTACTGGATTTGTGTAGAAAGTGATGACCATAATGTTGATAACAATACATTGTGTCAAAGTCTGATGTGTCCTCCAACATTTTATTGCTAGAAAATGCAGCAGATTTTTCTAAATCAGACAACATATTATTTACAGTTTCAAAATCCCAATCATCGGAAAATGTACTGGAGGTAATGACATCATTTAAGGAAATTTTAAAAAATGAGGTATTTTTAAAAGTTATGTCGGGCCAAATTTGTCATAATCAACCTTGTCCCATACTATACCATCCGGTATAGGAACTGCTGTAATGTTCACTGATGACAAGTCTCTTTGTTCATGATGTGATGAAACATGAGGTTTTAGGAGCAAGTTCAATTTTGATGCTGCAGAGCTTTGGCGAAGGTAACTTCCATTAATAAGTAAGCAGAAGACAGTTACTAAGCCTACCCAGAAGAGAAAGAAAAGAATCCCGGTTACAATCCAAAGTTCGATCCAAGGTGACACCAGGTAAGTCTTTTTAAGAAAGTTGCTGTTTACAAGATATTGGGGCTGGCGTTATTTCAGGTTCACTTGGATCTAAAGAAAAGGTATCAAAGACAATGAAATAGCCAGATGCAGTACGATCTATTTTTGGTAGCTCAGCAGGTTGTGTTGAACTTGTAGATGGCTCTTGTTGAGGCATGTTTATGTAGACATCAGTGTTTGGTCGAATTGAAATTTGTCTTTCATTTTGGTTTTGAATTCCTTGTTCAAGAGGAACGAGTTCCATTGCATGGTTGCATAGTCCCTCATTCCATATAGGAGACTCTTCAAACGTGATGAGCCTTTCCGTCTGAACTTCCTGTATGGTAGCGAGGGTAGGGCGTTGGCTGCTCAGGAGTCCACGAGGCCTACCATTCAGTATCGGCCACATAGTGGGGTTTTATCAGCTCAATGGAGACAAATCTTTTCTCCTTTGTTCCGGCAAGAGGTGGCAGAAGTACAGTTCTTGTTTCTTTGACTGCCACTGCCAGGACAGGTACAGCCTTTCTGTATGATGGCCCAAATTATGTTTTGTCCACTATCTTTTCTCTGACCAGATCCCCGACTTTAGGAATCCAGACAGGTTTTGCGTGACTGATTTAACTCCCCAATGGCGGTCCTCTTTACCTGCACATTGCTATGCAGGGCTCTGGATATGTTCAGATCTTGTAAGACAGCCAAACGTTTATTGATGTCAAAAGGTTTTTCATCCGCCACTGCGCCTTCACAATCTAGATCAGGTATCCACATTCTCGTCCCAAATAGGACCTCATAAGGAGTGACAACCCCTAGAGAACTTCTTGGCATATTGTTCAAGGCCCGCTGTACTCCATGCAGATGATTGGCCCAACTGCCACCCGTGCCTAATACTCTCGCTGTTAAAGATTGCTTTAAGTCCCGGTTCTTCCTCTCCACAACCGAATTTCCCTCTGGATGGTACGGGGAGGAGTACCGCAATGCTACACCCAGACTTCCCATGGCTTCCCTGTCAGCCCTAGAGCTAAACACAGGGCCACGGTCAGAATGTAATGTGCCAACTGCGTATGTCCCTAAAAAGACTCGTAAATCTTTGATAACAGTTCGAGCGTCAGCCGAGCGCTGAGGCCATACCCATAGGAATCTTGAGCAGGAATCCACTTCAACCATGATGTATTTGTAAGCCCCATCAGATTGTAAGGGGCCGCAGTGGTCCAAATAGACACACACGAGTGGTCTGTCTGAGATTAGCAATGATGTCTGCGCTGGACGTGTTATGGTGGAACCCTTCATCTGTTGACAGATGTCGCACTTTAAGACATAGTCTTTGGTCTGCTTTGTTAACCCTGCCACCAATAGCGTTGTTTCAGTAAAGAAACTGTCGCTGTAACTCCTGCGTGTGCAGAACCCAGACCCTCGTGTGCAGCTAATAAGCCTAATCTGCGATCCATGTTTGGTATTACTTTATCCCCCACTCCAGGAATCTGAGCAAATGGAACGTTATTTGCATCTAACTTGTGGGAGTACCTGAGTGGAAAACCTTTCAGAAGTGCCTTACTGTCTTTGCGTGAAGCATTGACAGCTACCATTATCTGTCCGTCTATTCTCGTTTTTGAATGAGTGATTGCAGCTACGGAAGCAGTTCGTACTGCCCCCTTTGTGGCTTCATCAGCCAATGAATTCCCTTCAACGTGAACGCCATCACGTTGATGACTCAGCGCGTGTATCACGTGCGCTTTTGGTAGTTTGTTTTTCAACTCCGCTACCTGTTCCCACGGCATTTTGTGCTTAATTGTGCCACCTTTTGGGTCTTTAAACCCATTTTGTCCCCAATAATTTAGGTATTCATTTTATGACTGGACACAGTAAAAAGAATCGCACACAATTAGTGTGGGGAATTCTCGATCCGTATTTATCAGTGCCAGTAACAAAGCTTTTAATTCTGCCAGCTGAGCTGTGCAGTCTCCTACAGACTGTTTTTTTGTACAGCTAGGATGGAACTTACCATCCCGCATGCGACCTTTTACAATTGCGCATGCGGCGCTGTATTGCTGTTTACTTCCAATGGCCGGCTGAGCAGATCCGTCAGTGTAAATTATGTATTCATACTGATCTAGAGACATTATTTCATTTGGTAGAGAATATTCTTGTTCATATTGCAGGAATGCTTGTGTTTTCAGACATGTGTCGTATCTGTATTCTACGTCTGATGCAGTGAGAGAATTAGCCCATTGTATCCATCTTGGATGTAAGGCTTTAGCGTTTGGAACGCTTGCTTTCGTAGCAGCCTCTAAGGCTGGTACCGGAGTCACGACAATTATTCGTTTCCCCTAAGCCAGTGCTCTTTCTCTCTCTACAGCAGTCTGTACAGTTGTCAGAATTGTTTCTGTGGATGCGAAACGCATCTCAGCGTTTGTGTACAAATGTGATTTGTATGCAATGGGTACTGTTTCGCCTTCATTATATGTGAGGTAGGTGTACCCAGATTGACCCGCAACTATATGGATCACCAGGTTGCGGACATTTACGCGTGTCTGTAAGTGTTTAGACACTATCATGTCATCCTAGAGGGAACGAAGTGTATCTGTGTGTTCCTGTGTCCATTGCCTAACTGAAAAATCAGGTCTTATGAGGTCGTAGAAAGGTTTAACCCTTTCTGCGTAATCCAAAAGGTATGTTCTCCCAAAATTCAGGATTCCCAGTATGGACTGTAAATTCTTCAATAAGTTGGCTACCAAGCTTTTACCTTCACTTGAAAGCTCATATCCCAAAAAAAGGACACTGAGGTGTGCTATTTTTTATTTTTTAAAGTTGAATTTGTATCCCTCCGAGGCAAATACCAAAATTATGGTGTTCACCCTGGTCAAGTGTTCCTCCAGGTCATCATCCATTAGATAAATATCATCTACATAGGACAATGCCTCTTCATCCAGATTTTGAAGTAACTCAGTTATTCTAGCTGAGAATAGGCCCGGGCTGTTTTTATATCCCTGAGCTAGTCGACAAAATTGACGCTGGGACCCTAGCACTGAGAATGCTGTCAAATATCTGCTCTCAGGCGCTATGTTCTGGCAGAAGAATCCATTTGAGATATCTAGTGTTTTTTGAATTTTTTCCGCACAATGTTATTCATTAATGCGGCACTGTGTGCGTTTTGAACTGCAAATGTTTTTGTTCATGAGTTAAGGAGTCTGTATTCTAAAACTAGACGATATGTATTGTCAGGTTTCATTACGGGAAACAAAGGATTATTCATTGAAGAGGTGCAAGTTTCAATCACCCCCTGGTGTGCAAGTTGATCTAAGATCTCCCTGACCTGTTTTTTAGCTAATTGCTTTATGGGATATTGTCTCTGTGGAGTTGGAGTAGATTTTAATGGTATCACGTGGTGGGTTGAGTCTTCATCCCATCCAACATGGTTTTGATATAGTGCTGGAGCAAGGGCTACTGCCCACTCCTGTCCATATGTATGTTTTAAATATTGGGGAACGAGGTCAAAAAAAGCTGGCATAATTACAGTTTCTCCTTTTGGGCAATCCATAACAATGGCAGAAGGCCAATCTCTTTCAGCTAATAGAATGTCATAGCCAAACGTTAAGTTCTCCCAAAAGAGACCTTTAATTTTTCTGGGCTTGTCCCCCTCCATCCGGAGTGTTATTTCATGTAACCTATGTGGGACGCTTACCCTAGTATCAGGTGTTTCCACCGTGATATTCTCACTCAACTTCGCTGTCACCAGAAATTCCATCAGGTTCTGGCGAGCTATTGTTACTTCTGCTGCGCTGTCTAGCATCATCAGAACCCATTCCCCATTCAGTAGTTGAGTCCTCAGAATTCTGGGCATATCTGACTTTGAGACCTGCTACTTTCTTCTTTTTGAATTGAGGTTTAGATTTTAGTTTTTCTTCTTTTTTAGGTGCGTAGTCCTCAGCACGTTGCGTGTCTCTGGACCTTGTATGCTCCTTGTCTGTGTTCTGACCGTCCTTCCCTCTCTGAGTTTTTTGATGAACCCTGAAAGAAATGAGAGGAACATGTATCAGTATCCTGATACCTGTCAGGTTTTCTAATGTAATCCCTATTCCTAAGGTTATACCTCCTTTCGGAGGGCGCCTGTTGAGGAGTCCTACCTCTGGATGGAGATCTATTCTCTTTATTTTTTTGTTGTTTGCTATTTTTCCATTTCTTCGAAGAAGAAGTGGGTGCTTGCTTGAAGGTAACCTTTTCGGGACCACCCATCAGTTGAGGTTTTACTGGTCTAGCTCCCAAACTATCGCTGCCTAATTCTGCATAAGCAGTTTCAATAATTTTAGGTAATTCTGTCTCCTGTTGTAAAGGAGTAAAATCCCTCAAGCGTTGGCGTATAGCCACTGCTGCTGCCTCCCCTTTAATATTTGCTAATATTATAGCTGATACCTGGGCATAATTACCTAGTAATTTCATCCCTAAGTTCAGAGCAGGTTCTGCTCCGTACTCGGTCTATATTTGTCTTAATACATCTGGTATTACTGCTAATGAAGGGATACCATGAGTCCTGGTATATATGGCAGGGAAGACTGTACCCCAGAGGTACAATCCTCTATCGTGGGAGCTATCCCCATGGGCAAGCAAATTGTTAGTATTCTATGCTTTTCTTGTGGACCAGTTTGAGGGAATACTGCCTCTAGCTGTGTTATTTTTTGAGCTATCCAGAGTGGCATTTGCTCTCGTTTAGTGGGCATCTTACCCAACACTGCATGCAACGTTTGTGGTGGAATTTTAGTTGTAGAAGTTTGGACTGGTCCTGTTGGTATAGCCGGTGTTGGCTGTAGTGTGAGTGTTCTCATCACAAACTGTGTCATGTTTCTGTAAAGTCTTCTTAGTTCTTTATGTAGTGTAAGTAAGTCTCCTCCTGGCATTGTGTCAATGTCAGGTTGTGGTGTATAGGCCACTAGTACTGGCCATGTTGCTCCGTCTGTTCCGAGCGGACCGAGTCTTACTTTATTTCTTGTATGTGGGAGGGCGCCTTTAAACCAGTATAAATGCTCCTGGTAAGTGAGTAGAATTTCAATGTCCTCGTATGGACAATATTCGCTTGGTATGTCATCTTCTAAGTAGTTATGAAATGTTTTTGTTCGTGCATTTGCCTGTGGGAATTTAATCCATGAATAGAATACCTCTGTTCTATATGATTCTTGTGCCTCAATCACGAAGGTTACTTGCCCACCCCTAGATGTTAAACCGTATGCGGCTAGTTTTAGGGTGATGGCATTTCTAACATTTTCTGAAATGTGTATTGTATCTGCATCTTCATCTGAGAAGTTCAGTGCATTTACCGGATCTTCCTGTACCGTCATTGTTTTTAGTAAGAAGAGCCTTGCAAGGGAACTGAGATAAGGTGTTTATGCACAATAGGAACAATGTGTCCTTCAAGCTTGATTAACCAACAGCCAATAAATAGTATTTTGCCTACTCAGCTGTGGCAAAGTTTTTCTACCTTCCCACTCCAGACGTCTCGGAGGAAAATGTGAGTAGGGGTCTCTGAGAATAGCACGACTGAACTACTCAGATTTGACTGTTAAATAAGTACCTAACCAACATTGGCGATGCCATGCCGTGTAGTTCCTATAAAACCTAAACAGGATCCACGCATTTTGACAACATACACTGTAGGATTGGTGTCAGACTGATTCTAGACACCCTCACCGGGTATGTTAGCCTGTGTACCAGCTAGCTCACAATGCCACTAGAAACTCCTCTTACCAAGGAGAGAATAGTTCTTGGCAACTATCGAACAGGACAACCCTGATCCCTCAGGACCGTGGAAACAGTGTACTACTTTTCGCTCAGTCACTCGTGCTCACTTAGTCTCAGAGAGATACACAAAATAAACGGTAGGGACGTTTTCAATAAGTATTTATTGAACAGTCGTTATTCTAGTGTAAAATAGATGTGCTGAGACAATCATTAGACAGTAACAGATATAAATGATCAGAAGCACTAGAAAAGTAAAAGGATGGTAGAGTTCTACCATTTTGCCATAAACATGAATACGGGCAAGTATATAAAATACATTACAATAAAATGCGTACTCCTACGATGCTACCCTAACTAGATGTACCTAAGTGTACCTAGCATGTATGTAGGTGTCTAAGCCAAGAGACCCTCTAGGATAAAGTAGACCCCCGATATCTGAAGTGAGAAACTGTGGGACCCCGTCCTGGTCTTGAGTTGGATACCACGCAAGGGATGTCAGACCACTGCGAGCTGGAGAGTATGCACACAGGAACCTCAGCATCTCGCATCAGTGTGTCGGCATGGAAGTCCTGATCTCCTCTCTCTATCTCAGCAAGATGTGATGTTTATATACCCAAAGGTCTCCCCGGGGGTTCTACCTTGCTGGGCCAGTGCCGGACATAGGATGATGTCGGGAATGAACTTTATACATAGTTATTATGCAGGAGATGAGAATCCTGCCGAGTTTCCACGAATCCTCATGCATAATGTATGAGGCTGCTACCAGGGAAATCCAGCGTTCTGTGTGCAGTGTCGTTTCAAGGTAAAAGGTCAATCCCCAAGAATCGGTATGTAATGTAGGGGAGAATATAGGTGAAAGTTGAGATGTTATCTGAGCCTATATTGAGGTACCTATATGGAATATAACAGTAAGGCCTAGCTCTCCCATTACATTATATTGGGTTGCCTTATTACATTCAATAAGTGATAACTTTTGAATAGGAACAGATAGGTATGTCAATTTTGGACTCAAATTGTACTTTCAAATTCTCTTTATTGGTAAAGTCAGATTTTAAGTCCTAATTCTGAAAAATGCCACTTTTAGAAAGGCATTTGCTTGTCCTAACTATTTTATACCCCCTGCCAGTTTCCTAGGTTACATGACTGTCAATAGCTTACCTGGTGGGCTTTGTGCATTCCTTCCAGACAGTGAGACAAAGCGGGACTAAATTTTGGCGGGGTGGGCCATCCTTCCTGGATGGCTGGGAGTGGAGCTGTTCCCTGCCCCACCTATACTTCAAAGGGTTGCCTCCAGCACACACAAAGGAACCTGACACTAGTGTTTTGTCACCCCAGACTCCTTGGAGCCTTGGCAGGGGAAGGAACATTCCAGAACCACCAGATGTGGGGTAAGGTCAGGGTGTTCCTCCACTTCAAAGGATGGTGCCAGGTAGAAATATTGGAACCTCATGACACCTCTTCAATACACTACTGGATCTGTGGTCTATAGAAGGACTGGCCTGCTGCTTGAGGCCTGACTTCTTCCCTATAGGACTACCTTGCTACTACCAGAGGACTTCTTTGGTGCCGGAGGCCTGCATTTTCCCAGAGAACTGCCTTGCTGCTAGAGGCCTACCCTGCTCTCTGTGAAGGAAGTCCAGACTGGCTCCCTTCATCCCAGGCTAACCTCAGTGACTCCAAGGGTCAGCTGGCTATAACCTCCTGTTTTGAACAAGAGGAACCCAACAAACTCCAGAGCTCTCGCTGCAACTTCTCAACTGATCTTCAGCAACAGGACCTGCCTGGATCTGCAACTGGACTTGCCTGAGCCCTGGTTGCCTCTGATAGAGTGAGTCCCTGATCTCCAAGCGATGCCTCCCCATGTCATGGATCCTTGGTTGGCATCAGAGAGCACTCCTCTGTAAAGAAAGGAAAAATCCTGACATTTTGGGCTTTTGGCGAACTGCAAGTGAGCCCATTCATACCGAAACTCTGCCACCGGTGAGGACTGCCAATCCGAAACTCCGGTAAACCTGACTCTGTATGCTACAGGGAAGACCGTCAGCACAAAATCTGCACTTCACGCTACAGCAACAACAGCACGCAGTGGCCACCAATAAGAATTGCCAGCAACGACATCCGGCCTGAGACGATCTTGGCACTACAGCGACGATCATCTGAGGCTCCAGGCCTGCCCTTCACGCTACATCAACGACCACCGGCAACGTTCTCCATGCTCCTCATGGCCTCCTCTTTCGCGAACTGGAATCTTCACCTCGGACTCTGAAAAAGTACGTTTTTCAGCTGGACTAATCTGGTCCTTGTATCTGGCCTGTGCTCCATCGTGGTTGGCCTGAACTTGTGACTTTGCTCTATTTTTCTAAATTGGTTTGACAATCCTCTTGTCTTGTGTTTTCACTTTCCTACTGTTGGTGTGCTGCATAAATAACTAACACAGTGCCTCCAAGTTAAGCCTGACTGCTTCTGTGCCAAGCTACCAGAGGGTTAAGCCTAGGTTAATTTAATGATGTTTGGGGTTCACCCTGACGAGGATTGTGGTTGTTGCTTGAGAAAGGTTCACCCCCTTCGATCAATAACCCCTTTTCTTACAGTTACTAAAACACCTTTCATTCAAGCGTGAAATTAGGCAGCATCTCTCATGAATGTTTTTTTTGTTATATGGAAAACGAGCTACCACCGTTCTGGCAGAGCAGATACATAGGAAAATAGAAATAAATATATAAAATGGAGCATTCCTTTCTTTCTATTCAGATCTGGCCTTATCTTCAAATGTTGCACTAGTTAATTTTTCAAATTGATGATTTCAATTGTGAATCTAGGCGTTTTAACCATTCTTGTTGCCTTACCAGGTATGTCACCTTTAGCCTTTCCACTTAGAACAGAAAATCTAATTTTTAAGTACGTATCAAATGATCTACCTCTCTCACTGAAGCACTTGTTTACTATATCCATTCCAAATATCTTGTTGATTTGTGTATGCTATGGATCACAAAATGGATATTTTTCACTGTCCTTGTGTCTTCACTTTGGCAAATTCAATATACTTTGGGTTTAATTCCCCTAGACTAGGAATTGATTAAAACAACTTAAAGACTAACTAACTGGTAAATGAATGAATGGATGAATACATTTATTGTTTTAATTAATTTAATTAATAAAAATTGGTAAATAAGCACTTAGGTAAAACACCAGTTCATAAATAATTTCCAAATATAAGATCCCACATAATGAGTAGGAAAAAAACCAAGACTATTTAAATAATTTTTGGAATAAAATCATTCATTAAAACGTGTTTATTAAAATCCGAAGTTTAGGTATTTAAGGGAGGGAACAGCCTTCACCACAACATTTTTAAAACGAATATCAAATACAACACATTTTTTTACATCGCAATTACTTTTACCATACAAGTCTTTACCACGCGAGTCTTTACAACACATATATGTATCTGTTGGTGAGTATGTGGTAAGTAGTTTATATATTTTAAAGGGTAATTGAAAAAGGGGGTTAGAGGGGCCTTCCACCAAAAATATAAAACTTTGAAATATTAGCAGACCTGTAAACGACATAAATGTAATATATATATATATATATATATATATATATATATATATATATATATATATTCAATGAAAAAACCACAGGTTTCAGGGACGTTATAGTTAGTTGGACATTTCACTCGTACCAAACTAGAGAAATTTGGCCGTTCTAGTTTGTTGTGCTAACTATAACTCGCTCCCCCGCAATGCACTGCTGATGACGTCACATATTACATCACTCATGACATGGTCAGTGACATCACTGATGACATCACTGATGACATCTCAAATTATATCACTCATGACATCATCCAGTGACTGTGTGTTTCTGTAAAAGTTTAAATATGTTTATATATATATATATATATATATATATATATATATATATATATATTCACTGAAAAAACCATAGGTTTTAGGGACAGTTATAGTTAGTTGGACATTTCACTTGTACAAAACCCGTGAAATTCCCCGTTATAGTTAGTTCAGCTAACTATAGCTCGCACCCCGCAATGCACTGCTGATGACGTCACATATTACATCACTCATGACATGGTCAGTGACATCACTGATGACATCACTGATGACATCTCAAATGACATCACTGTTGACATCATGCAGTGACTGTGTGTTTCTGTAAAGTTTAAATATTTTTAATATATATAGGAAAAGACGTATTGAAGAATGAGTGGGTGTATAAGTGTCTGTATGGATGATTTAGTAGGTGCGTGACTGACTCTATAAGTGAGTGATTTAACGTATCTTACTGAATGCATGGGTTAGTGACTAAACTGGGTGAATGTCTGTATCCGTCTGTCTGTTGCTGTGTAAGTGGCTGCATGTGTTTGTGAATAGCTACATGAGTGTGTATATGAGTTATTGAATGGTTGTCTGAGTATCTGTATGGGTGCCTGAGTGTTTGTGTGGGAGGGGTGTGTGCGACTCTGTGCATAGATGTGTGAGTGGGTGATTCACTGGGTGGATGGTTTCAAGAGTGCATCTGTGATAGACTGTATGGGTGGGTAAGTGTGTGTAAGAGTGTGTTAGTGAGTGAATGTATGTCCCAGTGGTACATGTGTGAGTAACTACATATGTGAAAGGCAGTATATATGTGTGTTGGAGTATATAAATAGCTATTAGCGAGAGTGAGTGATTGTGATAGTGGCTGTATGGATGAGTGTGTGCTTGTATCAGTGATTGTATAAGAGCGTAACAATGTGCTAGTATTTGCATGATTAAGTGAGCTGGTGTGTGTATAACTGTATAGGTGAGTAAATGGCAGTGTGTTTAATTATTTGCATGACTGACTAGGTGTGTGAGTACCTCTATGGATGAGTGGCGGTGTTTGAGTGTCTATATAGGAGTAAGAGTGCATATGATAGTCCTGTACTGAGTGACCATAAGTATGAGTGACTGTACGGGTGAGTGAGTGGATGTGTGTGTGTAGACCTAAGAATCAGTGAGTGGGTATGTAGTTATTGGTGTTGGAGTGTCTATGGTTTTGCGAATGGCAGTCTGTAATTTAGAGTGGGTGTATCAAAGGTTATATTAGGGTGTGAGGAGGTGCATCAGATTATCACGTGGAAGATGTCATCAGTGATGTCATCAGTGATGTCATTTGAGATGTCATCAGTGATGTCATCAGTGATGTCACTGACCATGTCATGAGTGATGTAATATGTGACGTCATCAGCAGTGCATTGCGGGTGCGCGAGTTATAGTTAGCTGAACTAACTATAACGGGGGAATTTCACGGGTTTTGTACGAGTGAAATGTCCAACTAACTATAACTGTCCCTAAAACCTATGGTTTTTTCAGTGAATTTCAAAGGTTTTTTAAATGCTAATTTCTAACTATAACGTGCCTGAAACTTATGGTTTTTTCAGTGAATTTCAAAGGTTTTTTAAATGCTAATTTCTAACTATAACGCCCCTAAAACCTATGGTTTTTTCAGTGAATTTCAAGGGTTTTGTAAATGACATTTTTTAAATGTATTAATTGTTATATTTATTTTTTTGATACTGATTTACTACATTTTTAAAACTATTTATTTTTAGATATTTTATTTATTAAATTACATTGTAATTACATTATACATTACATTACAAAATATACTTTCTCTGAATGAATTACTTTAGTTTAAATAGTTTGCAAATAGGCAATAGAGTTTTAAGTACAGTAGTTAGTTGTTGCAATGGGCAACACAATTTCAAACACAATGCAACATTGAGCTGAATGTGAATTTCTAGTTAAATGCAATTAGTTACTTTATGGATTACTTTTCTAACCACAGGACTGGATCCTAGATTCAGTCCTGGGACATCTCCTGTAAACAGTTGAGTAAAAGCGTTTTGGTTACAGTAGTGATTTTTAAGGAATATTATTGTATTTTAAAAGTTGACACTTAGAAACTTTTTCACATAGAAATACCAATGTTATCCTATGGGAGGAAATTCACTTAGCAGGTAAGTAGTGTTATCGTTACTTTTTCTTACTCAGTGTTGGATCCTGGATCCAGCACTGGTGCATCTCCTGTAAACAGTTGAAAGAATGCGTTTAAGTCATACAGGCGATTTTTAAGGAATATTTGTAATTTGTGAAAATCGACACTTTGAAACTTTTCTGCTGAAAACCAGACAATGGATTCCTATGGAAGGAAATATAAGTTACTGGTAAGTACGGTTAGAATTACTTTTCAGGGTCAGTGCTGGGCTAAAGATGCAGCACTGGGTTCTCTCCTGATAACAGGTGAGTAAATCGGAATCCGTATTTCGGCTGATTTTAGAGGAATATTATAAAGTTCCAAAACTGCACACTTAGAAGAATTTCCAAGTGAAACCAGTCAATGTTAGCCTATGGAAGGAAATTCAAGTTGCTGGTAAGTACGGTTAAAATTACTTTTCAGGATCAGTACTGGCCTGAAAGATGCAGAACTGCAGGTCTCTCCTGATAACAGGTGAGTAAATCGGAATCCGTATTTCGGCTGATTTTAGAGGAATATTATAAAGTTCCAAAACTGCACACTTAGAAGAATTTCCAAGTGAAACCAGTCAATGTTAGCCTATGGAAGGAAATTCAAGTTACTGGTAAGTACGGTTAGAATTACTTTTCAGGACCAGTACTGGGCTGAAAGATGCAGCACTGAGGTCTCTCCTGATAACAGGTGAGTAAATCGGAATTCGTATTTCGGCTGATTTTAGAGGAATATTATAAAGTTTCAAAAATCGACACTTAGAAGAATTTCCAAGTGAAACCAGTCAATGATATCCTATGGAAGGAAATTCAAGTTACTGGGAAGTACGGTTAAAATTACTTTTCAGGATCAGTACTGGGCTGAAAGATGCAGCACTGAGGTCTCTCCTGATAACAGGTGAGTAAATCGGAATTCGTAGTTCGGCTGATTTTAGAGGAATATTTGTATGTTTCAAAAATCGACACTTAGAAACTTTTTCAGCAAAAAGCAGGCAATGATATCCTATGGAAGGAAATTCAAGTTACTGGTAAGTACGGTTAAAATTACTTTTCAGGATCAGTGCTGGGCTAAAGATGCAGCACTGGGTTCTCTCCTGATAACAGGTGAGTAAATCGGAATTCGTAGTTCGGCTGATTTTAGAGGAATATTTGCACAATGGTGAAGGGAGGGCGGGGCCTGAGGTGACATCTGTGCAAACGCGCCCCGTGGCGCGTTTTAAGTTGGGGGATTAAGTCCCCTTGAATCATGAGGGTCCCTGGGGCCAACTAGCCCACCAGGAACCTCCAGTATGCGCCAGGGGCTGCGTTGCAGAGACGTGTACAGAGGCCACACCCCTTTTACACCTCTCTGCAACGCAGCTCTGTGGCGCTTTCTGGACGTACCTGTTGGGCTAGTTGGCCCCAGGGACCCTCAGGATTGAAGGGGATTTAATTCCCCATCTTAAAACACGCCACGGGGCCTGTTTGCACACATGTCACCTGAAGCCCCGCCCCTCCCTTCACCACTGTGCAAACGCGCCCCGTGGCGCGTTTTAAGTTGGGGATTAAGTCCCCTTGAATCCCGAGGGTCCCTGGAGTCCAACTAGCCCACCATGTACTTCCAAAAGCGCCACAGAGCTGCGTTGCAGAGAGGTGTAAAGGGGCGTGGCCTATGTACACCTCTCTGCAACGCAGCCCCTGACGCATACTGGAGGTTCCTGGTGGGCTAGTTTACCCAGGGACCCCCAGTATTCAAGAGGAATTACTTCCCCTTCTCAAAATGCGCCAGGGCGCGTTTGCAGACTGCTGCAGGGAGGGCGGGGCCTCCGGCACGATGCCGTTTTTTTTTTAGTTTTTTATTGGGAGGGGGCTGCGTGGCCCCCTTTCCCTTGGCCTGTATTGGCCCCGGGGACCCCATCCCCCGGGGCCGGCCTTGCCCTTTTTTTTTAATTTTTTTTTATAATTTCGGAGGGGGGCTGCGTGGCCCCCCTCCCTGGCCACTTATGGCCCCGGGGACCCCATCCCCCGGGGCCTGGCCTCTGGTTGGGGACTGTGGGGGGGGTCCCCAATCCCCCCACAGTCCCGCCAGCATTGCTTTTCCACATGGGGAGCAGCTAACACGCTGCTCCCCATGTGGAAAGCTATTGGGTTTGCATTTTGAAAGAGAGAGCAGGTTTCCTGCTCTCTCTTTCAAAATGCAAACTAAGTCTGCTATGACAGGACGGGAGCCGCGAGGCTCACGTCCTGTCATAGCAAACTACAGTGTCCCGAGGGTAGGTACCCCGGGACACTGCAAGCCGGCCCCTGGGGGTGGCGGTCCCCAGGACCATCAAGGGCTCCAGGAGGGGGCCGCGCGGCCTCCCTCCCATCCAGTGCACAGCCCGGGGAGGTGGTGGTCCCCGGGGCTTTGGAGGTCCGTAACGGACCCCCATATTCAAATCTTTAGTGCCCGGGAGGTGGCGGTCCCGGGCGTGTGGGGGCTGGAGCCCCCACACAGGTCAAAAAGTTTTAAAGAAGCCCCAGGGGTGGCGGTCCTTGGGGCAGCGGGAGGGCAAGAGCCCTCCCGCACCATTATTCTTTTAAGCCCCCGGGGGTGACGGTCCCCGGGGCTTGGAAGACCTTAGAGGCCCCCACATATTAAAAGAAACCCTGCATGCCCCTGGGACTTGGCCCACCCGGGGGCCAATTAACAACGAGCGCGGGAGACCGCGCTCCGTTTTTTTCTCGGCGGGATCCGCGCACCCTGAGCGCATCCTGCCGATTTTTCTTTTTTTTTTTTTTTTCTTTTTTTTTTTTTTTAATGCTTTTTTCTGACCAGGGGGTCCTTGAGGGACCCCCTGAGCAGACCTAGGGAGTCAGGGTGTTTCTACCCTGCCCCCTTTGTGCGTTTTGCGCACTTGTTTCTTCTGGGTTTTTTTTTTTCTCGGCGGGATCCGCGCACCCTGAGCGCATCCTGCCGATTTCTTTTTTTTTAAATGCTTTTTTCTGCCCAGGGGTCCTTGAGGGACCCCTGAGCAGACCTAGGGAGTCAGGGTGTTTCTACCCTGCCCCCTTTTGCGCTTTGCGCACTTGTTTCTGTCCCTCGGTTCTACCGAGGACAAAATGACTGCCAACACTTCCTGATTTGGAGTGTTGACAGCCATAAGCCAATTAACATGCAGCTCGTGATCGGGAGGGTGCGCGCAGGGTGCACTCAGGGTGCGCGAATCCGACGTGACCATAGATATATATGTGATTTTCCTTTTGATTTTCTCTGGAACTACTGAACGGATTTACACCATTTAACAAAAGGGTTCTTTCTGAACCAAGAACTACCTCTTTGCCAAATTTGGTGTAATTCCGTTCAACAGTTCGGGCTGTAACCGTGTCTAAAGTTTCCTATGGGAAAATGAATGGGGAAAACACGTTTTGGGACCCCCTTTTTCTCGGCCCCCGCTTGACGAATCACCCCGAAACTTTCAGGGTAGGAGCGGACCGGAGCGGGCCATAAAGTTTGAAAATTTCGCAAAGATTCGTCAACCGGCAAGAGAGTTATTTCAAATAGAATGACGCGGATTTCCTATGGAAAATAGGTCCTAACTATAACTATCTACTGGCGACCGCCAGTAGATAATATGCCAAAGTGTATTGAAGAATGAGTGGGTGTATGAGTGTCTGTATGGATGATTTAGTAGGTGCGTGACTGACTGTATAAGTGAGTGATTAAACGTGTCTTAATGAATGCATGAGTTAGTGACTAAACTGTGTGAATGTCTCTATCAGTCTGTCTGTTGGTGTGTAAGCGGCTGCATGGGTTGGTGAGTAGCTACATGAGTGTCTATATGGGTTATTGATTGGTTGTCTGAGTATCTGTATGGGTGCCTCAGTGTCTATGTGGGTGGGTGGGGGGGTGTGACTCTGTGCATAGATGTGTGAGTGGGTGATTCACTGGGTATATGGGTTCAAGAGTGCATCTGTGAAGGGCTGTATGGGTGGGTGAGTGTGTGTATGGGTGTGTTTGTGAGTGTTTAGATGTCTCAGTGGTACATGTGTGAGTAACTACATATGTGAAAGGCAGTATATGTGAGTGTTGGAGTATATAAATGACTATATGTGAGAGTGAGTGATTGTGAGAGTGCCTGTATGGATGAGTGTGTGCTTGTGTCAGTGATTGTATAAGAGAGTAAATATGTGTTAGTATCTGAATGAATAAGTGAGGTGGTGTGTGTATAATTGTGTTGTGAGTAAATGGGAGCATGATTGATTCTTTGCATGACTAACTATGTGTGTTGGGAACTCTATGGTGAGTGGCGGTGTGTGAGTGTCTGTATAGGTGTATGAGTGCATATGATAGTGCCGTATTGATGAGTGACTGCATGTACAAGTGACTGTATGGGTGAATGAGTAGATGTGTGTGTAGACCTAGGAATAAGTGAGTGGGTATGTAGTAACTGGTATTGGTGTGTCTTTGGCTTCAAAGATGGTAGTCTGCATTTTAGAGTGGGTGTCTCAAAGGTTATATTAGGGTGTTAGGAGGTGCATCAGATTATCATGTGGATGATGTCATCAGTGATGTCATCAGTGATGTCATTTGAGATGTTATCAGTGATGTCATCAGTGATGTCATTTGAGATATTATCAGTGATGTCATCAGGTGTGTGAGTACCTCTATGGATGAGTGGCGGTGTTTGAGTGTCTATATAGGAGTAAGAGTGCATATGATAGTCCTGTACTGAGTGACCATAAGTATGAGTGACTGTACGGGTGAGTGAGTGGATGTGTGTGTGTAGACCTAAGAATCAGTGAGTGGGTATGTAGTTATTGGTGTTGGAGTGTCTATGGTTTTGCGAATGGCAGTCTGTAATTTAGAGTGGGTGTATCAAAGGTTATATTAGGGTGTGAGGAGGTGCATCAGATTATCACGTGGAAGATGTCATCAGTGATGTCATCAGTGATGTCATTTGAGATGTCATCAGTGATGTCATCAGTGATGTCACTGACCATGTCATGAGTGATGTGATATGTGACGTCATCAGCAGTGCATTGCGGGGGCGCGAGTTATAGTTAGCTCAACTAACTATAACGGCCGAATTTCTCTGGTGTTGTACGAGTGAAATGTCCAACTAACTATAACGTCCCTGAAACCTATGGTTTTTTCAGTGAATTTCTAAGGTTTTTTAAATGCTAATTTCTAACTATAACGTCCATAAAACCTCAGTTTTTTTCAGTGAATTTCAAAGGTCTTTTTTAATGCTAATTTCGAAGTATAATGTCCCAAAAATATTTTTTTTGTTTTTTAATTGTTATAAAAATTATATAATGTTTTCTCTTTTCTAAAATATAAATATATATTTTTTTTTAAAGTAGATTCGCGTACCGATCGTGTACCTATCTCGATGGGTGCGCGAATCCAAGAATTTTGCCGCCATATTGGTTAAGTCATTTAGGATGCGCGTTTGGTATGTGACAGGTGCGCGGATCTTGGCCCCGCGTAACGTCACGTACGTAGTTCCGGGGGTCGCGCCGGGTGCGCGAATCCATCGCAAATCTTTAAGTTTTAAAAGTATATGTATATAACTCTATTATATATATTATACCAAGACATTATTTAAGATAATTGTAAATATCTTATATTTGTTATTGGAATAAAGATATATATTGTTAAATATATTTTTCGGGAATCGCGCTGGGTGCGTGCGGTTGCGCGCTGGGTGCACAATTCCCATGTGACTTGAAAAGAAAGCATTTTATTGGTTAAGAAGCTTTTTATTCTAGAACTTGCAGGACCCCACCCAAATTTTTCATTCTTCAAAGGACATCTTCAGGAGACACAGCTCTTGTGTTTTCTGTGCTGTTTTATTGCATTTTTTTGGTGTTTTTTTTAAACAACTGCAAAAAATGGATTCTTCTATTCCACCAGTGGACATTCCTACAGAAGAAGAAGATTTGGAGGAACCAGTGAAACAGCGCAAGGAGAGTGTCGTGTGGGCGTTTTTTTCAATACCAGCTGGTGAGAAAAAGGTGAACGCCCGCAAGGTGACCTGCACCTTGTGTCAAAGGGTGCTATCTCGGGGCTTCCAGAGAAAATACTCATGTGGGACTTCATCTATGATGAAACACCTACAAACCATACACCCACGGCATCTTGCACGCGAACAACATTGTCGCGAAGCGGAAGTATCACAGCAAGATGATC
The DNA here is from genome assembly GCA_963921515.1 of Calotriton arnoldi. NCBI lineage: Eukaryota > Metazoa > Chordata > Amphibia > Caudata > Salamandridae > Calotriton > Calotriton arnoldi. The sequence continues at coordinate 3,241,210 of CAWUFW010000403.1, read as the reverse complement.
ATGTTGCTGGGCCTAGCATCTCCGCAGGTTCATCTGCATTAAGTCGTGGACCAGAAATTTGTCCTGAGTTTGCTACACTTGAACAGCGCTCTATTAAGTGTAAGAAAGTACTGTGCTATGGAGAACAATCTGTTGACGCTGTTTCTGCAGCAAGAAATCACCGCTGTTAATTTTTTTTCTTTGCAATGCTATTTAAATTGCAAAGTTTTCACAGTTCATTCTGTTTTTTCCTTTTAAAAAAAAACAAAACACCAAAAAAATACATAAAATAGTTTAAAAAACACAAAAAAATTAATAAAGAAAAAATGGTTCTTTTTAGAACCGCCTGTTTGGTTAAAAATAGACAAACTTGTATGTGTTGAATGAATTGCTGCAACTGTAATATATGAATCATTGTATGAATGTATGAGTATTGTCTGAGTAAATGAATGAGTGCAGCAATAATGCATGGGTCATTGAATGAGTGGACGAGTCAGTGCATGAGTAGTGGCTGGGTGATTGCATGAGTTCATAAGTAGTGCCTGAGTGCATGGATGCGTGAATGCATAGTGCCTGGGTGATTGAACAAGTGCATGGGTAGTGCCTGAGGGGAAGAATGAGTGCATGGGTAGTGTCTGGATTATTTGAGGAGCGCATGGGTAGTGCTTTTGTGATTGCATGAGTGTAGGGGTAGTACCTGAGTGCATGAATGAGTGTATGGGTAGTGCCTGGATTATTGGAGGAGTGCATGGGTAGAGTTTTGGTGGTTGCATGAGTGTAGGGGTAGTGTCTGGTTGATTGAGAAAGTGCATGGATACTGTCTGGGTGATTGGACGAGTGTATGAGTAGTGCCTGAGTGCATGGATGAGTACATGGGTAGTGTCTGGGTGCATGGATTAGTGCAACAGTAGTGCTTGAGTGATTGCATGAGTGCAGGGGTAGTGACTGGGTGTTTGAAGAAGTGCATGGGTAGTACCTGAGTGATTGCATGAGTGCAGGAGTTGTGTCTGAGTAACTGGAGGAGTGCATGGGTAGTGCGTGAGTGAATGTATGAGAGCATGGGTAGTGCCTGGTTGATTGTATTAGTGCAAGGGTAGTGCCTAGATAATTGGAGGAGTGCATGGGTAGTGCCTGAGTGATTGAAGGACTGCAGGGGTAGTGCCTGGGTGATTGTAGCAGTGCATGAGTAGTGTCTGAGTACATATATGAATGCATGGGTTGTGTTAGAGGGAATGGATGAATACAGCAGTAGTGCCTGAGTGCATAGATGAGAACATGGGTAGTGCCTGAATAATTGCATGAGTGCAGAACTTGTCTCTGGATAATTGGAGGAGTCCAAGGGTAGTGCCTGAGTAATTGAAAGACTGCAGGAGTAATGCCTGGGTGATTGTGGCAGTGCATGAGTAGTGCCTGGGTGAATGCATGAGTGCAACAGTAATGCCTGAGTGATTGCATGAGTGTAGGGGTAGTGTCTGGGTGATTGGAGGAGTGCATTGGTAATGCCTGGGTGATTTTATAAGTGCATGGTATTGCTTGGCTGAATTTGAAAGTGCATGGGTAATACCTGGGTGATTGCATGAGGGTAGAGGTAATGTATGGGTGATTGCAAGAGTGCATGGGTAATGCCTGAGTGATTGCATGAGTTTATGGGTAATGCCTGGATGATTTCATGAGTGCATGGATAGTGCCTGGATGATTGGAGGAGTGCAAGGGTAGTGCATGGTGATTTTATAAGTGCTTGGGTAGTGGCGGAGTGATTGCATGAGTGCATGGGTACTGGCTGGGTGATTGGAAGAGTGCATGGGTAGTGCATGGGTGATTGGATGAGTGCATGGGTTATTGCATGAGTGGATGAGTAGTGCATAGATGATTGCATGAGTTTATGGGTAATGCCTGGATGATTGCATGAGTGCATGGGTAGTGCCTGGGTGATTGGAGGAGTGCAAGGATAGTGCATAGTGATTTTATAAGTGCATGATTAGTGGCTGGGAGATTGGAGGAGTGTATGGCTACTGGCTGTATAATTGAAGGAGTGCATGGGTAGTGTCTGGGTGATTGGAGTAGTGCATGGGTAGTGCATGGCTGATTGGAGCAGTCCATGGGTAGTGCCTAGATTATTGCATGAGTGGGTGAGTAGTGTCTGGGTGATTGGAGTAGTGCATTAGTAATGCTTGGGTGATTTTGTAAGTGCATCAGTATTGCTTGGGTGATTTTGTAAGTGCATGGGTAATTCCTGGGTGATTGCATGAGTGCAGAGGTAATGTATGGCTGATTGGAAGAGTGCATGGGTAATGCCTGGGTGATTGGAAGAGTGCAAGGGTAGTGCATGGTGATTTTATAAGTGCATAGGTAGTGGCTGAGTAATTGCATGAGTGCATGGGTACTAACTGGGTAATTGGAGAAGTGCATGGGTAGTGCCCGGGTGATTGGATTAGTGCATGGCTAGTGCCTGGGTGATTGGATTAGTGCATGGCTAGTGCCTGGGTGATTGCATAAGTGCATGAGTAGTGCCTGGGTTATTGTATGAGTAGATCAGTAGTGCCTGGGTGATTGGAAGATTATATTGGTAATGCCTGGGTGATTTTGTAAGTGCATGGCTAATGCTTGAGTGATTGAAGGAGTGCATGGGTAGTGCCGAGGTGATTGGAGGAGTGAGTTGGTAGAGTTTGAAAAAATTAATAACTACAATAAAAGTGACTGTAAACATTACTTCATATTATTATGGTTATTACATTATTTCATCTTACCTTCTTTATTGAAGTAGATATCAAACTCATTGAAACTATTTTACAGTTGTTTCATTGTAAACTAAATTTAAAATATTTTCAAACTTTAGTATTACTTTCTGTAAAAAAGAAGAAAAAAACTGTTATTGCATATAATATTTTAGTTTTAAGAACACAACATAATTTTAGAATTACATAACATATTCAATTTCCCTTTTTTGCTGTTTTCAGATTCTTTTGAATTTCACCATACACAGTGATTTCAATGTTGATCATCATATAACAGCGGGGAAAAAAATACAATCAGTAAGATTGTAAAAAACAAACAAATCTGTGTTGAAAATATTTACAAGTCCAACTATCTGTTTACCTATCTACAGTTTCTAAATTACATTCTTCAACTACATTAAATGATCTACTTCTCTGAAATATATTTTCTAAAATATACACTCTCATTTACATCGCGTATGATATAAAGAACAAATATATAAACTACTTGTTTGAAACACAATTTTGCAAACGCAATAAGAATTAGCACAAACAATAATCCAAACAGTAATTCTTCACATTTTCCCAATAGGCCGAATAATGTTTCTAAATCTATTTGCATTAAAAATATCCAAAATAAATTCGTTAATTCGTGTTCACATCTTCCCAATAGGCCGAATGATGTTTTCAAAACTTTGGCATCAAAAATATTAGATATGAATTTGGTAGTTCGTAAGGCAACCGACATTTGAATTCCAAATGGGCATCAGTACAATGTGTCCATCCTTTATTGCACTTTAAATACACAGTCTAGTGTCCAGATGTTGTACTTTGTCCATCATGGAAAATAATAGCAACTGCTTTAAAAGTTCTTCCTGAAATTGATATTTGACTTGCCACAAATTTTTTAATTTTGGTTTCCAATTTTCTTCCATCTGCTCTACAGCATTGTAGCATTAAAATTACATATTGTCCAAATCTTTCTATAAATAATGTTGACAACATTTCTTATTTACAACGAGAATATTTCATATCTTGATTAGCTGTTTTTATTAATTTGTTAAAAGACACTGATTTGCAATCTGGTATTGTCAAATATATGAATCGTTCAGTGTCTATTTCAGTGGTAGAAGAAAATGAGCACTCTTCACATTTATGATCCCATCTGTAACTTAGTCCAAACAAATTTTCAATTTCAATCCCTTCTTCTTCCAATACTGCAAGCATAAACATAAGAAACTCTTGTGCATATTGTTGTATATGAAGTGTAAATTGCGAAGAACCAGTACATATATCTAAAAGATGCCGAATGCCAGAAGCAGTATTGATTTTAGTTCTATCACTTACCAACTTTTGAAAAAGATGATGTATTAAAGAACAATCTTTTTTCTCGATTTTCCATAACTTTATGATAAAGATCTTCTAGATAAAAGACAACATTTGGAATTACATTAGCATAGCAGTTGATACCTGAACTATTTTCTAACTGGTATCCTACAATATCATCAACAGAGTCCATTTTAATTTTCTTGCCAGCTTCATGCTTCTCTTGAATTGTTTTCTTTTTACTCAATCTGACTAGAATGTTTGTCATATTTCCATTTTGGACATAGTATATGTTTTTCATATATTGGATATTCACCAAAGTTAGGAGCATCAACTCTTCTTAACCGATTATACTCTTTTACACAATTTACATCAGCACTAACTTTTTTCTCATCAAAATCAATCAAATACAAACCAGATAATGATCTTACTCGAGATAATGCAACATATGCCATGCCCTCTTTAAACACTGTACTTCCAATATTTACCAAAGCATTGTCAACACTTAAACCTTGAGATTTATGAATGGTCACTTCATATGCTAAAGAAAGAGGAAACTGTTTTCTACGAACATACAAGTCTTTTACAAGCAAAAAACGAACAGCACAACGTGCAATCTGTTTTACCTCGTTAATCTGATCAAATTTAATCTTAAAAAATTCAATTCCATCTCTGTTCTGATAATTAACAAAATCAACAACTTTTCCCATTGCTCCATTTACTAAACCTTTTTCTACATCCAAATTACGCCGTAAAATTACCCGACAGTTTTCACATACATATAAAGTCTTTTCCAAACCAGCAGTCTTAGAAATAGACTTTTCCAAAGAATCCAATTTTGATTTTAATTTTTCTGAGAGAATAATAGTAACTCCTTCATGTTCTATTTTATCAATGGCTTCCATTTTAATTATTTGTTGTTTTTCCAGCTTCAAAAGTTCTTCATTGAATGTAGAACACTCTTGCAGTGTTGGCATTAGGCAAACTATAGAGTTCTTTTCTCCAATTTTTTTGTACATTATGTCAGGTGCTATGTTTTCATTTGGAAACAAGTTTGTTAGTAGCCGACTTTGTAAAGCTTCTTTACCATGTTTTGTCAAAACACCAATTCTTATATCTTGAAGAATGTTTCCATAATGTTTATCACTTGCCTGTCGCATATTCTTAATAAGTTCTTTATATTCAAAATGAGACCAAATGTTTACATTTCCAATACTTCCCAGAGATTTCCTAGTGTCTTCATGGACAAGTGTTTTGAAAACTGGTTGTCCTTTCACAGGAGTAAGTTGTAGTAGATCGCCAAATACAATTACATGTTTTCCTCCAAATAAAACATCATAATCTGTTTTTAAAATCTGTTGCATTCTTAAATGTACAAAGGCAAGCATTAAGTTTGAGACGATGCTCACCTCATCAATGATCAGAAGTTTCATTTTCTTCAGTACTCTTGAGACTTCATAACAAGCTTCTCCAGATAGCTTGTGGTATTCCAACTTATTTTCATGTTCAACTGGTAGCATGAGTAATCGATGTAATGTAATCCCTTTAATGTTGTGTGCTGCTAACCCAGTTGGAGCGGTTACAACACAAGATAAATGTCATTCGGTCGTTTTCTGTAGATAACTGGTTAAAACTTTAATTAAGAAACTTTTTCCTGTACCAGCTTGACCACTGATATACATTCAAATAGGTTTAAATGATGTGCATTGGCATTCTTTTTTTTCATGCAGTAAGCCATGCTGTATCTGTTCTGTCACTCGCTGATATATTTGTTTTTGTTCAATATTTAGTTGTTCTTCCAAGTTTCCCAACTCAATAATATTCTTTTGTGCTTGTTGCATTGCCGTTTCTACTTGATTCATAGCTATTGCTGCTTCATTTTCAAGAATTGGTTGTCCTCGAGGATCTTGACTTAGTGGAGCAGAACTCTGACTATCTTTAGAACTGTCTCTAGTTATTTGAGCTGCAATAGTAGTTTCTTGGTCAATCTCTTCATTTAATATTTGTAGATAAGTAGGGAGAATTGTGCATTGAATATTATCTTTACATGCATTAAAAGAATCTTCATAGCAGTCGAACTCTCCAAGTAATTCCGCTTCACTACGCCAAGGCTTGAAGAGTTGCAGAAGTGCTAAATAGAAAAATTCCCTTTTATCTGGAGTTTTGCAGCTGAGTTTTCTGTGGTTAATAAGATTTCCTTTGGCATGTTTTACCAAACATCCATCACATCCATTTAATGCATATTTTTCTTCACTTATATTTTCTGTAACATTTCTCTTAAAGCTGTAATGTTGCAGTACTTCATAGAGACATATGTTTTCCAGATGTGGACTCCTTTTGGGATAGTATGTATCCAACATATTAGTTTTAACAATATCTGTACTTTCTGGTTCATTCAATGCTAAGTATTCAATTTCTTGTTGAGATTTCAATACTCGATTTCGTGTTGTAGCAAGACCTAAACTTACCCAAATGATTCCTCTTGACTTTGAATATAAACTTGCAGAGGTCAACCGATCCGAACATTCGTAGGATCCAATCTCTCGATGGGAAAGCATCTTCAAACTAAAGCTGTACAATTTGTTACTAAGAGTCTTCTCTTGTGAAATTTCTTCCCACATTTCTTTCAACTCCGTCTTTTCAGATTTGGTTATATATGATGTAACATAGCGAGCAACAGCAATCAAATTATCTGCAACATATTGGATATCCATATTTGCATTCCACATCATCAAAATCACTGGATTGTAGTCATTAATATACTTTGAATCTTCACTTCTTTTTATATTGTAAGTATTCTTCGGAGATTTCCGAGTTATAGTCTGCCTTACTGCTGACATGAAACTGTTGACTCTTCCTTTCGAAATTACTGGACGTGGGAATACAAAACGACATTTCATATAAAATGTTCCCTTTGACTTGTATTTCCGTCGACAATATTTCCCACATCGATGACTTTGAAACCCGTAAAACTTGTTGCCTTAAGCTATTTTCTCCTCCTGTTTTTGGAATAGCACAGCACAGGTAACATAGTCTTCAATGAAAGACAAAACAGATTCATCAGAATCAGTTCCAAATTTAGGTGCATCCATGATCCATAATAGCATGTGTATATGAGGAGCACCTCTGACTTGGTACTCCTTTCTCCAAAAGAAATCAACAACTTCTCCAAGAGGTGGATTCTTTTTACTGCAGATAAAAGACATCATAACTTGAAACCTATGATTAAAATACCTGCACACATTTACAGGATCCAAGGAACACAGTTCTCCAGCTGTCTTCAATTCAATGTTTTTAATATTTGAATTTGCTTCTCGTAGAAATTCAAGTAAATCGTCCCATGCGTATTCAGCACAGCTAACTGTAACAAACCATGTAGGGGTTCCTAAGTTCCTTAACATACATTTAAGTTCTCCATGACGACGATACCAATACTCATTGGTACCACGTTGACATGCCATCAAATTAATTAACTGAGATTCTAAATGATCATCTCTTTGTTGAACTTTGTCCAAAAAATCTTTTGCAGAAACATGTGTAAGATGAACTCCTATTTTTAATATGTGGTTCACTGCATATGAAAGTCCAGACAAGTCACTTTCAAACAGAAGATGAAATAAATATGGAACACACTGTCGAAATCTTGGATCTTCTGAATACAATCTTATTTAACGGTATTCTGAAGCTGGAATCTGTACTGGTCGTTCATCATATCGTCCACCTTTTCCAGTGGGGAAGAGCTGTGGAAAACAACGAGCTTCTAAACTTCTTTCCCAAACACTCATGGGAGTTCCCTTCACTTTCTTCATTTGGAATAATTCAATAGTATTTCCAATCACTTCTTTTGAATGTAAAGGATGTATGCTATAATGTTCATAAATTTCTTCACTCCTGGACTTGTCCACTTTTTCGATTTGGCCAGTTGAAATTTCTCTATCATCTCCTAAAGATATTTCTTAGTCTTCCAAATATACATTTTTATAATAAATATTGTTTTCTATGAGATATAACGTAGCCTTTTGAACTTTGGTGACATCTACTAACTCTTGCCATATTTTCTGACTCTTTGTTGGTACACCCTTAACTAGAATAACTACAGGTTCAGTTTCATCTCTCTACTCCAACAGTTTCAATATTTTTCTTAAAATCTAAAGGTAAATACACAACTCTTCCTTTTAAACCTCTTTGTAAATCTGTGGGAGGTAGCTTACCTGTTTTAGGCTCCATACGAACTATAGCCTGAAACGGGTGCACAGATTGAATTAGAATGGACTCATATGTATTTAAATCTACCAGTTCCGGAGGAATAGCTACCAACTCTAGGTTATTATGCACAGCTCTAGCTGGCATTTTATTCTCTTCTAGTTTGCTGTAACAAAATTTACAAATACGTTGTTCACTACCCAACTCAAAACGACCTTCCACCAACAAATAAGCACCAAATTGCTCCCACTTATCATTGTTTTCCTTTTCACTTTTTAAATACACATCAACATTCCTAGTTTGACTTCTATAGTGAGTACGTTGACAGCAAATACAAACATAGAGGGTCATTATGATGTCTGGCGGATCGCCGCCGCCCGGATGGCGGAGGCGATCCACCCGCCATTCTCGTCCGCCCGCAGTCCATTTCCCCCCGCCATATTACGATGGCGGTGGGGACCCAGGTGGACGGAAAGACCGTCCGCCGCTTTTCCACCGGTCGACTCGTCAACCGGGCGGAAAAGGGCACTAACATGGTGGCGGTGTCTGCAAGACACCGCCATCCATATTAGGATGCAGGCGGAGATGTGCCTTCCCATGGCGGCGTTGCTGCCATGGAAAGGCATGTGGTCTTTGCCTTTGGGGGCCCATAGTGGGCCCCCATATAGTTGGGGGGTGGGGGTGCACATGGGGGTACCTATGGTACCCCCCTGCATTGGCATAGACAGAGTGGCAGGCACCGCGCAGTGCCTGTCACCTTGTGCATGCCAATGCACAACGTCTATTCCCAGCATTGTGGCGGGTGGTGATGTGAGCACCGCCTGCCACAATGCTGGGAATAGGGCTTGCCACCGCCACGGTGGCATCCTAATATCAGGTGCGGGACCGCAGCACCCCTTGCGGACGGTCCCGCATTCCGTTGCGGTCCGCCCGCCATCGTAATGATGCCCATAGTTTGGTTTTTCACAACAAACTACCTTAAACTTTGTAATTTCTTCTATAAACTTCTCAGTAGTACTATCTTCCACCTCTTCTTCAACACCTACACTTATCAAATTCTTACTTTCTCTACACTCTTCTTCAGTACAAAAGAAACAACACTCTATATCATCACAATTTTTTTTACATCCAACAATGAACCATGCAAAAGAGCAGTGTTTATTTCACTTAAAGATAATGCAGGACTTTTTATATAGTACAATCTTCTTACTAACTTACGCATTTCTGAGTGATGTACTGCTAACATTCTCAAATGATGAAAGGTACTTTGACACACTTTTCTAGAAAGACAAGCCAGAGAATGACCCTGCAAGCCAGTATTTTTTCTCACTTTACAAGGATCTAGTCCTTGCAATATCTTAATCTTCTGTTTAACACTTTTTTTTTTACTATAGTCTCATATGAAAGTTCGTAAAATATCAATAGATTCCTGTCGTATACTACCACAATCCCACCTATACACTGGAGCTTGAGAACGTCTCCCTTGAACTTCTTCAGCTATTACTTCTTCCACATTTCTAGCAACCATCTTTTCTTTTTCAATTGGACAACCGTTTTTAACCTCATAGGAAGGACCACTGGTATCAACTGCGTGAACTAATGTATTTTGTTGAAAATAGCTTTCTTCATTAAAAAAAGGTTCTGAACTAGAAGTGTGCTTCCATTCACCCAAAAATATTTGGCAAAAGTTAGTTCTATTAACCAGTCTTTTTCTTTTACTTTTCTCCTTCATAAAATGCATTGTTTTATTCAATGTTTTTATTCTCTTCAATACTAATATAAACAATCTTCTTTTCAATTCAAAAGCTTTTTCGACTACACTTTCAATCTGTTTTTTTTTTCTTGTAAAATGCTGATTTTCTTTTATATTTTTTGCAATCTTTTAATAAATTTTGCAGTACTCTACTTTTATACATTCTTTTTCTAATGTCTTTATATTCTTTCATCCTTCTTTCAACATAGATTGTTTTCCCATAACCTGATTTTCTATTAATATGTCCTTTTTTCGTTTCCTTCTGAATGGTTGTACTACTTTTCATTTTCTTTTCTCCATTTTGAAAATTCGTTATCTTCTTTAAAACTCTTTTAACAAATTCTTTAGTTCTCTTACCAGAAGCCTTTTTCTTCAATGTTACATGTTGTACTTTATCTAATTTCTCCTTTTCTCTTTCCTTTAAATAGTACTGCTTTTTTTTCTTTTTTTTTCTTTTGATCTTTTCTTTCCATACTCAATCTTTATTACTAATAATGGTGAGTATCTGAAAAGAAATAAAAGTTTAAATACTTTCGTTAAATCATTTAATATTAATAAAATAATAATATACAAATATTCTCATATAAAAATAAAAAATATTTTTAATTGCATTGCAAAGGTATGTCAGATACTGCAGAATTCCTACAATTAGAAAACATCACAACCTATACAACAGAACCACAGAGCACAACTAAAAGATTTCTCTTCAACTATCCAAATCAAATTTGAAGTACACTCTGTAGTGCCTGGGTGATTGCATGAGAACAAAGGTACTGCCTGGATGATTGGAGGAGTACTAGGGTAGTGCCTGGGTGATTGCATAAGTGCATACGTAGTGGTTCAGTGACTTTATAACTGCATGAGTACTGGCAAAGTGATTGGAGGAATGCATAGATCCCGACAGTCATTGCAGGAGTGCAAGGGTAGTGCTTCGGTGATTGAACTACTCTATAGCTAATGCTTTGGTGATTGCATGAGTGCAGAGATAATATCTAGATGATTAGAGAACTACACACGTAATGTCTGGGTGATTGCATAAGTTGAGGGGTAATATCTGAGGGATTACAAGAACACATAGGAACTGCCTGGGTGATTTTATAAGTGCATGGGTACTAACTAAGTGATTGGAGGAGTGTATAGATCCTGACAGGGTGATTGGAGGACTGCAAGGATAGTGCATGGGTGATTCAATCAGTGTATAGCTAAAGCATTAGTGATTGCATGAATGCAGGTGTAATGTCTGGGGGATTACAAAAGTGCATAGGAAGTGCCTGGGTGATTTTATAACTGTGTGGGTACTTCCTGAGTCATTGGAGTAGTGCTATGGCAGTGTCTGAGTGATACATCCTGACATATGGCAAGACTTACACCAGAGACATGTTATAGGTTTTGTTTTATATTTGCCTAGGCCCAACACTCTCAGCATTAATAGAATGGTAAAGCAGCAGGACAAAAGTGATGTTTAAGGCATGTAAGGAAATGGACTGCAACAGAGGTGCAGAAAGAAGCAAGAACAGTGCAGTAAGAAAAAATAGAGATACAGAAGAAGGAAACAGACATGCACAAAGAGGGAAGACCAGTGCAGAATGAACCAATACACATGCAGGAAAAAAGAAAAAGGGTGCACAAAGAACCACGAGGGGTGCAGAAATAAGAAAAATAAGTACAGAAAGAAGCAACAGAGGTACTGAAAGAGGCAAGGGAGGTGCAGAAAGAGGCAACAGAGTTGCAGAAAGAGACACGTGAACTGCAGAAGGAGGCAAGAGAACTGCAGAAAGAAGCAACAGAAGTGCAGAAAGAGGCAAGTGAGGTGCAGAAAGAAGCAAGATAAGTGCATAAAGAAACAAGAGAGATTCAAAAAGGGGGAAGTGGGTAGAAAGATGCAAAAGGGATACAGAAACAAACAAGAGAGGTGCAGAAAGAAACAAAAGAAGTGCAGAAAGAAGGAACAAAGGTACAGACAGAGGCAAGAGGGGTGCAGAAAGAGTGAAGAGGGGTGTGAAAGACACATGAGGGGTGCAGAAAGAAGCAATGGAGGTGTACAAAGAAGCAAGAGGAGTGCAGAAAAAAGCAACAGAGGTGCAGAAGAGGCAAGAGGGGTGCAAAAAGAGAGAAGAGGAGTGCAGAAAGAGGCATGAAGGGTGCAGAAAGAAGCAAGAGATGTACATAAAAAAACAAAAGAAGTGCAGAAAGAAGGAACAGAGGTGTAGAAAGAGGCAACAGGGATGTAGAAAGAGGAAACAGGGGTGCAGAAATACCTAAAAGGGGTGCAGAAACAAGCGACAGCTGCAGAAAGACACAAAAGAAGTGCAGAAAGAAGTAACAGAGGTGCAGAGTCCATGAGTAATGTCTGGGAGATTGGCGAAGTGCATGACTAAAGTATGGCTGATTGCATAAGTGCAGGGGTAATGTGTGGGAGGTTGTATGAATGTACTGGTAGTGCCTGGGTGATTGGAGCAGTGCATTGATAGTTCCTGGGTGATTTTATAAATGCATAGATATAGGGTTGGGTGATTCAAAGAGTACAGGCCTAGTCCCTGGGTGATTTGAAGAATGCAAGGGTAGTGCCTGGCTCATTACATAAGTTCATGTGTACTAGCTGGACGATTTAAGAAGTGCTTTGGTAATGCCTATACAATGTATACTGCAGCGATAATGCCTAGGTGATTCCATGACTACAGGGATAATGCCTGGGTAATTGCATGAGTGGAGGGGTAGTGCGTGGGTTATTATATAAGTGCATGAGTAGTGGCTACATGATTGAAAGAGTGCATGAGTAATACCTTGATGATTGCATGAGTGCATAGGTAGTGCCTGGGTGTTTGCATGAGTGCAGCAGTAATGCCTGAGTGATTACAGCAGTGCATATGTAGTGCCTGGATCATTGAAAGACTGCATGGGTAGTACTTGGGCGTTTTCATAAGTGCATGAGTGTTGGGCCTAGCGAAATATAAAGCAGCACACTAATACATGACTCAACTACATGTCTCTCCATATTGTTAGAAACATGCATACATATGTCTCTACATTTTCAAATCATCATCATATCTAAAAGAAATATGTACACAATATTTCTGGAATATAGTGAAACCTAGAAACTGAGACATGTAATAAATCTGCCTGAGTGATTGCATAACTCCATGGGTAGTGCTTGGGTGATTGTATGAGTGCAAGGGTAGTCACTGGGTAATTGCAGGAGAAGATGGATAGTGACTGGCTAATTCCATGAGTGCACACATAAACATTGAGTGCATGGATAAGTGTAAAAATAGCACCTGAAGGTATAGATGAGTCATGGAGTAGTACCTACGTGAATAGATGAGTGGAACTGTAGGGCCTGGGTGATTCTATGACTGCAAGGGTAGTGCGTGGGTTATTACTTGACAGCATAGGTACAGCCTGCATGATTGCATGACTGCAGGGGCAGTACATAACTAGTGCCTGGGTGATTGCATGACTGTAGGGGTACTATCTGGGGGATTAAAGGAATACATAGGAAGTGAGTGAGTGATTTTGAAAGTCCATGAGTACTACCTGGGTGATTACAGACCAGTGCAGAAAGAACCAATACACGTGCAGGAAAACAGAAAAAGGGTGCACAAAGAGGCACAAAGGGTGCAGAAATAAGAAAAAGAAGTACAGAAAGAAGCAACAGAGGTACTGAAAGAGGCAAGGGAGGTGTAGAAAGAGGCAAGGGAGGTGCAGAAAGAGGCAACAGAGTTGGTGAAAGAGACACGTGAACTGCAGAAGGAGGCAAGAGAACTGCAGAAAGAAGCAACAGACGTGCAGAAAGAGGCCAGTGAGGTGCAGAAAGAAGCAAGATAAGTGCAGAAAGAAGTAACAGAAGTGCAGAAAGAGCGAAGAGGGGTCGACAGAGGGGAGAGGGGTACATAAAGAAGCAAGAGAGGTGCAGAAAGAAGCAAGAGAAGTGCATAAAGAAACAAGAGAGATGCAAAAAGGGGGAAGTGGGTAGAAAGATGCACAAGGGATACAGAAACAAACAAGAGAGGTGCAGAAAGAAACAAAAGAAGTGCAGAAAGAAGGAACAAAGGTACAGACAGAGGCAAGAGGGGTGCAGAAAGAGCGAAGAGGGGTGTGAAAGACACATGAAGGGTGCAGAAAGAAGCAATGGAGGTGTACAAAGAAGCAAGAGGAGTGCAGAAAAAAGCAACAGAGGTGCAGAAAGAGGCAAGATGGGTGCAAAAAGAGAGAAGAGTGCAGAAAGAGGCATGAAAGGTGCAGAAAGAAGCAAGAGATGTACATAAAAAAACAAAAGAAGTGCAGAAAGAAGGAACAGAGGTGTAGAAAGAGGCAACAGGGATGTAGAAAGAGGAAACAGGGGTGCAGAAATACCTAAAAGGGGTGCAGAAAGAAGCGACAGCTGCAGAAAGACACAAAAGAAGTGCAGAAAGAAGTAACAGAGGTGCAGAGTCCATGAGTAATGTCTGGGAGATTGGCGAAGTGCATGACTAAAGTATGGCTGATTGCATAAGTGCAGGGATAATATGTGGGAGGCTGTATGAGTGTACTGGTAGTGCCTGGGTGATTGGAGCAGTGCATTGATAGTTCCTGGGTGATTTTATAAATGCATAGATACTGGTTGGGTGATTCAAAGAGTACAGGCCTAGTCCCTGGGTGATTTGAAGAATGCAAGGGTAGTGCCTGGCTCATTACATAAGTTCATGTGTACTAGCTGGATGATTTAAGAAGTGCTTTGGTAATGCCTGAGTAATTGTATACTGCAGCGATAATGCCTAGGTGATTCCATGACTACAGGGATAATGCCTGGGTAATTGCATGAGTGGAGGGATAGTGCGTGGGTTATTATATAAGTGCATGAGTAGTGGCTACATGATTGAAAGAGTGCATGGGTAATACCTTGATGATTGCATGAGTGCATAGGTAGTGCCTGGGTGATTGCATGAGTGCAGCAGTAATGCCTGAGTGATTACAGCAGTGCATATGTAGTGCCTGGATCATTGAAAGACTGCATGGGTAGTACTTGGGCGTTTTCATAAGTGCATGAGTGTTGGGCCTAGCGAAATATAAAGCAGCACACTAATACATTACTCAACTACATGTCTCTCCATATTGTTAGAAACATGCATACATATGTCTCTACGTTTTCAAATCATCATCATATCTGAAAGAAATATGTACACAATATTTCTGGAATATAGTGGAACCTAGAAACTGAGACATGTAATAGATCTGCCTGAGTGATTGCATAACTCCATGGGTAGTGCTTGGGTGATTGTATGAGTGCAAGGGTAGTCACTGGGTAATTGCAGGAGAAAATGGATAGTGACTGGCTAATTCCATGAGTGCACGCATAAACTTTGAGTGCATGGATAAGTGTAAAAATAGCACCTGAAGGTATAGATGAGTTATGGAGTAGTACCTAAGTGAAGATGAGTGCAACTGTAGGGCCTGGGTGATTCTATGACTGCAAGTGTAGTGTGTGGGCTATTACTTGACGGCATAGGTACAGCCTGCATGATTGCATGACTGCAGGGGTAGTACATAACTAGTGCCTGGGTGATTAGATGACTGCATGGGGTGATATCTGGGAGATTACTGGAATACATAGGAAGTGAGTGGGTGATTTTATAAGTCCATGAGTACTGCCTGGGTGAATACAGAACAACTAAGGTACTACCTGATTGATTACAAGAGTGCAAAGGTAGTGCCTGGTTGAATTTATAAGTGCATGAGTACTGGCTGAGTGATTACATAAGTACAAAAGTAGTGCCTGCGTGATTGAAAGAGTGGAAAGATAGTGCATGGGTGATTGAAACACTGTATACCTAATGCATTGGTGATTGCATGAGTACAGGGGTAACGTCTGGAAAATTAAAGGAGTACATAGGTAGTGCCTGGGTGATTTCATAACAGTATGACTACTGGCTGAGTGATTACATAAGTAGACTCTTATAAAGTACCATAAAAAATTATTCCTCACCCAACATGTTATAAACATCATTTTTCCAATACTACTGCTTCACTATTATAGCAAAAAACAGGTATAGAGCATAGATAACAGCAAAGCAACACTTCACTTATCTTTCACTAAAGCCTCCCCGTATTTCTAAATCCATGTATGCATATGTCTATACCATTTCCTACCAGCATCATATATAAAAGTAAAAAACAGATAAATGTATATGTGTGTTTTATACATCTATCATCTTCAAACACAACACATACCATAATATATGAGCAAGTAGACTCATATCTTAGTCACAACACCACCCACAGCTCAAAACTTCACAGAGCACACTTCAATTTTCAAACAGACACTGAAAATTTATGCGGTATATATGAATATAACTTATAACTTTCCTCACATCATACAAATTACTCTAGTAAATAACATCTCTACAAACATCTCAACCCTCACTTTCAGGCTGCTGCTCAACCATTTTACAACTACTTATAATATTACACCTACCCAAATATAAAGTAGGAACCCTTCACATATTTTTTGTAAAAGTCTCACCATATTACTAAAAGCATACATGAATATGTCTGTACCATAACACTATCCAAACCTTAAAAATTCACAGAACAAACTTTCAATTTCAAGCAAACATCAAAAATTATGCGGCATATTTCAACTGTACCTCTCTAGAAACTTAAAAAAAGAAGCCTAATCAATGACACCTTATGTCAACATCTTTTAAACCATTACTTTTGTGCTGCATCATCACCATTCTACTAGTACTCAGTCTTGAGCCTACCACAAAAAAAGCAACAACATCTCTATGTTATACATCATGCACCTTCAAATGTATAAGACATATGAAAATACATATACAAGTAGAAACATACTTGAGACAGAAGTCTATGCACACCTTAAAACTTGACAGACTCCACCTCCAAATTTAAAGCAAGAGCTAAAATGATGCGGTATACTACAAATGTACATATCCACACACTGAAACAAACTACCATAATCACTAATCCATCTTCCAATATACACATATTACTATACAGAATCTATTCCAAACAACATTTAACTTCAATAAAACAAACTACAATACACATCCGTACATTTAATAAAATATTTCAAACATCAGTTTTTAAATTATTTTTAAAATTTTAAATAAACCTAATACATAATGCACCTCACAAATTTATAACTCACCTTCCAAATAGATTTGTAGAATTTAAAATATCACAAACTCATAAATTATTTTCTTATGCACACAATCAATGCTATGCACCAGTCTTAGCAAGGTAAAACCAGTAATGGCAGTGTTTCCCTCTCTTTCTCCACACAAATACATGCAAGTAACAAATCACATACCTTACTACATTATTTCAAATTATAAAACACATTTCTATTGGTTAGACATATGAACCCTTACCAACTGACTTCTAAAAGTGCCCAAACTGTTTCTGGAATTTTTTGGAGTCACGACTCCACCGTGCACCAACGCGATGGAGCCGCGAATCCATACGTGAGTTCAAAAATATATTACAAATAAAAATACCATTATTTTTTAAGAACACACCACTTCTAAACATACTACTGACTTGGGAAATCTTACTTTAATAAGATTTCACTTATATATAAATTACAATTTCACATTTTAATTCCACAGTTAAGTTTCAACCCTTCCCCCATTCTGCTTAATGCCAGTTTCCATAGTAACAGTTCATGGAACATTCAGCTGAACTCACAGGTCACAAGTTCACCATTTTCTCAAGTTCACCACACAATGTTACAAATGCAAACAGCAGGTGTGGTTGACATTTCCAAAATATGAGCTTATCCTATCTACTGTACCTTTCAAACATTTTTTACTAACCAATAAGAAACATGCTTTTTAAAGAAAGTAAAATGCACCCTATTTTTGAATGTACAATGTTCTTAAACAGCCAATCAATTCTCTACTTTTTAAAAAACAGCATCTTGTCCACCATTTTACATACCTCTCATACTACCAACTGACTACCTCAGCTACAAACATCTTTTCAATACTTCCAGACATCCCTTCAAGATGCTTACAGTGTGGATTGTTGGACACAGTTATGTTTTCTGGTGCAAAAGGTATGCTGAACGCAGAGCTATTGACTAAGACCTAGGTTTGCAAAATGTGGATATTAAATGGATTGCGCAGAGAGGATAAAAGTGGCACCAATTGATGCCTTTGGTTAAAACCTTTTTGCATCTCCAACCCCCTGACCTCATAATTGTGCACTGTGGTGGCAATGACCTAGGCACATTGACTGGGGTAGGTCTGGAAATACTAATGAAGGACACCTTTGCAGAATTGATGTTGCTTTTACCTCAAACTGTCTTTGTATACTCTAACATATGCCAAAGACAGAAATGGAAGTGGTCAAATCAATTCTGTCCACAGATTGAGAAAGCTAGAAAGAATGTTAATAAAGCTGTTTCTGCTTACCTCAGAGACCATAGAGTGGGCTCCATATATAACAACAATCTATGTTTTGATATGGATGACATCTACAGAAGTGATGGAGTACACTTCACAGATCAAGGAAACAGAGTCTTTCTCAACAACCTTAAGCTCTGCATCAGCACTTACATGTAGCTACAACAAACTCACAATAAAAACAAGGGCTCTTTTTAGAGCCACCCTATAACATAATACTGATTATAACTTTTTTACACATACAAATTTTTATTTTATTTTTTCGGATTTGCGAACTTGTCGTGAATTCACAAAACAAAAGCACAAATTCAATGCACTACAACACAACACACTTTTCAAGTTTAACTATTAATTTGTAATTTTATATATTTTTAACAACTCTATCAATTGTAATCTTGCCATTAACTTCAATCACAGTACTTCTTTAAAACAACTTCACAAATACAACACTACCTTCTACATTATATACTACTTAATTATTTATTTAAGGTGAATTCGCGAACCCATCGTTATTACACGGGGGCCCGCGCTGAGAGCCACGTTGGAGTCACGACTCGAAACTCCAAAGAAAAAAAAAACACCGATCCACTGCCATTATTTAGTATTCGCCCCAGGTACCCCATCCTTTGGGGCCTGCCACCCTTTTTAAAAAAACAAATAAATGAGGGGGACCACGTGCCCCCCTCCTCAGGCCAAGAATGGCCCCGGGGACCCCATCCCCCGGGGCATGGCCGGCCTGCATTTTTTTTAAAAACAGGGGGGCCACGTGGCCTCCCTCATGGGCCACTCCTGACCCCGGGGACCCCATCCCCCGGGGCCTGGCCTCTTTGATAGGGACCGTGGGGGAGCCCCAATGCCCCCACGGTCCCTGCGGGCTCCCCACCTGCAGCGGGAGCCGGCATTGCTTTTGGATAAGGGGAGCTGCTAACATGCAGTTCCCCTTGCCCAAAAGCAATACTGCTTTGCTTCTTGGAAGCGAGAGCAGGTTTCCTGCTCTCGCTTCCAAGAAGCAAAGAAGTGTTTGCAATGACAGTGCGGGAGCCGCACGGCTCCCGCCCTGTCATTACAAACGGCAATATCCCGGGGGTGGGGACCCCGGGACATTGCAGGAGCCGGCCCTGGTGGGTGGCGGTCCCCAGGGCCATCGAGGGCTCCAGGAAGGGGGCCGTGCAGCCCCACTCCCTTTGAGTGCGAAGCCCCGGGGAGGTGGTGGTCTCTGGGGCTTGGGGGGGCCGCGAGGCCCCCCCTCAATAATAACAGAAGCCCCAGGGAGGTGGTGGTCCTCGGGGCTTGGGGGGGCCCGTGAGGCCCCCCTCATTATTGAAAGAAGCCCCAGGGAGGTGGTGGTCCCCAGGGCTTGGGGGGGCTTGCAAGGCCCCCCTCATTATTCAAGGAAGCCCAGGGAAGGTGGTGGTCCCTGGGGCAGCGTGGGGGGGTTGGGACCCCCCATGCATTTATTTTTCAAGCCCCGGGGAGGTGGCAGTACCTGGGGCTGCGGGGGGGCTGCATGCCCCCCGCATACAATTAACTAAGCCCTGGGGAGGTGGTGGTCCCCGGGACTGCGGGGGCCCCCGTGGGCCCCTGCAAATTAATTAGACATTTCCCCCTGGACCTGGCCAACCCGGGGGCTTAAGTAGAAGGAAGCACGTCGTTTTTTTTTATATTCTTGCCCGGATTCACGCACCCAGCGTGAATTTGCCCGTTTATTTTTATATTAAATGCTTTTTTGGCCCTGGGGGTCCTTGTGGGACCCCCTGAACAGGTCTAGGGGGTCAGGGTGTTTCTAACCTTCCCCTTTTCTTGTTTTTTATCTTTGTTTTACCTTTTTCTTGTGTCTCGGTTGCCGAGTCACAAGATGGCTGCCAATACATTCTGGTTTGGAGTGTTGGCAGGCAATCAGAGTGAAGCTCGTGCCCGGGAGGGTTCGCGAATCCTCCTCGGTGCTCAGATATCGATATTTTTATTTTTTAAATTTCTCAGCAACTACTAAATGGATTTACACCATTTAAAAAAAGCACGCTTTCCAGACCAAGACCTACCTTTATGCCAAATTTGATGTAATTCCGTTCAGCAGTTCTGGCTGTAGCTTTGTCTAAAGTTTCCTATGGAAATTAACATGGAGAAAACACGTTTTGGGACCCCTCGTTTTTCTCAGCCCCCGCTTGACGAATCACCCCGAACCTTTCAGGACAGGAGCTGACCTGAGTGAACCATTAGTTTTGAAAATTTCGCGAAGATTCGTCAAACGGCGCCAAAGATATTGGCAAAAGAAAAAACTCTTTTTGAACAGAAACAAGGTCCTAACTCTAACTACCTACTGGCAACCGCTAGTAGGTAATATATATATATATATATATATATATATATATTCACTGAAAAAACCACAGGTTTCAGGGACGTTATAGTTAGTTGGACATTTCACTCGTACAAAACCAGAGAAATTCACCACGTTATAGTTAGTTCAGCTAACTATAACTTACGCACTCGCAATGCACTGCTGATGACGTCACATATTACATCATTCATGACATGGTCAGTGACATCACTGATGACATCTCAAATGACATCACTGATGACATCACTGATGATATCATCCAGTGACTGTGTTTCTGTAAAGTTTAAATATGTTTTATATATATGCCAAGGTGTGTTGAAGAATGAGTGAGTGTATAAGTGTCTGGATGGATGATTTAGTAGGTGCGTGACTGACTGTATAAGTGAGTGATTAAATGTGTCTTACTGAATGCATGGGTTGGTGAGTAGCTACAAGAGTGTCTATACCGGTTATTGATTGGTTGCTTGAGAATTTGTATGGGAGACTGAGTGTGTGTGTGGGTGGGTGGGAGGTGTGTGACTCTGTGCATAGATGTGTGAGTGGTTGATTCACTGGGTGTATGGGTTCAAGAGTGCATGTGGAAACAGCTGTGTGGGTGAGTGTGTGTAAGGGTTTGTTGGTGAGTGAATGGATGTCTCACTAGTACATGTCCAAGTAACTACATAGGGAAAAGGCAGTGTATGTGAGAGTTGGAGTATAAATGACTAAACGTGAGAGTCAGTGATTGTGAGAGTGGCTGTATGGATGAGTGTGTACTTGTATCAGTGATTATATAAGAGAGTAAGTATGCGTTAGTATCTGTATAGGTGAGTAAATGGAAGTGTGATTGATTCTTTGCATGAGTGACTAGGTGTGTGAGTAACTCCATGGATGAGTGGTGGTGTGTGAGTGTCTGTATAGGTGTATGAGTGCATATGATAGTGCCGTATTGATGAGTGACTGCATGTATGAGTGATTGTATGGGTGAATGAGTGGATGTGTGTGTAGACCTAGGAATCAGTGAGTGCGCATGTAGTAACTGGTATTGGTGTGTTGATGGTTTCGAAAATGGTAGTCTGTATTTTACAGTGGGTGTATCAAAGGTTATATTAGTGTAGGAGGTGCATCAGATTTTCACGTGGATGATGTCATCAGTGATGTCATCAGTGATGTCATTTGAGAAGTCATCAGTGATGTCACTGACCATGTCATGAATGATGTAATATGTGACGTCATCAGCAGTGCATTGCTGGGTCGCGCGAGTTATAGTTAGCTGAACTAACTATAACGGGGGAATTTCTCTGGTTTTGTACGAGTGAAATGTCAACTAACTATAACGTCCCTGAAACCTATGGTTTTTCAGTGAATTTCAAAGGTTTTTAAATGCTAATTTCTAACTATAACGTCCCTGAAACCTATGTTTTTTTCAGTGAATTTCAAAGGTTTTTAAATGCTAATTTCTAACTATGCCTACAAAGGTAGGACATGTGAAGAAAGAGGAAGAAAAGCGCACAAAGAAGCAAGACAAATGCAGAAAGAGGCAACAGAAGTCCAGAAATTCGAAGAAAAGTGCAAGAAGAAGCAAGAGATGTGCAGAAAGAACCAACAGAGGAGCAGAAAGTCCTCCTGTGCCCCCAACTTTTTGCTGACGGGTACTGGTGGTAACTGACTCTGACTAACCGGCCCTGGAGCCAGTGCTATGCGAAAAGATACTTAGAATACAGTGAAAACACCTACATACACTAGGGAACACTATGGGGTCGATTCCGATTCGGGCCGGAAAAAGCACCGACCGACTCGGATCCGGAAAAAATACCGACCGACACGTACTAGTGGCGCCCGACACGCCAAGTACGATGCAAGCCGCGATAAATCCGACCGACACGTCAGGAAACCAAGCCGACCGACCGAGCCGCTCGGAAAATAGCAATCCGGCCGGAAAAACACGCGAATCCAACCGACCGACACGCACCCGGAACAAATCCGACCGAATCGTACCCGCCAACTCCAACCCGCAAAGTACGATGCAAGGCGCGAAAAACACGACCGAGTCGGACGGAGGACAAGCCGTACGACCGACACGCATACAAAACCGAGCCGAAGCAATACAATACACCGCGACCGACGCGTACGCAGCATACAAAACTGCACAAACACAGCGTGAACGAAACGGAAAACACCGTACGAGACCAATGCAGGGTCCGACTCGGTCACAAGAACGTTTCCAACATACACAAACAGCACAAAGGAAAAATCAACCAAAAAAAGGCCAAACAAGCAATTACCAAGCCAATAAATACTGGGGGGGTGGGGACAGAGAACAAAGACACACCCACAACTCCACCTATATAAAGGACACAAATCACTACCATGAGCCTTTGCAAATGCCATTTCACTGCCAGCACCCAAGAGAAAGCAACCACACACCCACAGCTCATCCCTCACACAAGCCACACACCATCAGCACACCAACAAATACCTACCTCACATACACCCAGCAAAACACACACTCACACACCCTCACCTGCACACCAACACACACATCACTCACCATCACCACCCATCACCATGCCCCCCAAGAAGAATCCCAAGTTCCTAGATTGTGAATTGGAAGTCCTGGTAGACGAGATCCTCAGGGTGGAGCCACAGCTGTTTGGCACTCTGGTCCAACAGACCCCCATGTCGCAGAAAACCAAGATGTGGGAGAGGATCATCAACAGGGTGAACGCACAATCATCATGTCGGCGCACAAAGACGGACATCCAGAACAGGTGGTATGACGTGCGCAGGAGGGTACGGGACCTGCTGAAGATAGACTACAGCAACAGCCAACAGACCGGCAGTGGCCCTCCTGCCAAGCCAATATACCTCAGGCCCTGGGAGGAGAAGGTGCGGGCCATCCTTCCGCCAGTGAGCGTATATGGACTAGAGAACATCCCAGAGCCTGGTGAGTACACAACAAATGTACACAATAAACTGCCACAAAACACACACATCACTGTCAAGGGGAGAGTCAAACCATGCACACATAGCAATTACACAGCAACTAGAACAGAATCATCCCAAAATGTGTATGTCAGTCAGATAAACACAACACATGCCATCAAAAAAGTCACATCCAACTGTGCCAACACATGTACAAACACAACCACAACTACAGCTAGGCAGTGGCACAAATAGAACTAACAAACACATCCACACATGTAGCCACCACAACAACACCAACACACAGTGAAGACCACTCAAAGGAAGGAATTCTGTGTATGCTGGCCAAGTCAGTGTAGCCAATAGCATCATGGGAGTCGCAGTCACACATATTGCCCGCCCCAAAACTGTCCCATCAACACCACCATGAACCATGCGCACATCACAGGGAGTGGAGAAGGACTCACAAGATGGCTGACACTGGCTACTGCTGTGGGGAGCACAAGGCCCTGCTGCCAACTGTGCACCAACAAACAGCAGGACACCACTGACTGACATCCTGAGAGACAACTTCCACTCCCTGCAATGCAAGCACGTTCCATGGTGGGCTATCTGGCTGGCTGGGTGGGAAGGGGGACTTGCAGCACTGACTATAGTCACCAGCACCTCCCCTCACACCCCCCAACACAAACTCCACAGTACCCACCTGGTAGAATGCAATGCCCTCCATCCTAACACAAGATCCCACAAAGCACCACCACCCTGGGTTATGTTGTGTGAAGCACAGGGACACTCTTGGGACTCTTAGCCAAACAACTGCCAGGACAACACTCCCAGCCATCCTGTCAGCACAGCCAGCCCACCCCACAGGGAAGCAGAGTCAAAAGGAAGGAAGCATGGGCATGCTGGGAAGGGGGTGGAGGCAATAGCATGATGGGAGACGTAGTCACAGACATAGCTCACCCCCACAACTGTCCCATCAACACCACCCTGAACCATGCTCACATCACAGGGAGTGGAGAAGGACTCACAAGATGGCTGACACTGGCTACTGCTGTGGGGAGCACAAGGCCCTGCTGCCAACTGTGCACCAACAAACAGCAGGACACCACTGACTGACATCCTGAGAGACAACTTCCACTCCCTGCAATGCAAGCACGTTCCATGGTGGGATATCTGGCTGGCTGGGTGGGAAGGGGGACTTGCAGCACTGACTATAGTCACCAGCACCTCCCCTCACACCCCCCCAACACAAACTCCACAGTACCCACCTGGTAGAATGCAATGCCCTCCATCCTAACACAAGATCCCACAAAGCACCACCACCCTGGGTTATGTTGTGTGAAGCACAGGGACACTCTTGGGACTCTTAGCCAAACAACTGCCAGGACAACACTCCCAGCCATCCTGTCAGCACAGCCAGCCCACCCCACAGGGAAGCAGAGTCAAAAGGAAGGAAGCATGGGCATGCTGGGAAGGGGGTGGAGGCAATAGCATGATGGGAGACGTAGTCACAGACATAGCTCACCCCCACAACTGTCCCATCAACACCACCCTGAACCATGCTCACATCACAGGGAGTGGAGAAGGACTCACAAGATGGCTGACACTGGCTACTGCTGTGGGGAGCACAAGGCCCTGCTGCCAACTGTGCACCAACAAACAGCAGGACACCACTGACTGACATCCTGAGAGACAACTTCCACTCCCTGCAATGCAAGCACGTTCCATGGTGGGCTATCTGGCTGGCTGGGTGGGAAGGGGGACTTGCAGCACTGACTATAGTCACCAGCACCTCCCCTCACACCCCCCCAACACAAACTCCACAGTACCCACCTGGTAGAATGCAATGCCCTCCATCCTAACACAAGATCCCACAAAGCACCACCACCCTGGGTTATGTTGTGTGAAGCACAGGGACACTCTTGGGACTCTTAGCCAAACAACTGCCAGGACAACACTCCCAGCCATCCTGTCAGCACAGCCAGCCCACCCCACAGGGAAGCAGAGTCAAAAGGAAGGAAGCATGGGCATGCTGGGAAGGGGGTGGAGGCAATAGCATGATGGGAGACGTAGTCACAGACATAGCTCACCCCCACAACTGTCCCATCAACACCACCCTGAACCATGCTCACATCACAGGGAGTGGAGAAGGACTCACAAGATGGCTGACACTGGCTACTGCTGTGGGGAGCACAAGGCCCTGCTGCCAACTGTGCACCAACAAACAGCAGGACACCACTGACTGACATCCTGAGAGACAACTTACACTCCCTGCAATGCAAGCACGTTCCATGGTGGGATAACTGACTGGGTGGGTGGGTGGGTGGGAAGGAGGTCTGGCTGTCAACCAAACACAATCAATGCAGACCATGTTCACACCCCAGAGAATACATAGAAATGCCCAAATAATGCAGGACAATGTGCCACACCAATATCAACCCCTGACTGTGACAACTTAGGACAATACAATGTACAGGCCCGCACCCCGAGGCACAGTCACAACTGTCAGGTGTGTCAACCACTGATGCCTGCAGAAACATGACATACATTGTTTGTGTCTCCCAAAAACAGGTGATGATAGGGACACAGCAGCAGACGCTGAGGAGTCCCAGTCCCAGGCTCAAGAGGATGCCGAGCTCACTGGCGTCGTACAGCCTCTGTCCTCCTCGGACGATGAAGAACAACCTGGCACATCCGGTGCAAGTCAACATGCTGCACCAGCAGGACCACCAGCTGCAGCACCAGCAGGTCCACCAGCTGCACCCCCTGCACCCACCCCTCCAACGACTGTCACCACGAATACCATCCCTGCCGACATGGACAGAATAAGGAACAACACCAGCGCAGTGACCCTGGACCAACCTGGGGCCATGGACACCACCACCACCACCAACCCCCAAGGTGGACCAGGGTTATCTGTGCGTGCAACTGCACACACTGCACATGTCAGCAGGGGTGGTGGGAGGGGTGGGAGACAGAGGTCGCTGCTTGCAGACGTTGCTGGTGTGCATGAAGACCCACAACTGGTACGCATAGCTGATGCGTACCAGTCCAGCACCGGAGAGCTCAGCCAGGTAGTGGGGCTCCTCAGAGACATTAAACAGCAGCAGGCTGCCCATCATGCCCGCTTGGACTCCCACATGTCCCAAGTGGAGTCACACATGTCACGTGTGGACTCCCACATGTCACGTGTGGACTCCCACATGACCCGCGTGGAGTCCAAGTGGGATGTACTACATGAGATGACGGCGGTGCACAGGGACATTTTACAATGCCTCCGCCAGATGAACAGCAACCAGTCCACACCTCCCTGTGTGCCAACAACATCTGGTACCGAACAAACTGCAACTGCCACAGGGAGGGAGGAGGACTCTGGCGGAGAGTCCCCTGCACCGCAGCAGCCTGCACTTGAGGGCCCCCCCCCAAGAAGAGGGGTCGTCCGAGGAGGGGAAAGTGAGAGGCTGATGGCCAAGCGCAACTCCCAGGAAGCCTGAACCTGTTCTGGATTTTCGCCTTTGTGCACAGACTGTTCACCCTGTTGATGGCAACACTACTCCCACACATTGCATGGGGAGTATAAGTTGGAACAATGTGTCAGACAACAGTGGCCCCGATACTGGGGATCCTGTCTACCTGGACTTTCTATTCATCTAGGAACTTGGGATTGCAAGATTCATGTACAGCACAATCCATCCTATGCACTATTATCACAATAAACACACTAATACACCATACTTGCCTCTGTCGTGATTCCAACGTGGGTGCTGTTATGGGGATGATGAACTGCAAAATTACACAGTGTATGCGAACTGCAACAGCAAGGACAACACAGGCATGTGAGTACAGGCAACGTGACACATATGAGGGAGACACACCACCAGGGCTACACAACACATACACACCTAGGCCATCTGACTCATTGCCTACACTGATGTTGCCAGGGAAGACGGTGCAATGCACAGACACCACACCCATTCCCAGTTGTAGTCAAGTAGCCCACAGGTGCAGTAAGCAAATGGCAGTCAAATGTGTGACCACAGACAACGCACATCACTAAGTGAAGCACAGGTTTATTACACAGTAGCAACATGCCGTAACCACTACAGATGCAAGGTAACCCCACCTGGTAGCGGGCACACAGTCAACAACTGTAGACAGAAGGAAGTCCATGGGTGTGGCGCACATCACCTGTAGGGACACAACAGCTACCAGCCTGGATGTGCAATCACGTCGTCGGTGGACACAGTTCACCAAACGAATCTGAAAGTACCCTGTGAAGGACAGAAATGACACACAGTCAAAAGCAATGCAGTACAGGACAGAACAGCAAAACTCATGCACAATACATGTTACAAGATACCCACCCAGAACCAAGTTAGCATGTCAACACTGTTGGGGAGTACAGCCCACCTGTCACCACACATCGCAACACACATCCTGTCAAGTAGCCCATGGACACACTCCAACAGCACCAGAGCACCACCCACACATCATGCCAACTCACATCATTCACATGACACCTCAGGATACTCACATTCAGCTAAAGAAGTTGGTGATGAGCTGTGTGCGGACATCACCATCACCATCATCATCATCATCGTCACTGGCATCGTGGTCCAGGCCAGGATCCTCCACAGGTGGCGGATGTTGGTCATCGTCATCCTGGATGAGAGGCAACTCCTTCCGCACTGCCAGGTTGTGAAGCATGCAGCAGACGATGATAATCTTGCACACTTTCGCAGGGGCATATGGGAGGGACCCTCCGGTCTTGTCCAGGCAGCGGAAGCGGCTCTTCAGGAGACCAAAGGTCCGCTCAATCACTCTCCTGGTCCGACCATGTGCCTCATTGTAGCGCATCTGGGCAGGTGTCACAGGGTTCCTGAGGGGTGTCAGCAACCACGGCATGTTGGGGTATCCCGAGTCACCTACGGACAGACAAGTGCACATCAGCTGACTTGGAAAAGTGGGCGGAATACTACAGATCAGATCACACACAATGGCACAAAGTCAGTACACACCGACAAGCCAGGCACGCTGGTTCTGCATCTGTGCCATCAACCTGGGGATGCGACTACTCCTCATCACAAAGGCATCGTGTGCTGAACCAGGGAAACGGGCACACACGTGTGTGATGGTCATGTCTGCAAGACACACCACCAGTGCATTGACCGAGTGGTAGTGCTTGCGGTTCCTGTAGGCCTGCTCCTGGGCCTGTGGTGGTACCAAAGCCACATGTGTCCCATCAATGGAGCCAATGACATGCGGCATCCTCCCCAGGGCATAAAAGTCACTCTTCACGTCAGTGAGTCGTCGCAGTCTAGGGAAATAGATGTACCGGTTCAGGAAGAGCAACATTGCCGCCAAAACATCGCGGAGCACACGGCTGAACATGGTCTGTGACATCCCACCAGCAGACGCCACAGTATGTTGGAAGGTACCGGTGGCAAAGAAGTGTAGGGCTGCCATCACCTTCACCTTGGGGGTCAGCGCTGTAGGATACGGCCGGCCAGGCTGCAAATGTGGGGACAACTGCACTGCCAAATCCTCAATCAGCTGCCTGGTGAAGCGGTACCGTCGGATGCTGTCCCGTTCCACCATCGTTGCCAGGTCTGGGAATGGCCGATGGACAGCAGGAGCCCTGCAGTGCAGAGGAGAAGTAAGCAAGATCGTCAGTCACCCCACATATGCGGCATTGAACACACTCAAGATCCCAACATACATCATCATGAGGCACAACTACATGAAGTGTGCAGTACCGGAACGACATTTATGGTACATACATGGCCAACATCTGTCAACACGGTCCTACAGGTGGCATCAATTTGTCCCAGGTTGGCCCATTGGATATCATGATGCTGTGTCACAGTCACCCCCCAGTGACATGTGAGGACAGATGTGCCCCAGGCACCACAGCTCAACGACAGGCACATTCCCAGGGACCCTGTAATGCCACATGGACACTGGCATCACCTGGAGTATCATGTGTACACCACAACAAAACAAACATGACCCCCACAGGTAGTGGCCACACTTGCCATGGCAGGAGAGCCATGGACGTCTGTGACACACACGCACAACATCAGAGTCCATGCACACACAACGTGGATGTGGAGACTGTCTCCCATTGTGCACATGAAATCAGAGACATTGTAAACACTACATGCACAAAGACTGTGGAGGGCCATCACTATTGTGCCACTGGGACACCCTGGCTCAAACATACCGTCCCACATGGGACTCACGGGGTATGTGACATGACATACACAAACACCACTGTGAAATGTGACCATGGCACATGCACAGATATGAACAGTTGCACATCACAGTGGTCACGTACACGTAACACCCAGGATCCTGTCCCCATTAACACGTGCACAGCCTGGGGGTGGCTGCCCACAGGTGACACCCACAGGACAACATGTACACCAACATACACACAATAGGAAATGCAGCCTTACATGCCTTATGATAAGGTTTGGACAGGCTGTCGTGATGTAGGTGTGCCCCTCACTCCCTGGGAGCTATCTGTGGCTGGCATATGTCCATCTGAGACAGGCATGCTGACATATGCCAGTCACATGTACAGTGATGCGTTGTACTGCAATGGACCGATCGGTGCCTCCGGCCGGCCCATTGCATTCAATGTGTGCGGGTACGCGTTGTACCCCTGTGCGCGTTGAACAGCAATGGACCGATCGGTGCCTCCGGCCGGCCCATTGCATTCAATGTGTGCGGGTACGCGTTGTACCCCTGTGCGCGTTGAACAGCAATGGACCGATCGGTGCCTCCGGCCGGCCCATTGCATTCAATGTGTGCGGGTACGCGTTGTACCCCTGTGCGCGTTGAACAGCAATGGACCGATCGGTGCCTCCGGCCGGCCCATTGCATTCAATGTGTGCGGGTACGCGTTGTACCCCTGTGCGCGTTGAACAGCAATGGACCGATCGGTGCCTCCGGCCGGCCCATTGCATTCAATGTGTGCGGGTACGCGTTGTACCCCTGTGCGCGTTGAACAGCAATGGACCGATCGGTGCCTCCGGCCGGCCCATTGCATTCAATGTGTGCGGGTACGCGTTGTACCCCTGTGCGCGTTGAACAGCAATGGACCGATCGGTGCCTCCGGCCGGCCCATTGCATTCAATGTGTGCGGGTACGCGTTGTACCCCTGTGCGCGTTGAACAGCAATGGACCGATCGGTGCCTCCGGCCGGCCCATTGCATTCAATGTGTGCGGGTACGCGTTGTACCCCTGTGCGCGTTGAACAGCAATGGACCGATCGGTGCCTCCGGCCGGCCCATTGCATTCAATGTGTGCGGGTACGCGTTGTACCCCTGTGCGCGTTGAACAGCAATGGACCGATCGGTGCCTCCGGCCGGCCCATTGCATTCAATGTGCGGGTACGCGTTGTACCCCTGTGCGCGTTGAACAGCAATGGACCGATCGGTGCCTCCGGCCGGCCCATTGCATTCAATGTGTGCGGGTACGCGTTGTACCCCTGTGCGCGTTGAACAGCAATGGACCGATCGGTGCCTCCGGCCGGCCCATTGCATTCAATGTGTGCGGGTACGCGTTGTACCCCTGTGCGCGTTGAACAGCAATGGACCGATCGGTGCCTCCGGCCGGCCCATTGCATTCAATGTGTGCGGGTACGCGTTGTACCCCTGTGCGCGTTGAACAGCAATGGACCGATCGGTGCGCACCCATTGACAATGGGCTTGCCTGGCAACGGACGCGTTTTTGAATATTCGAACGAGTCGGTTGCTGGAAATTCAGTTGGTCACCCACAACAATGTTGCAAAATAATGTATGTCATGAAGTTGAAGATTTGAAGGATGCTGTGGGCGTGTTTTGGTGCTGCTATTCCATGGATTGGCCAGATTCAGAAGATGCAAACGACTTGGACCTATCACTTTGGACACAAGGGACAGTATCTGCCTCTCCAGCACATATATATTGCTGCATGTTCCCCTGAGAGCCCACTTGCCTGCACTACATGCTCCAGGACGACATCTGCCACTGCACTGCTGCTGTCTCTGCCCCTCTGGACCCTGCAATGGCACGTACTGTGGAGAGAGCCCCAGCCTTCAGCCTTGAAGAGAACCAGGCCCTGCTGGACAGCCTACTTCCACAGTACAGCAAGCTGTATGGGACACCAGGGGAGCAGGTGAGTGTTCTGTGCACTGCCTTTCTGAATGTGCATTTTGTCTGACTAGCAAGGCTGAGAGTCAGCACACCACTGGCTAGCAGGCTCACTGAGTAGTTGTCACCCCCATAGTGTGTAGTGACTTGCACTGGACAGGTATGGTGCAGTGACAGTGCTTCTGAACAGGGTTTTACTCCCCATGCTATGATACCATGTAGTGACTTCTGGAAAACTGTCCATGGGCAGCCGTGCACTGCCTGGGTACACCATGTGCCCCTGTGATTGCGACATGTATATGCAACTGTGTCATGCACGGATATGTTGCATGTGTAGTAATGTCCTTATCACTTTGTCATCCTGACAGGCTTCTGCCCATCGGAAGCATGAGATCTGGAAGGACATCGTCCGGGCTGTCCGGTCCGTGGGGGTCTACCAGCGCCGGATCCGCAACTGCCAAAAGAGGTGGCAGGACCTTCGGGGCTGGACCCGGAGGATTGCACGGGTCCAGCTGAAGCTGTCGCCTCCTCGCAGGAGGGGCGGAACACGGACCCTGACCCCCCACATGCTCAGGATCCTGGCGGTGGTCTTTCCAGACCTGGATGGGCAGCTGAAGGCCAGAGAGCAGCAAGGAGGGGGTGAGTCAAAGACTGCACTGTGTACTCTGTCTAACATGTTATGTGCCCTCCTCGGGCCAGGTTGAACTGCCACAGTACAGCAGTCATGTTGTCCAGGAGCCATGTCCCTCTATTGTGCACTGCCCACTCCTCATCTGATACCCAGGTGTGGCCCTTACATGCAGGGAATTCTGTCACTTAGGACTGTGTCCTTGCAGTTTGCTTGACTCAAGGTGGGAGACAGCATCTGTTTCCCTGACTCTGTGGTGGGCATCATGGGTGGGTCCATTGCTTACACAATGCCTGTATTCTGACATGTAGGGTAGTGTCACAGGTCTCCCATATGTCCAATAGGTATGACCTGGACAGATGAGGGTTAAGAGGATGTGTTGTGGGGGGATGTACATGTGCACTTGTGCAGCTCCAGGACTTGCATTCCCCATGACCTACTATTGTGACACAGTGCAGAGTGTTGTTGTCTGGCTGCAAAGTCATACATCACTGAGACAGTGATGTATGACTTTGCAGTCATGCCTCCGCCATGGCATGTGTCTACTGATTGGTGATCCTGCAGGGGAGTGACATGTGCTACATGCACACCATAGTGGCGCTGGCTATCAGGACATGGGTGCATCATGGTGTCTGTCGCTGGTATGCATCACATGCATTTCCTATTTGACTCTGGGCATCCCTTACATCCGTAAACCTGTACTGACTCAGTGGCAAGAGCTGTGATGTGTCCACACCGTGTCCTCTGCACTGTCCAACTACTGTGTACTTGGTGCATGTGTCAACACTGGGGTGTTGCAATCCAACAGACACCAGACAGATGGGTGCAAGGCCATGTGGGATGTGAGTGCCATGCTTGGCATCAGACTGACAATTGACTTCTCCTGTTCAATTAGTGCACTTTTAGCAATGTACAACTAATGATGCCAGGGCTTGCTCTGGGATGTGCTGTGCTCACAGTGGTGTGTGCGTTATGTGCAGGTGACTGATGTCTGTCTGTTTCCCCATTGTTTGCAGATACATCCACGGCCACGGAAGGGGACAGCTCCACGGACCAGGAGGAGCCGGAGAGCCAGACTGGGTCAGCAGCCGAGGAGTGGTCGGAGGGACCCAGTGGCACGGAGGGCGAGGGGAGCCACACCGAGGAGTCCTCAGCAGCATCCACCTCAGCTGAGGACCAGAGCAACTCGGAGGATGACTCCCTTGTGGAGGCGGGTGTCAGCAGCCACCACACCCCAGCTAGTGTTGCTGTCCCCGCCACCACCAGCACCACCACCGCCCTCCCATCGGCTCCCATTCCCCAGGTCCGTGGAGGCTCCCATGTCCGGGAGCGTGTCTCCTTTGGGCCAGGCACCGCACCCCTGCCCCTGTGTCCCCTGCTGCCCTGAGTGAGGAGTCTGTGTACCTCCTTCGCCAGCTCCATGTAGGGCAGACAGCCATGCTGAGTGTCCTCCATGCGCACACCGCGCTGTTGACTCAGCTGGTGTCGTTCATGGAGGGCATCTCATCGGGCATGTCTGACCTACAGAGGGGCAATAGGTCCATGGACTCCTCCCTGACGGCAGCAGTGTCCCTCCTCAAACGGTCCCTCACCCCTCCTGCCTCTGCTCCATCCACACTCCCCAGCACCTTACCCATCCCAGGCACACACACACTGGCACACACCAGCACACACACATCCAGCACACTGACACACACGCCAATGACAAAACGCACACGCAAGCACATTCAGGGGACTGAAGCCAGACTCACAGGGGATGGGGCCCTGGAACACACACACGCATCCACATGCACTGCGCAGTCCTCAGTTCCCTCTCCCTCCAAAGCACCCTCCCTTGCCTCACCTGCAACCCCAAAGTCACAGCAGCTCTTCCTCTGTGACCTCGGCCTCTTCCCCACCGATGAAGCTGCTCCAGCATCCCGGGGGAAGAGGAAGCCCACCCACACGGAGCAGAGTGCCCCTCGCCCCCGGACACCCTCCCCCAGGCGCAGACGGACTGAGGCCCCCACCCGCAAGTCCCCCGGAGTGCTAAGAGCAAGACCCCGCCACCGCCCTGCAGCTCAGGCACAAGGTCTCCGTCCTCCATCCCTCAGGCCCCCACTGCACAGGTGCCCCCACCACACCCTGCCCCAGGTTCCCCCACCCACAGATATACCATCCCCAAGATGCTCCGGCCTTCTCCCCTGCCACTTGCTCTCCCAGCACCACACCCCCCGCTGCGCTTGTCTGTGCCACTGATGTGGTGAGGGTGTCCTCCCCTCTGTCCAACCCACCTTGCCTGTTCCCCATTCTCCTCCCCTGGAGGTAGGCACTGCAGTGGAGTCCACTACCGCCCTGTCTGACTTGGGCACTGCAGTGGCGGACCTGTCCACCCCATCTGCAGGGTCCACTGCAGTTGTGCCGGCACCCACGACATCTGTGTCATGCCCCCCAGTTGTGCCGGCACACACCATGTCAGACACCTCCACTGCAGTTGTCAGTGGCTCTCCAGCACCCACCACCCCTTCCCTGACTCCCCCTGGTGAGCCCTGATCCTGTCCCTGCGGTGCCTGGCCTGCCCCCCGGTTGCCCCTCCTAGTGGATTGTCCCTGGTATTGTGCAGGCATGCGTAGGGTGACATCTGCCAGTGTCACCCTGTTTGAACTTTGACAATGGACTGGCCATTGGCCTTTGCTCTTTTTTCAGGACTTCGTTTGGCCTCAACACATATGCTGAATAAAGCAACTTTCTTTTCTCTAGTGCTCATGCTTCAGATGTACATGTTGTTGGTGCAGCTAACCATGCCCTTGCTGCAGTGATGGTGATATCTGGTCTCATGATTATGAAGTGTTACTGTGCAGGAACCCATGTGGTCCAGGGGGAATGTGTCCTATCATGTGGTGTATCCATGTCATCAATAGCAGCATCTGAGGGTGTCATGTGTTCAGTATTTGGCAATGGGTTTCCTACTTACATTGGCAATTTCACATCTGTGGCTTCCACCCCTGCACATCTGTTGTGCCTGCCATCGTTGCATTTGTCTACTTCCCTGACCGTGTTGCCATCTCCAGTGGACATGCAGGTTTGGGCATCAATGGGGAGGGACTCATCCGTGTAGTCAGTGCAACATTGCTATACAAGTGTGTTGGATCTGTGCTGATGATTCCGTTGGCACATCCATGACCAGGCTGATGTGATGGGAGCCCTCATTTGGTGCTAATTGTTGATTGTGTGACCAAGTGCTCAGCTGACATGATGGGGCCCTACTGAGGCAACATATGGCACAGCTTTCCTCACACAGGAGTGGAGTCCCCTCATGGCAGTGTGTACACGTGTGACATTGCCTGCGCCCAAGGTGTGTGTTGTATGTGCATGTCTGTGTGTTCACTTCCATTCATCTGCGCATGCTGTGATCCCTAGTGTTGTACCTGTTTGTGATGCTTGCTGACTTGAGCTATGTTCCCCCAAAGTCTTCTCCCTGTGTTCTCTGTGATGTGGGTGCATGGCACATTACTGGTCATCAGGGTGTCACCCATAGGTGTGTTTGCTGTCAGGGCAGAGTTTGTGTGCTGACGCAGATGGGTCACAGTCAGGTTTCCCTTTGGCACTTGTTGTTTGCCCCTGTCATGTGATTTCCAGTTTGTGTTATCTTTCAGTGATTGTGACACGTTGTGTGTGTGACTGCTGGCACTCCTTAGGGTCCGGGCTGCAATGTTGGTTGTTGTCTATGTGTGTTCTTTGTGGGTGACCTTGGCTTCTTCATTGGTGTGTGACTGTGGCTGGGATCCCATTGGTCGGTGTGGTATTGCCGTCATGTCCATGTACAGCGTAGTGTGCAGTGTGTCAGACATTCAGGAGTCTTGTTGAGTGTCCATGTGTGATGTGTTTCTACACCTTGGTTCCCACCCACCACCCTGGAATAGTAATGGGTGCATGTGCAATGTCACCAGTGCATGTGTACTTCACTGCTGCACATTGTTGGAGGTCCAGGGGTGTGGTGTTGAGTGTGTGCAGATGAGAGTTGTTGCCCGGCTAGTCCCCTGCCTCCATGTTGGCCTTGGCTTACTGGCCATGCTGATTGATTTGTGCTTGTGTAGGTGTGATGGTAGTTAGTTGCTCAGGACACCTGACTGTGGTTCACAGTGTGAACGACATTTAGCTTTGTCATCACAGTGGTATTTTTCTTCAGCCCAGGGTCACCACATTGTGGGGGCCCTGGGGGTGGTGCTGTGGTGTGTCTGTGACTTGCTGTGTCAGTTGTTGTTCCTACGTGCCTGTGTGACATGTGTGTTTTGTGCTCCCTCTCACCTGTCAATGCCTGCTTGCCCACATAGGGGATTTGGATCCATGAGTTACCTTAGTGTGGCAGTGTATGCACATCTGTATGATTGGTATTCAGCTCTCCTCATGTGTTGTGTTGTTGCCTGGGGACAATGGCACCCCCACCCCTCACCTGCTGTGTATGATGACAGTGTTGGTCTGCCTGTTTGTGTTTGTGCATCTGCACCACTGCATTGGCATATCTTGGGTGTGCCATTGGCTGTATGTTGTTTGGTGTGTTTCCCCTGCTGTCCCTGGGACTCCTAGGTCATCGGTCAGCACAGTGATCATGGTTTGTGTGTCCCATTGCTGCCATGGTATGGTATCTGTTCACCTCACATCTGCTGTCTCCACAGGGTATCTGCATTTGTGTGCCCATTGGTGCAAATATGTGGTTCTGCATTCTGATGGTCACTTCTGTCATTGTGTCATTGATGACTGTTGACGGTCTCAGCCACCATGGGTGTTGTTTGTCTGCACATGGCCAAAGGAATGTTTCATTTGCACTGCAGTATTTGGCTCCCCCAATTTATGTTGCAATGGGACACATACACTACTTTGCCACAGATGAGTTTTTGGTTCTGTGACCAGGAATGATCCATGCAGTTTGGCAGTTGCAGCTCTTTCTTTGTCAACAATTACCTTTTGGTCACTGTGATGATGAGGGTGTAGACCCCATTGCCACAATGGTCAAAATGTGCTTCAGCTATGGACCCCACACTTGCCTTTTGGTCACTGTGATGATGGGGGTTTAGACCCCATTGCCACAATGGTCAAACTGTGCTTCAGCTATGGACCCCACACTTACCTTTTGGTCACTGTGATGATGGGGGTTTAGACCCCATTGCCACAATGGTCAAAATGTGCTTCAGCTATGGACCCCACACTTACCTTTTGGTCACTGTGATGATGGGGGTTTAGGCCCCATTGCCACAATGGTCAAAATGTGCTTCAGCTATGGACCCCACACTTGCCTTTTGGTTACTGTGATGATGGGGGTTTAGACCCCATTGCCACAATGGTCAAAATGTGCTTCAGCTATGGACCCCACACTTACCTTTTGGTCACTGTGATGATGGGGGTTTAGGCCCCATTGCCACAATGGTCAAAATGTGCTTCAGCTATGGACCCCACACTTGCCTTTTGGTCACTGTGATGATGGGGGTTTAGGCCCCATTGCCACAATGGTCATGGGCTGCTTGCATTGTGGGTGCCACACACATATATGTGTGGCACATGTGCTAGGGGGTCACATTGTATGTTCAATGTCATGTTCGGTGTTGTAGGCATTTGACACAGCCTGCTCACACGCTTGTCATGGTGGTGGGGGGATGTCTTAATCTTGCATTCCCTAGGTTGTGGTGTGCTTGTTGTGTCATGCATTGTCCATCCTATGAGTGGGGGTGGTAGTAGTGGTAGGCATCCAGCCCCCCTGGCTAAGGGTGGTAGTAGTGGTGGGCATCCTGCCCCCTGGGTGGGGGTGGTAGTGGTGGTGGGCATCCTGCCCCCCTGGGTGAGGGTGGTAGTAGTGGTGGGCATCCTGCCCCCCTGGCTAAGGGTGGTGGTAGGCATCCAGCCCCCCTGGCTAAGGGTGGTGGTAGGCATCCAGCCCACCCTGGCTAAGGGTGGTAGTAGTGGTGGGCATCCTGCCCCCTGGCTAAGGGTGGTAGTGGTGGGCATCTGGCACCCCCTGGCTAAGGGTGGTAGTAGTGGTGGGCATCCAGCCCCCTGGCTAAGGGTGGTGGTAGGCATCCAGCCCCCCTGGCTAAGGGTGGTAGTAGTGGTGGGCATCCAGCCCCCCTGGCTAAGGGTGGTGGTAGGCATCCAGCCCCCCTGGCTAAGGGTGGTAGTAGTGGTGGGCATCCTGCCCCCCTGGGTGAGGGTGGTAGTAGTGGTAGGCATCCTGCCCCCCTGGTTGAGGGTGGTAGTAGTGGTAGGCATCCAGCCCCCCTGGCTAAGGGTGGTGGTAGGCATCCAGCCCCCCTGGCTAAGGGTGGTAGTAGTGGTGGGCATCCTGCCCCCCTGGGTGAGGGTGGTAGTAGTGGTGGGCATCCTGCCCCCCTGGGTGAGGGTGGTAGTAGTGGTGGGCATCCTGCCCCCCTGGGTGAGGGTGGTAGTAGTGGTAGGCATCCTGCCCCCCTGGTTGAGGGTGGTAGTAGTGGTAGGCATCCAGCCCCCCTGGCTAAGGGTGGTGGTAGGCATCCAGCCCCCCTGGCTAAGGGTGGTAGTAGTGGTGGGCATCCTGCCCCCCTGGGTGAGGGTGGTAGTAGTGGTAGGCATCCTGCCCCCTGGCTAAGGGTGGTAGTAGTGGTGGGCATCCTGCCCCCTGGGTGAGGGTGGTAGTAGTGGTAGGCATCCTGCCCCCCTGGTTGAGGGTGGTAGTAGTGGTAGGCATCCAGCCCCCCTGGCTAAGGTGGTGGTAGGCATCCAGCCCCCTGGCTAAGGGTGGTAGTAGTGGTGGGCATCCTGCCCCCTGGGTGAGGGTGGTAGTAGTGGTAGGCATCCTGCCCCCCTGGTTGAGGGTGGTAGTAGTGGTAGGCATCCAGCCCCCCTGGCTAAGGGTGGTGGTAGGCATCCAGCCCCCCTGGCTAAGGGTGGTAGTAGTGGTGGGCATCCTGCCCCCTGGGTGAGGGTGGTAGTAGTGGTAGGCATCCTGCCCCCCTGGTTGAGGGTGGTAGTAGTGGTAGGCATCCAGCCCCCCTGGCTAAGGGTGGTGGTAGGCATCCAGCCCCCTGGCTAAGGGTGGTAGTAGTGGTGGGCATCCTGCCCCCCTGGGTGAGGGTGGTAGTAGTGGTAGGCATCCTGCCCCCCTGGTTGAGGGTGGTAGTAGTGGTAGGCATCCAGCCCCCCTGGCTAAGGGTGGTGGTAGGCATCCAGCCCCCCTGGCTAAGGGTGGTAGTAGTGGTGGGCATCCTGCCCCCTGGTTGAGGGTGGTAGTAGTGGTAGGCATCCTGCCCCCCTGGTTGAGGGTGGTTGTGGTGGTTGGCATCCAGCCCCCCTGGGTTGGGGTGGTGGCGCGCATTCAGGCCCCTGTGTGCATATGTGGCATTGGTGATGGGCATCCCGCCCCTATGGTGCTGCTGTTGCTGGTGTAAGTATATTCAGATTCCCAGTGTATGTGTGTGATGTGTCGTGTACGTGTTGTATGTGTTTTGTGGTTGGTGTCTGACTTACCTTCTGCGCCGTACGCGTCCGTGCCTGTTCCGGTAGTAGATGTAGAATATTGGTATGATCGGGACGAAGGGATTCATGGTTGGTTCGTGTCGTTCGTCCTTCTCGTTGCTTCGCGTTGTCCTCGTCGCTTGGCTTCGTCCTCGTCGCTTCGCGTCGTCCTCGTCGGTGCTGTGTTCGTCTCGTAGCCGTGGATCGTGTTGTGGCGCGATTCGGAGCTTATGTGCGCCTCTCCCGGATGCTTTGACGTGCCGTGCGTAGCGACGGGTTCGGCGCGTACGGAAAGCGCATCGTACTTGTCCGGCCGGACGGGGCTGCATTTTCCCTTCCGTGCGACTCGATTCGGCGTTTCCGGATTCGCCTCGGTCGGAG
The DNA here is from genome assembly GCA_963921515.1 of Calotriton arnoldi. Lineage (NCBI taxonomy): Eukaryota > Metazoa > Chordata > Amphibia > Caudata > Salamandridae > Calotriton > Calotriton arnoldi. The sequence continues at coordinate 3,200,979 of CAWUFW010000403.1, read as the reverse complement.
AACAGGACCTGGTTTGGGTGAGTACGGCTCGGCCGGGATTTTTGCTGTTGTGCGCATCGTACTTGCTCGTTCGGTGTACTGTACGGATCGGTCGGGAAACTGGCTTTCGCATGGCTTTTTTCCCGACCGAATAGTATTGGGTGCGCCTCCGACCGAGATCGGAATCGGCCCCTTAGATGGAAGAATAAAACGAGAAAGAAATACAGTATTCTAAATAAATGGCAACTTGTATGTGATGGGTATTTTGATGATGGCTCAAAACGCCATCAAAGGGGGGATTGATGGAGCAGGGTTTTGCGTGAATAAAACCTGCTCGGATTAAAACCCTCAGTAACACATTAACAGTGTGCTGTGAAAATGTTATTAATAAATACTAAAACATGGGGAAATGCTTTAGCGCATGTGTAAACTAATGCGTGTATTAATGCATGAAAACTAGGCCGCAAACTGCTTGATAAAAACTAATGCTGCTTTTGTGCACTTTAATAATATTTCGCTAGGAATAACATAACATGGGGTGTGCATGGGTTAGTGCAAATGCTGGGATGGTGCGCAAAATGAAATTACATTTCGTGAAAATAATAAATGTTTGTGTTCTGTTCTTGTAGAAAAATAAGCAATGGGCCTACACTTCTGCATGCCAGTTTTGGGTTAACTTTATTCCTGAAAAAGAAAAATACGAAATAAATGAGCTTTGAATGAGGAGAGAATGCAGAGGCAATAGAAATGTCCTTCGAGTTGTACTGACTGTCTGCCAAGGTTACGGAAGAAGGAGGATAAGATTGCAAATGGAAGCGATGCCACTTCCTCACGAGATGGCAGAGACGAACAAAAGAGGCGTAGAGATTTGCAACATTCAAGGAACTGCAGGAAATGTTTACTATGCTCATGTTCAGAAATTGTTTCTTGGGACGATTCTGACGTAAAGCTTAAAGTTTGAACAAAAGGGTGTCTAATAAAATGGACATGACGAGAGTGGTGTGACAGAACACCCCCATTATTAGCCAATGAGAGACAAACTTGGGTTGTTAATTGAAACAAATGTGGGTTGGACATTTAGGTTTTAGAGTATAATTGAAAGTCCCCGGTGGGTGTGGTTTTGGGTCGACTGGTATTTAGCTAGCGGGAGATCGTCGCTGTCGTCGGTTTGCTGTTTCCAGATAGAGGCCTACCTGTTTCCTGACTCCTGACCTAATCTTTGTCACTCGACTCTACTTGAGTGACCTTCCTGCCCTAACTGGCCAGTGGGGTAGTTTCCCTGAATCTTACTTGGGTTAGTATAAATAATCTTCTTAATTTGCATATTCATTTGCAAATGTGTTTTGTCTCTGAAACTTTTCTCTCTTCGCCTATCCACTCCTTCAATGCATTGTTTATTGTTATGAGTTTGAATTTATACAGTGCCAATGTTTTCTCTCTGTGAAAATTCATGATTTGCATTTCGTATAACTGTACTTGATGAGCATTTATTTTTACATTATTTACGATAAACAACATAAAACTACACATTGAGTCTGTTATTTAGTAAAAATGAATGCATAGATAAGTACATATTATTGACATCAACTACTCAACTTTAGGTTCATCGACACAATTAATTGTTAGGAGAAATGCAGGTTCTGAAGTGTATAGTGACTTAGAAATACACTTGCATCAAACTGAACCCCAGTGTGAAGGGATTAGTTGGGTAAAGTAAATGGGCCTATGTTTGTGAAACATTATCGATCCCTGATCGCTGGATCACATCCAATAATAAAAGACATACTCTGTCACACAAACCACACATGGGGCAGTCACGCACAGGCACAATATGCCCCCCCCCCACATCAGCATACGCAAAGATTGTCCTCTATAGCTCATAAAAATTTCTTAAATGATAAATGATTTAATCGTATTGCTTTATTAACCTTCCTGCTTCCTCAAGTTTGCTTGAAAATGCACCATTTGTCCACTGTTTTTTCAAACGTTTCTCGGAGGGAGAACCTCTGGAACCCCAGTAGGTTGTTCGGGCTCGCACGCTACGCGCGCTCGCCGTAGTGCAGTACGACAACAATTTTACGCTGCACCACTTTCAAAGGTCACCAGCTGCCACTGAGGTGTACATATCTGATTGGTGGTCGTACTGACTGTAACATCATCAATACTGCCCCTAGCTTATTGGTTGATGTACTGGCAATTGCCAGAGTAAACGTGTGCCTGTCACAGTCGATCACAGCTCATGAAAGCAAAGACACAGAAGCTTTATGTGACGGCCCACTAAGGAGTTAAGAAAAAACTTTTCATAGAAACTGCCTGAAGTTAACTGCTTGAAACTCCGGCACACATTTCTTCACAGTTCTTGAGATACAGCCTATAATATTGATAGGCATACCGTCTTGTTGCGTTCTTCATCCAAACACAAGTTCAGTGTAATCCACTTTCTGCAGAATTGGTTTTATCTCCAAAGCTCATCACAGTGATGCACACACCGCAGTTGTAGGGTGCTATTATGATTAAGTACAACATAATGCCTATAACTGTGATATATACACCTGTTAGACCTGGCATCATTGTCTGGGTTTCCCCTGTATTATTTGCCTTTGCCTACTGTGTTTTTGATGTGTGCTTGACTTCGTTTTGCTGGTCTAGATGCTTTGGGCTCCGTGCCACTGCTGTTCAGTGCTAAAGTGTAAGTGTTCCCTTTGTCAATTGTTGTTATGGATTGATGTTTCCATGATTGGTTTATTTGGTTTACTGTTGAGTCCCTAGTACAGTGCACTGTGTGTGCCCAGGGCCTGTAAACCAAATGCTGCTACTAAGCTTGCAGCACTGATTGTGCCACCTACACAGGCAGCCTTGCAACAAGGTCTCAGGCCTGCCATTGTGGTGCCTGTGTGCAGTCTAGTACTGCCCTGTCGACCTGGCAAGTGTACCCATTTGCCAGGCCCTAACCTTCCCTTTTCTTACATGTTAGTCACTCCTAAGGTAGGCCCAATGTACCCCCGTGGGCAGGATGCAGTGTATGTGAAAGGTAGGACATGCCCTGATGTGTGTGGCATGCCCTGCTAGTGAAATACTGCCAATTTTGTTTCTCACTGTTCTAAGGCTATCTGTCCCTATAGGATAGAATGGGGAGTTTGCTTATAACATCTTATAAGCATAACTGCCCATGGGAACAAGATAGGGAAAAAAAGTTTGATATGCCTGAACTCAGCATGTTAAAATGCATCTTTTAGTGAGGGTGATTTTTACATTCTGGGTTTGAAAATACCACTTCAAAAAGTAGTTATTTTCTTGCCAAACCATCCAGTGTGCCTCTGCTAGGTTCTGTATTGACTGACTGGCTTTGGAGTGACAGTGGCTGGGGATGGGCATTCTGTTCAGGACAGCCACTCCCTCGTGAGGTGTGTCCTCCCTTTCCAGGGTGAGTCAGGGCTGGGCTGAATAGACCTGGGCTGCATTCAGAGTAGGGGGAGGAGATTTCTTTCACACCTGAATGGGCCTGGTCTGCCAAGGACAATGCTGTCTCCACCTCCTGCCAGGAAGCTGCACCAGAGAGGGCAGAACTGGTTTTGGCTGGGCAAAGAGCTTCTCTGCCACAGAGAGCAAAGAGATTTACTGTATAAAAAGAGGAGCCCAGACCCCAAACTTTTAGATCACTTCTGGGAAATCAAGAGGAACCTTTGCCAAGGAGAAGAGCTGGCGAAACTGAGGAGGAATACTGCCCCTGTGCTGTTTGCTGTCTGGGGTTAGCCTGCAGTGGCTACTTTCTGCCAAGGAAAGGGAAAAGGACTTTGCTGTTTGATGTGTCCCCTGCTTGACGAAGATCTCCAAGGGTTTGAAATTGAGCTTCCCTCCTGTTCTGAAGTCTCAGAGACACAAAGACTTTACCCCAAGCTCCACTGAACTGCCTTGCTGGGAGTTCTGACCTGCCAAGAGGTGCCTGTAGCTGTTCTGAGCCTCTGGAAGTTGTTCTGGCTGTTGGGAGCTGGAAAAACTAAACAAACAGAAGTGCAACACATCCGTACCTGTTTCCGACGCATCGCCGAAGAACCTGGCGCAGCACCTGCCCGCGGCTCGAGAAATCGCTGCACGCCGCATTGAGTGCACCGGTCTCCGAAGTATGAGATCCCTGCACCGATTTTGACACAAGCCCTGCTGTGCGGCTGCAAGAACCCATGCATCGTCCTGGATTGTCGCATCGAGGCGCCAGTTCTGTTGCATCATTGGGGGATGCAGTAAGAAACCGACGCATCACCTTCGCATGCAGTAAGAAACCGACGCATCACCTCTTCTCCGGTAAGGAACCGATGCATCACCTCCCCTGCGCAGCAGTAAGAAACCGACGCATCACCTCTCCCGGAGCAAGGAACTAACACATCACCTTCCCTGCGACCCTTTTTGTTTGTGTGCACAACGCATCCAGGGTACTTTGTATGAAAAGTGTTGTATCTGCAATTTGCTTTGAACTGAACTATTTCTACTATTTGAGAATTGTATTTTTAGTACTGTATTGTGGATTTTTGTCATTTTGGTCTTGTTTGGTTTAGATAAAGATTACTTATTTTTCTAAACTGATGTGGTGTCCATTTGTAGTGTTTTCACTGTATTACTGTATGTGTTCACAAATGCTTTACACACTGCCTCGGAGATAAGCCTGTCTGCTCGTGCCAAGCTACCAAGGGGGTGAGCAGGGGTTATTTTAGAAGGGTATCCCACTTACCCTGACTAGGAAGAAGGGTCCCTACTTGGACGAAGGTACCTACCTCTGCCAACTAGAGACCCCCATTTCTAGCATTGGTGGTCAGCGGTGAGGATCTGGACTTGCATTTGTGTTTTACATGCAGTGATTAGTGTACACTACTAGTAGAGTGCAGACCATTACGCAACCACATACAATTGGTGGCACATTTTCTTTGGGGCTATTTTTTCTTGCAACTGAGAACTGCCTATCTTCATCATGTCAAAGCAAGCATCACTTGCATCTGTGGATATTAAGTTTGAAGAGGATAGGGCTGAAACCTATACTGTGCCTCAATTGAAAGCTATCTGCAAGAAGTTTAAAATCTCTGTAAGAGGCCTCTATGGAAAGGAGGAATTCCAAAAGGCGCTGAGGGCCTGGTTAGAGTCAAGGGAAGCCAGCGAGCATGACGACCAGCCTATGGATGAGGTGGAGAATTTAGATGGGCAGCAGGATAGGCTATTGGGTCTGCCTGGGGGAGGTTACCTTCCCGGGGGAGAAGCAGTGTATCTTCAAAGGGGCTGTCTCCAGCAGAAGAGCTGGAGGACAGGGAGAAAAACAGGATGCATGAATTGGAGCTCACAAAGCTCAGGCTGGGGAAAGAAGATAAGGAGTTGGCATTTCAGAGGGAGCAATTAACCCTGGAAGAGAAAAAGATACTCTTAGAGCATGAAAGAGGTTTGAGGGAACTGGATCTAAAAGCAAAAAGTATAGAGTCCAATCCCCAACGGTGGCAACACACCATCAGTACCTGGAGAAGGGAGGGTATACATCCCCAAGGAGGTTACTAAGGATTTTGTGAAGCAGGAAGACATTGGTCAGTAGTTTAAGGCCTATAAGGTAGCGATGAGGTCCTATAGAGTCCTTGAGAGAGACTAGGGAGCGGGGTTGTGGAGCCGCTTTGTTTCTGAAGGGAGGAACACATTGCTAGCCTTACCCACTGAGGACCAGATGTCTTATGCCCCCATGAAGGAAGCCTTAATAAGGAGGTATGGTTTGACCCCCAGAGCTGTGCAGGCAGAAGTTGAGGGCTAGTAGGAAGCTGGAGTCAAGCACTTGGGTGGAGTATGTCTTCTATTTTTGCAGAGCACTGGATGGATGGGTGAAGGGTAGCCAGGTAAATGATTTGCAGGGGCTCTATAATTCGGTTGCATGGGAGCACTTGTCAGATAATTGTTTTCCAGAGCTACGCCAGCACTTGACTGACAGTAAACTGACTGACCCCAGGAAGCTTGCTGAGGAGGCGGACCGCTGGGTCAGTACCGGGGTCCAAAAAGGTTGTGTGGGCGACTCCGCCAAAGTTGGGCAGGGTCCCCAGCAGAAGAGTGGGGGGAAAGGGTAAACAGAGGGAGTTCCAAAAAGGGCCCCAAAGTAATTCCCAAGGGAAAGGTTCCCAGCCTCCCACTGAAAAGAAGCCATGGGTCCCTACAGGTAAGCCTGTTCAGAAGAGCCCCCAGAGCATGTTAGGGTTGTGGTCAGGTGGGTCACTTCCAGGGGGACCCTACGTGTCCCAAAAGATTACCACTGCACCCACTGGTGCACCTCCCTGGGAAATGGCTAGTGTAGCCTTGGGGGAGGAGTCAGTGCCCAAGAGGGGTGGGGATCCGCAGACATGGCCCTTGTCTCTTTAGGAGACAGTGAGATGGTCCCAAGAGCTCATCTTCACAACATCTAATTGGGGCGACTTTTCGCCCCAGAACCAATGGCACTGCCAATACTGCATTTGCAATTTTTCTCCTTCCTTTCTTTGTTTTTCTCTTGTTTATATTGATCCATTCTTCCACTCTTATAGCTCTTCAAACCATCATGCAAGGAAAGCAATTTCCTGGGTTTCTAATGTTCAAAATGGGCCATCCGAACCTCTAAATGAGAACACGTACAAGCGCTGTATTCTTCAGAAGCAGTTTATTAAAACCCAATGCATTTCGGGCCTCTGCGGGCCCTTCGTCAGGGGAAACTGAAAATAACAGTGAAACATACATTACAAAATAATCCTCCAATTCATGTATAAAGTCTCAATCAAAAATCTTTGTTTTATAAAATGCCGTCCATTTCTTATTAGTTAACACATACGAATTCAGTAATCACTTTTCTGAGATAATCCCCCGTTTCCTCTTGCAGTACTCGGATAAATGCAACCAAATCCAACCCGTGCGTTGTCCCATGTGTGAATCCATTATAGATGCAACCCACCTAACCTCTCGTTGTGAAGTTTTAAACGTGCAGTTTGGGCTAAGCACGTCGCCAATGATAAAGCACGCAACGATGAACTTAAAGGTTAAATAATGATGAACGAAATAACAATAATGGTGTGCAATCCGTTCCTAATATGATGCCCAAGAGCTCATCTGCCTGATAACACTAAAAAAATACAGGCAGTGGGTGACCATCAATGGTCATAGTGTGGAAGCTATGAGAGACACTGGCACCAGTGTGACAGCTGTCAGTTGTCGTCTAGTGTCTGAGGAGCAGGTGGTCCCCAATACATTCTACCCAGTAGTTGCAGCTGGCAAACTCTGAGTGCCTCTGGAAAGTGGCACAGGTTCCCTTTGAGGGGGGGGGGGTCTCAGGTACCTTGAGGGTAGCTGTGAGGCCAACCATGCCTGTTGACTGTCTGCTAGGCATCGATTTGGAGAGTTCCCCTTGGGAAAAGGTGAAGCAGAAGTCTCATTTAGAGATGTTGGGTCTGCCTGAGTGGGCGTGTGTGACCACTCGGTCTATGGCTGCCGGTAAGGGCAATCAAGAGGACCTGGAGCCTGAAACAGTGGCCCAGGTGCCTGCCAGGAAGAGAAGAGGCAGGGGGCGTGGGAAACTGTTCCCCGAAGTTCCCATGGTTGAAGGAAGTGACCCGATTTGGGCCACCCGGGTCACTCACGACCACCTCTCAGCCTTCCATACAAATGAAGAGTCGGTCAGACAGTAGAGAATACAAACCAAGTTATTTATTAGTATTCGCTCGAGCAGAGTCGAGTCTGACCAGCCTCTTTAGATAGCTGCCGAGGGACTCACCCTCAGCAACATAACATCAGATATTATACATTTCCAATACCCAACAGGACCCGCCCAGACTGGAAATTTACAGTTGGAGCAAGTTAACATAGGAGGCACAGAAGGATGAGCTACCATCCTGAGACCAGGAACACGCTGTCTCAGCTTCAAGGTTACTCAGCCCGTGCCCGTCTCTCTGAGAGTGGGAGCAGGGCTACCTACAAGGAAAGGCATGCAAAACAGAACAAGCTATTCATTAGTGCAGCGAAGCTTAACCTTGAATAATAAAAGAAACAATAGAGACTGCTTTCTGCTGAGGCAGACAGTATGAGACAGAAGCTGCATTTCGATCATGGCACAAAATGGTGGCTGAATACAAAATGGTGCCGCAAATGCTAACTTAATTCGCATAATGCTAGAATGAGTCAGCCAGACACATTTTCAGTCTAACAGACCCTCCTTTTTGCATTTGCTAACAATTTTGTCTAATGCTATATGCAAAGTAGAAGGAGTATTAGTATATGCTAGTATATGCTAGTATTCAAAAATACCCCCAGGAATAGACATTAAGTCGTGGGCAGCCTGCATATTCATTAGGGACGTTTTCTGAGATGCATAGGAACATCAACACTTAAAATTATCCATATATTCAATATTAGGAATAGAAGTTGCAAGGGAGGTGGTAGAACCATAGACGCCCTCATCTATTTGCATCATTTCGTGAATATCCTTCTGCAACATAATCGCAGCAATGTCACGGACTTTCTTCTGCGGCTTAGGGGTGAGGAGCGTTGTACAGTAAGAACAGCATAAGGGAAGGCACTGCACCAGAATGCAACAGACAACTAGAATCACAACAAAGTAGATCACCTTTTCCAGAATCCAACCCCATCCACCAAAGAGGGACCAACTCCAATTTCCGTTCTCCATCCCCTTGACATTCTCCAAAATATCTCAAATGTGTTGGGTAATATTATTTTCCATTTTTGTGATCCCGACTACACACTGGTCTCCTACTACTGCGCATACACCACCGAACTTAGCTCAGTTCAATGTTCAGACCACCCCCGCTAATGTACAAACTTCAATATCCAAAGACCGTGGAACTCCTCCGGTCCCAAACGATGAACGCCCTCCCCAGGAACCACACAGCATCACCTTGGACCCCACGGGCCCACATCGAGGCCCCCTTTCTCCGCCCGCTCTCCCAACATACCCTTTACCCCTCTCCCAACACTCAGACCTGATGGCGCGTCTGGATGATTTATCTCTCCAGTTGCACCTTCTCTCTACTGAACTTCATGAACTTAAAGCCCTCTCAAATGATCTTTTCCCAGGGATCAGCTCTGTCCTCAACTCGGCGAATTTGCCCAGAGCCTTACCTAAGGTTAGAGATCACATGGGTCAGTTTTTCGCCCCCACAGTCCCGAAAACCATACCCCTACCTAACGCCCCCTCCCACCCCAGAAGATTTAAGACCTACCTGGCGTCCAATGAACTCAAGGACCTGCAAAACTCTTACTCGCCTAGGTACAACACCAACATGATTCCTCCAGGACAAATACAATCTATCCACTCTAACCCAAACAGAGAACCCCCTCATAATCCTAGAGTCATCAATAAAGACAGCCTCACGAGAGTGAACGTCATCCAGATTCCGTCCCCCCTAACCCGGTACGACTTAAATGTGTACTACTCAATTGCAGGTCAGCCAGTAAACACGCCTCCGATATCTTTGACCTCATCCAAGACAATGATTTAGACATCATCATCCTCACTGAAACTTGGCTAAATCCCGCCTCCACTCCCATCCTAGACATCCTAGTTCCTCCTACACATGACATAATTAGGCTAGACAGAGCTCGGAAGCTGGGTGGTGGCCTAGCCTGTATTCATAGGAACTCACTCTCGATTTCTCTCATGGAGTCCTCTACGCCTTCATCCTGTGAATACCTTGGTCTCAGCATTTCAAGTAATAACCTGCCGGTTTGTAAACTTCACACTTTTTATCACCCTCCGGGTGACAATCTCCCCTTCATCGAGCAACTAATGGAACTCATCTCTGGGAATGTCGACTCAGCAGTGTCCCAAATCTTCCTTGGTGACTTCAACCTTCATTGGTCTAACCCCAATGACCACGCTGTAACCTGCCTTAAATCATTTTTAAATGATCAAGAATTGATTCAGCACTGTGACCAACCAACTCATAATAAAGGAGAAATTCTAGACCTCATCATCTCGAAAGAACAGACCATCACATTGGACTCCATTACCTCTTGCGACTGGTCCGACCACCATAGCATCCTCTTTTATATTAACAGGAAGGTTTCTTTGAGGAAGGCTCAACCAACGAAATCAAAGTTATGGAAAAGGGACCTCAGATCAAGAAATCCAGATGAACTAGCAGCCCACTGTAAATCTGCCCTCTCCTCCCAAGCTGACCTGGTCGAGGTAGTTACTCACCGATTCCTACAACTCTACTATCTCCAACATCATGGATGACATTGCACCACTCCAACAAAAAAATGCCTCTTCAAAAATATCTAAACCGTGGTACAACGACAACTTAAATACGGAACGCCGCAACCTTAGGGCTGCTGAACGCGCCTGGAGATCCAAACCCTCTGCGGAACAACTAAAACGCCTTAGAGATGTTAGGAGCTTCTACAACAAACACATCAAGACCACTAAGGCAGAATATTTCAGACACCAACTGGATCAAGCTGCAAACCGCCCCAAGAAACTTTTCGAATTGGTCAAGCAGCAATCAGTGGTAGCTCCAAATAACTCGGCTTCTGGAGGCAGCCCACCCTCTTGTGACGAACTGGCGGTCTTCTTCACTGAGAAATCAAGACTCATCTCCATTGAGCTCTCCTCTAAGAAGGCTCTACTGCCATCCTCCGGGTCCGCACCACCCTTTGATCTCGTAGAAAACTGCAAACCTATCAGCATGAACACCAAGAACAATGCATCATGGAACACCTTTACCCCATTCAGTAAACAAGACATCAACAAGATTCTCCAAAATATCAGCCCTTCTAACCACTTCATTGACCCCCTGCCGCCGGCCATCTTTAAAGAAATCAAGAATGCCCTCATCCCCACCTGGACAAGGATTGTAAACGCTTCACTGTCACAAGGCACGATCCCAGACTGCTTAAAGGCAGCTCAGGTATCACCTACACTAAAAAATACTAACGCAGATAGAGCCGACCTCAATAACTTTCGCCCTATCTCCAACATTTCCACCCTAGCCAAACTACTAGAAAAATGCGTACAATCCCAATTTTGTGCACACATTGAGAATTTCCAACTCCTTGACCAGCATCAGTCTGGTTTTCGGAAGGGGCACAGTACTGAATCGGCACTGACTCATGTTTTGGATGACATTTTAAAAATGCTAGACCAAAAAGAATCATGCCTCCTAATCCTCCTTGATCTTTCCTCCGCATTCGACACGGTCAATCACGATAACCTCCTATCCATCCTGAAGAACAGGATGGGGTTCTCTGGTCGGGTATTACAATGGTTCTCGTCCTTCCTCCACCACAGATCACAAAGAGTCAAGGCGAACCACTCTCTCTCACAACCCTCCCCAGTTCTCATGGGGGTACCCCAAGGGTCCGCCCTATCTCCCATACTCTTCAACATTTTCCTGGAACCATTATCAAATTCATTAAATTCTATGAACATTCTCTTCCATATGTATGTGGACGATACGCAACTTTATTTAAAAATCTCCGCCCCGGATAACATCATCTCACTCAACACTACCCTAACATCTACTCAAAATTGGTTAACTGAGAACCATCTCCTGCTCAACACCTCCAAAACTGAATTCCTTCACATCTTGCCTCCGACCCACATCCCTAAGCCAAACCTTTGGTTGAATCACCTCACGGCTATCAACTGCACCCCCCACATTATAGACTCAGCCAAATCTCTCTGAATCACCCTGGACAAGCACCTGAACATGAAGAATCATATCAGCAATGTGTGTAAGGGAACAAATCACTTGATGAGGACACTTAGAAATATCAAACCATTCCTTCCGCAACTTGATTTCAAGCATGTGGTCCAAGCGCTTGTCTTACCGAGATTAGACTATGGCAGCGCTATGCTCTGTGGCCTCCCCAAACACACCCTGGCTCCTCTAAGGGCATCACTGAACGCTGTGGCTAGACTGGTTACAGGTACCAAACGAAATGTGCATAAATCCCCAGTCCTAAAATCTCTCAAATGGTTGCCCTTCGAAGCTCGAATCCAGTTAAAGATTGCGGTTCTGGCGCACAAAGCCCTTCACTTCAAAACACCCAGGTATCTAGCGCATAAAGCTTGAATTATCCTGTGGTGGTAGAGCCTCAAAAAGCACTAACACTTTCCTCCTGAAACTGCAAATCTTTAACAAAAAGAGAACTTGCCACCGAGCCTTCTCCGGCGCCGCTCCAAAGATTTGGAACTCTCTGCCACCGGAAGTACGCAGAATCTCCTCAACGACTGACTTCAAACTGGAAGTCAAAAGATTCCTAATGAACAAATTCCTACCTTAATGTGGCTAGGCTCACCTGCTCAAAGCCATTGCCCCTACAACCACTTGACCATCATTGGATATTGCTCTTCTTTACCGCATAATATTTCCCCCCTGTAGTCCGATATTTATCTGTTTATTGTATTACTCTCCTTTCACCCATTCGTAGTGCAATTATGTGATTATTCTTGTTTCTACTCGTACCTGATGTTGTTACTGCATTTATTACCTTCCTTCCATCCTTTTGTAAAGCGCTCTGATATCCTTCGGGATCTTGTTCGCGCTATATAAAACTTTATAAATAAATGATGAAATCAACTGCATATCTTGTTTGCTCGGAGTATATTCACATACTTTCCAACTGGGTGGTGATGTCATGTAAAGCCGCTACTGTAGAGTTAGACAGTATCTGCAGCTTACATCCAAAATATTCCCTAGCCCTTTCATCCCTGGCCATAGCAGTACCACCAAACGTAATAATGGAGGAAAGTGTATACCCATAGGTGATACCATTACTATAATTATTGACCTCCAGGTCTGTCACTCCTTCGCAAAATTCCTTTGCTAACGTCCTTTTAACCCACCTTATATTTTGTTTACTATACTTACAAGGCAACCCAAGAGGAAGCACCATTCCCAAAGCCACCTCCTCAGTACCATTATGAACATTGGAATAAGTACCATTAGACAAGAAGTAAAATCCTGGGTGTGCATAAAGTGGACCTTGGTAATCTACAGCAGCATATCTAGTATTCATCCCCATTGTACTCAGATCATCTTTCCTCACTAAAGACGTATTCTTGAACAATATCAGTCCAGAACAATTTATGTATAAGAAAGTGTCAGTACTATTCACTATCGGACAGCATGCAGGATAGTAACCTGCTTCTCGAGTGACTGTCAAATCTTGATAATGCCAACCCGTTAAAGTAATGTTCTGTTCCTCCATATATAGATTGTCACAATACACATTATTGTGTGGACACCCCCTTCTACTGGCAAATCTTGTCCACTGAAATCCAAGAACACACCCTCGAACCGTGTGAAAAAATCAGACACACTCATCTTTCTTCTGATGACATGCCGCTAACTTGTCCCAATCTACCCTTCTCGGAGGAATAAGGGAGTGCATATACGTGATAATTCGACTAGTATCTCGGCCTTTGGCTTCTCTCCAGGCTTCCTTTCCTTATCCCATGCTTTAATCTGGTCCCATGTACCACCCAATTCCACAGCATGATCCTGCGTGTGCACCTGCCTCCAAATATCAACAGGCACCAGCAGACCAAAGAACATCTCAATATCTGCAAGCGTCATTACTGTCGATGAAGCAGCTTCTGTCAATTCCTTATAGTATGCACTGGGATTTTTCCTAGGGTCAGGTAACTGAGTCTTAAGGGATAACACTTCACTCCTCTTCCACTGTTCTTGGAAGCGGGCCTCTACCTTTGGTCTAATGACAGCATCATGCTGATCTCGAAGCTCTGGCAACTCAGGGCGATATATGGGGTGGACTTCCCTCATCGGAAACTGGGACACTGTCTTCGGGCTCTTCTCAAACAGCCTACCTCGGTAAGCTACCAATGTCGCAACATTTCCAAAAACTTCCTCAGGTGCCATACCAGCTACATATACATTATCTCTAATATCAAAAATAATCTGGGGCGCTATAGCATTAGAGCACTGTTCCCACAACCCAATCAATGTAGCCGACATGTGCTTGAGGACATGCTGGTGTAGAAATGGCTCAATCTCTCATCACACTCCACACATCTTCAGTACTATAGATTGGATGACGGGCCCACTGAGCAGCCTGATTCGCTACCGCCCTTTTTTCTTCCTCCCCCACATCAGATCGTATTAAAATTCATCGCAACTGCTCCCTAGCGGTTGTCCAGCCCCCGTCCCCCAGTCCACGTACAGGCGTTCCACTACCTAGTACTGCCGAGGAGTGAGGGAAGAGGGAAGGGGTAGTAACAGAGTGGGTAGGCACCAATGTCGTTAATGGCTGTGTTGTGGGCATAAGGGCTGGAGAAAGAGAAGACATGGACACGATAGGCATAGCAGAGAGGCCAGCAGTCATAGCAGGCGCGGAGGGCGAATCCACAGAATCGACAGGAGGTGCAGCTGTTCAAGCAACTGAGTCAATAACAGAAGAAACAGAAACAGCAGGGGCAGAAGAGACAGACGACTGGGGCTGTGGCACAGCAGGGTATACTCTCTGCGGGGCATATGGAGGCGGAGGTCGGATGTCAAACAATTCCTCCACAAATGTATCGCCTTCCTCTCGGGCAACATAGGACTTATCACATTGCAATCGAAACTTTCTGTCAGCACACTCTATATCTTTTTCCACTGTCTCTCTATCATACGCTACTGCTTTCTGCGTCACTGTCTGCAGTCTCCCTTTTCGGGCCTCCTTTTCTGCTTTCATTCGTCTCTGTTTAGCTTCCTTCTGACACGTTCTAAGGGAATCAAACATTGACTGCCTACTCCTTTTTGCAAATAATTTATCCTGCAGGAAATTATGCTTTTGCTCATCAAAAGTGCCCGTCAACGGCCACTGCAACTCGGCGTTGTCCCTCATATATTTGTGCCATAATGTACTTAACATAGTAGGACCAAGGCCTTCTGGAGGCGCAGGCTGACGTTCTTCCAATCGAGCAGCAGTAGAACAACAACGACGACTCACACAACATAATTTACTAAGACAAGGCATCTTAAAACGAAAACGTTTTCACTATCTATGCCGAGCAGATATTTTGCAACTATCTTTCCAAAGTTGGTCCACAGACCACAACAAATCCGGATCAGAACAATACCATGTTCACAAAGAATTCAAACAAATTCAAGCGCTTGTCTAAAAACGATCCTCAGACCGTACCAAACTCAAACCAAAGTGGCGCCTTGGCCCAAAGCAAACTCACCTGGTGCACACAGGTCAAACTAAGTTATTCTCCACTGCTGACTCTTCAGACCAAACGGTCAGATCCAAGGGTTTTGCAGTTCATGGCCCCAGCCGGGATGACCGCTGGCCGAGGCACCGCCCGGTCAGACAGACAGGGCAGCTGCGAGTACCAGACTCTCTCTTGCAGGGATCCCCGGTCCGCCCATCCGACCCGGCATGGCCCCGTCCTCCTCACCCGTCTGCGGGCAAAGATGGGTAATCACCCGATGGGGTCCCTGTTCGGGCGCCAACTGAAAGAAGTGACCGGATTTGCGCCACCCGGGTCACTCACAACCACCTCTCAGCCTTCCATACAAATGAAGAGTCGGTCAGACAGTAGAGAATACAAACCAAGTTATTTATTAGTATTCGCTCGAGTGGAGTCCAGTCTGACCAGCCTCCTTAGATAGCTGCCGAGGGACTGACCCTCACCAACATAACATCAGATATTATACATTTCCAATGCCCAACAGGACCCACCCAGACTGGAAATTTCCAGTTGGAGCAAGTTAACAAAGGAGACACAGAAGGATGAGCTACCATCCTGAGACCAGGAACACGCTATCTTAGCTTCAAGCTTACTCAGCCCGTGCCCGTCTCTCTGAGAGTGGGAGCAGGGCTACCTACAAGGAAAGGCATGCAAAACAGAACAAGCTATTCATTAGTGCAGCAAAGTTTAACCTTGAATAATAAAAGAAACAATTGAGACTGCTTTCTGCTGAGGCAGACAGTATGAGACAGAAGCTGCATTTCGATCATGGCACAAAATGGCGGCTGAATACAAAATGGTGTCGCAAATGCTAACTTAACTCGCATAATGCTAGAAGGAGTCAGCCAGACACATTTTCAGTCTAACATGGTCCAGGTGGAGGCAAACCTTCAGGGGGATGCCCTGGAGCCTACAGGGCAGCAAGTGGACGAACTGGGGGACCTGCCTGAGCTGAACCATTGGCAGCAGGAAGGGGCCCCTCCAGGGAGGAATTCTGCCAGGAACAGCAGAAAAGCCCTTCTCTTGTTGGTCTGCGGCAGCAGGCTGCAAACCAGGCAGAAGGTGGTCAGTCTGGGTCACATTGGATTTACTGGGAGAATGGTCTCCTGTATAGTGAGCCTAAGGTTGCTGAGCCTGGGTCAGCCCATGTGCTGGTGGTACCCCAGCGCTTCAGAGCCTTCCTACTGGGGCTGGCTCATGATGTGCCTTTAGCAGGGCATTTAGGGCAAGACAAGACCTTTGAAAGGCTTCTCACCAACTTTTACTGGCCCCAAATGAGGAAGAACTCTGACACCCATTGTAGGTATTGCCAGACTTGCCAGGCAAGTGGTAAGAGTGGGAGGAAGTGGAAGGCTCCTCTCCAACCTTTCCCTGTAGTCAACACCCCCTTTGAGAGGGTGGGTATTGACATTGTGGGGCCTCTGAATCCCAAGACAGCCATGGGCAACAGGTTCATCCTAGTCTTGGTGGACCATGCCACCCGGTACCCGGAAGCCATCCCTCTCAACGGTGGCAGCCCCCGTGGTGTGTCGTGCGTTGATGAGGATTTTCTCCCGTGTGGGGTTCCCCAGAGAGGTGGTGCCTGATCGGGGTACCAACTTCATATCCAAGTATATGAAGTCCCTGTGGCAGGAGTGCTGTGTTACCTACAAGTTCACCACTCCTTACCACCCCCAAGGAAATGGGTTGGTTGAGAGATTCAAAAGGACCCTGAAGGGCATGATTATGGGTCTTGGTGAACCCATGAGGCATAAGTGGGACGTCCTCTTACCATGCTTGTTGTTTGCTTACAGGGAAGTACCGTAGAAGTCCTTAGGGTTCAGTCCCTTTGTGCTCCTGTATGAGCATCCTGTAAGAGGATCTCTAAGTCTGGTCAAAGAAGGCTGGGAGAAAGCTCCCAGTAAACTTCCCCAGGATGTATATAGCTACATGCTGGCCTTCAGGAACCAGACTAAGTGCTTCAGGCAACTCGCTCAGGTGAATCTGGAAGCCAGCCAGGAAGAGATGAAACCGTGGTACGATCAGAATGCCACTCTGATCAAGTTTCAGCCTGGTCAAAAAGTGTGGGTCATGGCCCCAGTAGAGCCTTGTGTGCTCCAAGATAAGTGCACTGGGCCATTTGAGGTGTTGGAGCACAAGAGCAAAGTCACCTACCTGGTGGACTTGCAGTCTCCAAGGAACCCTTTGCGGTCTATCACATGAACCGCCTTAAGCCCCACTTGGAGAGGTCCAAAGTGGGCATGCTCCTAGCAACAGATGCTGGAATGGAGGAGGAGACTAAGCCTCTTCCTGACCTCCTGTCTGCTAAGGAACATGATGGGTCAGTGGACGGGGTAACACTCTCCCCCATCCTGACTCCTGAACAGCAGAGTCACCGCCGCCAACTGTTGGGACAGTTTGCTGCTCTGTTCCCCCTGGCGTCACTCAGTGGTGTGTCCATGATGTGGGCACTGGGTACAGTCCTCCTGTGAAGCACCAAATTTACAGAGTGACTGACAGGGTCAAGGCTTGCATCAAGGAGGAGGTCTCCAAGATGTTAACGCTAGGGGTGATTGAGCCGTTAAACAGCCCTTGGGCCAGCCCAGTGGTCTTGGTCCCAAAGGCTGCCGCACCCGGTGCCACGCCAGAACTCCTGTTCTGTGTAGACTACCGAGGGTTCAATTCAGTCACCAGGACAGATGCACACCTCATCCCCAGAGCTGATGAGCTCATCGACTGGTTGGGAGCTGCCAAGTACCTCAGTACGTTTGACTTAACGTCTGGGTACTGGCAGATTGCCTTAACTGATGGGGCCAAGGAGAGGTCAGCATTTTCAATACCAGAGGGGCACTACCAATTCCGGGTGATGCCCTTTGGGTTGAATAATGCCCCTGCCATCTTTCAGAGGTTGGTCAACCAGGTGTTGCCTGGATTGGAGGATTTCAGTGCCGCCTACCTGGATGACATTGCAATGTTCAGTGCCACTTGGGAGGAACATCTACACCACCTTTGGGAAGTATTGAAGGCTCTGCAGAGGGCAGGCCTCGCGATGAAGGCAAGCAAGTGCCAAATCGGGCAGGGTTCGGTGGTGTACTTGGGACACCAGGTAGGGAGTGGCCAGGTGGCGCCCCTACAGCCCAATATTGATACCATTCTGGCTTGGGAACCACCCAAGACCCAGACAGAGATGAGAGCCTTCTTAGGACTCACTGGGTATTACAGGAGATCCGTCAAGGGTTATGGCTCCATTGTTGCCCCCTTGACAGAGCTGACTTCCAGGAAGCAGCCGAGGAAGGTGAACTGGACTGACGCCTGCCAAAAAGCTTTTGATGCCCTGAAATCTGCTATGTGCATAGCGCCCATGCTTAAGGCACCCAACTTCTCACAGGAATTCATGGTGCAGACAGATGCTGCAGAGCTTAGTGTGGGGGGCTGTGCTCTCACAGCAAATTGAGGAGGGCATAGACCAACCTGTAGCTTTCATTAGTAGGAGTTTACTTCCATGGTAACAGAGGTGGAGTGCGATTGAGCTTGAGGCTTTTGCTGTGGTCTGGGCGCTGAAGAAGCTGAGGCCCTACTTGTTTGGGACTCACTTCTGGGTTCAGACCAATCACAGGCCCCTCAGATGGTTGATGTAGATGAGGGGTGAGAACCCAAAGTTGTTGAGGTGGTCCATATTCCTACAGGGGATGGACTTCATGGTGGAACACCACCCTGGTACAGAACACGCCAATGCTGATGGTCTGTTCAGATTTTTCCGCCTTAGTGAAGAGAACTCCCAAGAGGGTGGGTAGTTCTCCCCACATTGCAGGGAAAAGGACTTTGCTGTTTGCTGTGTCCCCTGCTTGAGGAAGATCTCCAAGGGCTTGCGTCCTGTTCTGAAGTCTCAGGGACACAAAGACTTCACCCCCAGCTCCCCTGAACTTCCTTGCTGGGAGTTCTGACCTGCCAAGATGTGCCTGTAGCTGTTCTGGGCCTCTGGAGGTTGTTCTGGCTGTTGGGAGCTGGAACAGCAATGCAACGACAAGAAGCGTGACGCATCCATACCTGTTTCCGACGCATCGCCGCAGAAACCCATGCAGCTCCTGCCGCGGCTCGTGAAATCGCCGCATGCCGCATCGAGTGCATCAGTCTCCGAAGTCCGAGATCACTGCACCGATTCCGACGCAAGCCCTTCTGTGTGGCTGCAAGAACCAATGCATCGTCCCGGATTATCGCATCGAGGCGCCAGGTCTGTCGCATCGCTGGGGGACGCAGTAAGAAACTGACGTGTCACCTCTGCACGCAGCAAGAAACCGATGCATCACCTCCTCTCTGGTAAGGAAACAATGCATCACCTCCCCTGCGCAGCAGTAAGGAACCGACGCATCACCTCCCCGGAAGCAAGGAACCGACGCATCACCTTCCCTGAGTGTAAGGAACAGACGCATCACCTTCCCTGCGACCCTTTTTGTTTGTGTGTGCGATGCATCCAAGGTAGTTTGTATGAAAAGTGTTGCATCTGCAATTTGCTTTAAACTGAACTATTTCTACCATTTGAGAATCATATTTTTAGTACTGTATTGTGGATTTTTGTCATTTTGGTCTAGTTTGGTTTAGAAAAAGATTACTTATTTTTCTAAACTAGTGTGGTGTCCATTTGTAGTGTTTTCACTGTATTACTGTATGTGTTCACAAATGCTTTACACACTGCCTCTGAGATAAGCCTGTCTGCTCGCGCCAAGCTACCAAGCTGGTTAGCATGGGTTATTTTACAAGTGGATCCCCTTACCCTGACTATGAAGAAGGGTCCCTACTTGGACAAAGGTACCTACCTCTGCCAACTAGAGACCCCCATTTCTAACAACACCTATCTTCTCACATTATCTAAACTGCAGTGCATAGTTCATTGATTTAGAATTTTATGGCCAGGGGAAGTGCACAACTGTCAAACATTTTTACTTCTTTTCATCTCATCATTCATCATAACATTGTACTACATGCCTTAGCTGTTTGACACAACATCTGAAGAGTTATTACTGGTTATATGAAGTTTTTTTAATATCATTTTGACATTCTTTGTTGCTCTTGTACGCATCCATCCAGTTGATATGCTCGAACATTTAAGTAACATTTAGATTTTACTATTTTATGGTTATATCGTGTTCTTCACACTGGTTCTTCACATCAGGCTGTTTTATTGTCAACAGCTGAACCATGAAATCTGTGAATCCTCCACCACAGTTTTTATAAACTCCAGGGGATCCACCAATAGCATGGAAACAATGGTTTGATACTTTTGGAACCTGTATATGTGCCCTAGAAGCATTTTTGTTTTCACCCTGAAAGAAAGAAAAAATATTCTTTCATTCTCTAAGACTTGAAAGGAGAGCTATTCTAAAAAAATGCCAGTACTAACATTAGGTGAAGATGATGAACCTGATGAATATCAAGAAATGGTAAAGGAATGTCAGCGTAGAGAGAATGTACAACCCAGTCTTGTTGTGCTTTGGCATACGTTTTTGAAGAGAACACAACAATAAAGAGAAGATGTTGACTCCTATATCACTTCTCTTAGAAGACATGAAGCTAATTGTCAACTTGAAAGTTTTGCATACTAGTTAGTTAGAGACTAGTTTATCAGTCATTACTTTGATAAAGACATTGGCATGATACATGTTATGTGCATTTATAAAGCACACTATAACCCGCGAGGGTATCCAGTAACTGATCAGGTATGTATGCCTAGTCTCACCTATGGTATCGTATGGCATTAGACAAAAATTGTTGTTGATTAGAAATCCATCAATAGACAATATTATAAAAACTGCAAAAAGTATTGAAACCCAATTTCAGCAAAGCAATTGGACAATAAAAATGGCAAGCTGGTAGCAGCAGTCAATGTAAGCAGTGATAAAAATCAGAAAGACATACAAGATAGTTCTAAATCATCTTCGGTGTCCATTTTTCCAAAATCTGAAGGAACATCCTCAATGGGAAGTCATTGTAAATAATCAGCACAAATGATTCTACCACCAGGAATATATTCCAGTACAAAATCATACAGTAAAAGCTTAGTGGATAATCTAGCTATCTTGGGAGTAAATCCATCTCGACCACTGAGAATGAATATTAAAGGCTTATCTTCAGTTTGAATCACAACATTTTCCCCAGATATAATTCTGAAACCTTGGTAACTACCCACAAGCAAGCCAGCGATCCCTTTTCTATTACTGAATAATGAACTTCAGCATCTGTTAATGCACGAGAAGCATGGCCGATGGTTAATAGGCCATCCTTACTTCTTTGGTTGAGAACCACACCTAGCCCTATATTGCTAGCATCAACTGTCAAAACTCACAGAAATTAAGGATCGTAAAACCACCATTCCTTATAATTTAGAAAATTGCATTATAGCTGCTTTTGATTTGGTAGAGGTGAGCAAATTTTCTGGAAAAAAATGGCGAGTTGTATTTAATGAAAAATTGGCACTTAGAGAAGTTATTCGGTGCACTGAGTCTGAATGGCCAAAAGAGAAAAATGTTAATGTTAGTCTTCAACTTTTTGTTAAAATTGCTGAGGAATTAACTGCAAGAGATGGTCTTCTATTGCAAGATGACAAATGTATACCTTCTGCAAGTCTGAGGGCAAACATATTACATGAGGCACATCAGAGACATTTAGGTTGTGCGATGACAAAATGCAGTATCAGGTTGTTTTTTGGTGGCCTTCTATGAATAGGGAAATTGATCAAGCAATAAAAGGATGTGTGATATGTACTAGTTGTCACAAATCTCTTGAAGTGGCCTCTCCATCCCTTCACCCTATTAAAAGTCTGTCTTCTCCATGGAAGAAAGTGGGGATTGATATAGCTTGGCCATTTAATCTTCTTTCAGGGAACTCTTGTTTTGAAATAGTAATGGTAGACCATCATAGTAAATGGCCTGAAGAAAAAGGTTATCATTGAATTTACTTCAAATCTGTAATAGACTTCTTTGAATATATATTTTTAAGTTAAGGTCTCCCTGGGGCCATAGTTTCAGACAATGGCACACAGTTTGTATCTGGTGAAGTGACAGATTTTCATAGAATAAGTGGAATTAACTACCTCAATAGCTAGCTTTATCATCCTCAAACTAATAGCCTTGTAGAGAGGATGAATAGAGTGTTTCGGGAATGTACACATTTGGCCATTGCTAATAATTGTGCAGTTGCCAATGCTGTGAGATCAATGTTCTTGTTTTATCACACAACTTCACATTCAACTACAGGAATCTCTCCATTTTGAGTTGAGAGTGAGAAAAACAGCCACGATTTTTCTCCTATCTGGATGTCAAAGTGGGTTAGGAATACTACGTGTGTGACAAATCTTGATGCCAGTGTCAGAACCAAAGTAGAGATTACACAAGATAAACAAAAGAAAAATGATGCCAGTAAAAATTTGAAATTGATAACATTTCAGCTGGGTGATCTTGGGTGAGTGATAAAAACAGGTCATGTGCGGAGAGGTGATCAGAAGAACAGCACACCAGCAAGAGTAGAAAAGTTCATTGGTAGTTATGTTATGCAGCTCTGTAGAGTGTACTATCACCAGGGAGGGTATCCTGGTGCTGAGCAGCTGTGAGTCTAGCCAAACCTAGGGCTTAGTAAAACTACTCAAAAAGCTACGTCTTCAGCTTTTTGTGGAATTCAAGAATTAGGAGGAGGCTCCTCCGTATAGGGGTAGGCCATTCCATGCTTTAGCAGCAATGTAGAAGAAGGCTTAAACACTGGATCTGTTTTTCCCTAGGTGTAGGACATGTGCAAGTAGGAGTCTGGAAGACTGTAGGTGTTTGAAAGGTTTGTGAAAGCAGATGTGATTGTTGAAGTATGCTGGTTATGTAATGCCTTGAAAGTGTGAGTGAGGAGTTTGAATTGTGCTCATTTGTGTATGGGGATCCAGAGGAGCTCCTTCAGATGTGGTGTGATGCAAGTCCAGTGTGGGAGGTTCAGAGTAATTCTGGCCACTGAGTTCTGAATGGTCAGAAGTCTTCTGATTAGTTTTTTTATTGATCCTGGCATAGAGGGTGTTCCCGTAGTTGAGCTTGCTTGTAACGAGGGCGTGTGTGACATTTTTGTGGGTGCTGATTGGGAGCATTTTGAAAATCTTCCTCAGCATCTTCAGGGTATGGAAGCATGAGGCAGCAACGGTGCCGACTTGGGTGGTCATGTCAAGTTTGTTGTTGATGACGATCCCAATGTTCTTGGTGTAGGCTGTGGGAGTCGGTCCTAGCTCTGTTGCCCACCATGTGGAGGCCAAAGACAACAATTTCAGTCTTGTCAGTGTTCAGTTTCAGACAGTTGGTCTTCATCCAGTGGGCAATGTCAGTCATGCATATATTGAACTTGAACTGGATACTGGGCGTCTTGTCCATGAGGGTGAGAATGAGTGTTGTTGGTGTAGGAGAGAAGGTTGGTGTTGTGAGAGTGACTGATGCTAGCTAGAGGGATCATATATTTGTTGAAGACGGTTGGGCTCCGGGAGGATCTTTGCAGAAATCCTCCGAAGATGGTGTGGCATTTAAGTTGTACATTGTGATTCTGAATGACTGGGTCCTTCCAGTTCTGAAGGAGTAGATCCATTAGAGTATGTGTCCTTGGATTCCGATGTCATGTAGGCGTTGGATTAAGATGGGGTGGGGAACCCTGTCAAAATGCTGTGGAGAGGTCCAGGAGGATGAGGACCGCCGTGTCTCCACTGTCCAGAGTATTATCAGAGATGTCATTTGTGGCAGCGATAAGAGAAGTTTCTATGCTGTGGTTGAGTCTGAAACCAGACTGAGTGGTGACGAGGAGTTGGTGGTCTATGTGGTAGTAAGAGAGTTGTCTGTTAATGATCTTCTCAAAGACCTTGGCTGGAAATGGTAGCACGGAGATCAGTCTGTAGTTGGCAAGCATTGAAGAGTCCACTGAAGGTTTCTTACGCAATGGGCGGACAGTTAAAAACCAGGTTCACCCGCTACTGACCTTTCTTCCACACTGAAAATTGGATTAGCAGGACCTTGCAGTTAAAGTATCTGACAACGGTGAGCCCTGTCTGGCTATAGCTTCATGCTCGGACCTGCTGAGGACCAAAAACATGATGTCTGAAGTTCAAAACCTTGGACTGGGGTGATGGAGAAAATCTATCCCACCATTGAAGTGATCTGTGCAACTACAAGGTCCCTTTTGGTCCTGTATGGACCATTTAGCAGCAAAATCATCAGCCTCATTGGGACTACGACAATGATGTATATAACTTCGAGTGACCCTCGCCGACTTCTGTCTTGGAATTTGCTTTGATTGAGGGCTTTGATTTCCAAAAAGTAGATTCAGTCATAAGGTAAAACCTTTGAATGGGACAACCTGCTTAGTTTACCTGCTTTTCTCGCCATTGTTGTTGGCCTGAAAGACTGCCCATGTCATGATCAACCACAAACTGAGACTTTATACAGGCGATTTACTTTTTCTAAGTGCTTTTGTGCATTACATTTTTTATTAAGAAATCCTTGTCTCCCCTTCCCCTGAACGAGATTAATCATTTTTGTGTATTTTTACTTATTAGATTTTTCTTTATATTTCCAAACTGGTGTGCTCGTTGTATTGTATTAAGTACTTAGATTTAAAATTGCTGGGGCTGCTAAAACATAGCACTTATATATACATCTGAGGAATTATCTGCTGCTTGTGCCTAAACTTCCAGGGGTTTAGCAGAGTTTCACTGAGACTGGTGTTGAAACCTACCAAGCAGGGCTTTAAGTGGGCCGGGTCTCACCGGTGCTGAGCACCAGCAGTTTTTAAAGGGGGCCTCGAAACAGGTCTCTATCGGGCTCTGTCTTGTGCCCTGGCACAGGCGGTGCATTTTTTTCCGGACTGCAGTGACAGCAGGCACATCGAAGTGCACGTGCTCACACTGCTCACTCCTCACTAGTGGAGAAGTTAAAGCATGACGTCATGCCAGGTGAGCGTTGTAGGGGGGAAGGAAAGTCCTTTAAAGAGAGTCATTTTCTCTCTGAATTTCCCTTCTCTTTTTGAAACTCAGGAGCAGCAACATTGTGGTGGTGTCACCAGGGCTTTAAGTGGAAGCTTTTTCAATATTAAATACAAACCATAGTTGCTGCTTATTTATCTTATGCAACTAACAACCATTGACAAAGCCAATAGTCCTGACTTGTTGTAGGTATGATGTTGCTTGTTGTATTATATGTCTGGATGCAATGACACAAACTGCAAAATACAAGTCGGGCGGCACACTATGCTAAGCACAGATTTTTAGTTTACGTGTTTGTAGGAGAGTAGGATCTGCCTCTTATGTTGCCCCCACTTTTTTTCTGATGTTTACACTGGTTTCTGGCTATAGTCTGGCTGGGTCCCTGCTAATCAGGGCCCCAGCCTCTCTGTTCTCTCTAAACGACGTGGAGTGCACTCTAGGTGCACTAGTGATTGGATACTGTGGTACCTTATGAGTCCCTAGTATATGGTACCTTAGGTACCAAGGGCATAGGTACTTCACAGGCCTACCAGGGGCTGTAGCATGTATTATGCCACCCCTGGGAAGCAGACTAAATCTGACACCACAGGCCTGCTACTGCAGCCTGGGTGAGGAAGTGCTAGCACCCCTCACTGAGATATAGGTTTCCTATATCTCTCCTGCACACACATATAAACCTATCAGTCACCCCTAAGGCAGGCCCTATCAATCCTGAGGGCAGGGTGCTTGGTTTCTATGTGAGGGGGTGCCTCTGCCTGAGCAGGGCCCCTCTGCAGCTCTCAGAGTCCATTCTCTGGTGCGGTTTGTGGATGCGGTTAAACCATATACTTTTAAGTGCATTATATCCTCGCGGTAAAATGCTAACTTTGGAATGGCTGCATCGAAACATGTCGTGTTTGGTGTCAAACATCTTGGAATACTACCCCCCGCCAGTCCTGACGGCGGGGGTAGCATTCCACCCTTCTAGAGGGATAGACATGTACCTACTGTGGAAACGCGGTAGAATCCTGCAGAGCCCTGGCATCACAAAATGGATGCCACCAGTCACAGACACTGGGCTGCCCTCCTGCTGATGACCAACACTCGCAGTGGAGGAAGCCCAACAATAGATATCCTGTCCCAAGGGGGTGTGACCATCTTCCAGACAGGGTTTAGTGTATTGGGGCTGGGTGGGTGCACTCTTAGAGTGCTTTGAAGTCCTGCACTGGGGAGCAGAAGGCTCCTCTGTGCATATGCCAGTTCAAACCGGCTCAGGGGCTACCTGTCCCTGCTCTGGCGCGAAACTGGACAAAGGGAAGTGGGTGTAGCCACCCACTCCCCTGACTCTCCCATAGGTAGGGTCACAGAGCTAGTCCCTCCCCTTCTTTTAGTATAAGAGGGGGAACCTGTGCATTGCACCCTAGATTTTCCCTGGACGACGCTCTGAAGACGAATCTCGGACCTTCGACGTTCCACTACCTTTGGAAGACTGAAGAATCTCCCTTGGAGTCAAGGAGTGACTCCCCTGCTTGGCAGGCACCAAAAACTACAAACGACGGTCGCAAACTACGCCGCTCCCGCCGGAGTCCGAAGTCCCTGCAGCCCAAAAAGTAGATTTCCTGACTTCTCAAAGGCCATCGTGAGTCCCCAGCGAAGCTGAGGCCAGTGGACCCCAAGAGTAACGAGGAACCGCGACCCCTGGGTACCGTGCACTATTGTCGAGTGCAACCCTTCACAACGTTCCATGAACTTGTGCTTTGGACCACTTGTGGTTCCAGCCTCCAGCAGGAATCCCTCCTAAGATCAGAGGCCTACCACGTCCCGAGTGACCGTGGGCCCCTGTGAGTGAATCCTCCCGAGGCGTCTTTACGATCCCTTGCCAGCCGGCTTGTGGGTCCCCAGAAGACTTTCTAAATAAACCGAAGGGCTCCCCTGGTTGCTCGAGGCCTGCCCTGACTTACCCTCACTGGGTGAGTCCCACAGACCTTGCTGGTCTGTGCCATTGCCTCTTCACAATTTCCCCAAAACTTGCTGTTACCAAGGCTTGTTGGCTCCGATCGAGTTGCCGACATCGCAGTAAGCTGCAGACATCATGGGACATGCCGAATCCAGCTCCTGGTTGTCGTCGACGCCTCCTGGACCTCGTGGCTGAAGAGTCAAGTCAACCGCGAACGACCTGAATCTTGCGACGACGGTGGGCATCCATCTTCCTTGCCCCGAGTCACTGCCAAGTGACTTTGAACACTGTCCCCTCTGCTTTCAGGTCTTCCATCTTCCGAATCCAGGCTTGGATTCCTCCGGACACTTCTCTTGTCGCCGCAAGCAGCAAGTCTTCACTGGCTCCCATTGAAAACGCCGCCGCGACCCGACACCAAAGAACACCTATGCACCTGGCGCCCCTGGGTGAGGTAACTTCAGCACTACGGTGCTCCTGTGGGTGTGGGCCCTAGAACTACTTACCCTGTAAGTGACTTGCTTGTAGCTTCCCTCGAAGTGTCCTAAAACTCTAACTTTCCAAGTGCGAGTATCGCACTGACTCGTACATGGTTCGCGTCTGTGTTAGACACACCGCGTCCAACTCCCTTGCAATTCCATCTGTAACCGCGTCCTTCGACTCGTACAAGGACCGATCGGTGTGTTCGCCTCGAACACGCAAGGGACCTTTAACATTGATATCTCAATCGCGTCTGAGTGCATAGACTCGTACAGGATTCGCACCGGTGCCAGGTCACCGCGTCCGTCCCCTGTGGGTCTCCTACAACTACCTGGAGTGGTTCTTGGGGGTCCCTCGATTCTAGATGCCCTAGACCTAGGTCTAGCAAACTAAGATTGTAATATTCAATTGTGCTAAACTTATTCTGATAATATTTGACTTGTACATATGTTCCTGACTTCTAATCTCAAAAAGAGATTAGTAGAGAGTGTTTATTAATAAATACATATATATTTGATATATATACCTGTGTGGTGTCTTTTCATTTGGTGATTCAAGAGATTGTGTGGTAAAACAAGCTGCTTTACATTCCTTCAAGACTTAGCCTGAAGGCTGCTCTCCACAGCTACCACTAGGATAGCTTTCTATAAAGGTTGTCTTAAACCTATCTACCATAAGAGTCGAATTGTTCTGGTGCAAGGTGTCCACTTTAATTAGTGAACAGCATATACCAGGCCAACTTCTCACATTGGTGGGCAGCGTGTGGGATTCCAGCTTGCTATTGTTTTACCAGAAAATCTCTATTTGAATTACTAACTGAAAACCACTATAGGTACTTAAGGTACATATAAAGTCAAGCTTAGTATCAATAAGTTCTACTGAACTTAGAGCTGTGTGCCAAGGGATAGCACACCCTTTCTACAGCTCAAGCTAGTATCAGTAGGCCACAAACTAGTGTAGGTAGTACAACACTGCACAACACTAGAATGTCATTAAAGGGTGGAACCAGTGGATCCACTCAGCCTCAGTATAAGGACATGGCTTTCTCTGACTTGAGAGCCATGTGTGTTGAAAGACACCTGAGGCTAGGACAGAGTCCCTCAACCCTACACCTGATAGATCTGCTGACAGCAGATGATCTTAGATTGGCTCTAGGAGCTAATGGGTCTGAATCAGTGGGTGGGTCAATTACAGTATCTGGGTCAGACGATGAAAATCCGAATGACCAGGACTCTGTGATTGAAGGGCCAGGCCTCAAGGGGCCTGAAAAGGACAGAGGAATTCTCCCTAAGAGAACTGACAGAGTGGATGAGAGGCATAGGTCCCCTTCCAGGGAATCTGAGCACTCTTATCACTCTGGCAGAGAATTTGTTCACCAGAGGAACTCATACTTTCCCATAAGAGAGACCTCCTCTGAAAGACTGTGCAAACTGCTGCAGTATGAGGAAGCAAGAGTTGCCCTCAGAACCAAGCAGTTGGCACTGGATAGAGAAGCCCTGGAGATCCAGAGAGCTTCTAGACGAGAGGGGTTAGAACCCCTTGGTGGCAGCAACAGTGTCCCTAGAGGCAGAGAATCTATTCCAGACCATAGGAACCTGAGCAAGGTTGTTCCTCCCTACCAGAGTGGGGATGATATCCACAAGTGGATAACTGCTATGGAGAGGGCCTGTAGAGTACAGCAGGTCCCCCAAAAGCAGTGGGCAGCAATCTTGTGGCTCTCCTTTTCAGATAAAGGTAGAGACAAGCTCCTCACTGTTAGAGAAGAGGATGCTGATGATTATGAAGTCCTGAAGAGTGCACTAATAGATGGGTTTGGCTTAACCACTGAGCAGTACAGGTTGAAGTTCAGAGACACCCAGAAGGCACAGACTCAGGATTGGACTGACTTTGTTGATTGTGCAACCAAGGCTCTGGAGGGTTGGCTGGTTGGCAGTAGGGTTACTGATTTCAAGGGATTATATAATCTGATGATGAGAGAACAGATCCTTAATAATTGCCAGAACCAGTTGTTGCATCAGTACCTGGTGGACTCGGATCTGACCTCTCCCAAGAATTGGGAAAGAAGGCAGACAAATGGGTTAGAACCAGGGTAAGGCAGAAACCCCAGAACCAAGGGGGTGACACCAAGAAGCAAGATCCTAAGGGCTCTGAGAAAGGTGGGGATAAGTCAAAAGACCAGAAGTCTTCACAAGGGCCCCAAAAATCTGCATGTGGTGGGGAGTCACAATGCAACAAGGGAAAAGGCCAAAAGAGGCCCTGGTGCAAATTCTGTAAACAGAAAGGGCACTGGACTTCTGATTGTAACAAGTCCAAAGACCAAACCACCACCACTCCTGCCCCTAAGGCAACTGTTTCCCCTAGCTCAGCTACTGGTGGAGGTGGTACACAGAATAAGGGTGTAGTAGGGTTGACCCTGGGTTCTGAAGTGGACTCTGACCTAGTCAGAGTGCCCACTCAGGCAATGCTGATTTGTGAGGGAGACCTTAATATGTCCTTCCTAGTGAGTCCCAGTAATCTGGGCAAATACAAACAGCAGCCTGTAATAAATGGCAAACAGGCTTTGGCATTTAGGGACACAGGTGCTAGTGTCACCATGGTGGCAGAGGATCTTGTGGACCCTGGACAGATCATCCTGGGCGAAATGTACCAGGTGACCAATGCAAGCAACGTCAAGACCAACCATAGTCTGGCAGTTGTGAATTTCTCCTGGGGAGGGGTAACTGGCCTCAAGAAGGTTGTAGTCAGTGCAGACCTCCCTGTCGAATGTCTATTGGGCAATGATCTAGAGACTTCAGCCTGGTCTGAAGTAGAGATATGGACTCATGCTGAGATGATGGGCATCCCTGCAGAGGTATTTGCTGTGACCAGGTCACAAGCAAGAATGCATAACACTGAACCAGCTCTGGATCCTGGAACAATGGACCAGATGCTTCCCAAGAGGAGGAGCAGTAGGGTAAAGGCAGTGCCTTCCCCTCTGTCTCAGATCACAGATTCACCCCCAGAGGGAGGTGAAGCAGAGCCTGAAGAAGGAACTGCCCCAGAGGGACTTGAGCCTAATCAGGTTGAGTTCTTGGAGGCAGGGGGCCCTTCTAGGGAAGATCTGAGTAAGGAGCAACAGTGCTGCCCCTCTCTTGAACCCCTCAGACAGCAGGCTGCTGCTGAGGCTGCTGGGAGTGCTAGTGGGTCCCATAAAGTTTATTGGGATGAGGGACTCCTATATTCTGAAGGTAGAGACCCAGCCCCTGGAGCCACCAGGAGGTTGGTAATACCTCAGAAGTTGAGGGGGTTCCTCTTGACATCCCTTTAGCAGGACACTTGGGCCAAAACAAGACCTGGGACAGGCTTGTTCCACATTTTCATTGGCCACAAATGTCAGAGGACACAAAGGAGTTTTGTCGCTCCTGTGTCACATGCCAAGCCAGTGGTAAGGCAGGTGGCACAACAAAGGCCCCCCTGATACCACTACCTGTGGTGGGGGTACCCTTTGAAAGGGTAGGGATTGACATTGTTGGTCCCCTTGACCCTCAAACTGCATCTGGGCACAGGTTTATCCTGGTGGTAGTGGATCATGCCACCAGGTACCAGAAGCAATTCCTCTGAGGACCACCACAGCCCCTGTGGTGGCAAGAGCCCTCATTGGAGTCTTCTCCAGAGTGGGTTTCCCAAAGGAGGTCATTTCTGACAGAGGTACCAACTTCATGTCAGGATATCTAAAAGCAATGTGGAAGGAGTGTGGTGTAACTTACAAGTTCACCACCCCTATCACCCACAATGCAATGGTTTAGTTGAACGCTTCAACAAAACCTTGAAAGGAATGATTATAGGACTCCCAGAGAAGCTTAGGCGGAAATGGGACCTTCTTCTTCCTTGCCTGTTGTTTGCATACAGAGAGGTTCCACAGAAGGGGGTTGGTTACAGCCCATTTGAGCTTCTGTTTGGGCATCCTGTGAGAGGTCCACTGTGTTTGGTAAAAGAGGGCTGGGAGTTACCTCTCAAGCCCCCCAAACAAGATGTGATGGACTATGTACTTGGTATCCGCTCCCGGATGGCAGAGTACATGAAAAAGGCAACCAAAAACCTGGAGGCCAACCAAGAATTACAAAAAGCTTGGCATGACCAAAAGGCTGTACTGACTGTATACCAGCCAGGACAGAAAGTGTGGGTGTTGGAGCCTGTGGCCCCAGCAGCCCTCCAGGACAAGTGGAGTGGCCCCCATACAATAGTTGAACAGAAGGGAGAAGTCACCTATCTGGTGAATCTTGGAACTCCCAGGAGCCCCCTGAGGGTGCTCCATGTCAACAGATTAAAGCCATATGTTGACAGGGCTGACATGGGCTTGCTCATGGCAACTGATGAGGACCAGGAGGAGGAGAGTGACCCTCTCCTGACCTGCTCTCTCAGAACCCTGATGATGGGTCAGTAGATGGTGTTGCTTTGGCAAGCAGCCTCACTGACCATCAGCAAACTGAGTGCAGACAAGTTCTGCAACAGTATAGACATATGTTTAGCCTGACCCCTAGTCAGACTTCCTGGTGCACCCACGAGGTGGACACTGGAGACAGTCTGCCTGTCAAGAATAAAATCTACAGGCAACCTGACCATGTCAGGGACTGTATCAGGACTGAAGTCCAGAAAATGTTGGAGCTAGGTGTAATTGAGCCTTCAGATAGCCCTTGGGCTAGTCCAGTAGTCCTGGTACACAAGCCTCATACCCAGGGTGGTAAGAAAGAAATGAGGTTTTGTGTAGACTACAGAGCCCTCAATGCAGTCACGAGGACTGATGCCTATCCCATACCAAGGGCAGATGAGCTGATTGATACTTTGGCCTCAGACAAGTATCTAAGCACGTTTGACCTAACAGCTGGCTACTGGCAGATCAGGTTAGCTGATGATGCAAAAGCCAAAACAGCATTTTCGACCCCTGGTGGGCACTACCACTTTGTGGTGATGCCCTTTGGATTGAAAAATGCACCTGCCACTTTCCAGAGGTTGGTGAATAAAGTTCTGACAGGGATGGAAACTTATTGCTCAGCTTATCTAGATGATATTGCCGTCTTTAGTTTCCCCTGGCAGGATCACCTGGTCCACCTCAGGAATGTTTTGGAGGCCCTGCAGAAAGCAGGCCTCACTATCAAGGCCACTAAGTGCCAGATAGGGCAGAGTCAGGTTGTATACCTGGGCCACCTTGTAGGTGGAGGCCAGGTTCAGCCTTTACAGAGCAAAATCCAAACCATAATGGAATGGGTTGCTCCAACCACCCAGACACAGGTGAGAGCCTTCTTAGGCCTGTCTGGGTACTATAGGAGGTTTGTCAAGGGATATGGATCTATAGTGACCCCCTTGAATGATCTGACCTCAAAGAAAATGCCAAAAAAGGTTCAGTGGACAGCTAGCTGTCAGAAGGCATTTGAAGACCTAAAGCAGGCCATGTGCACTGCCCCCATCTTACAGAGTCCAGACTACACCAAAAAGTTCATTGTCCAAACAGATGCTTCTGAGCTGGGTGTGGGAGCTGTACTGTCTCAACTGAATGATGAAGGTCAAGGCAGAGCCAGTAGCTTTTATTAGCAGAAGGCTGACCCCTAGAGAGAAACGTTGGTCAGCTATAGAGAGGAGGCCTTTGCTGTGGTATGGGCCCTGAAGAAGCTGAGGCCATACTTGTTTGGTACTCACTTCATAGTTCAGACCGACCACAAGCCCCTCCTATGGCTTAAACAAATGAAAGGAGAAAACCCAAAACTTTTGAGGTGGTCCATTTCCCTACAGGGGATGGACTATACAGTGGAACATAGACCTGGGACCCAACATGCCAATACAGATGGACTCTCAAGGTATTTCCACTTTGAACACGAACACTCAACTGGTCAAGGTTAGTTTAGTGTCCCTGCGTTTGGGGGGGTTGTGTAGGAGAGTAGGATCTGCCTCTTATGTTGCCCCCACTTTTTTTCTGATGTTTACACTGGTTTCTGGCTATAGTCTGGCTGGGTCCCTGCTAATCAGGGCCCCAGCCTCTCTGTTCTCTCTAAACGACTTGGAGTGCACTCTAGGTGCACTAGTGATTGGATACTGTGGTACCTTATGAGTCCCTAGTATATGGTACCTTAGGTACCAAGGGCATAGGTACTTCACAGGCCTACCAGGGGCTGCAGCATGTATTATGCCACCCCTGGGAAGCAGACTAAATCTGACACCACAGGCCTGCTACTGCAGCCTGGGTGAGGAAGTGCTAGCACCCCTCACTGAGATATAGGTTCCCCATATCTCTCCTGCACACACATATAAACCTATCAGTCACCCCTAAGGCAGGCCCTATCAATCCTGAGGGCAGGGTGCTTGGTTTCTATGTGAGGGGGTGCCTCTGCCTGAGCAGGGCCCCTCTACAGCTCTCAGAGTCCATTCTCTGGTGCTGTTTGTGGATGCGGTTAAACCATATACTTTTAAGTGCATTATATCCTCGCGGTAAAATGCTAACTTTGGAATGGCTGCATCGAAACATGTCGTGTTTGGTGTCAAACATCTTGGAATACTACCCCCCCGCCAGTCCTGGCGGCGGGGGTAGCATTCCACCCTTCTAGAGGGATAGACATGTACCTACTGTGGAAACGCGGTAGAATCCTGCAGAGCCCTGGCATCACAAAATGGATGCCACCAGTCACAGACACTGGGCTGCCCTCCTGCTGATGACCAACACTCGCAGTGGAGGAAGCCCAACAATAGATATCCTGTCCCAAGGGGGTGTGACCACCTTCCAGACAGGGTTTAGTGTATTGGGGCTGGGTGGGTGCACTCTTAGAGTGCTTTGAAGTCCTGCACTGGGGGAGCAGAAGGCTCCTCTGTGCATATGCCAGTTCAAACCGGCTCAGGGGCTACCTGTCCCTGCTCTGGCGCGAAACTGGACAAAGGGAAGTGGGTGTAGCCACCCACTCCCCTGACCCTCCCATAGGTAGGGTCATAGAGCTAGTCCCTCCCCTTCTTTTAGTATAAGAGGGGGAACCTGTGCATTGCAACCTAGATTTTCTCTGGACGACGCTCTGAAGACGAATCCCGGACCTTCGACGTTCCACTACCTTTGGAAGACTGAAGAATCTCCCTTGGAGTCAAGGAGTGACTCCCCTGCTTGGCAGGCACCAAAAACTACAAATGACAGTCGCAAACTACGCTACTCCCGCCGGAGTCCTAAGTCCCTGCAGCCCAAGAAGTGGATTTCCTGACTTCGCAAAGGCCATCGTGAGTCCCCAGCGAAGCGGAGGCCAGTGGACCCCAAGAGTAACGAGGAACTGCGACCCCTGGGTACCGTGCACTATTGTCGAGTGCAACCCCTTTACAATGTTCCACGAACTTGTGCTTTGGACCACGTGTGGTCCCAGCCTCCAGCAGGAATCCCTCCTAAGATCAGAGGCCTACCATGTCCCGAGTGACCGTGGGCCCCTGTGAGTGAATCCTCCCGAGGCGTCTTTGTGATCCCTTGCCAGCCGGCTTGTGGGTCCCCAGAAGACTTTCTAAAGAAACCGAAGGGCTCCCCTGGTTGCTCTAGGCCTGCCCTGACTTACCTTCGCTGGGTGAGTCCCACAGACCTTGCTGGTCTGTGCCATTGCCTCTTCACACTTTCCCCGAGACTTGCTGTTACCAAGGCTTGTTGGCTCCGATCGAGTTGCCGACATCGCAGTAAGCTGCAGACATCGTGGGACACGCTGAATCCAGCTCCTGGTCATCGTCGACGCCTCCTGGACCTCGTGGCTGAAGAGTCAAGGCAACCGCGAACGACCTGAATCTTGCGACGACGGTGGGCATCCATCTTCCTTGCCCAGAGTCACTGCCAAGTGACTTTGAACACTGTCCCCTCTGCTTTCAGGTCTTCCATCTTCTGAATCCAGGCTTGGATTCCTCTGGGCACTTCTCCTGTCGCCGCAAGCAGCAAGTCTTCACTGGCTCCCATTGAAAACGACGCCGCGACCCGACACCAAAGAACACCTATGCACCCGGTGCCCCTGGGTGAGGTAACTTCAGCACTACGGTGCTCCTGTGGGTGTGGGCCCTAGAACTACTTACCCTGTAAGTGACTTGCTTGTAGCTTCCCTCGAAGTGTCCTAAAACTCTAACTTTCCAAGTGCGACTATCGCACTGACTCGTACATGGTTCGCGTCTGTGTTAGACACACCGCATCCAACTCCCTTGCATTTCCATCTGTAACCGCGTCCTTCGACTCGTACAAGGACCGATCGGTGGGTTCGCCTCGAACACGCAAGGGACCTTTAACATTGATATCTCAATCGCGTCTGAGTGCATAGACTCGTACAGGATTCGCACCGGTGCCAGGTCACCGCGTCCGTCCCCTGTGGGTCTCCTACAACTACCTGGGGTGGTTCTTGGGGGTCCCTCGATTCTAGATGCCCTAGACCTAGGTCTAGCAAACTAAGATTGTAATATTCAATTGTGCTAAACTTATTCTGATAATATTTGACTTGTACATATGTTCCTGACTTCTAATCTCATAAAAAGATTAGTAGAGAGTTGTTTATTAATAAATACATATATATTTGATATATATACCTGTGTGGTGTCTTTTCATTTGGTGATTCAAGAGATTGTGTGGTAAAACATGCTGCTTTACATTCCTTCAAGACTTAGCCTGAAGGCTGCTCTCCACAGCTACCCCTAGGATAGCTTTCAATAAAGGTTGTCTTAAACCTATCTACCATAAGAGTCGAATTGTTCTGGTGCAAGGTGTCCACTTTAATTAGTGAACAGCATATACCAGGCCAACTTCTCACAGTGTTTTTAAGCCACCCCCTTAAGTACAGCAGCCACACCCCTTGGAGAGACCCACAGTTTTTTCATCCCACTTAAAGCCCTGCTACCCAGTGTGCGTATATTAAGTTGGTAAGGGTTCCCATTTCCCACATTAATAAACGTCTTTCTGGCAACGAGTAATTTGAAGTCCTGTCTGGACACTCTAGTTTGAGTAGCTGTGCGCTATACTAAATCCCATCATTCATTCATTCAATTAGTAACTAGTCAGAGCAGACAGGACGCGAGTCACCTCTCCACTAAGGGATAGCTTTCAATATAAAATGCACCGCCAAGCTATTGCCATTCACTCTAATAGGTGACGAGTTTCATGACAGAGATCCAAAGGGATGTCTCTGCCTACTTGTTTCTTAACAAGTGAAGATGCGTGCACTACACTCCAGGGGGAGGGGGCTGCCACCCCTGGTGTAGACACATCTGTGCACCCTAAAAGAAATGCAGGGGAAAGCAGCGGCCCTCCATATCATGGCAGGACTGCTGGGGCGTAAACACTTTGACGAGGACAGGCGGCTGTATAACTTCTACTCACATGTTCCAAACTCTTTCATCTGCATAACGGTTCTTACGATGTATCTATTGACTTTGTGCGCGACGTCATGGAGGATGCGTCAAAGAACGCTGCCTATGATGTCATCAAAGAGGCATTATAGAGTGATACTGAGATAGAATCATCAGCTGTATCACGTCGTGGATTACTGGAGCGTGGCGACCTCTTCAGGACTTCGAGTTCCCAATTTATTTCTACTCGGTGTTTTTCACGTATCTTGCGTGATATACTGTCATGTGTGTGATCGAGACGTACTATAGTAATGTTGGATAAGCTAAGGTTTTTTTTCAATGTACGTAATGAATAAAAAGAATGGACTTACTGCTGTGAGCTGGTGTTTCTATTAGTGTGAATTAAATGGTAAGTTAGCCTGGTTGCACTGTATTATTTATTTTCTTCTCTACTGTTTAAACGTGTCTGACTAAACCACGGCCCTTGGCTATGAGAAGCATGCAATCATTCGCCCGTTAGCTCGCTGCAGGCGTGAGGGTAATACAGATGGAGTAAATGACCCGCGGGAGCGCGCTCTTGGGGGCCGAGAGTGAGATTCAGGCCGACGGTATTACCCTCTGATGTCCGGGGTCCTCTGCTCCGCCCTGCCTCTCCCGGGAAGGGCGATTAGCGGTGCCAAGAGTCCGAGCAGATCTTGGGGGCGGGAGGAGCAGGTGCCTGGGCGGGGCTACGCCGCTGCGCTCGGTATCTCTCTATCTGTCACCTTGGCTCCCTCTATCCCTTTCTTCAGCAGAAGCAGCTACTTTGCCTCAACACCGAGAGACGGACGGAGCAGCAGCAGCCGAGCGCTCCGTGGCTTGTGGAGGGGGCCCTCCCGGACAGGAGCAGGGGAGTCAGTGCAGCCTGTGGGTGCGCTCAGTGGCCGACGACACTGGTGTCGAGGGAGCGGCGTGAAGCGGGTGCTCCTGTGCTGGTACAAGAGAGAGGCGGAGAGCTATATAGGATCGGTGACCCACCCGCCCTACGGACGCCCCAGCAAGAGCCTCCACCATCCTGGGACAGCCTCCCCGGGGAGAAGCGACGCCTCTGGCGAGGGGCAGACGCGTGTTAGGGGCACGCAGAGCCTGGTTCCCTCTCGGACGCGCATCACGCCGCGGCTGCACTGTCTGGACTCTGGAGCGGCTTGTTTGTGTTGTCCGGGAAGGAAGGATTGCTGACTCCTCACCTCCTGCCCTGGACTAGGGATGTCTGCGCAGCGCGCTCGCCTCCTGCTCTGCTGCCTCTGCCTCGGGGTGCCGCTGGTCGCCAATGGTGAGTTCGCTCCGTCTCACACCAGGGGCGGTATCACCGGGTTGCCCCTTCAAACATGAAAGGGGCAAAACGGACTAGTTTTATGGGTAGAACTGGTGATAAGATGGGAACGTTGTAAAACAAGGAAATATAATCACTTTTACTTAGAAATGCTTAGTACCCAGAGGGGGGCTCTGTGTTCCGCGTGGTAAGAGTCCTATTTCTTAAATCAGGTCATATATATATATATATATATAAATATGAGCAATATATCATCTTTGGATTGGAGTCTGGAGCGGAGCAGACCGTGGGCAGGTGGTGCCGCCGGTCTGGGAGTGTTGTAAAGAGAATCTTGAGCGCGCCGTGCGTGGAGGCTCGCGGGGCTCTGGTCGACTTGCGAACACAATCCTCGATTGCAGACAGCACTAGATTAGTGAGGTTAAACCGATCTCAGCTGGACACCTAATCCTGAAGATTTGCTGTGCGGTTTACCGCCTCCGACCTCACACGAGCCGGTTTGTCACTGGCCGCTGTTTAAACTAGGATTTACAACAATTCTTAGAGGGCCCTTCTGGGCTCCGGTGCCACTGCACCAATAGAAGCCAAGGCCCTACTTCGGAATGGGTGTTGGGTTTACAGCCCAAGGTTGTTTGCTGAAAGAATCCAAAGCTACCTCCCCCCCGCTGTTTGTTGACCATGATCTGCTTTTACTCATGTGAGGCTGTTTTCAAACCACATCTCTTGTGAGAGACTTTACACCCCTCCCTTAACTGCCCTGTGAGTTTACATGCTCTCCAAAAGATCGCCTTCCCAGCTGACGTAGGGTTGACTGACCCAGTATCGGTGAGGGTTAAAAGTCGGTAGTTACTGCGAGGGTATAAAGAGGACAGTTCACTTTCACAGAGCTGCTTCGGTGCTGCGTGTCCTGTCGGGGTGTACCTCCTACCCCCCCCCGTGAGCCTGTCCAGGGTCTCTTAGGGTTCAGCATCTGCCGATTTCAACATTTACCTCCCAGAAAGTGTGAGGGTTTACCACTCTATAGCTGCAAGAAGAGAAAACTGGGCGGGATGGTTTATCACCCGCAGGTGGTTTAGAGAGTTCACCCAGGTGTATCGCCTCAGCCGCATGCGAGGCTTTTAGGGGTCCGACTTACTACTGCCAAGATTTACGCCTTCCCCCCGCCATGCATTTTATGGCACGAGATGACCGCCCTGACGGCTGTGGTTCTTGCACTCAGGTTTCCCGGTTCCTTGAGCGAATAGTTCGTATCGATAAGATTTCTGTGTGCATGCTGGTAGTTGTCGTTCAGTTTGTCCTATTAGGAATCGGGGCAATTAGGGCAAAGAGAAAAAATGGACTAGGTGATCTACTGGCTCATGCAGTCGGGAAACCCAAGAGCTCTGTCATTTCCGTTGAGGGTGCAAAAAGCCTGACTGTGACAGCAGGTGAGGGCCCGCCGTCGGCTCTAGGACCTGGGTTATGGCCAGCTGTGGTCCGTAACACGGTGCGCCTCTGTCCCGGTATACATGCAGGCATGTTAAGCAGCCTCTGTGCTGCCCCGGAGTTAAAGGGGATGGTCAGCAGCTGAAGGGAGGGGGCGAGGCGGGATGCTCTCGGGTGCGGACCAGGATGGGAAGGTAAATCTCCCGAATGCACTCTGACCCCTGATTAGTTGAACTTTCCAACCGTGCCGTTTTGACTCCTGTTGGCTGCAAAGGCGGACGGACTGCAACTAGACCAAAGTGCGCTTTTCGCCCAAATTATCAAGATAGCAAAGCATTGAGGACGCTTCACTGCGCATAGAGGCACCGTTATACAGACCTCATATGTTGCATTTCGAAGGCCGTGGGGTCGTGTCCGACTCCACGTGCATCGCGGCGTGCTCTGCTGCACAAGAGACTGGGCTCGCTCATTCTTGACCTTTCTGCAGATCGGGCACTTGTCGGAAACCCCCTTATCGTGATCTCTATGGAACCGACGTTATCCGCTGTTCCCTGTCGCCCTTTTATTCAGAGTCACCAGCAGCGTTGTGCTACCTGACAGTGAAAGAAAGGGGCGTGGGGTACCCCCAGCAGGGAGAGCAGTCTTTGTTCGCGACGGCGAGGGCCGTCTTGTGAATACAGTCACCCGTTGCCTCGGATGTGGAGCGGGTGGGTGGACCCCGCCCCTGCTCCTAGTGATGTGGACTCTCGGGGTTCTCTTTATGGCAGCGATAAAGGGGACGCGGAAGTGTTTAGACCCTGTGTACACCAGCTCGTCACCGAATATCAGCCTAATGTAAACATTGACGCTCCACATCAGCCCTTTTACCAATGCACACCCTGTACTTTCCTGGTGCCTCTGACCAGCGACAGAGCCCCCTCAGCCTTGGGATGTAGTTTAGAATGAACAGCACCGGCTTTAGCGCTGGTGGCGCCCTGTGCGACAGTGTCTGTTGGCGCCCCCCCAATGACTACCTCTGCTGCGGATTCCCTCACTAGCACTCTTTAGCAGTGCCTCTCAAGTCTCCATAACCACTGTCTCTGATTCATTTAGTTTTATAGCACCACTCATACCAGTGTAAGGTGTC
Source organism: Calotriton arnoldi (assembly GCA_963921515.1). Classification (NCBI taxonomy): domain Eukaryota; kingdom Metazoa; phylum Chordata; class Amphibia; order Caudata; family Salamandridae; genus Calotriton; species Calotriton arnoldi. Next base: position 3,160,261 of record CAWUFW010000403.1, on the reverse strand, counting down.
AGAGCACTTTACACCACACACACATTGCACATAGACAATCATATGTGTGTAAATCAGTCTATAGGAAATGTTACTTCAGACCGTACTACAAGGTGTAGTGTAGGAGTGTTACTTTTATGGTACTTTTATATGCCGAATAAAGGAATTGAATTTGAATTTTAGTGTAGGAGTGACATGTGATCGATACTGGTAGGCAATATAGTTAAAGTTCTTATTCACGAAAGGCACAAATTCAGAATTTAAAACGTAACATCATTGTTAGGGGTTCTCTTTCATAATAAGAATTGTTTTCTACCCAAATGAACCCTTTTCACAAGATTAGGATAATGAAAGACTGGACAAAAAAAACGTATAGCTCTAACATATACCTTGCAGTTTGCAGCAGCTCTAGGGTGACAGTTAATGGCTCAATGTTCTATATTAGGATTTTGACTTATAAACCACAGGTAACAAAAGGAGCTCTCTTAGAGAAGCTGTAACCCACTGACCTATTTACATTTTATGCACTTCGTTATCTGCATGGTACACATTCTTAGTAGCAGGGATTTTAAACCTCTGCGCTACCTTAGGATGAGACAAAACTTCCACTAGACAAAACCTCCGGTCTCTTTCCAGGAAGACCATTTATCACTGGACTTCTCTTGACATTTTAATTGATGTCGGAAAGTTGCTGGAGGCCAGGAACGAGGCAGCACGTGCTTTTAAAATACACGTTTTCAAAAATGACGCCCCCACCCCAAGTCAACGCCCGGTGCGGTTGCACCGATCGCACCACCCTAGAGCCGGCCATGAGAATGAACTAAGAATCAGCATCACTCGGATTAGGATGTATTGTATTGTAATTGCATTTATATAGCGCTTACTACCCCTGACCAGGCGTCAAAGCGCTTTTTCGGAGAGTAGCATGCTACTCCGGAACCCATAAAGGATTAGTGGTGAATTAGTATAGTAAAATCTGAAAGTAATTTGAGTGGTGGATATTAGTCAGTTATTTGGATTGAGAAGGATAGCGGAGGGATAGACGAGGGAAAAAGGTTTGCATTTATATAGCGCTTGAGGGAAAAAGGTTTGCATTTATATAGCGCTTGTTACCCCTGATGTAGGTCCCGGTTTTCGACAGCTGTCCGGGCAGATTTCAGGAAATTAAGCTCATGTCCTGGTTTTTTGAGAGGGTCAGCTGATAAGGGTGGGAGGTATCTTTTTATGTTTCGCAAGGCAGGGATAGTTAGCAGCTGTTATAGGAAAGCAATTTAATTAACAGGCATGCAACTGGCTTTAAAAATTGCATTTTATGTCTTTTCTTACTGCCTTTTCTGTAATTTTCTGCTAAGGAGCACTGTCATTCTGTGCACTGTTGAAGTACAATTGTAGTCCTTCTTCTATTTTTGGGAAATGTCCCGTTTTTTTGCTTTAAAATTCTGGTCACCCTACCCTGATGGGGTGTTGAAACACTTTTTTTGGCAATGTCCACTGCCCTGTGCGCTATTTATTAGCCCCTTCCCCACTGTCCCATATTACACACACGCTGCTTTATTGATTGGAATAATCCACTACTGGCCTGACGGGCCATCCCACAAGAGTCATTATTACGAGGAGATTTTATTAAGTCCAACAAACGGCCCGTGCAGTACCGGCGCCCTGCATTCTGTGTGTGCCTGGGGAGGGGGGCTGGTTGGGAAGAGTCCAGGAGTCCCAAACCCGGGTCAGTTTAGCGCATCTCTCATAGTCCCATTATTGGCAACACACCCCACCCACACCACAACAGAGTATGCATGCATGCATAAATAAATACACAACACAACTTTTGTTTGGGAAAAATATTGCTGCAGGTTTATTCCATACAAAAGTATGCAAATATGGTGGGTTATCTTACGGGCGATCCAAGGGCAGGCAGCTGTACCACTCTATGCTGCCCTGCCCGCCTGATGAGCCAAGCACTGTGGAGAATCCAATCAGCGCTACCCTTATGGGGGTGATCCCCTTACTGGATCACGTGACACATTGGTCCCTTATTACTCACGCCCCTTTCAGGGCGGAGCGTAGCAAGGCAAGCCCCGGTTGTTCAGGCCCACAACCGCCCGAAGGACTAACGGGGCGCCGACGTAATTGTTCCAGGACCCTCCCATGAGGCTCCTGGGATTTGGCTCTGGCACCCCTATTGTGCCCATGCAGAGGTACCCATCTGCTTCCAGATCGCCCTGTAACTCCGCCTGCAACGACAAAAGAAAACATTACAACGTTCTACGTACTTCGCCTGCCAACCCCACGCCGGGTAAGCGGTAGTGTGGGAGACGGCGTGTCCGGCGCAAAGAGGATGCCAGGATGGCCGGGGGAGGCATAAATACCTCCCCACCTCCTCTGCGACCCGGAAGTGACGCGCCTGGTAAGGGGACTCCTCCTAGAGTCCCGCATTCGTAGTGGGGGTGGGGAAGTGCCCAAATGGGACTAAAGGGGCCGCCCGTTTAGGGTGGCCCCCTGCGGGGGCCGCGGGCAGCCGCATTCTTCAAAGTCCACGGGGAGGAGGCGTGATTTGTCTGCACAGGATGTCGAACTCTCTGGCTCACATTCCCGCCAAGTACGTCATTGCAACAGGGAGCTCGGATACTGGAAAGCGAGCTTACTCCTTGCTGTTGTTTACTACTTCCATTCCCGCTACACACCGTGAAGGTGCATGCTTGTGTGGGAGGAGAGGGGGTATTAGAGTTGCTGCGTGTTGCCCAAGCCCCTGCGTGAGCGCACTGCCGTTAAGCAGGGATCTTGTAGCTTCGTTCTCCCGCACCATTGCAACAATGTTTTTTTTTTATTATTGCTCTTTAAATTCCATGCACTGCACTCGTTACCTTATCTACCAACGGGTTGTCTCGGCTTATTTGCATTTCTGCTTATCCAGAGAATTACCCAATCATCAATTATTTTTATGCTAAAATTAAACCAATGGATCACCCCTTAAACTGAATATTTTATTAGCTTGTGCATTATATATCGCGAGGACTTGCTCCAAAAATTCAATACCATTAATTCTGTTGCAGGGAGCACGTGATTCTCTGCCGAGGTCTGTAGATTATCCTCCGAGTGCTAAAGAAAACCTGTATCTACGACAAGTCCGGACGTGTTCATAAATATTCCATCTGGAATCGTCACTTCGCTTTAATATCTTGCTGGAGGTCGCCTTCCTTCCACGTGCTTTAATTCACTTGTGGTACCCGAGAGCAGCCGGGTGGAGCTTCTCCGCAGCCTTTGTGGTTTGGGCACGAAACGGAATGTGTCTGAATAAAGGGGACATGTTCCATTCGTGGGGGTTGAGTCTAACGCTGGCCCATTAATGTTTCTTAATTACAGTCTTTTTATAACCCTCTAATGCTCTTTAGCATGCGCGGAGTTACTCGCTCAGATTTTATTGTAAATTTTTGCAGCCCGCAGGGATTTTTCCCTACCCGCACCACACAACGTTTTTGAAAGTACGATTCCCATTTTCCAAGTTGTGTTCCAGGAGCCCGTGAACGATTCCTACAAATGGCGCCGGGCGGCTTTTTGCCAAAGCCGGATGAGGGTGAGCTGCGCTTTCCTCGCCTCCCCAGTAGGGCGAGGGCAGTTCTTTCCCCCTCGCACGTTTTATTCAGCTCGCGTTCCATCTTCTGTGAACACCAGCCCAGGCGTATTTGTATTCCCACCTTCAAAGCTGTTTCCGGAAGTGAACTTTATATGTTCTAAACTGACAGCCGTGTGTTTAGCACACATAATAGCAGGTGCGAGTTTGTCAGTGACTGCATGAGTTTGAGTGACAGAATTTCCCATGTGTACGTGTTCGGGTGAGTTGGTGTCTTGCTTCATTATGCGAGTGACTGTTCGCGTGTGCAGAACAAGAACAGCATAGTTAAGTCCGTGATTGTATTTGTACGGGTGTCCATGTGAAACTGCACGAGGACTGCATGGGTGACCGAGCGAAATCACTGGTAACTGGTGCATGTACGTGATGTCGCATAAGTACAAGACGATTGAGTCAAACCGAGCATTCTAAGTGTATATGTGAGAATTCATCAGTACTGCATGGTTGAGTGGCTGCATTCGTGTGTGTGCGCGTGAGATTGAACGTGTTCCACGTAGTTGTCACACTGAATTCTTGAGTGATGTGTGAGACTGAATGATGAGTACAGCACTGATGACTCTGACTGCCTTCATAAGCGTCTGTATCTACCAGAGGCTGCATGAGTACAGCATGGTTGAGTCGGTGACTGTATTCCTAAGCGTGTGTTTGTGAGATACTTTGTGTATTTAGCACAGTTCAGCCACACTGCGTTCACAACATGTGTGAGACTGCATAAGTACTGCATGGCTGAGGCTGATTGCCTTCATAAGTGTCTGTATATAAATTAGACTGCATGAGTACAGCATGGCTGAGTGAGTGATTGCATTGATACGTGTGTTCGTGTGAGACAGCATCTGTTCAGCATAGTTAAGTCACATTGCATTCATAAGTGATGTGTGTGAGTGCATGAGCAAAGCATGACTGACTATTATTGCATTGGTATGTGTGTGAGGCTGCATGAGTACAACATGGTTGAGTCTGACTCACTCAGTCTCACCCTCTTTAACATGTACATGACACCTCTGGCCAACATCATCAGAGCCAACGGACTCAACGTCATATCCTATGCCAACGATATGCAACTCATCCCCTCCCTCTCAAAAGACTCCACCAACACCAGAACCAAATTCACAACTGCATGACCAGCATCGCCATTTGGATGAGGGAGCCTGAAGCTCAACATGGACAACACAGAGGTTCTGATCTTCTGCAACAATCGCTCCCACTGGAACACCTCCTGGTGGCTCAAGGAATTCAGACCAACACCAATCCCTACAGACTACGCTATTAATCTAGACCTCATCCTGCACAACAAACTAACAATAACGTCTCAGGTCAACTCTGTCTCCTCATCCTGCTTCTTCATCCTATGCATGCTGCAAAAGATCTTCAAATGGTTACCCCAGAGCTCAAGATGCGCCATCACACAAGCCCTCATCCCCAGCTGACTAGACTACAGCAACACTCCCTATGCAGGGATCGCAGCCCACCTCCTCTGAAGGCTACAGACCTTACAGAAAGCCATGTCCAGACTCGTCCTTGACCTACAGTGACAAACCCACATCACCCCTCACCTTTGAGATCTCTACTGGCTCCTAGTTCAGAAGAGATGCTATTTCAAACTACTCACCCATTCATACAAGGCCCTACACAGTTGCAAATCCACCTACATGAACCACTGCCTGAATTTTCATCAGCCCACCAGACACCTTCACTCTGCTTCCCTCTTGCTCGCCCACACCCTCTGCATCCAATGCAGCAGGGGCAAAGGTCACTCCTTCTCCTACGTAGCAGCAAAGACATAGAACAAACTTCCCCTACATCTCCGGACCTTTCCGTCTCTACCGGAGTTCTGAAAGTCGCTAAAGACCTGGTTCTTTTACTGAACCACTGGATCCCTGCCAGCACTTGGATACCCTCAAGGGTGACATGCTGCGCTCTACAAATCGACTGATTGATTGATTGATTGATTGATTGACAGCAATGGCTGGTTCCAACCCTTCAGCCTGGGACGACTCCTGGTGGCCAACATCACTGGGAACAGCCCCGCCACCCACCGACCACGTACGCAACCTAGGGGTCATCCTCGACCCCACCCTCTCCATGACTAAGCAGGTCAACGCCGTTTCCTCATCCTGCTTCAACATCCTCCGAATGCTCCGCAGGATCTTCAAGTGGATCCCCACCGAAACAAGAAAAACAGTCACCCAGGCCCTCGTCACCAGCAGGCTGGACTATGGAAACGCCCTCTACGCAGGAACGACGGCTAAGCTCCTGAGACGGCTGCAACGCATCCAGAACGCCTCTGCACGTCTTATCCTCGACATCCCCCTCGACATCCCCCGACGCAGCCACATCACACCCCACCTGAGAGACCTGCACTGGCTCCCTGTCAACAAGAGGATAACCTTCAAGCTCCTCACCCACGCACACAAAGCACTCCACAACTCCGGACCAGCCTACCTCAACAGACGACTCAGCTTCTACACCCCCACCCGCCAGCACCGCTCGACCAGCCTCGCCCTCGCCACAGTCCCCCGCATCCGGACAACGACCGCCGACGGCAGATCCTTCTCCCACCTCGCCGCCAAGACCTGGAACACCCTCCCCACCAACCTCCGACAGACCCAAGACCTACTGGCCTTCAGAAGACTCCTCAAGACCTGGCTCTTCGATCAGTAGCAGCACCACCCCCCTCTTCCCCCAGCGCCTTGAGACCCTCGCGGGTATGTAGTGCGCTTTATAAGTGACATGATTGATTGATTGATTGTGAGACTGCATGAGCACAGCGTGGCTGAGTCTTACTGCATTAGTATGTGTGTGAGGCTGCATTAGTGCAGCATGGGTGAGTCTAATTGCCTTCATAAGTGTCTTTACCTGAGAATACATGGGTTCAGCGTGGTTGAGTGAGTGATTGCATTTGTAACTGTGTTTGTGTGAGACTGCGCATGTTGAGCATAGTTCAGTCATACTGTATTCACAAGTGATATGTGTGAGACTGCATGAGTACAACAACACTGAGTCTGGCTGCACTAGCATGTGTGTGAGGTTGCATGAGTACAGCACGGCTGAGTCTGACTGCATTGGCATGTGGGTGAGACAGCATGAGTACATCATGGCAGACTCTGGCTACATTAGAACTTGCGTGAGGCTGCATAAGTACAGTATGGCTGAGTCTGACCCTACTGATATGTCGGAGACTGCATAAGCACAGCATGGCTGAGTCTGACTGTATTAGTATGTGTTTTAGGCTGTATGAGTACAACATGGCTGAGTCTGACTGTACTGATATGTGTGTGAGCCTTCATGAGCACAGCATGGCCGAATCTAACTGCATTGATATGTGTGTGAGACTGCATGAGTACAACATGGCAAGTCTGACTTTACTGGGATGTGTGTGAGGCTGCATGAGCAAGCATGCCTGAGTCTGACTGCATTGGCACGTGCGTGAGACTGCATGAGTACAGTATGGCTGACTCTGGCTACATTGGTATTTGCGTGATTCTGAATGAGTACAGAATGGCTGGGTCTGACCGTACTGGTATGTTGGAGACTGCATAAGCACAGCATGGCTAAGTCTGACTGTTAGTATGTGTTTTAGGCTGTATGAGTACAACATGGCTGAGTCTGACTGTACTGGTATGCGTGTGAGGCTTCATGAGCACACGTGTTTCACCCCCTCTTGGCATGCAAGCCTGGGGCTTTTTCAAGGCGTAGTCAAATAGTGGGATGTACAAAATTGTACCATTGGCCAATGGCAACCAAAAGCGAACCTCCTTCGAACAGACTAGAGATTTTTTTTTCCTTATGCCCGACACGGCTCATCGGCAACCAACATACAGCAGTCCCATTATTTTCGTTTTGTACGTCCAACTATTTGACTACGCCTTGAAAAAGCCCCAGGCTTGCATGCCATGAGGGGGTGAAACACGTGTTGGCTGTATTTTCCATATGTTTTGGTTCCAGTGATTCTGATTTCGTAAGAATCACCTTTTGATCCATTGAATCTCGGCGAAATAAACACGGGATAACTACACTGAATGGAGCTTTCAATATATTATAAATATTTGTACTTGTCCTGGCTCTCTTACATGTCTTTGTAGTTAATGGGCGAGGGGTTCCCCATTCCCAAGGCCAAGTGCCAACTAAATCATCCTCATTAACGCAGGCCAGGCAAATACTCAGGATCCATCACCCTGTGAATTAGTATGTGTGTTGACAGCATGAGTACAGCATGGCTGAGACTGACTGCATTGATATGTGTGTGAGACTGCATGAGTACATAATGGCCTCTGGCTACACTGGTGTGTGTGAGGCTGAATGAGTACAACACGGCTGAGTCTGACTGCACTGGTATGTCTGAGACTGCATAAGCACAGCGTGGCTGAGTTTGACAGCGTTGGTGTCTGTGAGGCTGCATTAGTACATCATGGATGAGTCTAATTGCTTTCATAAGTGTCTGTATGTACCTGAGGCTGCATGAGTTCAGCATGGTCATGGTTGAAAGCAGGGCTTTAAAAGTGGGCCGGGTCTCACCGGTGCTGAGCACCGGCCGTTTTTTAAAGGGGGCCTCGAAACGGGTCTCTATCGGGCTCTGTTTTGTGCCCTGACACAGGCGGCCCTTTTTTTTCCGGACTGCAGTGACAGCAGGCACATCCATGTGCGCGTGCTCACACTGCTCACTTCTCATTAGTGGAGAAGTAACGGCATGACGTCATGCCAGGTGAGCGTTGTAGGGGAAGGGGAATCCTTTAAAGAGTCATTTTCTCTCTGGATTTCCCTTCTCTTTTTGAAACTCAGGAGCAGCGATATTGTCGTGGTGTCACCAGGGCTTTAAGTGGAAGCTTTTTCAATATTGTATACAAGCCACAGTTGCTGCTTATTTATCTTATGCAACTAACAACCATTGACAAAGCCAATAGTCCTGACTTGTTGTAGGTATGATGTTATTTGTTGTATCATATCTCGATGCAATGACAGAAACAGCAAAATACAAGTCAGACGGCTCACTATGCTAAACACAGATTTTTAGCTTACGTGTTTTAAGCCACGCCCTTAATTACATTGGCCACGCCACTTTATGAGACCCCCTAGTTTTTTCATCCCACTTCAGTGCTTTAAATGGGCCGGTACTCACCGGTACTGAGTCCCGGCACTTCTTATTTTTACCAAGCTGAGTACCGGCACTTCTCCACTGTCAAGGAGTGTACCGGTACTCAGGTTCAGATTGATGAGTTGGGCACCGGACTGGAGCCCGAGGGCCAACTGTGAGCCGTTCTTTTTGGCAGCATGTTGGCCGTTTGCCATCTGTCAGTATTATTCAGCTGTGGCGGCCTATAGGAGGCATGCCGTAAGGGCAAGAGGGCCTCTGCTCCATTCCTACGCAAATGGAAGCTTTCCTTATCCTCACCACCCCCTGCCAGGTGTCGATGCTGGGTCCTCCTGTTAGTGTTTGGGACAATGGCGAGGGCCTGTGCCTGACCTACCAAGGAGGAACCCAGGTAAAAAGAGCCATTTTCCCCTCTTGGCCTCCCACTGGTCGGATGTCTTTCTTCTGACTCACTTGGCCCTTCAAATCCACCCCCACCCCGCCAGGCCGCCTGCTGGGACATTGAGTCCATGATGGGCAGGGTTGAGGTGGTGAAAATGGCCTAAGCGGCCTCCCTGGTGCACAGGTGAGGTGGGGGAGGTCAACGGATCTTCCCATCGGAGGCCAGTATTGTTCTTCCACTGACCTCTACCCTGCTGGACTCTGCAGCGCTCGGGACCCTGCTGTGCTCATTGTCTGCCACTGCAAGCTCTCCGGCCGTGGGGCCTTCTGTCGAGGGGAAAGAGGGAGAATGGGGGTAAGTGAAGGTGAAGAGTGAGGTGGAAGGAGTAGAGAGTTTAAAGTGGAAAAAGATAGAGAGGCAGAAGGGGGAAGGGTAGATAGATAGGGGAGAGATCCAGACGGCTATTAAAAGCAGAAGAGAGGAGCGGAGATGGCAGATTAGAAATAGAAAGAGTGATGGTAGAGAGAGTGATAGGATACAATTGGGGTAAAGAGAGTGGGACAGAATTAGCTACAAACGGGCGAGAAGTGAGTGTGAGAGGGATCGCAAGATTAGAGATGTGAAAACAGATAGAGAATGTATGTTTGTCTCAGAGAGAAACAAACTCGTAGAGGAAGAGAATCAGCCGGTATTTGAAAACAAATGCATGGAATGTTGTTATTTGTGTGTGTGCTCTCTTGAATATATAAGGATTGCTCCAAATGCAAGCAAGTAGGAACATTAGAATTATTATAATATTAAGAAGCTGCAAATCTTACAAAACAAGGAAATATGAACATTTGGTGTTTGGCCTTAATTTTGTGTAACGACTTAATACATTTTGTTTATATTCATACATTTCTAACATGTTATTTTCTGTCCTGCAACCTGTATGAGTGCCAGAGTCTCTCCTGTCCTAGACATTGATTATTGGCCTGAAAGTGATAATAATAGTACTGTTGATGGCTTGGCTCATTCAGGGTTTTAGCTGCTGATCTGCACGTATGGAAAGTTTGAGACCACTATCCAGGGCAATGCAAGGGCAAAATGAATACTCAATAGAAGGGATTTGTATCACCATGTCTCACTCCGCCTCTAACCCCGCCCACTAGCCACGCCCCTAGCTCAATTTAATGAGTACCTGCACTTATTTTTTCCCATTTAAAGCACTGTCCCACTTAAAGCCCTGGTTGAGTGAATGATTGCATTCATAAGTGTGTTTGTGTTCAGCATAGTTCAGTCCCACTGCATTCATAAGTGATGTGTTTGACTGCAAGTGTACAGCTTGGTTGAGTGAAAGTAGCTGTGTGACCTAATGAGTGACTATCTAAGTAAGTTAACGGGAGACGCCATGAAGGGGCGATTAACGTGGGTTTTTCAAGTCCAGCAAGGAATGAATCACCATTCACTTGGTCAAGTAGAAGGCGCACAATTTGTAACTAAATATGCACAGAATACAGTCTGACTCTAGGATACTTTGACTTAAGATGTAATTACGCATACACATGCCCACCTATCTTATAAATGCCAATTCCGCGGCTGTCTTTTTGAAAAGAGATGATTTTCGAAATAACGCTGAAATGTGTCTGTCAGGTATGGGAGCCAGCGACACCCGCCACCTGGACTCGTGTTAACCGAATCAATGTCTGATGACGGACCCCTGCCCACCTCGGCCGCGAGAGTGTGCTTTCCATCGCACTCTCGAAACCATATAAACACCATGTTCCGACTAAGCAATCACATTAGCGCTGCACCTTTGCGCATCTTTATTTGACGCGCAGCGGTCAAGAAACAGACCGTTTCCGGTTGATGCAGACAGACACGTGAAGTTGCATTTAAGCGCGAGATTGCGTTGTGCTGTGTGGGGACACCTGGCAGCGCGTGGGGAATGACGTCGGTTTTTCCTGGGGGCAGACATGGGTGCAATGTATCAACCAATTAAATGCTCCACTGCGGGTGTGTGCGTGTTGTGTGCGGTAACGTGGGATTCGCTGCAACATGTTATTATTTTAGTAGCCGCAGACGTCACAGTAACATGTTATTATTTCTGCCCGATGCTGACCTCAGCCGAAAACCTCCAAGGCTTCTTGCTGTGGTAGGGATTGGTGTTTGCTCTGATGTATATTCTTTATATGATTTTGTGACAGAATTCTCTTACATCCAAAAAACTGTACACGATTTCTAAAACGTGTGTAAACTTGCAGTTGTGTCGACTAACCACTGTCTTTTAAAGTCATGGTCGTTTATGACCTTAAACGCTTTCTTCTCTCTTTGGTTTATTTTCCAATTTTTGGAGTTTCCATGCGTCTGTCTGTCTCTCTGTCCCTCTTTACGAATTCCGCAGCTCAGTGGGGTGACCACCCACTTAAACAAATATGCTTGTGCCAGTTGCTGGCTAATCTATAAAATACAATATCTCTGTGAGCGCCAAGTCTGCATTCGCAATATTTTTTCACTCATTAGACACTGTATTCGTTCACTCTTTCTTAACTAGAGAATCTCTAGCCACATTTGAGTTTGCTAACTAGATTTGTTTGGAACGTAGCCATACTTGCAGTTTTAATGTTGCACGTCCTTCTATCACCTGCATTTGTGAGCGATACGATGGGTGCATTGCAATTTTATAAACTCAGGGATTTTAGTAGGATGAAAAAACTGGGGGTCTCTCAAAGGGGCGCGGCAGATGTATTTAAGGGCGTGGCTTAAACACACCTGAACTAAAAATCTGTGCTTAGCATAGTGTGCCGCCTGACTGGTATTTTGCAGTTTGTGCCATTGCATCCAGATATATAATACAACAAGCAACATCATACCTACAAGAAGTCAGGACTATTGGCTTTGCCAATGGTTGTTAGTTGCATAAGATAAAATTAGTAACAACTATGGCTTCGTTGTATATAGAATTGAAAATGCTTCCATTTTGAAATGCTGAGCCTGGGAAAGAACTTTAACGAGTCTCTTAGAAGTTACCTCAAAGGCAATGAAGTGTGGTACTGCTGCAGAGTTAATATTATTTTTTTCCCCTGAGAGTGAGGGCAAAAATGGGGAGCCTGATGGGGACCAGTCTCGGCACCTACTTTTTAGAACTGCCGGTGCTGAGCACGGGCAGGACCCGGCCCACTTAAAGCCCTGTATAAACTCCATAATATCTTATCACTTCCAACATGAAGAGAGTGAATTTTTTTTTATGTAGTTGTTACGACTGGAGATGAACCTATTTCTAGGCGCTCCCAATGGAGGAGAACTGTAACTGAGGCAAAGTGGAATCGAGGCATGTGTCTTGAAGAATACTATGGTGGGCAAAAGTGAACACTGTGTCTCTTGCTTCCTAAGTTAGCAAATCAGCCACAAGACCACACCTCCTTTTTTCGCCCTAGTGATTATTTTATTGACGTCACAGAAATGAAAGCTAAAAGGCTCTAAGGTACATTTCAGGTGAGACTCATACCTTAGGATCCTAATATCTTCTATAGTCTTGGCAGCTGGAGCACCATACACTTCCTTCTCTGAAGAATTGACAATTAAATTAATACAGAATCATGACGAGGAAACACCACATATCCACATTAAAAGATAACAATTTTTTAATCTAAAGCACTTACAAAAACAAACAAAACATCAATTAAAATATTTTAATTCAGCTTTAATATAAAGTATGACAGAAATAAATGCTGCTCGCTGTGATGAGGAATGTTTGAAAAAGTTCAGACTGATGGCTATGTGATAAAGAACAGATTTCAAAAATAGAGTAGAAACATTACAGAGACGTACATCTGGCGCTGGTACCACGAGTACTGTATCCTAGCAGGCTGGCTTTTCTGGCTCCCCTTTGGATAGTCTCCAAAGTAAAGGTTGAAAACTGACTGAGCAGGAATAGCCATAGATACAGCCACGCCCACCGTATAAGCAATTCAGATGCTGTTGGCTTGTTTCACTCAATATGAGTACACAATTATTTTGGGCCAGATATAAAAGAAGGATGGCAATGTAATATGCTCTGAAAAGCAGTGTTGATATAATTTTCTCCATAAGTGTAACTCTATCACAGAGTAATGCATTAGAGGCATTACATCAATCGCACAATGTGTAAGGTGGACATATTTACATAGCTCGATAACCCTCCATCAAAAATGAACAGTTTTGGAGGAAATTGTTACTACTGGTTATCATGCAATTGTAAGAGGATTATAAATTACCACCCTTCTCTAAAACAGTTTTTGTGATTTGTTTTTGTGCCTGTTTTAGAGCTGAGTGGTAACGTAAAGTAGATTGGTTTCTAGAGGAAGCACTAAATCTAGACGTAGATCCACCAGAGGAGTTTCCTCGACCCACCTATCCCTATGGTGGAGCAGATATGGATTCTATATGAGAATCCATATCTTCTTTGGATTCTCGTATAGATTTATTACCTCTTCAATATTTTAAATATTTTTCATTACCTCTAAACTCTAAATAAGATCATTAGAGTATAGTGATGATGGTAAATGCTACAATTTGTGTACAAAGCAATATATTTTCTTTTGGAGGATTCTCCACTTTGAGAAGTATTTAAACCAAAATAACACTGCCATAAAGATCATATAGCAGAACTCCTGGCAGAAAGTCTTCCAAAGGGCATTTTACTCATGGTCTCAAGCCGTAGAAAAGATTAGTGATCTGACTGTGCTGGGTTTGCAGTTATCCTCTGATCTGTGCTTGCTTGGTAAAATCGCCAGCTACAGCGATAACACACAGATTAGGAGGTTCATCGACCTGGAGCAAAATAGCTATGAAATGGAAGGCGAGTTATAAAACCCATCGTGGTTGAGTGGTTGCCTGAAGTACAGAAATGGACAGAGCCAGAAATAACTTTGTAAGATGCATGGGGAAAATATTCTGCTCCACAATTCTACGAGTGATCCAGCTGCAACAAGCAGAGTGGACACAGTGACATTTCCACTGTTGCCTCAAAGTGTGTTAGATATTAATATGAGAATATTCCCTATTCCGCATCTGAGACCGCCAGTAGGCAGTCAGGGGAGTCTCATAGTAGGGGAAGGTGAAGTGGGAGAACCAAGGCAAGATATTATAGAAGATCACATGTGCTAAAGTTCTGTACAACAGGTCTCAGCTGACAGCAGTAGACAGAATTCCAGTGGTTCAAAATGTAACAATAAATGGCAAAACTCTTAATATGCATGGAATATCCTCACTTTGTCAGTTAGCAGTTTCCATTACATCACAATTGGCACCCCTTTCAGTTTTCATAATTCTTTAGCTAGCACATGACACCATTTTTGGAAATGTCCAACTTGCATATTTTGCTATTTTCTATAATAAACCAGCTATTACATTGCAATTTTAAATAATGTTTCAGTCAGTTCACTTTGTAATCTTTCATAAATCCACAACTCCTGGGCACACTTTGCCAATTCCATACTATTCATTATAACACTTTCTCATTTTCATATAGTGTCCCAGTCAGCTCACTTTACTATTTTCCACCACTGGATTCAAGCTAGCCTGGCTGATGAGGGGTGTTAACCCGAAACCGGTCCCGGTCCCAGGTCTCAGACACTGTTTGCGATTCCCAATGGGGTCGCAAATTGCATGCCTCATGAATATTAATGAGGCACTCGCAATTTGCGACTCCATTGGGAATGGCTGGCCCTCCCAGGTATGGTGGCCTGCTGGGCTCAGCAGACCTCCATGTCTGGGACTGCTTTTAAATAAAGCAGTTTTTTTTTTTTAAATGCAGCCTGCTTTTCTTAAAGGAAAACGGGATGTGTTTAAAAAAAGAAAAATTAAACATTTCCGTTTCACTTTTTAAGGGCAGGCAGTGGTCCCTGGGACCACGGCCTTCCCCTAAAAAACATTTCCCCCTGCATTCACAAAGGGGAAGGGGTCCCCTGGGGACCCTTTCCCATTTTCGAGTGCTTTACCACCCTTTTGGGAAGGGTGGTAAACTGTGACTGTTTTGCCACCACAATTGCGGTCGCAAAACCGTCTTACACAGGGTTCAGACTCGATATTAGGAAGGGACGTCCTTGGAACGCCCCTCCCTAGTAGAGAGCCGCTGATCCTATTTAGCGAGTTGCAAATCATTTGTGACTCGCTAATTAGGGTTAGTACATGGGCCATTTGTTTTTTGCATGCGCAAACGGGTAATAAACCCATTTGCGCATTCAAAAAACAGTCGTACATCTGGCCCGTGGTCCCTAGTCTCTGAAATGGAGTTCAGATTTTTGCAGAAAAGCAAGGAAGCTGGCTGTATCCAAAGAAGGGTCCATTGAGTCAGATACCTTCCCATTCAGGGCTCCCTAAAACAAAGAAGCTTAAAGCATGACAAACCTGTTTCTTCAGCCCAGCAATGTTTTGCCTTTGTTGGATCGGCTCTATTGGTTGGTGCAGATCCTTTGACAGCTGGAAGTCAGAGTTTTACCAAGTCCCAAATCGTTTCAGTGGTAAACCTCTTTTTTTTCTCTGCTCTAAACCTAAGGCTCTCAGGCATTTGGAAAGCTCTTAGGACATCAGGGTTTAATTCAGATAAGGCCTTGAACAGGGTCCAGTGTTGATCCATTTGTGAGTGGGCAGCTGGTCATCCAGGAAAAAGTGTTTCCTCAGCTCGTGGTATCCCTTTAGATAAACAGTACGTCTGTCCATTGACCCTTGGAGTCCACCTCTTTGTCGTGGCTACAGGAGGAAGTAGATCCAGTTCTTCAGAATGCCTCTCAGGTTAGAGCAAGCAGGGTTCAGTCCTCTTCTGATCTTGCACAGGTCCAGAAAGTGTTCTGAGTAGGGTGTCACATTTATGGTTGAAACTAGCTAGTGAGTTAGGGCGACTCCTGGATCCTCTTTAGCCAATGGGGGTAAAGGTTCCCACCGACAATCCTACTCACTTTTTAACAGTTCCTTTTTGTAAGCAAAACCACAGTGCACATTACACCGAAAATCCAAAAAAGGCAAACCCTTTCTTTCTTGTGCAGAGCCTGTGTGTCCACCTAGGGGTGTGCCCTGGGAAAGGAGTACCTCTCCTTTGTGGTATCTCAAAACTGGTACTGGGGGTAGCTTCCCTCCCACTGGATTTGGAGCCAGCCTAGCTGGAGAGACGATGGTTTACCTCCCCAAGATCTCAACTTGTATTTACTTGTGAAAAGACAGGCTTTTAACAAGTTAACAAAGTTACTGTCCACCCTAAGTGGTCTTTCCGCTTGTTAGGCATTGAGTTCTGGGTTGAAGTGAGTGTGAGCCTTCTTCAAGCCAGCATCATTATCCTAGTCAGGGTGAACCACAATTGTTGTAAAGTAAACCTTGTGGTTAACCCTCTGGTAATGTGGACACAAGCAGTCAGGCTTAACTGGGATGCAATGTTTAAAATGTTTATGCAACACACAAACAATAATAAAGTGGAAACGCAACACAAAAATGATCCCAAAGAGTATTTATAAAAATATAGTATATTTTAATACATAAAATGACATACAAATGATAAAAATATCCAACTAGAAAAGTGTACTGATGAGACTTTGAATTTAAAAAGCAAAAAGAGGTGTGAAAGCTCATGAAACAGGCAATGCACTGCGCTAGAGCACGAGAAACTGAAATGCACAGGAAAAGGGTCCAACAGGACCAGACAGGGTCACAGAGTGTGTCGGCTGTGAGGCTGCACAGGCGGGCATGGGGAGCAAGGACTCCTGACAGAAAAGTTACCTTGTCTAGAGCATGGAAATGCGTTAAGCTTTGTGAGGTGTCGCCGCAAGGCTTTGCAGGTTCCTGCATCAGGCTCCGTGAACAGAGACCAGGGGCTGTGAGGCTGCAGTGGCGGCGTCTGGTGCAAAAAAGTTACAAAGCTTTGTGAAAGATTGCTGCAAGGACTGGCATGCTCCTGCATTAGGCTCGAAGAGCGGAAACCAGGAGATGCGAGGCTGCGGTGTCTGTGTGCAGGGTGCGGAAAGGGGCGAAACTTGGTATCGCAGCATCCGGTGAGGCCTGGCGACAGTTTACTGTGGTTCCGGGCTGTAGGTCCTTGCAGTGCGGCGAGGCTCTGTGGAACTATTGTATCAAGCAGGGTACACCAGTGATGGGGCGCCGAATGTGGGGCATTGCGGGACTCAGCACTGGGTAGAGTTGCAGTATTCAGGAGGAGAGAGGCTGTGGCAGCAAGGACTTGCGTAGTCTCACGTTGTGTTGCGGTGAAGGTATTGTTTAGGGTTTTTATAGGTGAAAATGTTCAGCACTGTTCTCAATTTACACGAATGGTCATTGTTAGACATGGCATCCATGGCGTGGTTTCCCCCTAATTTTTTGCCTTCAGAACTCCTGTTTTTGCTATCTTTGTTTTTGCTGGCCTTAGGACTCTTCATGTTTTAACACTGCTAACAAGTGCTAAAGTGCTTGAGCTCTCTGCTTAAAACATGGTAACTATGACTTCTACCCAATTGGCATATTTAATTTACTTATAAGTCCCTAGTAAAGTGCACTACATGTCCCCAGGGCCTGTAAATTAAATGCTACGAAGGGCCAACAGCACTGATTGTGCCACCCACGTAAGTAACTATTTAAACATGTCTCAGGCCTACCATTGCAGAGGCTGTGTGTGCAGTTTAAACTTTTTGCCAAGCCAAACCCTTCCTTTTTAATATATATGTCACCGCTAAGGAAGGCCACTTTTATAAAGTTGACATTTTCTTGCATTATCCATTTGATGCCTGTAGTCTGTTTCTGGTCACGTGACTGGGTGTAGTTGGCAATTGGGCTTTGTGTATTCCTACTAGACAGCCACACACAATGGGAGCGTAGGTGTGACTGGATGAGCCATCACTGGCAGGATGGGAGGGAGGAGCTAGGCTCAGCCCCACCTTCACTTGAATAGGCTGTGTCCTGTCTCCACACAAAGTGCTGCATACCCCCTGTTGTTAGTCTGGGGCTAGGACAGGGAAGGCAGGGCATCTGTGCACTTCAAAGGCTTGCCTATAACAGCTTCTGCCCACTTCAAAGGCTCAACTAAGTATAAAGAAGGACCTCAGACACCAACTCTTCAGTTGGGAGGTCTGGACCTGTGAATACTCAGCCAAAAAGAAGGACTGCTGTGCTGCTACAAGGACTGTCCATCTGCTAGACTGCGGCTCTAAAGGAACTGCTGCCCTGCTGATTTTCTACTCTCTTGCTTGGGGAAGAAGAACTGGAACTGTAACTTCATCTTGAACCCAGGACCCCAGAGTGACTCGAGGCTAGTTTTCTGGCCTCCTGACCTGAGCCTCGGGGACATAAAAGGCTCCCCTTCCAGCTCCTGGACCCAGCTGCCATGAGTTCCAGAAGCCCAAATGGTGCCTCTCAGGTCCCGGACCCTTGGTGCAGCTCACAGGCTCTAGAAATCAAGCTTTTGGACTCTTTGTGACTGTAAGCGGGCCTGTTTGCATCAAGACCGCTCCATTCACACTGAACTTCAGCACGAGCCGCCGCCTGCCCGTCTCTTCGCACAGTAGCATTGACAGGCCACGGGGGACAGACAAAGCGAAGCCCCAGCCCACCCGTCTGTGACACCCGACTTGCTCTTTGCACCACGCTGACTACCACCCGCGACGCTCTCCTTGCGACCCTCTCCAACATGAAGTGACTCCTGGAACAAAACTTGTTGAATGTAAAACTTCAGGGGCACCAATCTAGGACTGTATCTGACCTGCGCACTAGCGTGGTCGGCCAGAAGTTTTGAGTTTGACCTGGTTCAGCACAATCAGATAGCTGTGGTGGGCACTTTATGCTTTTAGGCGCTATATTGCAGTTTATTCTTTAAAAATTCATAATTCCGGTTGGATTTTTGTTGTTTGATCTTTTTTTAGTTATAAAATTAAGCTCTGTTTCTAAACTTGGTGTGGGATCTTTTTGTGTGCTGTTTTCACTGTTTTTACTTTTTGAAGTGTTGCACAAATACTTTACACATTGCCTCTAAGTTAAGCTTAACTGCTTTGTGCCAAGCTAACAGGGAGTGAGCACAGGTTAATTTAGGGTTTGCTTGTGCCTTACCCTGACTGGGATTGTGATTGCTGCTTGACCGGGACCCACACCCCAATCAACCAGTATCCCAATTTCTAACATTCATAAATTCAAGTACGCCTGTGAGGGTGCTTGGATGTTTCTGAATGGAGGTGCTAGCTCACGCCTATCCACGGGGTGCAAGCCCCACAATGTTGAAACTTACGTGTAAAATTATTTGTAGTTTTTTTTTCCCCCCGTATTTTTGGGGGTTATTTTTTAATGCCAGTTAGGCTTGAACCACGTATAGCTCATTTTCAATGTAGCAACACTGCCTATTGCAAAAAGACATTTAAAAACTCAGCTCCGCAAAGAAAATCAGGAAGAGAATGAAGGTTTCATCATTGTATCTAAAGAACCCTGAAAAACTTTTTTTCTGACTTTTTTTGGTCTGATGTGCAGCACCATTACTACCTTTTATGAAATTCATCAGCTTTTGAAACATAGCTCGTCTGCACATGTATTTAATCAATAACTTTCTGTTTTACTGTGTGGCAAACCCATACACTGTGTAGTGTTTATCCCAGTAGTGTTATTTCTACATAGTATACCATTGTTAGACCTGGCATCCTTGGTGTGGGGTTCCCCTGTATTTTTGCCTCTACCGCCTGTGTTTTTGCTGTGATCCAGTGACTTTTATGGTTTTAGTGCAAAAAAACGAATAAGGTTTATTGAATGATTGCTGTGTGCTGGACTTCGTTTTTGCTGGTCTGGATGCTTTGGGCACTTTGCCACTGCTGATCAGTGCCAAAGTGCAAGTGGTCCCTATGTAAATTGTGAATATGGATTGGTGTTTCCATGATTGGCTTGTTTGACTTGCTACTAAGTCCCTAGTACAGTGCACTGTGTGCCCCCAGGGCGTGTAAGTCAAATGCTGCTAGTGCGCCTGTAGCACTGATTGTGCCACCCACACAAGCAGCCTTGTAAAAGGTTCTCAGACCTGCCACTGCAGTGTCTATGCCCAGTTTGGCACTGCCATGTCGACCTGGCAAGTGCACCCACTTGCCAGGCCTTAACCTTTCCTTTTCCCACATGTGTCACCCCTAAGGTAGGCCCAAGGTACCCCTGTGGGCAGGGTGCAGTGTATGTGAAAGGTAGGACATGTCCTGATGTGTGTAACATGTCCTGATAGTGAACTGCAGTGATTTTCGTTTTTTCACTATTGAAAGGCTATCCGTCCCATAGGATAGAATGGGAGTTTATTTATAACATCTTATAAGTATAACTTTCCATTTGGGACAAGATAGAAAGATGGAGTTAAGTATGCCTGAACTCAGTATATAAAAATGTACCGTTTAGTAAAGATGATTTTTATATTGTGTGTTTGAAAATACCACTTTTAGAAAGTAGGTATTTTCTTGCTTCGCCATCCCGTGTGCCTCTGCTAGTTTGTGGATTGACTGTCTGGCTTTGGAGTGACAGGGGCTGAGGATGTGCGTTCACTGTAGACAGCCACTGGGGGGGTTGGGATGTGTCCTGCCTCTCCTCGTTGAGTCAGGGCTGCGCTGAATAGACCTGGGCTGCATTTAGAGTAGGGGGAGGATATTTCCTTTCACCTAAATGGGCCTGGTCTGCCTTACACAATGATGTCTCCACCTCCTGCCAGGAAGCTGGATCAGAGAGGACAGAACTGGTTTTGACTGAGCACAGAGCCTCTCTGCTACCAGAGAACAAAGGAAAATGCTGTATAAATATTGGTGCCCAGACCCCAGACTTTTAGATTACTTCTGGACTCAAGAGGGACCTCTGCCAAGGAGAAAAGCAGGGAAAGCTGAAGGAGAAGTACTGACCCTTTGTTCTCTGCTGTCTGGGGTTGGCTTGCAGTGGCTGTTTTTGCCAAAGAGAGGATAAAGACTTTGCTGTGTGCTGTGTCTCCTGCTTGAAGAAGATCTCCAAGGGCTTGAATTAGAGCTTGCCTCCTGTTCTGAAGTCTCAGGGACACAAAGACTTCACCACCAGCTCCCCTGAACTTCCTTACTGGGAGTTCTGACCTGCCAAGAGCTGCCTGTTGCTGTGTTGGGCCTCTGGAGGTTGTTCTTGCTGTTGGGAGCTGGAAAAGAGATGCACAGAAGAGAAGCGCAACGCATCTGCACCCGTTTCCAATGCCTCGCTGCTGTGCCACTGAAGAAACAGACGCTGCGCCTGCCCGCGGCTGGAGAAATCGCCGCACACCGAATCCCGCGCACCGATCTTCGAAGTTCGAGATCACCGCACCGATTCCAACGCAGGCCCTGCTATGCGGCTGCAAGAACCAACGCATCGTAGTACCGTGGCTGGAGAGACCAACGCAGCGCTGTTACCGACACATCGAGAACCAACGCATCCCCGATCCCCACGTATCGCACCGGGGCACCAAGTCTACAACAACTCCGGGGCCACAGTAAGAAACTGATTCATCACCTCCCTGCACAGTAAGAAACCGACGCATCACCTCCCCTTCAGTAAGGAACCGACGCCTCACCTTCCCTGGGCGTAAGGAACCGACGCATCCCCTTCCCTGTTGCTGTTTTTGTTTGATTATGACACATCCAAGGTACTTTGTGTAGATAGTGTCGCATCTATAGTTTGCTATGGTCAGAACTGTTTTTGCCTTCTAAGGATTACATTTAAATTACTGTATTGCGGATTTTTGCTGTTTTGCTCTTGTTTGGTTTAGATAAAGATTACTTATTTTTCTAAACTGGTGTGGTGTCCATTTGTAGTGTTTTGACTGTGTTACTGTATGTGTGTACAAATGCTTTACACACTGCCTCTGAGATAAGCCTGTCTGCTCGTGCCAAGCTAGGGGCTATTTTAGAAGTATATCCCCTTTACCCTGACTAGGAAGAAGGGTCTCTACGTGGACAAAGGTGCAAACCATTGCCAACTAGAGACCCCCATTTCTAACAACCATTTTATGTTTTGGTATGATATAAAAATACTTTTCCTTCATTCGAAGCAAATAAGTGGACTGGAATTTCACTTACTGTGGCTATTGTGTGAGTGTTGAGGTCTGAGTCTCTACTCCCACTCTCCCTTCTTGGACTGCTCTCCAACACTACCCTGAGATGCAAATGCGGTAGGTTGTACTTGGCCCAATTTGCAGTATAATAGTGAAAGGAGCCCTAGGACATCATTGGTGAAAGACCCCAACCACCACGGTTATGGTCCAGTTACTGCTGCTTAACCGGTGGCCCCCTTGAAAGGGTTGTGATGCACCATGACTTTGTTTGAGAATTTAAAGTGTTGCTAGTTTGCAGCAAAGTTAGCTTTATCATGGTAGCTATGTAATTACTGTTTATGAAGGATTTTTAAATATTTAGGGGGTCATTACAATAGCGGGCGGATCGCCACCGCCCGTATGGCGGTGGCGATCCGCCCGCTATTTCCCTCCACCGCCACACATTTACACCCCGCCATATTACTATGGCGGGGGGGACCCTGGCGGACGGTAAAACCGTCTGCCGCTTCTCCGCCGGTCGACTCGTCGACCGGCGGAAAAGGGGCATTATATGGTGGCAGTGTCTGCAAGACACCGCCATCCATATTATGATGTAGGCGGAGAGGTGCCTTTTCATGGCGGCATTACCGCCATGAAAAGGCATGCGGTATTTGCATTTGGGGGCCCGTTGCGGGCCCCCAGGATGTTGGGGGGGTCGGGGGTGCACATGGGGGGTACCTATGGTACCCCCCTGCATTTGAATGCACAAGGTGGCAGGCACCGCGCGGTGCCTGTCACCCTGTGCATGCAAATGCACAACATGCATTTCCAGCATTGTGGCGGGTGGTGCTGTGAGCACCGCCCGCCACAATGCTGAGTATGGGGGATGCGCCCGCCAGTGTGGCGGGCGCATCCTAATTCGAATAGCGGGACCGCCGCACATGTGGCGGGCGGTCCCTTTCTCTGTTGCGATGGTGGGCGGACTTTGTCCGCCCGCCATCGTAATGGTCCCCTTAGTCTGTTGGCTTGTGCTTCTTAAAACAGTAGAACACTTTGGTATGCAACACTATTTGATACTCTCTATTAAAAATGCCCTAATAAGTGGCACCGAAGCATGCATGTGATCTCTATCCAAGGTTGGCCAAACTCTTTTTGAGGGCTTGGCAAAGAAACATTTTCCTCTTACCTCAAGCATGGGGCAGCATTTAAAGACTTCTATTTTCAATGTGACATTCTCCTCCCATGGCATCCATCATACATTGCAGAGTACTGAAAGCTGCTGTATCTCTTGACCTCTTTGGCAGGGTATACATTTTCAGAAATGTTTTTGTTCACATAAGAAATATGCCTGTGTTTGTTTTAGATGTACTTTATTAGGAGGGTGGGAGGCTTCTTGGATATCACAAAAGTACTGAAAATTATACTTGGAAATGTTGACAAAATTCCTCCCTCATTTTCTGCTGAATTGTATTGATTTTTTTAGCCAGTGCACACTGGGACTGCTGTCCAGTGCCCGGTGTTATGTACTCTGATGCCCAAAACATGCAAAAATAATCTAATATCTGATTGGCATATTTAACTTTTCCATAAGACCATAGTATATGGTGTCAAAATACACCCATGGCATGAAAAGTCAAATTTCCCCTGCGGATTGCAGCATTCTATTGTGCCATCCACTAGTGTGACAAAAGGAAAACATGGCTTCAGACCTTGTAGCATGGCTACAGGCCTTGTAGCCTTACTGCTGCAGTATAGACCTGTTAAAATAAACTTTTTTCTCAAGGAAAAACTTCCCTTTTAAATATTAGTAAGTCAGCCCTATATAAGTCTTGGAGTCCACAAGGTAGTGTGCATGCTATTTAAAAGTGGAACATGTACAAAATTAATGTTACCACGACCCTACAGTCACAAGACCCTAAGAGCTATTTTCAGTGTGGCAGGCCTAGCTGTCCTGTGTAGAAAATCAGAGTATAGATTAAAATACTAATACTGCTAAATACTAATAAACTAATTTTCTAGCCTGTTCAAAACTAAACAAGTATTTTTAATAGTGATTAAAAATCCAGTTAAATAGTCAGTTTATTTGATAAATATTAAGGAAAATGAACTTTAAAAAATGTATCCTTTACCTGCCTGACCTGTGAGAAAGCTAATTAGCATAATCATCTGTCAGCTCCAGCTTGAATAGGTGTGAAAGAGTTGCGAAATGCCTCCCAGGAGCAAACAATAGGCTTACCTGACTGGACAGAGATGATTCCTCTGAACTGCACATAATATTCAGAGTGGGAGGCTGTGAGCATCCTGTTGATACCACACTGCAAAATTCTGCTTGACCGGTCTTTTAAGCCACATGTACTACTTGGGGTGAACTTGAATGTGGTGAGAACAGAATGCCAAAACATCTTTTTTGTACTCCCTGTCTGATTGCTGAAGCACTCTGCCTTTGTCCTTCCAGAGATCTCTCTCTGGGTTTGTTGTGGGTATAGTGCCTGCATCAAACTGGATTTTCGTGGTAGATGTGATGGAGATGGAGAGGACACTGGTGGTTTCCCTATAACACTCCCACACATACCCTCATCCTTCAGAGTCAAAGTTTAGTGTGGCCAAAGACTTACACCATCTTGAAAATGCCCTGGTGCACGGCATTTTGGGCCTGTTTGAACTTAGCCAACAGGAACTACTGAAAAAGTGGGTAGGGTTTTCCCTGGAACCTTTTACCCTATTGGTTAAGGAATGCCCAGGAGTCATCCTCACCCATTATCCTGTGCCGGGCATAAATGTTTGTGGCACCCTGGCAGAACACTGCTAGACTTGCAAAATGATATCAGGTAGATTGAACCTGCTGCACTTGGCATCTGGGACACCTGTGAGAATGACATGAGCTGAACCCCCCTTCACTTGAAATCCAAGATCAAAGATCTGCATGGATTATAAGGCTGATCCTCTGGATGGCTCTAGGAACATAAAAAGCTGAAGAGGACATTGCTGTGATTAGTGACAACTGACCTGGACTTTGCTATTACCCTCTGCATGACACTCTGAGAGTTTCTAAGTTCTCCCCCTGTGGTCCTGGGGGCAGTGTCATATCAGAAACATTATCCCCTAATGAAGGGCTGGAAAGCCAAAATGCATTGGGATTTGGTACTATTTAAGTGACAGCAGGTAATGTCAATGAAAATTGAAATCAACAGATAAATAAACAAATCAACTTACGTGTTGGAAGTATTTGAGTATAATTTTACACATAATTCATGATACTTGAAATACGGACCCACATCCAAACAGGCCTAGAATTGTGAAATATGGATTAAGTCCTCTCATTGAGGAACTTTGAAGGGCGGAAAGGGGATGCTGTTCCCAGTTTGGGACAGTGCTGCTTATTCAAAATGCTGCATTTGACATGCTTAGGTAATTTCAGGTTTGTCTCACGCGGAAAAGAGTTTTTCTTCAAAAAAATGACAGTCACCTTTCAGATTGAGACTTAGAAACTTTTTTTTAACTTCCTTAATTCCAGGCCCTAGCGTAGCCAATCTACTTGGTGCATCTGACCTGCACTCCATAGTAGTCGGCGTCAAACGGCACCTAGGTCCCAGTCCACCACAAGTATTGACTACCACTGGCACCTTGCACGTCTTGGTGATATATTTTTAAAAAATCGTATCTGTTGTGTTGAGTTATGCTTACGAGGGCTCTGTATTGGAACGTTTGTGAGCAGAACTCCAAACAATGGTCAGTTGGAGGAGTTGGTCACTTCATTCGGAAGATTCACCTGCCTGCAATGTCTTTCATCACTGGCGATAAGGATGGGTTTTGAACCCACGCAAAGCACAATGGATTATAATGTATCGCCAGGTAGTTCTGGGAGGAGGATGGTTCAGAAGGATGTAGTTTTCAGGTGTAGTCAGAGTAAGTTCAGATTTCATTTTATCAGATGTGAGAAGAAATTGCAGGTTCACAAAGGTGATTAGGTAAGGATGAAGTTGCCCAAGGTCAACATGAGGAAAGGGGGAGTGAGATTCAGTCAGCCGCATAAAATCCAGGCTCGTTCAGACCGCATAGAATTTTCCACGAATCCCGCTCGGGGATGCCTATCTTATCGGATGATCATATGCTACGACTGTGGACTTTTGATACAGAAGCTGCTATAATTTGCCTTGAAGAAGCCCTGGCCTGCTGGCCTCTGGGCAAAACACGTGTCGGCTTTTTTTGCTTTTACTTGCATTCTAATAAAGAAGGATAAGACTATAACGACATAGTATTCCACTTCATGTTTCCAGCACGCCAAATCCAGATTTTGGGATTTCATTACCCTGCGATATAATATAATCACAGTGGGCACAAACCTATCTATTTTGTGAAAACTTACCTTATACCAGGTGGTCCCTGGGTGAAACCACCAAATAGGCATGTGCCACAGCCACATTTGGGTCCTGACTAATTGTGTGTGAACCCTGGTAGCACCCACTACTCGAAAGCGCTAACATAAAATCCACGAGGTTAGTGAAAATTCTAATGCTGTAAAATTGGTAAATTGTCAATGGTGGAATGTACTAGAATAGCGAAAGTCAGTAGAGAATGTGCAAAGGTGTAACAAGGGCCTAGATTTCATGAATCTGAGTGCATTCAGAGAGGTGTCAATAATTAATATTCGTTAGATACAGGTGGTCTCGACCAGGCTTGCAAATCAGTGCAGACCACACAAACTCAAGTTCCTGCCAGCTAAATTCCAAAACTATGAGATGTAATAATTCACGTTCATGCAATGTAACCATTTGTTATCATCAGTGTTATCTATTTAGTTACAAAATGGATGTTTCAATATTATTACTGTTATCATATTCTGTTGATATAGCTTATGTTTTTATTTTGGGAGTTCAAATTTATGATTTTCAAGTATGATGTCTTTGTTTTATTGTTTTTTTATTTAGACTTGTGAAAGGGTTCTTGGGTTGAAAAGGGGGGGAAGTGTGTTGTGTTAAGTTATGCTCACGTGGGTTCTGTATTGGAACGTTCATGAGCAGAACTCCAAATAATGGTCAGTTGGGGGAGTTGGTCACAGCGGGACTAGGAGGAGGTTGCGACATTCGTTGTCTCCCGCATTTGTATGCTTTACGAGTATATTTCTCATAAACTTAATTCAGAAGATTCACCTGCCTGCAATGTCTTTCATAAATATCTCCAGTTTCCTTATTAAATGTTTGTTGTTTCGGTGCCATTTTCATTTATTATATTTTACTCTACTTTTTGTAAATTGGAGTGAAATATTTATTGTGTTGTCTTTTGCTTTTTAACAGTTTTGGTACTATTAAATTTGTTATAAATTTTAAGTTAGACCTTTCTGCTCTGTGACATAGCTATCCGGGGTTGAGCTCAGATTCAAATTACTGAAACTTTTGACTGGACGTAACAATGTAGTGACATAGGCCCTCATTACGATGGCAGTCGGAAGAGCATCTGACCGCCATCATTTCGGGCTCGAGACCCTCCAACAAGGATTCCGCGGTCCCGACAGCTCTATTATGATATGACCGCCATGCAGGCAGTCGTAATCATCCCTTTTTCCATTGCAGCTTGTGCTGTGGCCTGGAAAAGTGCCACAGCACAAGCTGCAATAGAAAAGGGATGTTTTTGAACATCCATGTACTGTGTGCCCCCCAGGGCACATCGCAGAGGCCTACAGAGGCCCTGCTAGGGGCCCCAAAAGTCCCTTTCCAACAGCCTTTCCATGGCGGTGCCTGCCCAGATACTGCCCCCATTGTAAGGATTACGGTCTGACTGACACCCTGACAGGCTCCTTGAGCCTATCGGAGGCGTCGGTCTGTCCCCTCTGACTGATCAGTCTGGCAAACTGCGCCAGTCGGACTGCTATCCCTGCTGCCGGGCGGATCGCCACCAACGGCATGTCGGTGGCAGTCTGGTCCACATCCTAATCAAACCCTTTGTTACTTGTAGTGTACTATCATCTAACCCGACTAATAATTCACTTTCTCACAGAAATCAGTGACCTATTCACATTTCTCTGAATAAGCTGTTAGCCTTGTTACCTGATTTGGGATGATGTTTCCATAACATCTAAGTATTTCTCCATTGGTACAAATATTTTCCCATCGGTGGTGGGGTAGGGTTTGGCAGGAGACGTGCTTCTGCAATGGTAGGTTTCTTGTGATTCCTGGGTAGAAAAACGTCATAAATACCCCAAAACATTACACTGGTCACTCCCATTCAACTTCTTTTTTCTCCCCTAAAAGAGGGTGTAGTTATCAGTGGTGCAGTGGTTGCAGTGACACTGAGGTCCCGGGTTGTGCAGGATGCTCTGCACCCCAATTATGCTGTTATGTACTACTCAGCACGGGAATAGGGATTCATTTTCCATGTTTGTATCAAGGCCCATGGAACCCTTGGTACTCCATTGACCCTAACAAGTTTAGTATGTAAAAATTCCAAGGACCACTTTTCCACAAAAGTAAAAGAAATATTTAGTAACAAAAATTCATAAACCCTACATTCTTTGAATTTGGATTTGAAATTCTCAAATGTATATGCAACCTTTTTGCACTGAAACATCAGTTACATTTACAGGAAAGTTTGCAAACGTGAACATGAGGAACCACCTTTCTTGGCCTGTTTAAAAAAAAAAAAAAAAAAAAAAACAGAAACCTGGGCATCATTTTTTGATTGAGAATGAAGGAGTCAAAGTGAGTGAGAATGGTGTGCTATGCTTGTGAATCTGTTGTTGGCCCTGTCATACTGTAGGTATTTATTGTCCTATAGAGGCACCCATGGAAAAATACTGGCACTGGCATGCTGGAGGCAGTTCTTGGCATAAAGGGCACTATAGTTAAAAATTGGTACTGGCTTACTTGAGGAAAATCTTTGCAAAGAGAGCACCCATGGTAAAATGCTGCCACTGGTACAATGGAGGTAAATCTTGGAGTACGAGGAGGGCAACCATATCTGGTAGAAGGGGGGCAATCATAACAAAATATTGCATTTGATATTCTTTGGTAAACTTTGACGTTAGTGTCACCCATGGTATGTGTTAGAAAGATTGGTAAAGTTCTGTAACTGCCATATTATATGTAATTTCTGGTATAAAGAAGCCCCCAGGGCATATTGGGGCGCCCATAACAAAATGGTGCCTCCTGCACAATGGAGGTGATTTGTGGACTTAACTGGGCACCCATAGCACATTTTGGAAAAAAGAATGGGGTCAACTCCTGAGTAACATCCGTTTTTTATGGCTTGAATATTTAACGAGTGACCTTTCAGTGAAATTTGTGCTTTAAATGCGCTATTTGACTCATTTATTTCCAAAATATTATCAGGGGAGTTCCGCCCCCCCACCCGTAAACTGCCTTAGAAAAGGTTTGTCCCACACACTTCACTCACTACAGTTCAGGTGAAGTATTACACACCACTGCTTTCAAAATTCTCATCGGTACCCATGGTAGGTGGTCTCTAGGTGGTATTTAAAACAGATATTTGTCTGTGTTGCTATATTAATCATGCCGTCATTATGAAATTTCAGTGATGTCAATTATTGTGATGTAATCAAGGTTAAGGTCATGTGACATGACTTTCTGGGAAAATTGGGGGTCAAAAATTGTGTGATATCCTTTCCTGCAATATATGGTCGATGGGTGTGTGATGTCACTTTCCCTATCCATGGCATCTTGGAGAATCGACGTCTATGATCATTGGTCTAAATCTTGACATCACCATTTGAGTCAGATCTTTTAATGCAATGCACTAGCGAACAATATTTTCACCTTGCCCTCTGCCTTTACGGACACACTCTTGTAGCTGGCTTCTCAATCCAAATGTCAGTAAGTAGAGCTGGTAATATGGTCATTAGACCTACCTAAATTATGGCAATTGAAAATTGGGAGGCATTACATCGACACGTTTTAATGAGTGTCACCAATAACGTTAAATGAATAAAAGACTGAAAGAGTACATTGTAATAAATGTGTAGTAAACATATAAGGGGTGTTTCTCTTTCAATTGTTATAGCCGCCAGGGTGATGGATATGAAGGCTCATATAAAAATCATTGTATCCTCAATCCATTTTTATAGTAAACAATAAATTTGATGTTTAATAGTCTTATTAGGTCCACACATACTAAAGCTTTACAACTTAACGAGCTATATTGATAGGATAGTATGTCATGGTGAAGGTAGAACCTTTATTATAGAGACATCCTCAGGAATAAAGGCATCCAAACACCGTCACAGAATTTGCATACACCTCTGAAATACAAGTGCAAAGGAAGGAGCAAATATACGGATTTTGATATACATTTTTTGATTAAGGCAATCCTGAATTCTGTATAGAGCATACTGTTTTACTATTTTCTACGTTTGTTCAAATTGCAATCATATAAAAGACATAAAAATATAATTTCATACAGATACATCCATTGTATTGGTTAATACAGAGTTGCATTTGACACAAAGCTTGGCTTGTTAGCTTCATAGATCAATTCATTAAAATTTACTCATGATGGTTATTTTTTAATAATTTTATGGCAATATGAGCCATAAAAATTGCTGGAACATAAATGTTGCTCTCATATAATTGGAGTAAAAACTTCTAATTAAAAAAATATTCGCAGATTTTACTAGTGAAGAAATGAAGAAATCACCACCTAACCAAACACTCATAGTAGATAGACACAAAGTTACAATGTCACTTGAACATTTTTTAACAGCTACTTTAAAAAGGAGATGTAAAATAGATTACAATTTAACTGGGAAACTGAAGTAAAAATGCACTAAATTACTGCAGCTCACATTTAATATAAAAAATAAATACAAAATACACTTTGAGTCAGCTTTATCACTTAGGAGAAACTCCTTTTAGGCAGATGTGAACAATGTGCACAGGTTCTGTGCAGTCATTCAAGGTGAAGGGAGTCAATGGGTAAAGTGGGCTGACGCGTTGTGCCATGGCTTATGCTGTGGTGGATGGAAGCAAAGTGTGAATGACAATTTAACCGACCAATGAATCCTGCTGACAAAAAGACCCTCAATGTATTTAATTGGAAAAACAGTAGTCTGAAGAGACAACTAAAGTTGCCTCAAAGACCAGACCTAAAAAGAGGAAAAACAATACAGAAATGTTATTTTATAAATTAAACAAATCTGAGAATGGGTGTGGCATTGAACTCTGGTAACTGTGAGTCTTCAGATGTTCACCACTGCAACCATGTTTTCTACATGAGCAAGCCACTAAAGCAGGAACTTGACTTTTCTCTAAAATACTCATGTAACTTTCGTAATAGAGATCCACTTCAGCTAGAAGAAACATATTTTCAAAATGCAAGACATTAACAGAGAAACTTTTATTAGATGTCGGTGTTGGCTACTAATGTCACATAGATGCATGCCTATAGTAATGATAATCCTAAATGCCATGAAAATGTTGAGCTGAAAGAATAATATACCTCAAAAACCATGAAATTGCCTACATATGTTTAACTACACATTATATGCCCAACCTATTAATTAGAACAGGGCGAAATTAATGCAACTTCCTTTGCAGAAGTTATACAAAATGCCCCAAAACATTACACAGAATTATGCGACTTTACATGTAATGCCAATTCATCATTTTGGGTCTTTTTAGCATGAAGTGTGTCCTCTGCTTATAAGTGTGGTACTGCTTCAATGGATTACATGGTTTTATAGACCCTTGAATTCATATCATAAGAATAGGAGGAAAGTCCTTCTGTTGCTATCTGCAGAACAAAAGCTGGTTTTGTTTTGCTTATTGTTCTATTTTTCCAAATTTAAGGGGCAAAAATGTCAATTTCCATTTGTCTGTGGAATGCTCAGTTGAATTCTTCACAACCTTCCCCCATTACTTGTGAAGCAAAAGTGCTCTTATATTGATCTCCCTTTTAGTGTTTATTTTGGTCCTGTCCCCTACCTTATTCATTCTTTGAGCTTCTTATACTATACATATGCTGAAAACACACAAATACATTATCATATGGGTGAAACCCTGATAAGCTGTCCTCATTATAAAAACATGCATGAATATTGATGATTTATTGTATGTTTTATTCATTACGTGCATAACCGCCCTGGGGTTTCTTGGGCTTTAAAGAGTTTCAGCATAAGAGTGTGGTAAAGGAGTTCCACTCAATTGCTAACTGGTATCCAAAAGATCTACCTCCTAGCCTGATCTTCTTTATCTTTGGTACTTTTAAGAAACATGCTGAGGACTAGACCTTTGAATCCAATACACAGACTTTATAGATAATGCGTTGATCTACTATGAGTCAATGCAATGTCTTCACATCACCAGAAATGCAAGCTTGACCCAGAAAGCCCAGCACAAGTCAAGGAAAATTGTGTTTGAATAAGTTATTCTCCTGGTATAGCTTGTATTAGGTAGTGGGCCTCCTTGGGAATGTAAAGGAGGTGCATCCTTAAAATCTTATGGTAGTAGAAACAAAAAGCAGGTGTCCATATGATGTACGGGAGAAAGGTCAGACCCTTATCAATGATCAGCCCTCAAGTTCTTGCAGATTGCACAGGAGTTGGACACTTGCAATCCAGCCACCATTTAGCTGTCTATTGCGAGGCAGAATCACTTATGATCGCAGCTTCGATTTTAGTGGCATTCATTTTTAACCAATTTTCTCAGCTGCTGTCTTCAATCCTTGGAGAAAATGAAGTCTTGCTTCCTCAACATTTCCATCGAGTTGCAGTATTAATTGTTGATCATCTGCATAGCAAATGATTGATAGATAGTACTCCTGAATTAAATGTGCCCGGGAAGCCATATGCGGGTTAAAATGGATAGTACTCAAAATTCCTGTGGAATTCCACTCTTTAAGATTCTCACAGTCGACCTGCATAATGGCATGAAGACAGACTAATTCTGATCTGAAAGGAATGATTGGAGCTATTTCAATGCATAGCATCTTGTACATGCTTCAGTCAGTCTGTCTTCCAAAATCAAGCGATAGACCATATCAAATGCGGTGGACAGGCTAAGTAGCATTAGCTCTGCCACCCTGTCCTGATCCAGAATCATCCTAAGGCCCAAACTCCTGCTTGACGAGGGCTCATAAGTGAGCTCTTATTGATAGCCTCAGATACCTGCATCTAAATTATCCTTTCAGCTACTTTTGAGTAGAATGGTAAGCGAGAGAAAGGGCAGAAAGTGCCTGGAATATTTGTGTTTAGTGAAACCTTATATGAACCTGGCCTGACTCAAGCTTGTTTTCATTCTGATGAAGGTACCTGCTGAAAGTACTCCTTTTGTTTTTTTGTTCAAATATCTTTATTGTTATTTAAAAGAGAAAATACATTTATAATATATTGCAATACAACATAGCATTATGAAATATATATTAGGTTAAAGTCGAAGAATTACAGAATCAAAAAATAGATTTCATGTATAGAGTTAATGAGCTGGGATAAAAAGAAGTATGAACATATCATTAATCAGGCAAGAAAAAACAAAATATATAAATGACACATATTATATGATATAAATAGAATCAAATAAAAGTACAAAACCCAGATACATGGATTAAACAAACTCAACAGTTTATATGTCATGCTAAGGTCATAAAACAATCGTATTGCTTTAATAAATAGGATTGCATAACAGAAGAAAGCAAAGAAGAAGAGGATAAGACAGAAAAAAGTAAAGAAAAGAAGAAAGGAAGAGGTGGGGACATCTGCTTCAATGAAGGAAATAACTTAAAAAGTAGAGTCAAAAGGATACTGAGCTACCAACCCCTGAGAGGACATATTCATATAATTGTCCAGTGACCGCCAAACATTGCTAGAGATGGAAGGCGAGTAACGCTTCTCCTCAACAAAAGTGTGAGCTCCACGAAGGTATGATACCCATGCCCACCAGGTATGATAAGACAGAAGATGAAAAGATTTCCATTCTGTTGGTATAACTTTAACAGCAATGGATATAAGTAAATCCAATAACTCCATATCTGTATTGTCCGGGGTAAAGGAATAGCTGTAGCCCATGGGCCCAATAGAATCATGGGTAAAGAAAGCTCAAATGAAATATTAAAGATTACTGATAAGTGTTTCCTTATCAAACCCCAAAAAGATTGCAATAACGTACAATCAAAAAACATATGTTGAGGAATACCTGGTTGTAAATTACAATTCCAACAAAGATCACTATCCCGTAGCTTCAATTTGTGTAAGCGTGCCGGGGTCCAAGGAAGGAGATTTAATGTAAAGAATTTAGATTGAATAAGAGAAGGAGCAATCTTATTGCGTAGGGATAACTTCCCAATCAATTGCCAGATCTCTTGTAGAATATGTTTAAAAATATCATTTTCAAAATGATGAGACCGTTTATCAAATGTGATTGTAGACTGTGAAGGAAGTGGAGCAGATAAAAATTTATAAATTTTCGATGCAGTATGGCCTAAGCGGTACCTCATAGAAAGATGTGAAACAGTAGCTGAATCTGTTGAAAGGGATACTTTAGAAAGTGCAACCTTTATTTTCAAGAAAGAGTAAAAATCCATGTTATTAAGATTATATTCCCTAGCTAAAAAAGAGAAGGGAAGAGGGTCGTGATTGGAATCATAAAGATCTTTTACCAGTCTAATACCACTCGCAGCCCACAAAGAAGTCGTACCAGGATCAATATCAGTAATAAGTTTAGGATTGTACCATAGCGAGGACCACCTTGATTTATGAATAGGTTTAGATACTTTTTTGTCAATATATTTCAGAGCATTAATCGTGTCTAATATAATACGATGGGAATGACCAGGAAAGTGCTTAGAAGCAGTGAGAAAAGAGTAAGTAGAAAGAGGAGTACACAGTTCTCGCTCAATATAAATCCAAGGGGGTGTATGCTGGGAATCTGGTAAGAACCAGAGAGCACCTTGAGAGGCTAGAAAGGCAATTTGATTAACCCTGGGCGTAGTTTGCGTAGTGGCGCTACGCTACGCGAAGTGCACTTTGCACTACGCAAGCTACGCTAACTGCATAGTGCAGTAGGGAAAATGCTGTTCGCACTGATTGCACAGTGCCGGATGCTTGTCCGCACTGTGCAATCATTGCGAACGGCATCTTGCACAGTGCAAGCGGTCGTTTTCTGCCGCTCGAGTAGATTTGTACTCGAGCGGCAGTTTTCTCAACGCGGACTGGTAGTTTCTCATCGCGAGCGGTAGCGAGCATACGCGACCACTCGCAATGAGAAACCTGACCTCCCCGCATTGAGAATCTCGCTGGGAGGTTTATTTTCCACGCTCGCGATCGGCAACTTGATGTTGCTGATCGCGAACGAGGAAAAAGTCTCGCCGGGATGTCATTTTGCTCGCTCGCGGTCGCCAACTTGACGTTGAGGACCGCGAGCAAGCAAAAAATGCCCGCTACGCTACGTGTTTTTGCACTGTGCTACGTGCAATTCACGTAGTAGCACAAACTACGCAAGCGTAGCATAGTCCTACGCCCAGGGTTAAATTTGATACAGGTTCCAATCCAGAAGATTACAACCACCCAGGACAGAGGGCTTTCCAAGATATTTATAAGCAATTCTAGCTCTCTTATCATTCCACAAAAATTTTGAAGTGAGTGAATCAATCTCATGGAAGATGGAAGGAGAAAGCTTTATAGGTAACATGGAAGATAAGAAATTAACACTCGGGGTAATCATCATCTTAAGAGTCTGTAGTCTTCCCCACCAGGAGATATATTTAGGAGACCAGGAGGACAAAAGATCCTTCACTTTAGCTATGATGTGGGATTCATTATAAGAAATAGTATCTGAAAGGTCCTTACAAAACCAAGTTCCTAAGTACTTAATACGAGTCGATTGCCATTTAAAACCTGAGTCACCCATATGAGAAGGGAAACACATTGAATTGAGGGGGAACATTTCCGTTTTTTCTTTGTTCAGAGTATATCCAGAAACAAGCAAAAACTCTCTGATGATGTTAGAAATATCAGGAATCGCAGCAGCAATATCCTCTGAAAAAAATAAGGACGTCATCCGCGTAGGCAGCTGTTTTAAGTGTATGCAAACCAAATTGAAAACCTTTAATACCCTGGTTCAAGTTGAATAGACGAAGGAGTGGGTCTATAGATAATAGAAAAAGAAGGGGAGATAAAGGGCACCATTGTCTAGTGCCCTGACGAAGATTAAAAAAGGAAGACGTAGCCCCATTAACTCTGATGTTAGCCTTTGGCTGCGCGTAGAGAGACATTACCATATTCATGAAGGAGCCCCCGAGATTATGGGATTCTAACACTGCTTGTAAAAAAGGCCAAGAGACTTTGTCAAAAGCCTTTTCGGCATCAAGGGCGATTGCCGCCGATGGCAAAGCAGACAGTTTTGCTTTTTCCAAAATATGACAGAAGGTTCGGATATTGTCTCTAGCAAGTCTCCCTTTAACGAAACCAGTTTGGGAATCCTGAATAAGACTAGGAATATGAACCTCTAAGCGCTTAGCCAAGATCTTGGCAAATATTTTAGCTTCCATATTTAATAATGAAATTGGACGGAAATTTTTAGGATCAGAATGATCTTTGCCATCTTTCGGAATCACGACAATAGAAGCCTCAGCAGCTGAGCCAGAGACCTTGCCAGAGAGGACAAAATTATCAAAAACTCCTTTAAGATATTTGATAATTGAGGAAGAAAATGTTTTATAAAAGGCAATAGGGAACCCATCTGGCCCTGGAGCCTTCCCCGACGAGTAACCTTAATAGCCTGAATTATCTCGTCAGACTCAATCGATTTCCCCAATCCAATCATATCGGAATGCGAAATAGTATTAGTAGGAATCGAATTCAGAAACTGCTGACAAGCAGATATGTTGCATTGGTCTTTAGGAGTGTATAATTTTTCATAAAAATCACGGAAGACTTCAAGTATTTCTTGAGTATGGGATTTCTTTGAACCATTTTTATCATTAATATAAGAAATCTGGGCAGCTTTAATATTCGTATTTTGATATTTTAAGGTAGCAGCCAATAACTTATCAGCTCTATTTCGTAATAACAAATGCTGAGATATTTGAGCGTGTACACCAATATAAGCTCTTTTAGTAACTATAGAGTTGAAAGAATATTTTAAATGCTTGATATCCTGTAGGAGAGACTTATCATTAGAGCGTCTATGTAGCACCTCTTTACATTTGATCTCGTCTCCCAAAGACTGCAGCGAATTTCTAATGTCACTGTTTCTTTTTGACATTTTTTTGATAATATGACCCTGAATAGTACATTTAAATGCATCCCATAGAACTATTGGGGAATTCACCGAAGACTCATTATCATTGAAAAAATTATCAATCTCCTCATTAAGCTCTTTAACTTCATCTTTATCGTCCAAAATTTCTGTATTAAAAGGCCAATTACGGGGGCCTCTCGTATCTGTAAGATTAAGGATAGTCAAGGAAACCGCAGCGTGATCAGAAACGACTATTGGATGAATCATAACATTTATAGTATGCTTTAAAAGAGCAACATCAACTAAAATATAATCGATACGAGAAAAACTAGAATGTGGAGAGGAGAAAAACGTGAAATCACTACCCGTTGGATTATGCGATCTCCAAGCGTCAACAAGCTGGTGAGATGAAGACATATTGAGCATGTGTTTATGTGACCTAGGGGGACGAAATTTAAAAGCAGAATGTCTATCTAAAATAGGATCCAAGGGCAGATTAAAATCACCGCCAACGATTGTTCTAGCATTCTGAGGAATATCCGAAAGTTTTTTATTTATGGAACGTCAAAAAGAGGATCATCGATGTTAGGGCATATAAATTCATGATATATAGATCATCTGAACCATTGGACAAACGAGTAAGTAACCATCTGCCATTGGTATCATGTTCAGCAGTAACAATAGATAAAATAGAATTTTTGGAAATCAGAGTAACAACCCCATTCTTTTTACCAGAAGCTTCAGAACAAGTGACACCAAGAACCCATTCCTTCCGCATAAGAAGAGCTTCTTTAAAAGCAATCTTAGTCTCCTGAAGTAGAACAACATCGCCAGATAAACTTTTGCAGTAATCCAAGATCTTGGCCCTTTTAACACGGTGATTCAACCCACGAACATTAAGTGAGACTACATTTAAACCAGTCATAGATAAACATAAAACAACACAAGTAAAAACAGCTGATAGAGAAGACAAAGGGGAAACCAGAAGAACATCAGGTATAGGGATAAAAGGAAAGCTACGAAATAGTTAAAATACACCGAACCAGATGTCCCAAGAGTAGGAAAAATAGGAAGGAAGGAAGAAAAGATTAGAAAGAAGAAATGAAAGAACAAAAGTACTCCAAAGAAAAAAGGAGCATTAAAAAAGAGAAGCCCCACCAGGGGATGTCTGTAATAGACAAATTGCATGGGGGGAAGAAAACGTGGAGGAGCAACAACCGAGCCCATCAACCACGATGCAGACAGCTCAACAATAAATACTTAATTAAGCGACAAAACAAATGCAAAAATATCAATGTATACTATACTATCAATAATCCATCAATCAGAATAAATAACACAAATTCCCAAAAATATATAACATATTTGATCAGAGATAAACATATTATCATATCCTAAATAGAAAAGTGAGATTATAAAATCAGATAAATATCCAATTAAGTTATTATGAATAACAATATAAGGCAATATAAATAACAATCTAAGGCATAATAAATAGTAATATGTGGTGTAATAAATAGCAATTTGAGTCAATATAAATATCAATATAAAACATATAAATCTCAGTCTAAAATATCATAAACTAGTCTATCAGGTTATTATAAATATATAGCACCCAAAAAATTCCTGAATACGTAATGTAAAGAAAAGTTACTCGACACTACAGAATTGATAACATTCAGGAATAAATTGCCATATTTAAAGTATATTGGAAATTAAGAAGTAGACAGTATACTCTACAGTAGATGTAATTCATAACTTGGGATACATATATAATGAAAGAAAAAGAGTCAGATTAACAAATAAGTACATAAATAAAAATTAAACATACAGAACAAAAATGTATATCATAACTTACCAATACAAAAGTGGACAAAAATACAGATGAATAGTAAATATATATAAAAATTTGATCACCAACGAAAAAATTATTAGAAAAGTAAAAAGTTGAACACAAAATACAGTAATCGAAACAAGTAGAAAGGACTTGTGTAAGAAGTGATCAAGAAAAGAAAAAGAATATGGGAAGTAAAAGAAGAGATACTTACTTTATCATAAGAGTAGTGAGAAATAAAAGCAATGAAAAACCAGCTATCTAGAATGTTATTACATCAAAAAGACTTCAGCAATATGGGCTAAGATAAATGCCCACAGAAAGAAGGAGAAACGGAGTAGGAAGCAGGTACGAAATTGGAATAAGTCAAAGAAATAAAACAAGACGATAAAAAAGATAAAGAGAAGGAGAAAAATAGGGACGGAATGACAGTCTATACTTAACAAAATAGCGCCAGAATAGTACCAGTATATGCAAAAACAAGACCTGTACAAAGAAAATCAGTTAATAAAGAATAACATTTATAATACTAACAAGCTTACAGTGCATAGTTACCATTCCAAAAAAGAACCCAGAAGAGCAATATCAACTACACACAATGTGGCCAGGCACAGAAAGCAAGGAACCATCCTGTCAGAAGATGAAGGTCGTTAAAGACGAGAAGTGCCAGGAAGAGAGTCTGAGTCCATCTGTGATTCAGATTGATTGTCCAAGAATGTCGAAAGCTCTGAAGGTTCATAAAAGATCTGTGTACAGCCCTTGAAAGTTATTCTGAATCTTGATGGACCTGCAAAGGAAAATGGAATATTCATATCCGAGTCTTCTGCGTATATTCAAGAAACCTTTACGACGAATAACGGTATCCCTAGCGAACTTGATATTCTGTGACCTTCCCATTGTATTGTTTTAATCTTCCTCATCTGAGCCAAAATTTGCTCAGTATGTTGATGGCGCAGAGGTTTAAAGATCAACCGTCTTGGAGAAGACAACATTTTAGGCTTAAAAGTCGGAACTCTATGAGCACGTTCTAGTTCAAAATCTTTGTGGAATGAAATATTCAGAACTTTTGGGATCCAAGTAAGCAAAAAGTCCAACACTGAACGA
This sequence comes from Calotriton arnoldi, assembly GCA_963921515.1. Classification (NCBI taxonomy): domain Eukaryota; kingdom Metazoa; phylum Chordata; class Amphibia; order Caudata; family Salamandridae; genus Calotriton; species Calotriton arnoldi. The sequence continues at coordinate 3,120,093 of CAWUFW010000403.1, read as the reverse complement.
ATTTCGTTGCGTGCGCTGCATCGCCAAATGCGATGCAGCGCGCTCAACGGAATTCATTTTATTTATTTATATGTTTACTTACCTCTATTCGGCCGTATTCCATAGTTTACTACCCCCCACCCTGCCCCTCCCCACGTCACCGCCCGGCAGCACTCCCACCACGGGCTGCTACTGTAGTACACACCCATTGAAGCACAGTCAGCTGAGTAGTAGGCCACTAATTAGGCTCAATGACTCCCGGGAGAATCTTGTCAGCGGCCGCCATTTTGTGAGTGTGCTGACGAAATATATTAGTGACCCCCCCCAAAAGTCTCAAGTCCAGATATAAAGAGGTATAAAATTGGACATGACGATACCTCATGCAGCACAGGGGAAATGAGCCTGAAATCCAAGCAGGCAGATAAATTGGATTTATGCCCTCAGTCCTTGTATCGACGAGACCTCAGTGACGACCGCCATTTTGAGGTCCCGACGTGAAGAGAAAGTCGCCGGGCACCACTTCACACCGGGAAGCCGTCCGAATCACCTGCAAGCTGTCCCAAATAATCCAAAGCTGTTCCGCTGCCTAATGCTGTAAATTGGTGAACAAAAATCACCCGAACAACATCTTAATTAGAGCGTCCGCACCGGCGGTCTGACGGAGCTCAAAAAGCCGCGGCCATCTTAGTTGCGCGCTAAGCCATGCCCCCCTGCTGAAAGTACTCCTGAAGTAAAAATGGAGCTGGTCAGAGCTGGTCAGATAGCTAACAGTTGCATTGACTGACTGGGCAATCTTAGGAAAAAAGCACTAGCTGAGCAAGATTCATCAGGTGAATCGGACTTAAATAACTTCATTACATTCTAAACTTCCACAGCCGTTGTTAAATCAAAATCAGATGGCGAATATGGTGGTACACCTTCCTTCTGAGGTACCCCGGGGGCCCTTCCTGTGGAATTTTTAAATGACTAATAAATAGGTCGAATTTTGTCATTAAAGAAGAATGACAAGGATTCACACAGATTGTAAGTAGCTGGGATGTTCATGTAAATTATAGCAGGGTTAGTAGACTCGTTAACAGTCCTTAAGGATTCTTGCTGCATGTTTGGACTAGTTTGGGTTCTATTTTTGTAGTGCTTTGCAGAAGCTATTTTCAACTTCAGTCTGTAAGATCTTCGTTCTAATTATTTGAATGGATTCTTGGTGTTAGAAAATCCTGTTGTACGCCAAGGAGCAAGTCATGTGTGAAATGACCCATGATTAGGCCTAGCATTGTTGTCCTTCACATTCTTCTTGATAATATGCGTGGAGTTGTCCAACACCAGGCATAGCTCGAGAATCGTGGATTTATTGAATTTGCATTTTAAGCATAGGGGATGTGAGACTACTTTTTTGTAGTCCCTTTATTAGTATTTTAGTAAAATAATTATTTCACATATTATATATGTGAAGATAAAATTAGTTCCAAACTCTAGGAAGCAAAATGTGTAGGTTTGATAATTAAGACTCCGTGAATCACAGCAAACAAGAAAATGGCTAACGTAAGACCCTCAGCCTATGGAATTTGGTACGTGTTGTGCACCTTCCAAGCGATTAATAATTTCTTTTTTTTTAATTTGATGGTGCTCTGTTTTATACTTGGTGGTGCCACTTCTCTTCTTTAGTAGCCTGCACTAGTAGTCTTAAACCCTTATGGAGTCCAATTCCCTTTTTCTGCTTTCCCTTACAGAGCTAAAGGCATCATTGCAGCATAGGGGGCTGATTCGCAAAAGCATTAAATAGTATGGAAAATAATAAAACAACATAGCTGTACCGGTACTCTCCTCTGCAGTAGAGAAGTGCCGGTACTCAGAGTGATAAATCTAAGAAGTGCCGGTACTCCGTACCGGTGAGTACCGGCCCATTTAAAGCGCTGCATAAGACTGAAGGAAGCAATGTGAATAATTGGATCAGGACAGAAAAAATACCTACAAATGATCATACGAAAACGTTGCCTCTGGATTAAGTGCACCAGTTTAGCATAATAAGGTGTACGGTGGCTTTTTATAGAAGGTATACCAATAAGGAGCAACATAATGAGCAGGTGCAGTTCTGCGTTTGCCATGCTACGTATTTTACATAATACCTTTGAAGAGATTCTGTATGTTATAAACTGTATCATTAAGACAGAGCAGGTTGCACAGTTGTTTCATTAGGATTCCGTATGTAAGGACATTTTCACCCACATAAATGTATGTTGAACTTCTTGAAGCTGAAGATGCGGAAATGTATTCGTACCATAAAGGTTCTCTCTGGCAATGATTTGAAAGCACTTGAGAATGCATATATGCAGTATTCCTGCTTGGCAATACATCCACTCTTCTCTTCTTACTCAGCTGTGGTTACTTATTCTTCTGATATGTTGCCAAGTGCAGAGTTTTGGATGTGGGACTGATCTTCAATCACAGTGTTTTACATGTCTGTACCTATTGGCATGAATTATATTTATATGAAACTGCTTTTTTTTTCTTCTTGCATTTGAATATCCATCTCGATTTAAAGATTTTTTTTCCCTCTGATGTCAAACCAACGTCTTTTTTTCATGTCGAGTACACTCAACTCATTCTTGTATTCACCTACTTATCCACCCATAATAAAACAGGCACACAAACTCCCACTAGCATGTGGAAGATATTTTCATGAAAGTAGAAAATATGCTGCAGTATAAATTTGGCATAAGCTTAGAATGAAAACAATTAAATTAAACATGGTAGCCGGTGGCCATCTTGCAATGGTATATTGCATAGTGTATTGCTCTTTAAAAGTTACAACATAAGTACCGTGTTTAAAAGCAGTGTGTTGACTACCTTGGAGTGGTAAAAAACAACGATACACCATGCGCAACACTATTTCCAGATAGCCGCTCAGTAAACATTGCACTTGGTGGCCACCTTTGAGTGCTATAGCGCATAGTGTGTCACTGTTGTACTGAGCCAAGGAGGCCAATGTAATGCTTCTAAATATGATGGCAAGCGAGAAGCCCAGTAGGACTATCTGGGGAGCTGCAGACCACTTATAAAAAAAAATAGAAGAAAGGGGATATATGAAATAAAAAGACTGAAAACTAAAGGACTGGCCACCAGCCTAGACACTCAAATCCACTCCTTTTCAGGCAGATGTGCAACTGTGATCAGGCAGAATAACTACTTACAGTGGCATAAATGGGCTAACATTACCCCATGCATTATGGGGATTTCTTTACGTTTATTATGGTGGCCTTCAATATAAAATGGGGCACCCAATATTGCAACTCGGATATTGAAATCATCCAAAAACGTTCCCCTAGGAATCACTTAGAAAAAGGTTCTATTGGCCTTAATGGAGTCCGCAACAAATTCAAATAATACAAATTTATCAGTAATTTCTGTTATGTTATCTTTTAGCAATTGAACTTAGGAAAACAACAATATAAGCAATGTAGACAGATCACCCAAAACGGACAAAGGATTTGTCTAATCCGACAGTATCACCATTTAGATTTCAACAGTCCCAACAATGCATGACATGGGTGTAGCCCTCATTGGTCGACATTTTGATCCCTTACAAGAAATCACACGGGGTCTTCATCAAGACAGCAGTGAATTGGTACCACCCTGACCAATTGGCCTCTGGTCTATAGAAGTTCACATTCATGAATTCTTGTCAATGATCTTCACACACTCTTGGATTTGAAATGACTTAAAGCAGGGGCCCATGTTGTTTGAGCTACAGTCTGACACGATAGAGTGAGCCCATCAAGCAGCAGTGATCATTTTAAATCCAAGAGTGGTTTTCTGAATGCAATTACTGAAAGATTGAAAAACACAAATTACTATTATAGTGGCCTAGCAGACAACTACACCTGCCATGCCCTCATAAGAGTGTCTAGCCATTATTATCACAGTGTATATCTTCTACCCCCAGGGTTTGTCAAAGGACGTAACCAGCACCAAAATTCTTGCTTACTAAGTGCTATTTAAATAAATAAATCGGTGAAATTCCATGTAAAAAAAGCATAATTGGCATTCCCAAAGCATAATATCAATGCATCCCTAAAGATCTATTGGCTTTAATATATGATTTTCATGATAGATAGATAGGCCTATTATTTTTGTTACAGGCTTTCATAATAAACCTATCAGACCTATACCATCTGACTTTTCCTAATGATCCTTTATTATTGGCTCATTATCAGAACTAACTCAGGCCTACTATATTGAGTATATTTTATTTACAGGGTATTCCTCAATTATACAGTCATAAAATGTGATATATGTACAGGGCTGGACTGGGAACTCAATGTAGCCCTGGGAATTTTGTCGGACCAACCCCCATGTGGAGTGTGAAGCACTGCTGTTTTTGTTACTGGCGCCGATATTGCAGCACTGCTGCAAAACCAGCCCACAGTAACAAAACCACCACCACTACTGCAAAACTGGCCTCCACTCCTCCAGCCCCTCGGGAAAATGCCCGATGCCCAGTACGACCCTGCATATATACAAAATTAGAGTTTGCATAAAAATATACAATACATATATTAGAACCTTTTTATACAGCACTCTCTTTTAAATAAACCAAAAGACAAGTTAGTCCTTAGTATAATAGCAGTGTGGATTTAGTCGTCCACAATATTCCCAATTCAAAAAAAGAGATCCCAAGTTTATATTTTCTCTTCTCATGAACAGAAACAGTTCTTAAGAGTCCAGAATATTCGTTGTTTCCATTGTTGATTTATTATTTGTATAGTCCAGCAAACATCAGCCGACATGTGTTTTGTCTTACTCACAAGACTTTTTCAAGGCTGGAATAAGAATAATACACATTGTCTAGATATATGTACCATAAAAAAAATGAAAACAATTCAATTTTTAAATTTTACATTAACTTATTCTCCAAAAAAAAAGCCGAATATCTCATAACGTGAATGATTGATTCCAAGAGATATATATTAGAAAATCAAGTACCGTGAATTTATTTACAACCAAACGGAATAAACCAAACCGAAAGATGCAGTGTGCAAGACAATTTCACCCACATTGAGACAGTCTGAACCAGCAAGCAATATATAAGCCAAAAAGTGTGCACAAAAGTGTATAGAAACCAAGAAGAGAGCCCTTCTCTCTTTAGAGATATTGTGAAGAGAACCCCAAATCTCCAAACCCTAGTGTCTACACAAAAGATTATATATAAAATAAACCCATCAATTCGACAAACTCGTATTTAGGCATCCCTGGCCTTTGAATACAGCTACCCCGATGCATCAATTTCCATATCGGCAAGTCAATTCAAGTTAAAAGAGAGCTCTGAGTCTGTAGCAGGGAACAAGCAATATATTAGACTCCTAGCCCAATATTTAATGAAACAATGCACAAACTCACTAATTAGACTCCGATAAATTCGTTACAGGACCAATATCGGTCACATCCGTATAGTCCCTGTTAGAACGGGGAGGGTTCAAATCCCCACCTGTTGCTAGCCAAGGTTAGAATTGGGGGTCCCCAGTTGGCTGAGGTAGGTACCTTAGTCCAAATAGGGACTCTTGCTTCTAAGTCAGGGAAAGGAAGGACACCTTCTCAGATAGCCCCTGCTCACCCCCTCGGTAGCTTGGCACGAGCAGCCAGGCTTATCTCCAAGGCAATGTGTAAAGTATTTGCAATCCCGCTCTCAGTAACCCAATGATGACACCACAAATGGACTCCACACGAGTTTCATAAAAACCAAGTATAAGTTCATATAAAAAGATATACGATGAGACCACACGATAAAAATCCAACATATGCGTATTTGTAATATTTCACCTGGTCGGTTATTAGGCCAGCAAGCCCTTGTAGGTTCTTGCAGTATTAATGAGCAATTCTCAATGATCCAAATGCAGTCCTAATGCAATGCTATGCAGTTCGTAATGCAAGAATCAGGCACTTCGTAATGTAAAAATAATGCAGTTCGTTATGCCAAAATAATGCGATGCGTAATGGAACAATCGGGCAGTTCGTAATGCAAAAAGAATGCAATGCGTAATGCAACAATCCGGCAGTTCGTAATGCAAAAATAATGTACTCCAGCACCGTTCACGGTGCTCTGGACGAGACTCTATGCCACTCATACTGACTCGCGGTCAGCTACTGCCAAAATATGCCCCCAACACTGGTCTGGTGTAAACAAAGTGCAGCTCCACACTCCGGCCCCGGTACTGCCACTCCTCGGCAAGTACGGGCCGCGATTCTCACTTGAGCGGGGGCTCGCGCTACAAGGATGGGAAAGGCCGAGAGCGTTTCTCTCCGAGACCGCACCTCACCCCAGGCGGTGACACACGCACGCTCGCTGAGCGTTACCTAGGGGGTGCGATCTCGCTCTCCTCGTGGCTTGGGCCTCCGGGACGACTTCGTTGATCTCGGGCAGTGGAACACGGACCCCCAACGTGATGGTTCGAGGTCTCTCCTTGGCACAGGCAGGCTCGGGCCGGCGGCACCGCTCCTTTGGGGATGCCGGTCCGAGTCGATGGCAATGATGAAGGTCTCAGGCTGCAACAGGGCACACGTACACAGCGTCGCTGAGACTCACGCTTCGGGTGTACACGGTCGCAGGGCAATCCTCACGAAGGTCTCAGGCTGCATGAAGCACACACACACAGCGTCGCTGAGACTCCCTTGGACTCCAGGTGCCCATGATCACAGGGCAATCCTCACGAAGGTCTCAGGCTGCACGAAGCACACGCACACAGGTGTAGCTGAGACACTCCTCTGGAAACGTTTGTGTTCCTGAGTTTCCACAACAGGGAGCCAGCTCTCCTCGGGCCTTTGAGGACAAGTTACTTCAAGACACAGGACACAGCAAAGTCCTTTCAAGCAGGGGGACACGGCACACAGCAAAGTCCCTTCGCCTCTCCTTGGTTAAATCAGCAAACTGCAGGCCAGCTCCAGAACACACAGCAAGGGTCAGTCCTTTCCTTCAGTCTCTTCAGCTGTTTCTTCCTTGGCAGAGGTTCCTCTTGACCACGAAGTAGTTTCAATCCTTTACCGTCTTGATCAGTCCATTTCAGTTTTGGACAGTCCTAAGTTCAGGGGTTTCAGCTCTCATAGTTATACCCCTAAATGTCTTTGAAGTCTTTGTGTTCAGGGGGCACTGACCCCTGTCCAAACCAGTTCTGGGTGTCTCCCTTTGATAGTGGGGGTCTGGATCCTCAATCACTCAGCAGGAGATGGAGCCATTGTTTTATGGCGGCAGCCCAGGCCTCTTCACCTCCAGGGGCTACTCCTCCCCCCTACACTCCAGATGCAGGTCAGCCTGTTGCTGTCTCACCTCCTCCCCTGGGTCAAGACATTCCCCAGATCCTATCACTTTCAAATCCAGACAGTCAATCCACAACCAGGCAGAGACACACAGAATTGTTAGAGCACAAAAAACCAGCCACTTCTAAAAGAGTAGCTTCTGAACACACAATGCAAAAACCACCTTCACAAAAAGATGTGTTATTAAATTGTGAGTTCAGGCACACTAAACTTCACCCCTCCATCTTAAGCCTATTGGAAGATAGTCTGGAAACATATTACACAGCCTTCCCCATTCTGTCCTATGGGCAAGATGGCTTTCAACAGTGAAAAACGAAATGGAGAGTATTTCACTGTCAGGACATGGTACACACCTCAGTACATGTCCTACCTTTCACATACACTGCACCCTGCCCAGGGGTGTACCTTGGGCCTACCATAAGGGTGTCTGATGTGCATAAAAAGGGAAGGGTAAGGCCTGGCATGTGGGTGCACTTGTCAGGACAACATGGCAGTTTTATCAAACTGCGCGCAGGCACTGCAGTGGCAGGCCTGAGATCTCTCTTTAAGGCTACTGGTGTGGGTGGCACAATTAGTGCTGCAGGCCCACTAGTAGCATTTGTATTACCAGCCCTGGCACACAGAGTGCACTTTACTAGGGACTTTACTAGTAAGACAAATATACCAATTATGGACAACCAATTAACATTACACTTTATACAGGGAGCACTTGCTCTTTGACACTGATCAGCAGTGGCAAAGTGCCCAAAGCATCTAAGTTGGCAACACCATGTCAGAAAAAAGGTCTAGGGGGAAGGCAAAAAGTTTAGGGAACTTTTGCCAAAAAGGGCCAAGTCCAACACAACCACCTCCCAGCCTAAAACCAGGGTAGAACAATCAACTACCTTGATGGACTTCCCGGCTTGGGGCGATAGAATACGGACGCAGGCCCGCTCCTGCAGGGACACCCTCCTGTTATATGCCTTCCTGACCCCAGGGGGTTCTCTTGGTCACTACTCCCTGGGCCAACTATGCTGCTCCATGGGTACTTCCTGGCAATCGGGGCCCCTCTAGGGGTGCTGGTCCCTTGCCAACCCCCACCTAGAGCGGTACCCCTGGAAGACCCATCGGTCAGGATACTGTCTCCAGTCATCCTGCCCTCCAGGTTAGAGGTGGGTTTACCCTGATCACTTCTAGGGGACCTAGCCCTACTGGCTGGGCACGGTCCCACGGGTATTCCCACGGGGAGACACTTTCCTCCCTTAACCTTCCATTTAGGTTTCTGTGCCTGCCATTTAGGAATGGCACCCACAAACTTCAGGACCGCTGGAGCTCTGGTTACAGATGCCCCACGCCCTCCTGATGCTAGGTGTTCTTCCTCACACAGCTGGCAAGTAGGCGCTAGGCCTCCTACCTGGTGCTCCTCTAAGGAACCCTCCAGTCTCGGAGGTGGGGTGGTGAACCCCTGGGGACGCTGCTCACACTCCCTCCCTCTCCTTTGAGACAGGGTGCTAGTCTGCATGCCCCCCCACTACTCTGGGACCTACCGGCTCTACTTCGCTTCTCTTCCCTCTCTAATGCCTCCTCAGACCCTTGGACCCATTACCAGGGGTCGGGCTCTTGTGCAAGCTCCCGGGAATTAAAGAGCTCGCACCCTAACAGGGGTTGGCGCACTCCTGGAAAACAATTACTGAGCCTAGGCTCCCTGGGGGCCAAATTGAACAACCCCTTCAAATCATTTGCCATGCTAACCATCACCCATCATCCAGTGCATGCTTGTACTCATCCACACTTTGCACTGGCTGTGCGCTGCCACCATTTGAACTGGACCCCACCTGTTTAGCCTTAATGTCCAGTTCCCTCATGCTTAACTCATGAGCTAAGAGAATCTTCTTCTCTTCCAAGGCGAGAGCGTTCCTGCTCTCCTCTGCTCGCTTTTCACTTTCAATGAGCAGCTTTTTCTCTTCTGCTTGAGATTTAAGTTTTAAAACCTCCAACTCGTGCTCTCTGACCCTTTGGTTTTCCTCCAGTTCCTCTGGGGAAAAACTCCTCATGAAATGGTTACTACCAGCCCCTGAGGCTGGTCCTTCCACTGGCAAATCCTGTGGACCAAATCCATTCCCAGGGTCATCCTCATCCACCTCAACATCACCTGTCCCCTGAGTCTCTTTGGCTTCCCACCAGGCCCTCAAGGCCGTTTGCAGCTCCTCCTTCTTGGCGCTACTTTTCATGGGACATCCCAAAGCTCTGCAGAATTGCCTCAACTGATCAACTTTGTAGGTAAGCAATGCCTCAATGCCGAACTCCAATTCTGCAACCTCACTGGCTACTTACTCCTCTGAGACATGATGTGTGGCTTAAAGGTCGCTCAAAAATAGAACCAAAAGTCAAAACACAATATGTGGTTGCGTCGTGGTCTGCGCTAAACTAGTGATGTACACCAATCACTCTGAGTGGATTTGCAAATACACGTTCCAATCCCACACCGCTGACCAACAATGTTACAACGGGGAGGGTTCAAATCCCCACCCGTTGCTACCCAAGGTTAGAATTGGGGGTCCCCAGTTGGCTGAGGTAGGTACCTTAGTCCAAATAGGGATCCTTGCTTCTGAGTCAGGGAAAGGAAGGACACCTTCTCAGATAGCCGCTGCTCACCCCCTCAGTAGCTTGGCACGAGCAGCCAGGCTTATCTCCAAGGCAATGTGTACAGTATTTGCAATCCCGCTCTCAGTAACCCAATGATGACACCACAAATGGACTCCACACGAGTTTCATAAAAAACAAGTATAAGTTTATATAAAAAGATATACGATGAGACCACACAATAATAATCCAACGTATGCGTATTTGTAATATTTCACCTGGCCGGTTATTAGGCCAGCAAGCCCTTGTAGGTTCTTGCAGTATTAATGAGCAATTCTCAATGATCCAAATGCAGTCCTAATGCAATGCTATGCAATTCGTAATGCAAGAATCAGGCACTTTGTAATGTAAAAATAATGCAGTTCGTTATGCCAAAATAATGCGGTGCGTAATGCAACAATCCGGCAGTTCGTAATGCAAAAATAATGCAATGCGTAATGCAACAATCAGGCAGTTCGTAATGCAAAAAGAATGCAGTACGTAATGCAACAATTAGGCAGTTCGTAATGCAAAAATAATGCAATGCGTAATGCAACAATCAGGCAGTTCATAATGCCAACAATAATGTACTCCAGCACCGTTCACGGTGCTCTGGACGGACTCTATGCCACTCGTACTGACTCAAGGTCAGCTACTGCCAAAATATGCCCCAAACACTGGTCTGGTGTAAACAAAGTGCAGCTCCACACTCCGGCCCCGGTACTGCCACTCCTCGGCAAGTACGGGCCGTGATTCTCACTTGTGCACGGGCTCGCGCTGCAAGGATGGGAAAGGCCGAGAGCGTTTCTCTCTGAGACTGCACCCCGCCCCAGGCGGCGACACACGCACTCTCGCTGAGCGTTACCTGGGGGGTGCGATCTCGCTCTCCTCGGGGCTTGGGCCTCCGGGACGACTTTGTTGATCTCGGGCAGTGGAACACGGACCCCCGACGTGATGGTTTGAGGTCTCTCCTTGGCACAGGCAGGCTCGGGCCGGCGGCACCGCTCCTCTGGGGATGCCGGTCCGAGCCGATGGCAATGATGAAGGTCTCAGGCTGCAACAGGGCACACGCACACAGCGTCGCTGAGACTCACTTAAGCTTTGGGTGTACACGATCACAGGGCAATTCTCACGAAGGTCTCCGGCTGCACGAAGCACACGCACACAGCGTCGCTGAGACTCACTTGAGCTTCTGGTGTACACGGTCACAGGGCAATCCTCACGAAGGTCTCAGACTGCAGGAAGCACACGCACACAGCGTCGCTGAGACTCCCTTGGACTCCAGGTGCCCATGATCACAGGGCATTCCTCACGAAGGTCTCAGGCTGCACGAAGCACACGCACACAGCGTCGTTGAGACTCACTTGGATTCCGGGTGCACACGATCACAGGAAAATCCTCACGAAGGTCTCAGGCTGCACAAAGCACACGCACACAGCGTCGCTGAGACTCACTTGGACTCCGGGTGCACACGATCATGGGGCAGTTCTTACGAAGGCCTCAGGCTGCAAAAAGCACACGCACACAGCGTCGCTGACACACTCCTCTGGAAACTTTTGTGTTCCTGAGTTTCCACAACAGGGAGCCGGCTCTCCTCGGGCCCTTAGGGACAAGTTACTTCAGGACACAGCACACAGCAAAGTCCTTTCAAGCAGGGGGACACAGCAAAGTCCCTTCGCCTCTCCTTGGTTAAATCCGCAAACTGCAGGCTAGCCCCAGAACACACAGCAAGGGTCAATCCTTTCCTTCAGTCTCTTCAGCTGTTTCTTCCTTGGCAGAGGTTCCTCTTGACCACGAAGTAGTTTCAATCCTTTACAGTCTTGATCAGTCCATTTCAGTTTTGGACAGTCCTAAGTTCAGGGGTTTCAGCTCTCATAGTTATACCCCTAAATGTCTTTGAAGTCTTTGTGTTCAGGGGGCACTGACCCCTGTCCAAACCAGTTCTGAGTGTCTCCCTTTGATAGTGGGGGTCTGGATCCTCAATCACTCAGCAGGAGATGGAGCCATTGTTTTATGGCGGCAGCCCAGGCCTCTTCACCTCCAGGGGCTACTCCTCCCCCCTACACTCCAGATGCAGGTCAGCCTGTTGCTGTCTCGCCTCCTCCCCTGGGTCAAGACATTCCCCAGATCCTATCACTTTCAAATCCAGACAGTCAATCCACAACCAGGCAGAGACACACAGAATTGTTAGAGCACAAAAAAACAGCCACTTCTAAAAGTGTGCTTTCTAAACACACAACGCAAAAACCACCTTCACAAAAAGATGTGTTATTAAATTGTGAGTTCAGGCACACTAAACTTCACCCCTCCATCTTAAGCCTATGGGAAGATAGGCTGGAAACATATTACACAGCCTTCCCCATTCTGTCCTATGGGCAAGATGGCCTTTCAACAGTGAAAAACTAAATGGAGAGTATTTCACTGTCAGGATCAATCAGGGGTCAGGACATGGTACACACCTCAGTACATGTCCTACCTTTCACATACACTGCACCCTGCCCAGGGGTGTACCTTGGGCCTACCATAGGGGTGTCTGATGTGCATAAAAAGGGAAGGGTAAGGCCTGTTAAGTAGGTGCACTTGTCAGGACAACATGGCAGTTTTACCAAACTGCGCGCAGGCACTGCAGTGGCAGGCCTGAGATCTCTCTTTAAGGCTACTGGTGTGGGTGGCACAATTAGTGCTGCAGGCCCACTAGTAGCATTTGTATTACCAGCCCTGGCACACAGAGTGCACTTTACTAGGGACTTTACTAGTAAGACAAATATACCAATTATGGACAACCAATTAGCATTACACTTTACACAGGGAGCACTTGCACTTTGACACTGATCAGCAGTGGCAAAGTGCCCAAAGCATCTAAGTTGGCAACACCATTTCAGAAAAAAGGTCTAGGGGGAAGGCAAAAAGTTTAGGGAACTTTAGCCAAAAAGGGCCAAGTCCAACAGTCCCTAACCTATTTTAGCACGACCACAAAGGCCCAGTGCTGTATACTCGGTCCTAATTTTAAGAAATATACTTGTATTTCAACATGCTTGGCATGCAAATGTTATATTATTAGTTACGCTCTTTTTGAGCCATTAGCCCTACGTTGTTCATAGTCTAAAGAACTACCTGCATTGTAAAAATTCCGAAAAAAGTATTACTCACATAGTTGGCATTTCTGTTTAAACAAATATTGGAAATGGGAAGACATCTCAAATTACCGTTGTCCTTAATAAGGCGTAAATGTAATACTAAGTCCTTCAACGCGTGGTGTCAAGTCCATACACCCACGTGTAGTGTAGCTTACGGCAGAACGCCGCAAGGAGTCCTTGATAAGCCTCCTCACTGTACAGGGAATAATAAACATAGTATACATTGTAATGTAAAAGCGGCCCACTATTAGCCAACAAACCATTCGTTGTACACAAAGGGAAATCCAAAAAAGACTACATGTATGACTCACCAGACCGGAGCTTGTAAGATCGTAACACGACGCAAATTTAAGTTTTCAGCACTGTGTATACGCGTTTTTACGGGCTCCATCTTTGAAGCCCGACCACAGTCATGTGACTTCCCCATCCGGGGCAGTCCCCGCATAGAGCCGAGCTCACTGATCGCCTAATGGCGACGCCATCTTGGCGTGGTCAAGTGTATTTATTATTACAAGTCCGAAATCGTTCCGTTGTCAATGTTATTGGGGTTCTGTGTTCATATCGAAACTTCTAAATTATTAAAAGTTACAGTCTATAGTACCAGCAACCCAACGAAGGGTAATCCGCCAATATTAGTTGTTAATCATAAAAACTAATAAGAAACATATTAGTTTTTTGTCCCATGTCTAAAAATACATCGTTTCCACCAACCTAATTTTAAAGGGCAATTAAAAAGACCAAATCTTGGTTGCAATGGGGGAAAGTTTGAATACTACCCAGAGAATATCTGCTGTTCTAAGCACACCCACAAACACGTCCTGGCATGTTTGTTAATGAATTAGATACTGTTACTATTGAAATGTAAAAAATACCCTAAAGATATAGTAGTGCAAAACCACCAAGTATTGAAAGTAAGTAATAAGGTGCATAAAAGCATGCACAAGAAAATGAGAAAATAGAATGAGAGACATGTGCTTTTAACTTGAATTGACTTGCCGATTTGGAAATTGATGCATCGGGGTAGCTGTATTCAAAGGCTAGGGATGCCTAAATATGAGATTGTCGAATTGGTGGGTTTATTTTATATATAATCTTTTGTGTAGACACTAGGATTTGGAGATTTGGGGTTCTCTTCACAATATCTCTAAAGAGAGAAGGGCTCTCTTCTTGGTTTCTATACACTTTTGTGCACACTTTTTGGCTTATATATTGCTTGCTGGTTCAGACTGTCTCAATGTGGGTGAAATTGTCTTGCACACTGCATCTTTCGGTTTGGTTTATTCGGTTTGGTTCTAAATAAATTCACGGTACTTGATTTTCTAATATATCTTTCTTGGAATTAATTCTTCACGTTATGAGATATTCGGCTGTTTTTTTGGGGGAATAAGTTAATGTAAAAATTAAAAATTGAATTGTTTCCATTTTTTTTATGGTGCATATATCCAGACAATGTGTATTATTCTTATTCCAGCCTTGAAAAAATCTTGTGAGTAAGACGAAACACGTGTAGGCTGATGTTTGCTGGACTATACAAATAATAAATCAACAATGGAAACAACGAATATTCTGGACTCTTAAGAGTTATTTCTGTTCATGAGAAGAGAAAATATCAACTTGGGATCTCTGTTTTTGAACTGGGAATATTGTGGACGATTAAATCCACACTGCTATTATACTAAGGACTAACTTGTCTTTTGGTTTATTTAAAAGAGAGTGCTGTATAAAAAGTTCTAATATATGTAATGTTTGTAGCACATTAGTTATCTAATGTGCAAGTAGCACCTTCTGGTAGTAAGGGGCCGAGCCTACATAGCACCTCGCTTGAATTTAGATATTTTTCACACCGTATTGGCTTTAACAGTGATGTGACAGTGTTTGATGTGCGGTAAATTCCCTTCTGGGAACCACTACTTCCTTGTTTGTGAAGTTATTATAAAAATATACAACCCCTCTTTAGAGGACCAACGAGCGATTCTCACAGTGCAAATTTAGCCCCATTTATACTATCAGAGAGCTAACCAACACAATACCCTGCATCTATTATAGTAATCTATAAGAATCTGTGTAACACAAAAGCTGTCTGCAGGCTTTAATGCAGTCTAATTAATCAGCTTTAACACATGCGTTTCACAATAAATAAGACAGGCCAACTGCTTTTGTATCAACATTTCAAAAGAAAATGATTGGACCTATTGCATCCAAGATAACTTTTCCCAATGAACCAATCAGTTTGAAAGTTTTTATCACTGGCTTGCCACCATAAAATCCCAGGCCTACTGCGTTGAGCACAACCTTTCCTCAAAGCAACAATAGGCATATAGCCCTAGAATTTCAAATATGTACAGAATAACTTCCTGTAAAACAATATGCAACATCTCTTAAAAAGTCATAACAAGATTCCCAAAGCACAAATCTCCCCCAGGATTTGTCACACGGGGGTAATCAACATTTAAAAGCATTGGATTCCATGAAATAAAAGACCTATCCATAGTAATATTAAACCAGTATAATGACAATCCACCCTTAAAGGCCTCTTAGATAATATATGATTTTCAAAATAAATAAGTTGGGCCTACTATCATTTTCATGACTTTTCATAATAATCAGACACATTTAACAGCTCTGATCAATGGCTTGTCATCATAACCAACTCCGTTCTTCTGTGTAGAGCATAAGCTTTCCCATCAGGCAAAAAGTGCAATGCAAGCACTCTTTTTCAGTGGAGGCACACAACTTCAACCCAATGAAAAACTGTAATGAAGGCGATTGACATTTGGGCAGTGCCAAAGTCCTCTGTTAGTAGTACTTCTTAAAGCTCTTTTTATGATTGTCACATATGGCCTTGCGATCGCTGCACTGCCAAGTCAGACCTAAAGAATAGAGTTGAATGTCTGGAAAATTAGCCCAAAAAAATCGAGTAAAGATCTGTTTACAATTTGGAAGAGGTTCTAGGCATGACAGGCAAGTCTGAGCATCTTTACTCAAGAAAATACTGCACCGTTTTGAAAGTTATTTCCTGTTTTGGATCTCTTAATTTCTGCTTCATTATACAGAGAATATGGGATGGTGTAGATAAAGGTATGATCTAAGTGTGACTCGTTCCATATTTCAAAATCTGTTGAAACGTCTTTGATGTGTTGGATATCTATATGCCACTGCACCAGGTCGTTTGTTTGTTTTGAAATATGTACTAAATGCTTATCCTTTTACAGCATTGTTTATATAGTAGTTTTAAAAATCTGGAAAATTCTAGTTGCAATGCATACACAGCTGTGTTTGATCTGCAGACTACATTAGTTATTTTTATCTGTGTACACTTGACATGCCATATAAAAAGTTAAACCTAATTTTAACAGAATGCCTTCGATATAGCTATACTTTAACAACATGCCTATCAACTGCATGTATGCTCAGCACATACAGCGATTGTCATGTATGTTGTATGCTGTGACCATGCAGTGATTTGTAATGTATTCTAAAGCCTATTGACATTTCCTCATTTAAAAGAGAAGTGAATATATATGTTTTATCCTTTTAGAAAGAGAAAATAAGATGGTGTTTTGTTTCTATTTCTGTCCCTATTTTTATATCATGGCTACAAATAGCTTTAGCTCTTTGTTGGCAGACCTAATTTTATCCAATAAGTAAGCTCTACTTATTTGTTCTCTGTTTTCTTTTGTTGAGTCATTGGCTTTCCTGCTTATTCTCTGATTGTTCCACCCAGGAGCATTTCGGTCCTAGTGTTCTGATTGGATGACATGTATCCTTCAACTGCAGACTTGAGGGGACTCTTTTTTTATTCAACACTCCACAGGAGTTTATGTGCTTTCTTGCGCTCTCCCTTTTCTTACTCCTCTGGCTCCCCCACACGCTCTCCTAAAACTGACCTGTTCCCCATGTTACATTTTTCAATGATCGCACGGCAGCTGTCAACTGCTTATGTCACAAGATGGAGCCTCGTCAGATCTCCCAAACAAGATGCAAAGCCACATGTATGAATGAATCCAAAATCTTCAGCCAATTTATCATATTTTTATTTTTATTCCAAACGTTCTCCATATTTTAATCCAATGCATGCTTCATAAATTTGTTTCCAGAGATGCCAACTGCTGCCACCCTGCTCATTTTCTTTTTTGTACTTCGTGCATATATGTTTAGCGCTTTATTTAAATTTCAATTGCAATTCTAACTTCTCCATCGCCCATGTTAGAATGGTAAATTAAAAATGGCCACCATGCATCATGAGACACATGCATCACAACACGAGTGTGCATGCATCATGAGATGCATGTGCATCGGTGTCCATGTTGGGCGTCTTGATGCATGGCAAAGATAAAAGCTTGGCCTGTTAGATCCTAAACTCATTGGCTTTGCCAATGCCTGGTAGACAAATGATTTTTTGGGTAAAAGCACCCCATACCTCACTTTCACTTTTAATAGCAGCCGCTGACCTTTCTTTAGACACGGCTCGTCTAAAGAAAGGGGCGTGGCCTCTATTAATGTGAAAGCGCGGCTTGGGGCACTTGTAAACAAAAAAATATTTGCAATGCAGTAGGTCTCGCATTTGCGAGAATTTAAGCTATTGTCCTTTGCAATGCCAATAGCTTAAACTCTCGTAAATGCGAGACCTATTGCATTGCAAATGCTTGTTAACTATCCAGCCAAGTATTCCCCACATACTAGCCTGTCTAAAAATCGCGCTCCATGAGCATTTGTCATGCGTTGTCATCCATTTCAGTATCCTCTGCCTGGCCCAGTCAGTGCTCTGTGCTGGGGCTCTTAATGCGGTGTGGTCTTGTGCTTGTCAGGCACATACATCACTTTGGGGGATCCTAATTTCCACTTTGATTGTGAGTCCTTTCTCAGTTGATCTCGAGGAAACAGGTGTTGCATCTACCCACAATGATGTAAGTTGCAGAACTGCAGGTTTGTATGATGTGGAGGCACATGTTGTGGTTAACAATGAGCATCTTTTGCCATATGAATTGAGAAAGGGTGTAAACCACTAAACTCAGTAAATGCGTGGATCGATGAGCAATGTAAATACTTTCATCATCCCTTGGCAAAGATAAATGGTGCCGCTTCGCAACGGTGAGTGTCCTGGATAAGGCTACATATCTTTTCCTAGAATATGTGTTCTTTAGTTCAGTCACACTGTGTTTTCTAAAAGCTGCTCGCGTAGATGGTGGTTTGATGTCCGTTTCCTGCCGTGATTTGTGCCTCTTTGATGGAGCATTAGTCGGAAGTCTTGCTGTCCGTGAATCCTCCAGTTTCAAATGCGTACATAGTCTGCGAATTCCCCACAGTGGGACTATTAGACGTCAGAAACAGTGCACATTTCGCACAGAGCCTTGTGAGAAAAATAATCCCAACAGGACTGCTCCAACGCGGAAGCACATTTTTTATTAAAACGAATATCGACATGTTCCTCATTATAGTGGACAGAGTTCTTAATCCGATATTTGCAGTGTGCCGCTCGCTTCATTCACACAAGGTTGCTGCTGACCTTTTGGCTAATTGCATTTCCTTGCAATATTATTTGCTACAACATTGCACCCGTGACATCTCCAGGCCTGAAAATTATATTGGCAGTGCCATTGGGCCCTTTTTTATTATTCAGTTATAGGTTCACCATGGTCCTTTTTCGCGCATCATCATCCTGCTGGCCTGCATATGAAGCCACAGAAGTACTAAGCTACCTTTACCTTTGTGAGAAATCATCTGCCAGGTATAATCACCCAGGTGTTTTTCCTGGTGCTTTGACCTTTGAGGACTGTGCTTTGTTTGTTGTGCGTCTCCTAGGGCGGCGTCTTATGCAGCTGAGCAAGCCAGTCTCCCAGCTACAGACGTACTGTTCAAATGGGCGTGGCCTGGCTGAAACCAGGTCAGCTAGGCTGTAACTGAGGATATCTTATTTATAAAAGCGCGCCACACTGCATAATGTAACATGTACATTTAAGACCGCGTTTCATTGTCCCGTTGATTACAGCTAAGAGTTTTGGAAGGTTTAGAAATGTTAGTATGAATATACTACCTTTTTATTGGCATTTGCGTGCCATTTTATGAAACTAGCTTTGTAGTGGTTAAATTGTCTCTTTTCTACGATAGATTTTCACAGAACTGGGCAGTGGCCGGGGAATCCATTTCACTGGTTGCTGTACCCGCATTTGATCTCTAAAGACAAGAAACGATAGATTATCCCTGGAGTGAAGCTTGGAACCGTGGCAGCATTTATAGTGACCGATGCTTGGGATTCTGGGCCCCTCACAGACCACACCTCTTGGGATGTGGGGTTGTTATGGGGACATATTGTAGAGCGGTTAGGTTTGGCCACAAGACATACAACTCTACATTATATCATTCAGAAGTAGATACAATATTTTTCACTTTTGTTATTAATGCAGATAAAGTATTTTTACTTTTGTTATCACATATGTAAATTAAGGTCTGATATGAACTTTCAGCATTGTGGTGATCATATCCCTTATGCAAAAAGAACAATTGATGGACAGAATGCAGAACAATGTCATACATTCACCCCAGTACAGAGATCTGGGCCTGAATCCATTGTTGTTTTTTTGCTCACCATGCCATTCCAGTTTGAACCCAGCCATATGCAAATCAGTCTTGACCCTGTGCCCAATGGGAACAGTCCAGCCCGAACTGCCAGGCCAGGTCCTCCCTGGACTGGAAACAAGCATCCTAGGACCTGTTTCGGGGTTTCACCCCACATCAGCCAGGATAGCTTGACTCCAGTGGCATGGAGAGCACGGGACCCACGTCTGGGCATACCCGTCCCACTCGGGGTGACAAATGCAAAAAGAACAATTGATGGACAGAATGCAGAACAATGTCATACATTCACCCCAGTACAGAGATCTGGGCCTAAATCATATCCCTTAGACAGACACCAGGTGCCTTAAGCAATCATTGTACCCTGAATGCATACCAAAATGCCCTTCTAAGGGCTGAGAAGACCAACTAGTCTTGATTGCCAGAGCAGAGTCATAATATGCCCAGCCGCATAATATGCTTCAGCCTCACTCGCCCTAGTACAAAAATTATATACGCAAATGCTTTGACACAGCCACATAATTCTAGCTACATCATCAGGTGTGAAAACACAGGCATCACATGCACAGTCCCAAATAGCACACTACTCAAAGTAACACAAGCGTCTTTGCAGGAACTCATGAGACAGTACATTATTTTACCAAGTAGTGCCGCTTCTGTTCCTTTCCTGCATCCTACCTACAGATGTGCTTGAAATGCTATGTGTGGTGTGCAACTGTCTTGCTGTAGAAGAACTGTGTCTCACTGTGTATCATTTTAAGACATCACAACTTTGACTCGCATGGACTAATGAACTGTGCAGCAGTTAAACCACAAGCTTAGGTCCACGTGGGCCTACATTGGAAAAGCAATGCTCTGAAGCGAGCCTCCTGAACACTCGCAACTTTAACATCAAGAGGCTGTCGAGTGTGCTTTACAAATATTAGGATGGAGTTGTCCAGTGTGTTTGCTGTCTAAAGGAAGAATGCACCTGCAGGGATTACACTGGTAAAAATAACTATTTCACCAAAGCAATAACGGGGGGAATTCCCCGACTCTTTCACAGATTACTCCAAGGTAAAAGCAGTTTATTCATATTTTTATCACTGGTGAGCTTTCTCTCCGATCCCTGTACTACTTGATTGAATTGTATAGAGGGAGGGGAAAGGGTTGAGTCTGTGTTGAATCTGCCTAGGGTGCATCTCTTGGGAAAGTAGATTGAAAAATAACTGAGGAAATTGCTCTTACCCTGGGGATTCAGAGGTTCATGCCACTGCCAGATATTCTTTAGGCTTGGTCTATAAGAAGCTGGCAGGTGACACGTGAAGCTTGAACTGTGTGTCAGACTGGGACGTGCTGTATTACTGGTTTAAGGGCTATGACCCTCTAGCTGTGAATTCCTGTTTGTGGTGCTAGGTGAGCCCTTAACAAAATGCTTAGCTCCAGTCAGTCATGCAGGTGTTTGTCTGATGAGGGCACATCACAGTGATAGCAATGTGTCTGTACCCCAAGGGCCTGCCCGGCCACTCACTCTCCTTTTAGCATTGGTTGTAGCAGGAATAGGTCCTTGTCAAAACATGGGCTATTAGTTTGGGAGGTGGCTGACCCCTACCAACTTAAGTAAACACAATCTGTTTAGGTAAAAACACAGTTCTGATAGAATCTATACTCTACCTTGGGTAGCAATGACCCCAGCAGCAGGCAATCCCCAGAGAAGGTAATGTTAAGGTTAAGCAGTAACAACATTAAAATTAAGAACACTACACCATAAAATCCCCAAACCAAATAAGAACAATACAGAAATATTTAAAAAGCAAAAGTCACCAAGATCATTAAAATAGGATAATAGGAGCCAGAGATATGATTTTTTTTTTTTAATGAAAAGCAAAAAAAAGCTAGAAAAAGTAAAGTGCTATTGACAAACGACAGTTTGTGGTGACTGGGACCTAGGCATGACTTCAGGCTGACTTAAACAAGAGAGTCAATCTAAGTTTTCGCCTTCGAGCTTAGTCTCTGAAATGGGAATCAAAATCTTCCAGCTGGGTAAGATCCAAAGCTGTGGCCGGCAAGGGTCCCAGCAGTCATCTAGGTTTGACATCTCGACTCAATCAGAGGTTTTACCTTTGGGCGTAGCCACTATTTTGTGTGTCAAAACCCCCAAGCAGGGCAAGACAGGAAGCTGTAACTAACGGGGCTCCACTAGGACAGATGTATTCTACGTGATATCCAGCTGAAACGGTTTTTAGCATGCCCAAGAGCTCCCACCTGGCCAAGCTGGGTTCACTTGAGGTCAGCTAGGCCCTCTTTGAGTCAAGCGCCCTGCTTTTTTGCATCCCTGAAACGGGCAGACAGGAGGCCAACCACTTGACTCGTGGAAAGCATTTCTAGTACCTAGGCATCAGCATGAGTCCTCGAATGAATCGTCTTCCAGCAATGCTTTCTTCTTCAGCTGGTGTCTTCCCAGGTCCATGAACATTCTCAGTAGACAGTGGTGGAGGGTCTAGATTTCTTGTGTGCAGTAGCCAGCAATTAGTGAAATTCTGCCACACAGTCCTGACTATTTTATCATAGTCCCCCCCCCCACCTCCTTTTTCAGCACTTCCTCTTTGCCCTACTGTAAAATTGCCCAGGGGCCTCTGTTTCAATACGGCACTACCTCTCTGCCACTACACAGGCCTATGCTGAACTACCTAACCACTCCCCTATTCATGATCTCTCTTCCCACTTGAACACTTCAAAGTTGTTCTATCCCCCACTGGGACTGGAGCAAAACTGTCTAGGAGGGGTCCAGGATGAATACAAACCACCTTCTATGGCGTTTTCAATTGTGCTAAGACTGTCCTTTGTATTGGCGAGTAGATAGCTAATTTCTGCTAGGTGGTCGGCAGCAACACCATTCTGTTCCTCCTGTGCTCTGCGGCAGGCTATTGTCTTATGGGCCAGGGTTGCTAACACTCCTGGCCAAGGATGTGTATTCCAGCTCTGGAAATGTGATGAGTGGCAGAACTGGTTTGAAGCCAGTTCTGGCTCAGACAGTCCAAAGTACATTTTTGTAAAATTATTTTTCCAAACAAGTTATTAAAATCAAATTCCACTATCAAACTTCCAGCTGGAACAGCTATGCAAATACTTCCATGCCTCCATTTTGAATCCCACCACATGGTGATCCGAGCAGTTATATCTTGCCCCATTGATTACAGCAATTCCACCTGTCTTGAATTTCCTCTTCACATGCTACCATGCCTTCAGTAGATTCCGAAAGCAGCCACTTGCATTATTTCCAGTTTTCCTGACTGCTCATCTATCTCTGTAAATCTGAGCTTTCTTCATTGGTTACCAGATGATAAAAGGATTATCTTTAAATCTCTTTGTGTGGTATGCAAGGAGCTTCATTGCACCAGTCTTGTCCTATTTATTTGCAACACAAGTTGCAATCACAGAGTGTTTGTCATCATTGTGTCGTCTCTCCATCCCTCAAATAACCCACACTAAGGATTCTCTGTGCACTCAGGTAAATATTGGCATTATCTCCTAGCCCAGCTGAAGGCTCCTACCCATCTTTTGGCCTTCAAAAAAACACTTAAAGCCTAGCTTTTCTTTGCTTAAGCTGATTACTTTCCCCTTCTACATTTTAGGCTCTTTCGTGGTTTGCTATGACTCTTGTTTAGTGCTAGCCTACCTTTGCAGATAATTGCATGCTCTAAAAAACTCAAAATAAAAGTTTGAAAATGAAGTGGGAAATAACTTTGAATGCCTTTTCTAGTATTTCCCAGACAGATATGTACCATTAAATATTGTAATGTCCGCTAGGCCTGCCCCATGGAAAATGCAGCTGAAAGTACATTGTGAAATATATTTAGGCCTTCAGTCACTCTGAGAGCACACTTTTAAAATCTGTAGCGTGCCACTTTTTATGTATTAAGGTATTTAGTACCCTGCCTTGACTTACAGTGCAGAATTTAGAGGTGGATTATTAATGTATAAAGAAGGTTTTTCTACATGGTAAAGGCACTTTTACTTATGTGTTACTATGTGGCTCCTACATTTTGCTTTCCGGAAGCAAACTTTCAGTGGGGCCTTGTGCAGAAGGTATCTGGGCTTGTTGTCCAAATCACCTTACTATAGATAAGGGCCAAAAAGTCTCGCTATGCAAAGCATGGTAGACTATAGAAGCCTGGTTGATTTGAAGGTGCACTCATCCACTTACAGCTTGCTCTATATTTTGGAAGATTATAGGCTATGAGCAAACTACCACTAGGGAAGGTAGAAAAGTAGAAAAATGGTGGAAGGGATAAGCTGGAAGGAGCTTGTAGAAGGATCATCAATGAGCTTGAAAATGGAGGAGAAGCCTCGAATGGTAGTCTGGAGGGACAGCCTAGATGGAGATCATAAAATAATATCCTGAATAGAAAGTCAAGAGGCAGAGTGTAAAAAAAGAGGAAACTGGGTGAAAAAAAGAAAGGAGATGCTCTAAAAAGAGCCCGGAGAGAACAACAAGGGAAGCCATTGATAGATGGACTGGAGGGAAACTCTGCAAGAAGATCCTTCATAGAAAAACAGGTGTGGGGAGGAGTGAATATATATACAGACTGGAGGGCAAAACACGACAAATGTGTGTATGGAGTAGTAGGAGTGAGAGCCTGAATGTGCAACCAGAAAGTGGGGGAAATTGCTTTATACACTTTGTACTACAAGTTCCATAATGTAAAGAAAATTGCTGTACTAGATGAGCTACTCACATAGACATCGGAAACTTGAGACCTCTGTTTTGGAAACCAGAGTGTGAAAGACAAGTGAAAGGAGGGTGGGTTTGGATAAATATCTGTGATTAGCCTGGAAAGCGACAGGAGGCATAGACTGATGTAAGGAACTAGAAGAAGAGCTTTGAAGAAAAGCCTTGAAGGGCAGAGGATGGAGAAAGTTTGATAACCGATTGTACAGACACAATGTTTTTGCATGGTTGCTCTCTTTTTTTATCTGCTGCATTCCGCTGGTATTTTGACCATGCACATTGAGAATGGGACTGGGAACTCATTGCATGTGTTCCGCTTGTAGTGTCAAGAGATGAGGTGTAAGATTCATCATATGAGTGCTTATAATTGTATGCACATACTCTGTATTTAGTTTCTCACTTTCAGGGGTAAAACCTGCATATATTGTGTAATGTTGTAGCACAGAGTGTTGGGCATTTGCAGAGAGGCAATAGCAAAGAAATATGTAGGGAGTATGGTACATGCTGCAGTATAGATTCAAAGGGTCAATTATTATGAGGTTGGTTATACGAGGTGGTAGAGGAGACAAGATGTACAGTGCAGGCCTGTTTTTCTAAAGAGCTGGGATGATGCACCATCAAAGCAGTATGGATGATAGTGGCATTGTTGTACCATGGGAGAAAATAAATGTAAATGTCATTCCCTAGGGGCATCTCATTTTTTCCTTTACCAGTTGTGATATTTTGAAAAGCTTAGAACTGACTAATCACTTTCCAGAATTTTAGCCATAAGTGAGAAATGTGTAGTAGTAAACTAGGCAGTGGCTATGAAAGAGAGTAAAGACATTACCCAATTCCTCTGCTAGTTATTCTATCTGATGGTCTCTGTAGATTCAGAGGCCGGCTGCAACCTTCACATGCCATAAGACTGTTTACCTGGTGAGAATTTGTGTGTGGCCTGCCATCACCGGAGCCAGGATTTAAGTGTACTGTCAAAATATAACACACAGTTGGAATCTGAACCTGCTGGGAAGCCAGCCAGACCACAAACCCTTTGCAAAACACTGAAAGAGTAGAGTGACTGCTGGAGCTGTGAGAAAGGGCTACGTAGTTAATACTCACTAAACAGAGAAGCACTAACATCTAAAAAACATAGTTCATGAGAGTAATGCAAGGGAAAGTCTTAAATTTCTTAATACTGCCCTCACACACCTTGCAGTGTCATGCTTCATCATTGGGCCGCATCATACGTCCAGGCGCAGACCAACGCACTAAACGGAGCGCATTTATTTTTTTGTAAAAAATGATGAAGAGTGTGAAAAAAGGGTCAGAAAAGCCAAAAGATAGATTCAAGGAAAGTAAATTAGAGGACAGAATATTCCCCTCAAAAAGGGATCTAAAGTGCAGGAAAGATAAAGTTAAAACTACCTTAGAGAACACCACAATTTGTTTTAATTATTCCTGTGTTCCCTTGGTAGGATTAAAAATTAACATGGAGGGGAACTCCAGGGGAGGTAACGACCCCTATGCCCCTACTGCATAAACCAACATGTTTCTGCCACTATGATATGCCTCTATGGCATTCATCAGGGTAAAAGATCCCTAATATATCTGGTCCTCACCCACAATCGGGTGTGTTTTACCTCAATTTCCCAATGGATGTATACCACTAGGTGACTCTTCGCCAGTCGGAGAGAAGTCCTTTCTGTGAAATAAACCAACAAGAGAAGATATGTTTCTGATTTATACAAAACTATCTTCCATCTTCTTTTGCATATAGTCTTGCAATCAACCTCTCATTGTTTAAAACTATACAGTTTATACTTCTTGAATTACTCATCCTCTGTAACTCAAGAGTTTATTCTCTAGCACAGCATCTGCTCACCCGTCAACACTTTATTCCACTTTCAAGTGGGACACATCTCACTCGTTGTGGTCACTTTTCCAGGACCAAATCACAAACCACAGACCATCGACTAGATCACAAAACGGGTCTCTCAATTACCCCACCATATATCTTTCACCAGAAGCCCAAATGGCTACTAAACAAAGACAATTCCGAAAACAAAAGTGATATCATAGGGTTACTCACACGAGTTATTAGAGTATTTCTCCAAACCCGGAACTGGTAATGGGAACGGGGTCTTTAAGTTACACCCTGTGCAACCTATAAACAAATAACATAAAACAATAAAGCAATATGCGATCTTATTCTTAAGATCCCTGCTGTAGCATCCCAATCCAGTATATTTTACACCCCATGTAACTACACCATGAGTCTAACATACACCCGTGTTTGTATATCAAACTGTGTTGACAATGATCAGCAATATATGTCCGATCTCACTGGTTCGATCACACCACGGACCACTCTAATTGTCCGTTCTCACGCATTACCCCGTCACCTCCAAAGCCAAACTTACTACATCTAAGAGCCTCCGTTGTCCAATCTGCCTATCACCGTTCTCCGACGATAGCAGTAGACTGTTACCGTTTACCTTAAATATTCAGTAACAGCGGAGCCGCGTTAGTCACGTCAGTTCCGTGCCGTTGAACACGCCCCTACGTTATAGAATGGGTCCAATCAACGACTGCAGAGCTAACCTTACTCTAAAATCTAAATCCGTATTTGTAAAGCGCGAACTACTCACCCTTACGGGTCTCAAGGCGCTGGGGGCCGTCGTGGAAATTAAGTGAGCTATTGCCCAGAGTCACATGGTGCTGAGCTGAGCTGCCGCCGGAGCCAGGGATCGAACCGTGAACCCTGTGCTCCGAAGTCAGCTGCCCTGGCCGCTGCACCACACCTCTCCACTCTACCATCTCTATTCGGCGCATAAGCATGGCCATATTGGAAATTCAAAGTAATCCCGTGCCGTTGACATCGCCCCTACATTGTAAAACGGGCCATATTTCAAATCAACGACTACAGGGATGACTTAACTCTGCCATCTCTATTCTGCGCATTTACGTGGCCATTTTAGAAATTCAAAGTTCTTCAACAGTCAGACTCGCGTACATGACTCCAGTCTGTTAATTGTTATACGTGTCAGATGTACAAACACTTTTTCCATGTCAGACCATTCAGTAACAGCGGAGCCGCGTTAGTCACGTCAGTTCCCTGCCGTTATACACGCCCCTACGTTATAGAATGGGTCGTTGTTACTCAAATCAACCACTGCGGAGCTAACCTTACTCTACCCTCTCTGTACGGCACATTTGTATGGCCATATTGGAAATTCAAAGTTGTGCTGTTGACATCGCCCCTACATTGTAAAACGGGCCGTTTTTTCAAATCAACGACTCCAGGGATAACTTAACTCTGCCATCTCTATTCCACGTATTTACGTGGCCATTTTTAAAAAAATTTAAAGTTCTTCCACAATCAGACTCATATGCATGACTCCAGTCTGTTAATTGTTTTACGTGTTAGAATGTACAAACACTTTTTCCCATGTCAAACCATGGAATATATTAGTCCTTCCTGATAGTAGAGTCTGGACCAAGGTTTTCATTGATTGATACATCAATCCAAACAAGACAAGAAGCGAAAACAATTACTGAATTTTCTCAAGAGTCAGTCCCACTACCACACAACTGCACACTCACTCTCTTCATTTATTGGTTATTCCATACAGATGAAACCACGGAATCCCATCATTCAAGCCCCTCAGATTACTTTTGAGTCTATCCACCCATCGTTGTTCTCTGATGAACAGATAGTTGGAAATGTCCATCGTATTCGGGGGAATGAAAGGTCTATCAATGACTGTCCACCTTAAGTCATTCTCCGAGTGTCCAAGTTCTTTAAAGTGTGCTGTTAGTTTTGTGTTAGTTTTGCCACAACGTATCGTGCTCATATGCTCAAGTATTCGTGTTTTGACCTTTCGTGTCGTCATTCCCACATACTGTTTGTTACACGGACACTTCAATAAATAGATAACATTGTCTGTGTTACACGTCGTATGTTTTCTTAATTCCCATGGACTCACTAGTCCTATATCTATGCTCTTTCCATTCAAGGACAGTGGGCAAGCTTTACAATAACCACACGAAAAATGACCAACAATGGGGGGCATTGTTCTGTTGTTATCCCAGATGATACTGGGGTGAGTATCAGATCTAGGGCGAGTGTTCACAATAGTGTCTTTTATGCTAGCACTTTTTTTTTAAAGAAAACAGAGGAATAGGTTGGCCCAGACCATTCGAGTTGAGGATGCGCCAGTTTTTCATTATTATTTTCTTGATACAATCCGACGCTGTATTATAGGTTGTCACACAGACACTCCTCTCAACTCTTTCTCTCTCGGTAGTTTCTAACAGAGCCTCTCTATTGCAATTCCTTGCCCTTTTCTGAGCTCTCTGTATTACATACCGTGGATAATTCCTATTTTCCAGTTTCTGACTCAGAGCTGAAGCTTCACTTTTGAAATCATTAGTAGTTGAACAGTTCCTGCGCAAGCGCAGGAACTGTCCATAGGGAAGATTCTCCCTTAAGGAGCGAGGATGGAAACTCTCGAATGACAGCAAGTTGTTCCTATCAGTAGGTTTATGGTAAACACTACTGGTCAAGCCATGATTCTCAGCCCTAATATTCAAGTCCAAAAAAAGGAGATAAAAATTATCCTCAAATTTAAAGTAGTTCACTAACAAAGAACTACTTTAAATTTGAGGATAATTTTATCTCCAAATACATGGCACCTCCATGGGGAGTTCTTGTGCCCCAAGTGTGGCGTGTTTGTACGTGTCCTACTTTGAATCAGAAACGGTTTATGCGCCAGGAAACCCATATTATGACAAAATAAGGGTATGGCGCAGGTTCATTGATGATGTGCTGATTGTTTGGAGAGGTGACAGAATGTCGGCTGAATCCTTTCTCGACTGGCTTAATCAGAGGAATCCTTTCCTGTTTTTTACAGGAACCATTACAAATGACTCACTCCCTTTTTTGGACTTGAATATTAGGGCTGAGAATCATGGCTTGACCAGTAGTGTTTACCATAAACCTACTGATAGGAACAACTTGCTGTCATTCGAGAGTTTCCATCCTCGCTCCTTAAGGGAGAATCTTCCCTATGGACAGTTCCTGCGCTTGCGCAGGAACTGTTCAACTACTAATGATTTCAAAAGTGAAGCTTCAGCTCTGAGTCAGAAACTGGAAAATAGGAATTATCCACGGTATGTAATACAGAGAGCTCAGAAAAGGGCAAGGAATTGCAATAGAGAGGCTCTGTTAGAAACTACCGAGAGAGAAAGAGTTGAGAGGAGTGTCTGTGTGACAACCTATAATACAGCGTCGGATTGTATCAAGAAAATAATAATGAAAAACTGGCGCATCCTCAACTCGAATGGTCTGGGCCAACCTATTCCTCTGTTTTCTTTCAAAAAAAGTGCTAGCATAAAAGACACTATTGTGAACACTCGCCCTAGATCTGATACTCACCCCAGTATCATCTGGGATAACAACAGAACAATGCCCCCATTGTTGGTCATTTTTCGTGTGGTTATTGTAAAGCTTGCCCACTGTCCTTGAATGGAAAGAGCATAGATATAGGACTAGTGAGTCCATGGGAATTAAGAAAACATACGACGTGTAACACAGACAATGTTATCTATTTATTGAAGTGTCCGTGTAACAAACAGTATGTGGGAATGACGACACGAAAGGTCAAAACACGAATACTTGAGCATATGAGCACGATGCGTTGTGGCAAAACTAACACAAAACTAACAGCACACTTTAAAGAACTTTGACACTCGGAGAATGACTTAAGGTGGACAGTCATTGATAGACCTTTCATTCCCCGAATACGATGGACATTTCCAACTATCTGTTCATCAGAGAACAACGATGGGTGGATAGACTCAAAAGTAATCTGAGGGGCTTGAATGATGGGATTCCGTGGTTTCATCTGTATGGAATAACCAATAAATGAAGAGTGTGAGTGTGCAGTTGTGTGTTAGTGGGACTGACTCTTGAGAAAATTCAGTAATTGTTTTAACTTCTTGTCTTGTTTGGATTGATGTATCAATCAATGAAAACCTTGGTCCAGACTCTACTATCAGGAAGGACTAATATATTCCATGGTTTGACATGGGAAAAAGTGTTTGTACATTCTAACACGTAAAACAATTAACAGACTGGAGTCATGCATATGAGTCTGATTGTGGAAGAACTTTAAATTTTTTTTAAAATGGCCACGTAAATACGTGGAATAGAGATGGCAGAGTTAAGTTATCCCTGGAGTCGTTGATTTGAAAAAACGGCCCGTTTTACAATGTAGGGGCGATGTCAACGGCACGGGATAACTTTGAATTTCCAATATGGCCATACAAATGTGCCGTACAGAGAGGGTAGAGTAAGGTTAGCTCCGCAGTGGTTGATTTGAGTAACAACGACCCATTCTATAACGTAGGGGCGTGTATAACGGCAGGGAACTGACGTGACTAACGCGGCTCCGCTGTTACTGAATGGTCTGACATGGAAAAAGTGTTTGTACATCTGACACGTATAACAATTAACAGACTGGAGTCATGTACGCGAGTCTGACTGTTGAAGAACTTTGAATTTCTAAAATGGCCACGTAAATGCGCAGAATAGAGATGGCAGAGTTAAGTCATCCCTGTAGTCGTTGATTTGAAATATGGCCCGTTTTACAATGTAGGGGCGATGTCAACGGCACGGGATTACTTTGAATTTCCAATATGGCCATGCTAATGCCCCGAATAGAGATGGTAGAGTAAGGTTAGCTCTGCAGTCGTTGATTGGAGTAACAACGGCCCGTTCTACAACGTAGGGGCGTGTTCAACGGCACGGAACTGACGTGACTAACGCGGCTCCGCTGTTACTGAATATTTAAGGTAAACGGTAACAGTCTACTGCTATCGTCGGAGAACGGTGATAGGCAGATTGGACAACGGAGGCTCTTAGATGTAGTAAGTTTGGCTTTGGAGGTGACGGGGTAATGCGTGAGAACGGACAATTAGAGTGGTCCGTGGTGTGATATAACCAGTGAGATCGGACATATATTGCTGATCATTGTCAACACAGTTTGATATACAAACACGGGTGTATGTTAGACTCATGGTGTAGTTACATGGGGTGTAAAATATACTGGATTGGGATGCTACAGCAGGGATCTTAAGAATAAGATAGCATATTGCTTTATTGTTTTATGTTATTTGTTTATAGGTTGCACAGGGTGTAACTTAAAGACCCCGTTCCTATTACCAGTTCCGGGTTTGGAGAAATACTCTAATAACTCGTGTGAGTAACCCTATGATATCACTTTTGTTTTCGGAATTGTCTTTGTTTAGTAGCCATTTGGGCTTCTGGTGAAAGATATATGGTGGGGTAATTGAGAGACCCGTTTTGTGATCTAGTCGATGGTCTGTGGTTTGTGATTTGGTCCTGGAAAAGTGACCACAACGAGTGAGATGTGTCCCACTTGAAAGTGGAATAAAGTGTTGACGGGTGAGCAGATGCTGTGCTAGAGAATAAACTCTTGAGTTACAGAGGATGAGTAATTCAAGAAGTATAAACTGTCTAGTTTTAAACAATGAGAGGTTGATTGCAAGAGGATATGCAAAAGAAGATGGAAGATAGTTTTGTATAAATCAGAAACATATCTTCTCTTGTTGGTTTATTTCACAGAAAGGACTTCTCTCCGACTGGCGAAGAGTCACCTAGTGGTATACATCCATTGGGAAATTGAGGTAAAACACACCCGATTGTGGGTGAGGACCAGATATATTAGGGATCTTTTACCCTGATGAATGCCAAAGTGACCCATAGAGGCATATCATAGTGGCAGAAACATGTTGGTTTATGCAGTAGGGGCATAGGGGTCGTTACCTCCCCTGGAGTTCCCCTCCATGTTAATTTTTAATCCTACCAAGGGAACACAGGAATAATTAAAACAAATTGTGGTGTTCTCTAAGGTAGTTTTAACTTTATCTTTCCTGCACTTTAGATCCCTTTTTGAGGGGAATATTCTGTCCTCTAATTTACTTTCCTTGAATCTATCTTTTGGCTTTTCTGACCCTTTTTTCACACTCTTCATCATTTTTTACAAAAAAATAAATGCGCTCCGTTTAGTGCGTTGGTCTGCGCCTGGACGTATGATGCGGCCCAATGATGAAGCATGACACTGCAAGGTCTGTGAGGGCAGTATTAAGAAATTTAAGACTTTCCCTTGCATTACTCTCATGAACTATGTTTTTTAGATGTTAGTGCTTCTCTGTTTAGTGAGTATTAACTTGTAGAAGGGGAGTCAGAGAAGGCTGTTTCCCTATTTCTCCTTGATTGTGACTTTAAAGGGCTACGTAGGCCAGAAACTTGTGTGTATTTCTAAAAAAGTATTAGAATGACCAGTCATAAATGGTTTAGCATTGGTATTGTAAAATATTCTTTGTTGAAACATGGTAGTTGGTCCAAGAAAACGAACTCTCCAGTGGAAAGTGATGAAGCAGGGTTTTCTGTACCTTAATCTTCAGGTGTAATCATTAAGCAATTCTCGCCATTGGTCATATGGACCTTTGTTCTTCAACAAGGAGAAGTGTAAAGGAGCAATCATCTCCATTAATCCAACAATGCATTCAATTTTTGATGACTTTTAGAACAGTCAATAAAGAAGGTTCTGTATGAGGTAAAGAGTTTTAATTTTCAATGTCTTAAGTTTTGATCATTTTTATTCAATAAGAATAATTCTTTTACACATCAGTATTAGAAATGAAAATAATTCAATAATTGATATTTCAATATAAGATAACATAGAATAATAGTCAAGATAACGTAAATATTGTAATAATGCAGCAAACGTGTTCCATACAGGAAATCCCATTATATATATATATATATATATATATATATATATATTCACCGAAAAAACCATAGGTTTCAGACACGTTATAGTTAGAAATTAGCATTTCAAAAACCTTTGAAATTCACTGAAAAAACCATAGGTTTTAGGGACAGTTATAGTTAGTTGGACATTTCACTCGTACAAAACCCGTGAAATTCCCCCGTTATAGTTAGTTCAGCTAACTATAACTCACTCCCCCGCAATGCACTGCTGATGACGTCACATATTACATCACTCATGGCATGGTCAGTGACATCACTGATGACATCACTGATGACATCTCAAATGACATCACTGATGACATCATTCAGTGACTGTGTGTTTCTGTAAAGTTTAAATATGTTTAATATATATGCCAAGGTGTATTGAAGAATGAGTGGGTGTATAAGTGTCTGGATGGATGATTTAGTAGGTGCGTGACTGAGTCTATAAGTGAGTGATTAAACGTATCTTACTAAATGCATGGGTTAGTGACTAAACTGTGTGAATGTCTTTATCCGTCTGTCTGTTGCTGTGTAAGTGGCTGCATGGGTTTGTAAATAGCTACATGAGTGTCTATATGAGTTATTGATTGGTTGTCTGAGTATCTGTATGGGTGCCTGAGTGTTTGTGTGGGTGGGGTGTGTGTGACTGCGCATAGATGTATCAGTGGGTGATTCACTGGGTGCATGGTTTCAAGAGTGCATCTGTGATGGACTGGATGGGTGGGTGAGTGTGTGTATGGGTGTGTTAGTGAGTGAATGTATATCTCAGTGGTACATGTGTGAGTAACTACATATGTGAGTAACTACATATGTGAAAGGCAGTATATATGTGTGTTGGAGTATATAAATGGGTATAAGTGAGAGTGTGTGATTGTGGCTGTATGGATGAGTGTGTACTTGTATCAGTGATTGTATAAGAGCGTAAGAATGTGCTAGTATTTGTATGAGTAAGTGAGCTGGTGTGTGTATAACTGTATAGATGAGTAAATGGCAGTGTGATTAATTATTTGCATGACTGAGTAGGTGTGTGAGTACCTTTATGGATGAGTGGTGGTGTGTGAGTGTCTATGTAGGTGTATGAGTGCATATGATAGTCCTGTACTGAGTGACCGTAAGTATGAGTGACTGTACAGGTGAGTGAGTGGATGTGTGTGTAGACCTAAGAATCAATGAGTGTGTATGTAGTTATTGGTGTTGGAGTGTCTATGGTTTTGAGAATGGCAGTCTGTAATTTACAGGGGGTGTATCAAAAGTTATATTAGGATGTGAGAAGATGCATCAAATTATCACATGGATGATGTCATCAGTGATGTCATCAGTGATGTCATTTGAGATGTCATCAGTGATGTCACTGACCATGTCATGAGTGATGTAATATGTGACGTCATCAGCAGTGCATTGCTGGGGGGCGAGTTATAGTTAGCTGAACTAACTATAACGGGGGAATTTCACGGGTTTTGTACGAGTGAAATGTCCAACTAACTATGACTGTCCCTAAAACCTATGGTTTTTTTCAGTGAATTTCAAAGGTTTTTTAAATGCTAATTTCTAACTATAACGTGCCTGAAACCTATGGTTTTTTAAGTGAATTTCAAAGGTTTTTAAATGCTAGTTTCTAACTATGCCTACAGAGGTAGGACATGTGAAGAAAGAAGAAAAAACGCACAGAAAGAAGCAAAAGAAATACAGAAAGAAGCAACAGAAGTCCACAAAGACGAAGAAAAGTGCAGGAAGAAGCAAAAGATGTGCAGAAAGAACCAACAGAGGAGCAGAAAGAGGCCTTGTTCCAAAATCATCCTGTGCCCACAACTTTTCCGACGTGTACTGGTGGTAACTGACTCTGACTAACCAGAGCCAGTGCTATGCTAAAACACACTTAGAATACAGTGAAAACACCTACATACACTAGGGAACACTATGCGTTGGGGTACCCCTGTGATTAGCATGACCTCCTCTGTAAGTCCCTAGTACATAATAAGGCAGGGGGATTAAAACTACCTCTTACAATGCGCTACAGGGCGCGTTTACACAGTGGTGAAGGGAGGGGGGGCCTGAGGTGACGTGTGCAAACGCGCCCTGTGGCACGTTTTAAGTTGCAGGATTAAGTCCGCTTGAATCCTGAGTGTCCCTGGGGCCCAACTAGCCCCCCAGGTACCTACAGTTAGGACCACAGAGCTGAGTTGCAGAGAGGCGTTCCGAGGCCGCGCACCTTTTTTCACCTCTATGCAACGCAACTCTGTTGTGCTTACTGAAGGTACCTGGTGGGCTAGTTGGACTCCAGGGACCCTCAGGATTGAAGGGGACATAATCCCCCAACTTAAAACACGCCATGGGGCCTGTTTGCACACATGTCACCTCAAGCCCCGCCCCCTCCCTTCACCACGGTGTAAACGCGCCCCGTGGCGCGTTTTAAGTTGAGGGATTAAGTCCCCTTGAATCATGAGGGTCCCTGGGGTCCAACTAGCCCACCCTGTACCTCCAGTATGCACCAGGGAGCTGCGTTGCAGAGAGCTGTTCAGAGGCCACGACCCTTTTTACACCTCTCTGCAACGCAGCTCTGTGGCGCTTTCTGGACGTACCTGGTGGGCTAGTTGGCCGCCAGGGACCCTCAGATTTGAAGGGGATTTAATTCCCCATCTTAAAACGTGCCACAGGGCCTGTTTGCACACATGTCACCTGAAGCCCCGCCCCCTCCCTTCACCACTGTGCAAACGCGCCCCGTGGCGCGTTTTAAGTTGGGGGATTAAGTCCCCTTGAATCCTGAGGGTCCCTGGGGGCCAACTAGCCCACCAGCTACCTCCATTAAGCGCCACAGAGCTGCGTTGCAGGGAGCTCTAAAAAGGGGCGTGGCCTCTGTACACCTCTCAGCAACGCAGCTCCCTGGCGCATACTGGAGGTTCCTGGTGGGCTAGTTGGCCCCCAGGGACCCCCAGTATTCAAGGGGAATTACTTCCCCTTCTTACAACGCGCCAGGGGGCGCGTTTGCAGACTGCTGCAGGGAGGGGGCGGGGCCTCTGGCACGATGCCGGTCTTTTTTTTCTTTTTTTTTTGTATGGAAGGGGGGCTGCGTGGCCCCCCTCCCTCGGCCACTTTTGGCCCCGGGGACCCCATCCCCCGGGGCCTGAGGATTAAAAATTTTTTTTTGTAAAAAACAGGAAGGGGGCCGCGTGGCCCCCCTTCCCTGGGCCTCTATTGGCCCCGGGGACCCCATCCCCCGGGGCATGCCCTCTTTTTTTTAATTTTAAAAATATTTAGAGGGGTGCTGCGTGGCCCCCCTCCTCAGGCCATTTAAGGCCCCGGGGACCCCATCCCTCGGGGCCGGCCTTACCCTTTTTTTATTTTTTATTTTTTTTGGGGAGGAGGGCTGCGTGGCCCCCCTCCCGGGCCACTAATGGCCCCGGGGACCCCATCCCCCGGGGCCTGGCCACTCGTTTGGGACCGTGGGGGGCTCCCCAATCCCCGCACGGTCCCGCCGGCTCCCCGCATCCTGCGGGAGCCGGCATTGCTTTTCCATAAGGGGAGCTGCTGACATGCAGCTCCCCTTATGGAAAACTGCTTCGCTTCAATGAAGCAAAGCAAGTTTGCAATGACAGGGCGGGAGCCGCGAGGCTCCCGCCCTGCCATTGCAAACAGCACCCTGGGACACTGCAAGAGCCGACCCTGGGGGGTGGCGGTCCCCAGGGCCATCAGGGGCTCCAGGAGGGGGGCCGCGTGGCCCCCCTCCCATCCTGTGCACAGCCCCGGGGAGGTGGCGGTCCCCGGGGCGTGTGGGGGGGCTCGAGCCCCCCCACACAGGTAATTTAAAAATAAAAAAAAGAAGCCCCGGGGGGTGGCGGTCCCCGGGGCTGCGTGGGGGCCATGTGCCCCCCACCACCATTATTTTTATAAAGCCCTGGGGGGTAGCGGTCCCCGAGGCTTGGGGGGCCTTAGAGGGCCCCCCATGTTATTATTTAATAAACCCCCGCATGCCCCTGGGACTTGGCGCACCCGGGGGCCAATTAACCACAGGATCCGTGCACCCAGCGCATTTTTTGCCGATTTAAAACCCCTGAGCAGGCCTAGGGGGTCAGGGTGTTTCTACCCTGCCCCCTTTTTTGCGTTTTTTGCGTCTGTTTTCGTCTTTTCTTGTGCCTCGGTTCTACCGAGGAACAAGATGGCTGCCAACACTTCCTGGTTTGGAGTGTTGACAGCCAATTAGCATACAGCTCGTGATCGGGAGGGTACGCGGACCCTACGCGGCCATAGATATATATGTGATTTGATTTTTGATTTTCTCAGGAACTACTGAACGGATTTACACCATTTAAGCAAAAGGCACGACTCTGAACCAAGGGCTACCTTTTTGGCAAATTTGGTGTAATTCCGTTCAGCAGTTCGGGCTGTAGCTGCGATGAAAGGTTCCTATGGAAAATTGCATGGGGAAAACACGTTTTGGGACCCCCCCTTTTTTCTCTGCCCCTGCTTGCGAATCACCCCGAAACTTTCAGGATAGGAGCGGACCGGAGCGGGCCACAAAGTTTGAAAATTTCGCGAAGATTCGTCAACCGCCGCCAAAGTTATTTCAAATAGAATGTTGCGGATTTCCTATGGAAAATAGGTCCTAACTATAACTATCTACTGGCGGCCGCCAGTAGATTATATATATATATATATATATATATATATATATATATATATATATATATATATATATATATATATATATATATGTATATATATATGTATATATATATGTATATATATATGTGTATATATATATGTGTATATATATATGTGTATATATATATGTGTATATATATATGTGTATATATATATGTGTATATATATATGTGTATATATATATGTGTGTATATATATGTGTGTATATATATGTGTGTATATATATATGTGTGTATATATATATGTGTGTATATATATATGTGTGTATATATATATGTGTGTATATATATATGTGTGTATATATATATATGTGTATATATACACTAACACCCCACTTCAACAGGAACTCCCATGAAGAAGGCACGGACTTCAGGTTCTCGGTATTCAACTTATTTTATTTTATCGGGTCACCCATGACCCCGAGCCACTAGAGACGCGTTTCGGCTTCAAGGAAGCCTTTCTCAATATATATATATTTAGAAATGGGATTTCTGGTTGGCTAGGGCTTGCGCCTAAGCCAGGCAGAAACCACCACTCTAGTCAGGGCAAGGGAGTTACACGCAGTCAGGTTTATCCCAGAGGCAATGTGTAAAGCGTTTGCGCAACACACACACAGCAGCAGCACACTAGGCACACAACAAAAGAAACTCCACACAAGGTTATATCAAAAATAGCCTTTGTATTATCATAAACACATTAGAATAGTAATCACACCATATACACTGTGCCAACTGGCACTAGGCAATATTTACAGGGGATTATATACAAATGACAGGGCCAATTGGGCCACTGTCAGAACCATCACAAGCACAAATAATAAATGTAGAACACAACCAGTACTGACTGGCGAAATACTGTACTCAGCATTATATCCTGCAACATAAATCATATTATGCACTCAGCATCACATTAGGCGTAAAACACTTTATGCACCAACCTCATAAGCATAAACACATTATGCAATAAACCTCATAAGCATAAACACATTATGCAATAAACCTCATAAGCATAAACACATTACGCACTAGGCCTCACCAGCATAAACACATTATGCAATAACCTCATAACCATAAACATCACTAGAGGCATAGATCAGAGTGCATAAATCACGTCACATAAATCACATTATGCAATCACAATCACAGGAGGCATAAAACACATAGTGTAGCTTTGTAGAGCCTGGGGCTCTACCAATCTCTCCTACAATGACCCCAGGCCATCTGGCCTTTCACCTAGGCCCTAAACGCCCTTTGTCCAGAATGTCAGGGCTTACTCCAGGCCTGTCCAATTAGCCCTCTGGCTGCCAATGCAGCAAGCAAAGTGCGCAATCGCGCTGGGGCGTGGGGTGCAACTCACCCCTGTCTCCAAAATGCCCCCAAAGAAATAATGGCACTGGCACTCCTGTGCCCCCCACTGGGACTCCAACAAAATGTGGCCAAATGTTGCAGCTGCCCGCGCTGGTGCGGTGCAGCTGTGGAACAGGCCGGGCACCACTGTGCCGCCTGAGCCCCACTCCGGGACTCTTAAGAACAAAAGGGCCCCCTTGGTGCAGCTGCCCGCTACGGCGGTGCAGCTGTGCAGGAAATAAATGCGGGCACTGGCCACAACGGCCTCTCAGTCCCACTCCAGGACTTTCACAACAATGCCCCCCAAAAGAAATCAGCACGGCACCTCAGGGCCCCAGGGAGCATCTACGTGGCTCCAGACACCGACAATGTGCCTCGGGGAGCCCAACACAGCTCTTCTGGTGCCCCCTTTGGCAGGGGGGAGGCACCCACAGTAGGCAACGTAAAGCCCCACTCACCGGGGCGGCTCGGGGACTCCTCTCCTCTGCTCCAGGCCCCGGGGGAGGCTCCTTCTCCTTCCTTGTAGATACCGGGGAGACGGCTGCACAGGACTCCGGCCTGGAGCCCGCGAGGCTCCGGTCCCTCTCGGCGGCCTTCTTCCGTTGTTGGGCAGCCTGCGGGGCTCTCTCCGATAATGGGAGTAGAGCTCTGCCCATGATCAGGCTTCACTTGCCTGACTTCTCACACAGCCGCGCTCTCATTGGCGGCCTTGGCAACTTCCTCTTCCCGGCCCGCTTCTACTGGTGGGCCGGGAGTTAGCCCCGCCCACAACCAGGCACAGGCCTGACTTCCGGGCCGCGGCGGTGCTTCTTTTCTTCCTGGTGAAGTGCGGGGTGGGCTCCCGCCGTACAGCACACCACAACGCTGGGTGGGCACCCGCTAAACAGCATAAATGCGGGGTGGGCACCCGCCGAACTTCCTGGCAAAATGCGGGGTAGGCACCCGCTAAACGAGGCAAAAATGCGGCATAAATGCGGGGTGGGCTCCCGCTCTGTCCCCAGGCACGGGGGAACCCCTCACGCCGGGGTTCCCTCCAGGAAACTTCCCGCAGCACAGCGCTGCAGCTGCAGGAAGACAGGCTCCTCTCTCCTGGGAGCAAAAAAAAAGCGCTCACGAGGCGCTAGGAGCCACAGCTCCAGCAGGAAAAGTCCTTAGGGATCAAAGGGCATAGCGGGGCCCAGGAAGGCCACCCCACAGGGCCCTCCAGCAGGGAGGCAATCCCTCGTGGCGGTTCCTCCTGGGCCCCCAGCAGCAGCAAGCCCCCAACAAGTTCAGGAACAGCACAAATTCATGGGGTCACAGCCCCTATACTTATACCCAGATTCTCTTTGTCTGCAGCACAGGGCTTGGGGGAACCAGATGCAACTGGTTCAGGGGGGAATTGGAGCACTTTGTTTACCAAGCTCCTCTTCCCCTTTGTCAGGTGGGGGTTCAGTGATCAAACACACCACAGGGGGCGGAGCCAGCATTGTCCAGGCTAGGCACAGATCTATTCAGGGTCAGGGGATTACTCCTCTCACTACTCCCAATGCAGATGTCCCATTCAGCCTAGTGCTGACTCACCTTGCCCCTCCTGGAGCCACACACACCTACCCGCCCCTGTCACTCAAAAGCCAGACATGCAATTCACATCAGGCAGACAGACACATAGCACACAGAAATGCCAACTTCTAAAAGTGGCATTT
Source organism: Calotriton arnoldi (assembly GCA_963921515.1). NCBI lineage: Eukaryota > Metazoa > Chordata > Amphibia > Caudata > Salamandridae > Calotriton > Calotriton arnoldi. The sequence goes on along the minus strand of CAWUFW010000403.1, from coordinate 3,079,273 downwards.
CTAAAATAGTCATAATAAATCTGCACACACCATTGCGCAGCATTTATTATTACAATTCCAGCTATACCAAACTCGACCACGCTGCTCCTCTCATATCGGGGATTACCACTGAAACACTTATCAGGGAATCCCCAATGCATTCCTATGGGAGGGCAGGCCAATCTCACCATACATAACAGAGAGCGCACGCACTTTACACTGGACAGCAGTGCTAAAGTGCCCAGAGGCCTAAAACCACCAACACCATGTCAGAGAAAAGGCCAAAAGTTTAGGGATGACCCTGAAAAAAGGGCCAATATATATATATATATATATATATATATATATATATATATATATATATATATATATATATATATATATATATATAATAAGTTAAAAAGAGGGTGTCCATTCAGATACTCATTAAAGAGTGCTGATGAGAGAATCAATGCATAAGCATAAAGCTTAAAATAATTATTCTCAGCTATAAGCAGCAGACATCAAAGAAATAGGCTAAGCAACCTCCCATGAAGAGGGGCAAGAGGAAAACTCAACCATGAGTCTCCAGCCAGTGCAAGTGAGAGAAGTTCAATGGGAACAAATCTCAAGGAAAAGCACTCGGAGGAAATGTCCTCATCAGTGAAAAGCTCAGAGGTAAATCTTGCTCTGCTCTAAAAACACACACTAATATAAACACACAGTATTCTAAATGATAAGTGTCTTTTCATCTCTTGTGTTATCCAAAAGGATTGTAGTAAACTCCTGGGAATGAGTTAACTTCCTATCTTCTCACACTCATACAATTGTCATTAGATGCTAGTCCATGAAAAGTTACATCATTCACATTCTGCGGTCTAGACTGTTCTCATGAATCATCCTTCCTGTTTTCTCCTCTCATCCTGGTGAGAACCTCATTAGCACTTATTTACTTCTCTTGTAGGCCTATAACAATTAAGTATGATTACCTACCACAAAATGTTCGCGTTTAATATATGTGCTATTTAAACGTAGGCTTTTTCACAGTCTTAATAAAAGCGTTTTTCTTTGCAAATAAGATTCACTCTTACAAAGGATATACATCTAATTTCACCACCAAAAAATGAGCTTACAGCTTGGAAGGTGGGGCACCATCTACAGACTTAAGCAGATCTGGAAGGACCGGAAGAGACGCTGCCTGCAGTGGACAAAAACGCCACAGACATCCCCAAAGGAACCCTGTGAAGTATGAAAGAATTTTAAGTGTTTTTGTCACAGTTCTATGCTACTAAGGGTTAGCTAAGGCTATCTTAGAGAAACAGGAACAAGTTTTGCATGGTGGTTAGGAGTATTTGCCTCACCGAGTAAAGCAGCTTCATATAAACTGCATACCACAAAACGTACAAACCTGAGAAATAACCAAGTGCACCATGAAATGTTCAATACAAATCGTATTTGACGTTATTTAACATGATATCGGCAACATGATCTTATCCTTTAATAGTTCACAAATGCACCCAATTTTCTTTACTTCCTCCCCATTTATTTTTAATTTGTTGAGGGCTGTGCACCCTTTCTTCTGTTTTCCCCAGTTCTTGGAGTGAGCATATTTCATTTTTTGGCTGTGTGAATAGCTGTATTTGAAAGTATGCACTACAGTAGCACAGCTACAGAAGCAGATGTTTAGTCAGAGCCAGTATCAGATGACCTAAGGTAAATGGAGCACATAGACTGCAAAGCAACTGAGCTCTGTCTCATGCAACTTGCAATGACTTCAGGTCACTGGCCATACCCCTTTCCAAGGTGGTATGGAGCCCTAAAATGGGATAGCTGCTTGATGCTTGGACTCCTTTAATGATCTACCTTGTTCAGAAGAGGCCACCACTGACAGAAGGTAAACCCAGCTCGGTCTATCATATTCTTGTGAAACTCACTATGAAATCTGAGGCCAGGGCTTGCAAGTAGAGCGCCCATGGTAGCACAAGTTAAGCTAGGGGTATCTACAGAACACTCATATTAAAAGACATTGAAACAGTGAAGCATTGGGAACACATGCTAAAATGGGCAAACTGTTGAGAAATGAACATGGTCATAATGCTACCAGTCTATATATTACTTACAAAATGAGGAGTCACCGGCACTGATGAAACCACTTTGCAGGAGGAAACACCTGCTAAGACATTGAAACTGGATTCCATCTGCACTGAACTCAGCTGAGACAAAGCTTGGCGCTTGTCTGACTAATAATGCAATAGCAATGACCTCCGCCTACGTAACACCCTTCTCTAATTTTTTTTTTAATTTACCACACTCTGAAAGTGCTTGCAGGCCTAAGAAAACGTTGTTGGCCTTTACTCTCAGCCTGTCACCATCACTCACTGAAAACATCCAACCTCAGTAACCCTTACAACAAACATTCTCCTTCTCTGGAGTAATGTCATGTTGGCACTGCTTCATCTCGCTGTTTCTGATGTCCACGCAGAATGTGTGATCATGAAACTGATGTTCAGGTATGCCATATGCCTTGAACCTTCTCCCCCACAGATAAATACAACAGAGAAGAGGAAATTCAGTCAGGAAATGGTGAATTTCTCAGATGTGTGCTTCTGTTCTGAGGGGCCTTCAGGGCAGTGAGGACACAGCATTTGGTTATCGTGAGCACATTCTACAAAATCTGAAGAAGCCGGTGATTACTTGAAAGCCATTGACATTAAATTCTTCACGTTGTGAGAAAATGATAACATATGATTTGGATTGAGAGCCTCTATTCAGGATTGGTACTGTTGTGAAGAAATAATAAGCAGCTGCCAGACTGACCCCAAATGTCAGGATATTTAAACTTCAATAGATAGCAAAATGCCTAAAGCGAAACCATCTTTTCAACAGACCTACATCTAATGACATCATAACAAACTCTTGAGGGAAGCCTGCAGATTTAAAGACTGACACCACAGTCCTATTTCTGCAGTTGATAAAAGGTGGAGAAATATTCTTCCACAGCTTGTATTTTTTGCCAGTATCACTAGTAAAAATCCATGCCCAATCTAATTCTCTGGAATACCTTGCTGAATATTTACTTCAGTTAATGCTCTCACTATGGACGAGAGTCACAAAGAGAAGTATTAAACCCCCACCCAAGCACAGTACTGGAAATGTCCCAAACTCTTCAATTTTCTCTCTGGTAAATACCAGATGGGTAGTTATAATCTCAATTATACATAGGTGAAATTCACCATGATTGCTTTCTTATTTGTTATCCACGGAGAAAACCTTTTTACCTGTGGAGAAACCCTACATCAACGCCTCCTCCAAGTTTAGAGGTGATGCAATATCCTTCCACTCTCAAGAGAAGTTACTCCAGCCCTTTGCTGGAGTAAAACACTGACCATTTCATTGGAGTGGGGAGGCGGGAGTGGAGGGAGTGTTGGACCAGAGTTTGTGAATGTCAAAAATCTCTCATGTCTCTTGGCGTTCATAAACTTTCACAGCAAAACATCCCTTAATTGACCTGCTCCCCACCCTTTGGCTGTGGTTTACTAGTGCGGATTTCTCTGCACTCATGGTGGGGAAATTTGCAGAAAAAAAACACATTTACATCTTTCAAGAAAATGTCTGTGAATTCCTGACAGATGTAAATGAATCCATTTTCAACCATAAATATATACAAATAGCTTTGCCATTTTCTTTAAAGATTGGGTATTCTTATTTGAAGACCCTGGATTCTGGCAAATGTATGAAGAATACAACCCTGTTAAAACAGACTTTTTTAACATTAAAATCCAAGGATAACCATTTATTATTTCTCCTTAGATTTTCTGGTTGGATACTTTTATATAACAGAATTTCATAGAGAGCTCACTTCAAAGCTGAACTTCAGTCACTTCTATTTGCAATAGTCAATAAGTTTATTGTTTTAGTCAATAAAAGCCATTACACAATAAAAAAATGACCGCACAGTAAAATATAAAATAAAACAAGCACAAAATGTTCACATTAAAAAGAATCGTAGGATAAAAGAATAAATTAATTAGCAAGGCTGTATTACTTTCATTTGGTCTCAGGTCTGTTCCGATGGTAAGGTGCCTGCTACTGCTTTTCTTATGTGTACTCAGGTTCCCTATTTTAATGAGATACCTACTGCTCCCGATACGCATTCTCCCATATTTATGCAGGTTGTGTCTTAGTTTAAATGTTAGAAAAGGTGGGGTTGTCGTATAAAGTACTTAGTGCAAATATTCCTGAAGTTAGATTTAACCCAACCTCTCTGACTTAAGGAGATCTGGCATAATCATCATTGAGTAAAGTGCTTTGTTCAAGTTCTCCTAAAGTAGATCATATTCTAACATATCCTGACATCTCAGTCTTTTGAGGTTAGTTGGCAGGGTTCTTTGTTGGATTAGTTTGGAGATAGGTGTGCTGTTGAGGGCATGCAATCCCAGTGGGATAGCAGAGGTGTTAGTTTTACTTATCACACTCCACTAGAGGCCAACCTGATGGGTAGTTATAATCACTAATAAGCATGGGCACTCCCTCAGGCACCCTCAACCTGGCTAACTCCCCCTTGTAGACCTAGTAAACCCATTCAGACCTGATGACCATAGTAGTCAGTTATCAGTTTTTATACTGTCCTGGGAGCTTGTCAGTTGGTTGTAGCCAGCGCAACAAAGCTCTGAGTTCATCTATAAACTTTCCATACCTAGCTAGGACACATGGACTGGTTTGAGAAAAGCAGAGCTCTGATACTTCCTGGCAGATACGAGTGCCTTGCACTAGAAGGATTGGTTTCAGCAATCTCCTCCTGGGTTGATCTAACTTGGGGCAGCAGCACAGGAGGTGCAACCATAATTCGTGTTTGCAAGCGCAGAGTCTGTAGGCCGCGCCCCCACCCTGATGAGCCCATGCTGGATTCAATTCTGTAACTGATAAACCTAATAGTCTCATATACAGAATCATTCTGTGGGCCCTTTCATTTATTGTTTCCAGAAGGTATGGTTGAAGTATCCCCTTCAGGTAGGAATTGCTCAGTGGGAGTAGGGTAGCCGAGTTCTTTATTGAGGTTAAATCCTGGACTCTCGAAGTTTTTATCACCTGCCTGTTTATAGCCTTTATCCATGTTAAGTAATGAAGTTCCCTATTCTTTAACACTGATTGTTCTATTTGGAGGGACATAATGGCGTTGTGCAGATACCGGTGCCAGAGATTGCCTTGGATCTCAGAGATAACTTTCAAATGGGCTTTTAGCGAGTTGGTAGGTGCCATCAGGACACTGTTATAGTATTTCAGTGTGTTTGATTTGCAGGCTAATCCTTGTAAAATTCAGAAAATGCTGCTCCTGCCAGGGCTTATTTCCCTTTTCACTACACCATTCCCTATCTACCTCCCCACAACATTAAATGTTGATTATGCATTTAACCACTTTTTCTTATTGCTCTCAATATTAGAAATCAATTACCTTGTACTATGGATTCAGCTGGAGCGATGCACTCTTCCACCCCTCACCATATCTACAATCAATAGCACATATTGAAAATATGTAGGGCAATAATAAAAATGGGGGATGGGGAATAGAGAGAAAAGAGACACTAGGTGTCACCACTCTGACTCATCACCCTGTTAGGCACTGACGTCTGCACGTCAATGTTATTATATAAAGGCAAATACAGTGGCTATAATAGTCTGTCAGTAAAGCGGAACGTCTAGCTTTAACAGTAGATAAGATGCACCTTAAGCATACTTTTTATATGACCAACTCTGGGGAGATCTTGAAGTGAAGCTGATATTTCTGAAACTAAAGCATAACAAGGTTCAGTATTTTATTAAATATTGATCAACTCTCCACCTCTGCTGATAAGGCAACTACCTTCTACTTCATGAAAGTGCACTCTCTGGAGATGATAGAGTGTGTCTAACGGACATGATTGCGCAACTCTAAGCAATTAGTGTTTAATCAGAAATTTCTTATTTCTGGATCTAGCAGCATACATATATACCACTAGATAGACATTTCTTATACAGTACACAAAATCATATATAGATATCCAGGATTATTAAAAAAATTCTTTGACTTCTCTTGAAGTAACGACAAGTAAAGTTTCTCAGAGTTTCTGAAAAACAGTCCCTGTTAAGTCTATACTTCAAAATGATTTTTCTTTCAAGGCAAAGATTGTCCTCAAGTATTCAATCATGAATGCTGAGTTCTTCAAATGAATTCATGAATCTAAACTCGGAGTCCTGGTTGCAGCAACATTGTAGCATTATTCCTTAGAAAAGGATGCCATGAAACATGGAGTCCTGGTTGCAGCAACATTGTAGCATTATTCCTTAGAAAAGGATGCCATGAAACATGAGGAGCTTTTATACCCAGTGATTCACCATCTCCAAATGTGAGAGTTGAAGTATTTGAGAAACGGAGTTCCCTTGTCGGATGCCATTGCGTAGTGCATTCTTCACATTCAATGAACTGTACCCGCTTTCCTTTCCTTGGAATGAATGTGGCAGGAGCAAGTTTGGAGTATTACATCCCCATGTCCTCCAAGCTCTGATTGGTAAGCTTTGCATTGTGACAATAGCCTTACCACTATCTAAGTTTGAACCATTGCGCCCTTCCCACTCTTGGCTACTAACTTTTGTCCTATTCGATGCCAAGGTATCAATAGCTATGCATCTCGTATGGATGGATTATGCTATCAACACTTCTCCTCACCTCCTTCATAATAACCCATGCTTATTTTATCTCTTGTTATTTGAATTTCAATACTACACTAACCCAGTAATTTCAGTACCTTGCATATCACTTTATTTCCTATTATTTTCATTTTTTGTTGTTGCATGCTTTTTAATACTATTAATTAGTTCCTGCATGGATTGTATTGACACCATTTAGGGTTCACAGCTACGACTTCTGACTTGCTCACTGCAAATCCCAGCACAGCCTTTGTTACTTCAGGCATCAGCAGTGAGAAACTCAGTGTTAAGAACAGAAGGTAAATAGTGGCCTGATGACCTCTGTATACTTTCTGCACCTGTGACTAGGTCATTACACTTTCTGTTTAGTAAACTATGTCCAATCAGCAGTGCAGCACACTTTAGATTACATCATAAAATGGAATAAATGGAAATGGTACCCATGATTCATAATTGGGAATGCATGAAAAACAAGCATTGGCAACAGAAAGTAGCCTGGCATTGGCAAGCTGGTGAGATGTTTATTTTTTTATTATTGCAAAGTTATGCCACAAAAAACATGCCACCTAAACACGGTACCATATTCGTGCAATTAGAATTTCAAATAAAAAAAAACAATTGCATAGAATTTTAATGGAACAGTATGGGTTCTTCCTAGTAGGCAAATGCATTTAAGTATAGAAACCTTTTAGTTTTAATGCATGGCCCAAAAAATAAGAATCTTTCTGGCACAAAAATAAGGTACTAATGGCTATGAATTACTGAAAACTTAAGACCTAGTTTGAGCACACAAGGATGACTAAAAACGAGCAAAAGGAAAAGAACTGAAAGAAAAAAGCACAGGAAAAGTAATGTATTGCTCCATTATCCTTCGCACTGATGTACACTTTTTAGGCGGCTCTGCATAAGTATTCAGGAAAAATACTGCCACAGACTGTGCAAGGCTGCCAATGGATGACGTGGGCTGTTCCCATTGCTCTATGTTGTACACTGCAATGGGGGCAAGCAAAATGTCAATGACTGAACAGGCCTTTATTTCAGGTAGGCATGTGTTTGTGGCGTCCACCAATTCAATTGCATTTGTTCGGTGTTCACAGCAGCCGCCATCTTAAATCTTAGTAAGCACAACAAAATAGAAAGTGGACTATCCCTCAAGCGCTTTAATAATAATTATAATGATTATAATAAAGTGATTTAAAAAGTGTGCGAGTTACTTCCACCGAAGTGTCCCAGCACTAGGGTCTCGCTCCCAGAGGTCAGAACCAGACAGTATACTAGTGAGACAACACAATTAAGGCCGACCTGAACAGCCACGTTTTTAGATTTCTGCGGAAGGATAGTTCAGCTTTTTACTGTGTAATTTTAAGAGCAAAGGAGTTCCATAGCGCCGCTGCTAGGAAACTGAAAGAGCAACCCCCAATATGTGCTCTCTTTACTGTGGGGATGCATGCCAACAAGGCTTCAGCAGATCTTAAGTTCCTTGCAGGAGAGTAGGGCTTGAAAAATGGGTGCACGTATCGAGGGCCCTTATACTTAAGTACCCTAAAACAGAAACACATGGCTTCGAAAGAGAGCCGTTTCTTCAGGGGGTAGCCAGTGCAGTTTTGAGAGTGTAGAGCCCATGGAGGACCGTCTTGAAAGATTCAGTAGCAGACAGGCTGCCGCATTATGCACACGCTGAAATCTCATCATCTGAGACTGTGAGACTCCCAGATACAGGACATTAAAACAGTCCAGCCTGAATATAGCCAAGGAACTGTTAACATCTCTGTAACAGGATGCCATATTTCATGTAGACAGAAATATTCGCTAGACCAATACTGCACAAATCGTTCACGTAACCCCTTCACAATGATATGTTTTCCCATAAGTAGGCACAAGAAAATACAGAAGTAATTAAACTACTAAATTAATTCCTGATGTTCTCCATAAATGTACAACCTGTATCAGTATTATGTGATACACTAATATTCGTGTTGTTAGGGCACCATCTTAAACACGTATATGCCTTTTACTCTAGACCCGATCTGCCAATGTCAAGAAGGCAGAAAATAGTGGTGAATTGTTAATGAGATCCAATCTTCATTGTACTTTGAACCGTATGCTGCCATATACGCCAGAATATGAGTCAAACAATAAAATTAACGTGAAATAATCAAGTTCACCCCTCAGGAAGGAAACAAAGTGTAATGGGTTGTTTGAAGACTAATGATCTTGAGGGATCTATATTTAACAGAGGTCCTCATTTATGGGATTTTGATGTAGGGCAGCGCAGCAAGTCGTCTTGCAGTGCTGCGCTGCTCTACGTGAAGGTGAAAGGGTAGGAATGCACTGTATTTATCCAATACATGCATTCCTGTCCTTTCCCCCCCAGCGCTGGTGCCGTTTCAGCAGCTTAGCACCAACACAAGCACCCTTGCACCATGGTGCAAGGGTGCCTGTGTTGTTGGTAGGATTGTTTTTGTGCACGCACGAGCACCTTCCTGTATAAAAACAATCCTGAGAGGCGTTTTCCTCTTTCTATCTATGCTGCAGCACCCATTGAAAGAGGAATAAGCAGTGGCGGTTCCTCTGCTATGGAGGAGGAGTGTCGCCTACCCCGCCAGCACCCTCCAAATCATGAAAAATAGAACTATAATAAAACAGGTTTAAAACCCGTTTTATTATTGTTTTATTTTCCTTTCCCGAGTCTTGGGGGTGGGGCCACAGTGACGACGGCACTGAGGGGAGTGGTATGTGCACTCCCTTCACTGCACATGACGGTTTCGCCGGCCGTTTCAGGACTTTTAAATCTGGGTTAGCATTCAAATCCATGGGTGTTACGTGGGAACACCCACCGCAACTCCCATTGAACACCTGAGCGCAGATTAAGGCAACACAGCGATTTGAGCTGCCTTGACTTACTCCATATCTATGTGGCCATTCAAAGCCACGCAAAGTGGCTTTGCGTGGCCTCATAGATATGATTACAAGTTTTGCACCACCTGAGTGTCACAAAAAGTGACGCTCCAGCTGCGCAAGGGGCTCATAAATATGTCCCAGAGTACTTAATGTAGCACAACAAAATAAAAATTAACATACAATACTGTCTCAAAGACCATATTAGTGATAATATAAACATAGTATCCTAATAAGTCAATTAACTCATGACTGCACCCCAGCCAGACACTAACTATGGTGGAGTAATAACTCAAGTGTGTTGTACGTAACAATTATAAGGAGTAAGTTAAACCAATATCCCAGTTCATATTCAATTAATATATTTTAACGCTTTTCTGCGTCTTCCTGGGATTTATCAGCGCATTTTCTCTTTGAATGATGCACTACGCTTCAGTGACATCAATGATTTTGATGTTACCAGGATCAAGGTCACGTGGCATCACTTCCTGGGATTAAGTGTCATAGGTCATATGCAATCACTTCCAGTGATGTAATTGCGGCCAAAGGGTGTGTGATGTCACTTCTGCTTCCCACTGACATTTTGGTGAATTGAGTTCCATATATTTTTGCCTCTTTTGTGATGTACCTGTACGTGTCATACTTCAGCTTGCTCTTCATGGGGCACCTGCGGGCCTGGCCCAAGCCTGACAAAACTTTATGAATTAATAAACCTACCTTGGTAAACAGAGACGCTTTTCGTCTGTATCGTATGCTTTGCTACTGAATACATTATTATTTTTTCCTGCACTGCGCACACCTTTTCCTGCACATCCTGTTTTAGAGTGAGCTGCATATTTCCGTGACACTGCAGCCTTTGCCGTGATCCCTCAGGAAAGTCGTGTGAAGCGACAATTTGTAAATCCGAATCCCAGGAAGATTGACTGAGTCGCTCATGTTGACACAAGTGGGTAATAACATCATGTTTAACTTGTTTACAAATCTTAAAAGGCAACGTTGATTTTGTTTATTAAAAACTTATATTTTCCTATGGAAATGACAGGTTTTCAAGAAAAAAACGTTGAAGGTGTACATTCCTTTTATAAAAAAACAAATCGCATTTATTTGCTTGCAGTATGTCGGAATAAACATTTTCTTTTAATAAAAGAACATACTGTTTTCATTTTGTGTGAAGCATCATGTACTGAAAGACGGCAACGTTACTATAATAGCTCTAAACAGCAGACCGGCATATTGACGATCTTAACTAGCTGTTGCAGGAAAGGGCCACTAACTTGACTTACATTACTGGCATTACATTATTTAATCACCCAATAAATTAGTCACTGTATCTGGTTATTCGATAATGTGCATTGTACTCCTTCAGTAGCATCCTAAATAAATATCTAAATCTAATGTTCAAAACGTGGCCTCAAAAATGAAAAACAAAACTGCGATAAGAAAAATCCATTGCCTGGCTGCACCGGACAAACAAGATTATTTTCGAGCACAGAAAGTAAATAGAGGGAAAACATCTCATGACAAACAAAAAATCATCTTTGAGTCTTGATACAAACACGGTCGCAATGCAGAAAAAGTATTCTTGAAGCGATTTGAGTTTGATAAATATATATATATATATATATATATATATATATATATGCTGCAGACTTCGTCGCAAACTTCCTCTTGCTAGGAACAGACGAAACAGACCCAATTGTCAGTGCAAAAATAGTTTATTTCTCCATACCCTGCACTGCCGCCATGACGCGTTTCGGCCTTCAAGAGGCCTTGATCACATGACGCGAAATGAGGAGTGTCGCCATTTATAAAGTGAAAGTGCCGTAGCACGTGATCTAAACCTACGCACTTTGTCATAGACATAGAAATAAAAGCAAATCTTTCACATATTTGTTCTACACAGAAAGAGAGGCAATATTATTGATAAAACATAGCACCATTGTTGTTAAAGTGTCCATTAATTCCATGTACCATATAGAACAGTTCTATAAAACAAGATAGTAGCAATGTAAAACAGAAAAAAAACTCACAATTGGTGGTTAATATTCTAAAATACATGTGCAAAGGCAATTTTAACCCATGTGGGCAATTACCAAAACATTCATTGTTTATACCCTCTGTTTACATAGAAAAACATAAATAATCATTTTATACTCCAATAATTATTAAGAACAACTGCTTAAGAAGTACCCTTAAAAAAAAAAAACATGAAATGCAACATATGCTCTATTTATGTCAGCTTTTTCAGTCAGATTTATATTTTATAAGCAAAAGTGCTGGTGCATGTTGGTCCTGCCCAAGTGGGCTAAAAGATATCAAAAATCACGTATGACAGGACAAAGTGCGTGTGCATTAAAGTGCTACCCATAGTTTGTGAATAAACGTGTGTTTGTAAGAAAATCTTTAAAAAAAAAAGTTTTGCAGAGGCGGAAATGATATCTAATATCTAAAAACATTGGAATCTGTTATTTAAAATGCAAGCACAACTAGAGGGGGTAGGCATAGTTTTGCAGGAATAGTGTAACGTTATGCATTACACATTTTGTAATGCAGCTGTAACGTATCCACACATTTTTGCCTGTGGAGAAACACCAACTCCAAAAATCCATTGAAATATGAGGTGTCTTCCTTTTCCTCCTTTCAATACATACTTCCTTCTTGCAGGAGTAGTTCTATGTGTGCAATGAGAAGTCTTGTATGAGAAAAGTACTAATGTGTGAATAAACACGCGTTCATACAAAGGAAAGTTTGTGTGTGTGAGATAAAGGGGGGGAGAGAGAGAGATAAACGAGCAGGGGAATGACACTTTAATGGCAATCCAGCCAGAAAAGTGCATTCTAAACTTATTTCTTGGTTGTGTTGAATTGATTTTAAATAGTATTTATCAAGTGATACAGGTATGGACAATTTAGCAAACATAATGACTTTTGGTAACACCAGAGGGTTTGAAGTTTGTGTTACAGTTGTCTTACCAGCCTACATAAATCTTGCAAGTCTATTAATCTCTGAGTGGTTTATTGAGCATGCAAGGGTCTTTAGATTTGCTACTGTTTTTATTTTTTATGTCATTTATAATTTTAGAGTGTAGCTGCCACTGATGTGCTATCCTAGCTTGGCTGCCTGTTATTTATAACGTATAGTATGCATTGATGATGAGTGTCACACGTGGAAAGAGTTAAATGGAAACAAGCATTTGCAATGCAATAGGTCTCGCATTTATGCAAGACCTATTGCATTGCAAATGGTAAGCATCACGGACAACTGCAGGGAGGGGGGAGAGCATAGCTGCCAAGGTTTCAGATTGCTATGTGTGACATTTTTTACATTTCAGTGCAATTATGAGTGACATTTCAACCACTATGAGTGACAATTTCTTGCGAGCAAAACCAAGCAATGAAGTCCATGGGAAAGGATAAATATTACAAATTATACCCTTTTGAGCTGCGAGAAACTCTAAAAAGATCTTGAAACTGCTGCAGAGCACCTAAAATGAAAGGTTCCTATTGATCACAAAACATCTGCTTTTCATAACCAGGTGCATTTTGTACTGTGGAAATTGTATGCACATACATTATCATAGGAAAAGAGAAAACTATTATTCTCAGCTTGCGAAGTGTTTAGGATTAACAAGTCAGGTTTCACAGTGTTACAATTCACATGAAGCACACAACAAGAAGCAGCTACGGATGAGCCACATTTCCGTACTTGGTGTTAAGTGACACTCAGAGACACCCTCTGACAAAAATGTCATTTAAAGCCGTCTCCCCACCACAATAATAAGAAGCTCCAACCAGGCCTGGACTGGCCCAAAAGCAGCAGCAAATGCTGCTCAGTGTGCACATTCACCTTCCTGCCAATAAGAACCTGAGCCTGGCCGGGGTTGGATTGGCCTGTTTGGATTATTGCCTTCACTATTGCTCACTATTACTGCAGCAGATCCCAGGTCGGTCCCACTGTACCAGTCACTTACCTTTAGGGTTACCACTAGTCTGTTGTTCTTGCTGGCATGATCCGTATTTTATTGTCCTGGCTCGTACAAAAATTGTGAGACGCACCGAAAGCCGAGATTGTTCCCCTCATCAGTGCATACTTTAAACAGTAAAAATAAGAACACTTTGCAGTGTTCTGGAGCTGCGAAGCTAATGATAACTGGCTCATAATTAAAGTAAAGACAGATAGTCCATCGTAAAAGTTATACACTTTACAAAGACAATTTTTTATAACTTTCTGTCATGCTTGAGACTTAAATCGACATGAACAAATGGCCAGTATTTAGCAACCTTACCAGCGAGTGGGAAACGCTGAAGGTGCCAGAATGGCTCCAGTGCTGCTTTACGTGCTGTCTCAATTCAATGCTGCTGGCGTCCATAGCAAGGCAGGGACACCGGAAGGGACTCTCTCTCGGGGCACAAGGCAGTTTGCAAGTTGGCCAGCCGCAAGGCAGGCATCAGTCCAGTTTTTCCCAAGTTAGTGGCCTCAGTGTTGCTGGATAGCTGCTACAGGGAGAGTCTCTCTTGACCCTGGGGCAGAGGAGTCCGAGTGCACAGCACAGACTGCTGACAGCCTGCAACGTTGGTCTCTGGCGCAGAGCTCAGTCCAGTCAGCCCAATGCTGTCTTTTAATGACAGTACTCGGGCATCTCGTCACAGTGTGAACGGACAGGTGTGCCTTAGCACCGGGCGGGCTGGCAGACAAACAGTTGGCAGATCCTGCTTTAGCCAGCCTTTTCCCACTGGGACCCTCTGGCTCCTCCCTAGCAATCAATCAGATGCAGAGCAAATTTGGACTGAAGGCCACTCTGTCCCACTTGGGACCCGGCCAAACAGGATGTGAGGCCCCAACTACATGGCTCGTCAGACAGCTGCCTAAGTAATTAAAATTAAAGAGTCAACAATCAGCTGACTCGCAGACTCCACAGCCGGGCATTGAAGGCTGAGGCACAAAACATAGGTACCAGCCAGGGTGCACGCTATGGTAATCTTTATTTCAAATACGACTCAACTCAACCCTAAAAATCATTCACCCCGAGCGATGCGGTCTGTCCCGGTCAGCGTGCAACTACCTGCCCAGCCACCAGCGTGGCACAGATGAGCTGCCTAATTAAGAGTCAATACACAGGCAACCCTATAAAAATAATTACCCATATCAGTCGGACAAGGTCAGCGCGCCGCTACCTGCCCAGCCCCGCAGCCAGCGGCCCAGATCATTACGCCAGCAGGACTGTCACAGAGATACATTAGGCTCTGACACCGCTGAGCTGAAAGTAATTGGACCGGGACCGCCACCACAGACTGTCAGTAATCACCCCTACCGGCCCAATTTGAGTTTTATTCAGCTGTATGTCGCAGCTGAAAATGCAGTGATCAACAGACAAAGGCTTCAGCTGTAACACAGGCAGGGCACGCAGGTGAAGATAACCTGTACGATAACTATTATAATTAAAACCACATTTTTTATTAGTAGAGACCTCACTCCACTGACTTACTTTTGGAGGCAAGTGGCTGCAATTTGGTACGGACCCTGCTGCCTCGTGGCCACAACGACTCCCACAGCAAACAAGCATCGCCCGGGCATGAAAATTCAAGCAGGAGAGCTGTATCATGGTGTGCTCTGGGATCTAGCTTTCACTGCCGTCCTGTCCATGAGGTTGAGTCTGGTCCGCTGCCGGTCATGTGGATGATCACATTTTTTTAAAATATGATTACCGCATTGCGAGCAGTGCTCATTGCCACTGCAGCACCCGCAACCAGGGGCGGTGTGTCCATTGGGGCGTTGGGGTGTTGCCCCCCGCCCGCAGCTGCTCCCTCGGCGTCTCTGAACTTAAGTAAACTCTCAGTTTACTTAATTTCAGAGACGCCGAGGGAGAACTGACAATCACGTCAGTCAGCATGACGTCGGACCGCCCACCCCCTCCAGAGTCTGAAGGGGGTGGGCGGTCCGGTGTCATGTTGACTGACATGATTGTCAGACCAGGGGCAGCAGCACAAGTGCGCATGAGTGGGGAAGGTCAACAAATTTTTCGCCCATTACCAGTCATGCGCACTGGTGTCTGCTGTGGCTGGCGCATGCCCATTAGGAGAGCGAGGGTTGAGCAAAGGCTCAAACCTTGCTCTCCTAATGGGCAGGCGGGTGGAGAGTAACCATGCCCTCGGTCAATCCTGGTGCTGCCAGCAGCGCCAGGATTGGCTGACAGGGGTTTGCCACTTGCCAGAAGTGATGCAGCTGTTCCTAGACGCCAGAACGGACCCGAGGCGGCGCGTTCTACGGAGAGGATTTAGTTAAAAATGCACGTGCAGTCTGTACATTCGAATGAATGCAAGCACTTCTGATCTGGTGCCTCGTTCTCGGTAATGGTAAGTGATTGCAAACTAATGCTGTGTTCTGTATATTGTGCCGAGACCCCTCATCACTCTAACCTCCCCCACTGACACCTCAGGCCCTTGCTGAAGATTGCTGGCTCCATTAGAAGTGGAGCTGCGGCATTTGCTCCCTTGTGAAATGGATCCAAATATCCGAGTCAGGCCGAAACGAGAGATATGTGCTTTCTGTGTAACATGTGCTTACAGTGGCCAGTTCTCTCATGTATGGCATTAAAACTGGCCCTGTGTACATGCCCCTGAGTTAACAGTGATGCCAAAAACATTGATTGACTTGCAAACAATGAATGTTAAAAACGTCGAGGGAATCCATTTCAGCGATTTAGTTCCTCTCTTATCTTACATGCTTTACTTAATCTTGCATTCCCCACAAATTAGCTATTTTATAATTTTGTTGTTTATCTGTATTTTTTTCTGTGTATGCTTTGAAGCTTGAGCCATGCCAGGTGTTGATGAGGGGCTTTGATTGAGCGCTCAGGCGCTAAGGCTGAAGCCAAACAAAGTGCTGGTCACTGGGTTGGCCTCTCTGGAGAACACACAGAAGGAACAATGTTTGTGTATTCCATTTGCAACTGAAATTCTGTGGATGTGTGTGTGTGAAGGGGGTACACTGATGTCAAAATATTTGCAAGGCAAAAGTAAGAGAAATTAAAGTGCTTAAATTTGAGGGAGTGCAGTGCATCTTGGGGGGTGAAGTGACAGATGCGAGGAAGGACATTCGGGGAAGAGTGTAAAGAGGATGTTGAAGAGGAAAGAGAGGTGGTTGAAGAAGTGCAGATGGACAAGATATGCAGAGAAAAAGAGGATACATATCTAACATAAAGCACACATAACTGAAGTCCAAAACTCCTTCCACAGGCCTCAATGCTATTTAATTCACAGACTCACTATTTCAGAATTTCAGAATTTAAACATTTTCAATGTTAATTATTTATAAGAAATCATTGTTGTTACTCATTTATGTTAAACAGCTAACACCCAGTGACAAAGCCAATCATACTGACAGGCTTTAGGCGTATGTCAGTTGCTGTGCCATTTATCTGGATAAAATTACTTCTCAGCGAGAAACCAAAATACAGGTCTGATGGCACACTATGGGAATCACAGAAATGTATTTGGCATGTTCCTTTATAGGGAGCACCCAATTTTTTTCATCTCACTTAAAGACCTGTCTGCACATATTTCTATATGACTGGTTACAGCCAGCAGCTGTGGGTGCTTCCCGAATTCTGGTTAGAGCATATTTTTCCAAAGTTAATGCTGCATGCAGTGCAAGACACTGGGCAAGCATACATTTTAAAGGGCTAAGGTTGTCATGCAGAACAATTTACATATTCCAGTAACTGTTGAACAAATTAATGCAAGAACATAAGGGGCAGTTTTTAATGTGTTTAATATTTCAAGACTATACGTTCCCACTGCTTAATAAGCCTTGCTTTATCGCTACATTCATTTGCTTTAAAATGCACCATTTGCCAATCTTTTTAAATTTCTTTCTCAGGAGAGGGACTCTCCCTAGACCCCAGGTTTGTCCATTGAACTTGTTCACATCGCTAACTAGTGTTTTCTATTGGAAAGGGTAGAGCCAAAGCAGTCTTGCTTAGTACCCTAG
This sequence comes from Calotriton arnoldi, assembly GCA_963921515.1. Taxonomy (NCBI): domain Eukaryota; kingdom Metazoa; phylum Chordata; class Amphibia; order Caudata; family Salamandridae; genus Calotriton; species Calotriton arnoldi. The sequence goes on along the minus strand of CAWUFW010000403.1, from coordinate 3,061,744 downwards.
CCCTCTTCAGAAGTCAGACTTGCTTGGCAACCCAGAAATTCTCTGAAATAATGTATGAGTTTTCTTTTATGAATGCCTAGAAGAACTGAATTTTTAGTCCATTTATCACAGAAATAGTGCTAAAAATCACACCAAAAAGATGCCAATTTTTTTTTAATTTCTTCGCGGGGGAGAACCCCCCCGCACCCTCCTAATTGCCGTCGTGCTCGCTCGCTGCGCTCGCATACGTTGATTCGTTCTGCATACACCCACCAGTTTCAAATTCCACCAGCCGCCACTGCCCGCAACTACTTTAACTCAGAGGCTGCAGCCACCCGCCCGCGCAAGCACGGGCAGACATCCCGCGGACCAGCGGCCTGTTAAAGTCTGTGTCACAAAAGTAAACTCCGAATGATTGTTACAATGTAGCAGCTGAGCTATAGAGCTGCCGTAGCCCCTAAAGCCTCTTGTGAGCAGCGAGCATGGCGCATGGGAGAGGAGAAGGCACAGACAACGGGAGGGAGGGCGGTGAGGGGGAAAGAAGGCACGACAACGGGAGGGAGGGGAGGGTAAAGAAGGCACCAAAGCATGTCGTGCCTGCAGTAGGGGGCCCTCATTAAAGAAAATAGTGCTCCCAGTCTAAATAACATGTACAGTGTAAAAACCGAAGTAAAGGGGCCGGTCGCCATGGGAGGTGACAAATGAAGAGGAGGCGGTACTAAGGGGGGACTAACAAGCCTATTGATGAATCAGAAGCCATCATTTAGGACGGACAATGACACAAGCCAATGGCAAATATGGGTGTAGAGTGGGTGGGGCTTCTATTTTCTACTCCTCTACAATAAGTCTCGCAGAGCAGCGCATGCGAGCTGGCTCTAGGCTTGACCTAAAAATGAGTACGGCACATGAGTGGCAGAGATGTACTCAAATCATGTTGAAGTGGGCGTATCACAGTGGATAGGTATGCACTGTCATATAAAATGTGTTTGGCTGGATAAATCAGGCCTATTTCAGACATACTCTTCAAGGACAAATGTGAGATTGAATCGCATCTGTCTAGTGGATTTATTGTGGAAGGCTGTTATACGCAAAGCTTGAAGAAGGTAGCCATTAAGGTTTAAGTGTGAATTTTCCTGAGGCAAACGGGATATGGTTTGAATATTTCAGATTTTAGGCATGAACAGCAAGGTTTTAGAGTTCTCTGGAAGAAGTGGTGGGTGCTTATTTTCTGGATGCGAAATGGTAAGCAATTCAACACTTTTGATTTCTGGACCAATAAAGAGGGTAATTGTCAGGTGAGAAATATTATACTGTAGCGTTTCAATCTGCTGGGTCTTTCAACATAAACTTTCCTTGTGTCAGCTGCAGTGCAATTTTTACTGTAAGAATACAACATTGCACACCAAGCTGTCAAATAAGTTGGACCAGATGGCTTTAAATGAGATTACTGGTTAATTGTTAGCCATTGCACTGTTTGTATGACTGGAGAAATGTTATCCAATGGCTGGAGATTTAAAAAGAGAAGTCTTGCAGCTGCTTTCTGGACCATAGGAGTTTTGTGAAGTTTTGTGGGTTCAACACTCCAACCATCATCCCCTTTGGTTTTGCTATGTTCGCCCTAAGTTGGCAGGGTATGCCCAGACGTGGGTCCCTTGCTCACTTTGCCACTGGATTCAAGATAGCCTGGCTGATGACGGCTGTAAGCCAGAAACCGGTCCTAGGATGCTTGTTTCCGGTCCAGGGAAGACATGGCTTGGCAGTTCGGGCTGGACTGTTCCCATGAGGCACAGGGTCAGACTGATTTGCATATGGCCATGTCTGAACTGAGGTGGCGGAGTGAGCTAAAGAATGATGATGGATTAAACCCAGATCAGTTTGCCACTGGATTCAAGATAGCCTGGCTGATGACGGCTGTAAGCCAGAAACCGGTCCCAGGATGCATGTTTCCGTTCCAGGGAAGACATGGCTTGGCAGTTCGGGCTGGACTGTTCCCATGAGGCACAGGGTCAGACTGATTTGCATATGGCCATGTCTGAACTGGGGTGGTGGAGTGAGCTAAAGAATGATGATGGATTAAACCCAGATCAGTTGACTGGGGGTGAGTGCTTGCATTGTTCAACACTCCGTCCATCATCCCCTTTGGTTTTGCTATGTTCGCCCTAAGTTGGCAGGGTATGCCCAGACATGGGTCCCTTGCTCACTTTGCCACTGGATTCAAGATAGCCTGGCTGATGACGGCTGTAAGCCAGAAACCGGTCCCAGGATGCTTGTTTCCGGTCCAGGGAAGACATGGCTTGGCAGTTCGGGCTGGACTGTTCCCATGAGGCACTGGGTCAGACTGATTTGCATATGGCCATGTCTGAACTGGGGTGGCGGAGTGAGCTAAAGAATGATGATGGATTAAACCCAGATCAGTTGACTAGGGGTGAGTGCTTGCAATGTTCAACACTCCGTCCATCATCCCCTTTGGTTTTGCTATGTTCGCCCTAAGTTGGCAGGGTATGCCCAGACGTGGGTCCCTTGCTCACTTTGCCACTGGATTCAAGATAGCCTGGCTGATGACGGCCGTAAGCCAGAAACCGGTCCCAGGATGCTTGTTTCTGGTCCAGGGAAGACATGGCTTGGCAGTTCGGGCTGGACTGTTCCCATGAGGCACAGGGTCAGACTGATTTGCATATGGCCATGTCTGAACTGGGGTGGCGGAGTGAGCTAAAGAATGATGATGGATTAAACCCAGATCAGTTGACTGGGGGTGAGTGCTTGCAATGTTCAACACTCCGTCCATCATCCCCTTTGGTTTTGCTATGTTCGCCCTAAGTTGGCAGGGAATGCCCAGACGTGGGTCCCTTGCTCACTTTGCCACTGGATTCAAGATAGCCTGGCTGATGACGGCTGTAAGCCAGAAACCGGTCCCAGGATGCTTGTTTCCGGTCCAGGGAAGACATGGCTTGGCAGTTCGGGCTGGACTGTTCCCATGAGGCACAGGGTCAGACTGATTTGCATATGGCCATGTCTGAACTGGGGTGGCGGAGTGAGCTAAAGAATGATGATGGATTAAACCCTGATCAGTTGACTGGGGGTGAGTGCTTGCATTGTTCAACACTCCGTCCATCATCCCCTTTGGTTTTGCTAAGTACCTGTCGGTGTCAATTAGCTGGAGCCACATTTGAGAAAGTTCAAGGGTATTGGTTGTTGGTACCGGATGTTGACTTCTGAGGAAGGACAAAAGTAATCTTATGAGTTATAGGGCCAGGAAATTAGACTTGATTAATGAATTGACTTGCTGTGAAAAGATGAAATCTGAAGATAAGATGACTGAAAGATTCTTCACAGAATTGGTTGGGATTTTTGAGAGAACCCACTATGTTAACCAAAGGGGATTAGTTGAGAACAGTGCCAGTTGCAACATTTTAGGAGTTAGTATATGCTTGCCTTCCCTTTAGATAATTTTGAATCATCCAGATATCAAGCACATGAAGGAGGGGCACTACAAATCTAGTGTCAGAAATTGGTCAATATTCATGTTTCAAGAAATTCTGAGTGTACATTGCATAGGGAATGTTTAGGGGTGAAGAAGTTTGTGTTGAGAATGAAGAAATAGATGGTGTTGATGGATCCTGAAGGACCGAGATGGATGGGGTGAAAACAGGAGCGACAGTGATGGAGCAGTCATTTTAGACCTTAGAGGAATATTCCAATTTAACTGATGATTTGAGGCTGGTTCAGGCCTCTCTTTCAGCAGTGATCATGTAGTATTTTGTTCAAGGAGGACCAGTGTGTAGGGGTCTGCCAGAGGTAAACGTTTGGGGTTGGGCAAAAAGATTGTGTAAATTAGGCAATTAAGAGTTTAGAAGGCAGTCTACGCGCCCCCAATATGAAAAGAAGTGGTCAACCTGAGAGAGGCCGGGGGGGGGGGGGGCTGAAGGAGACATTTTGGCATGCAAGGTAGATTTCCATATCCCTGGTGATCTTCTCAAAATGATAGGGCAAAGAGCCAGAATACAATTGGAAAGAGTGCATTATTTTGAGACGACTGCAGGGCTCCCAAATTCAAAGTTAAACTTGATAAGTTGCTTGAAAGAGCAAGATGTATGAGTGAAGCTGGCAAAGTTATAATTCATTAAGTCTTTCCTTATAGATTCTCTATAAGGTGAATTGTGTTCTTACGATTACACTTGTTGTCATTTTTGATTCCATCTAAAATTGAGAACGTTTCTGGAAATAGCTGGATTTCAACATTGGATTTTCAGATACATTTACATATAAAGTTGTTGAATTCGAAGAACAGTTGTGTGGCAAATTAGGTTATCATCGGGGGCAGGGGGTGAGCCCTTTTCAGGCAACAACCACAATCCTTGTCAGAGTGGAGCACAAAAAGACACTAAATTAACCTATGCTTAACTGTCTAGTTGTGTGGCACAAAAGCAGTCCGGCTTAACTTAGAGGCAATGTGTAAAGCATTTATGCAGCACTTAAACGGTAATAAAGTGAAAACATAACAAAAGAAAAATCCTGCACCAGTTTAGAAAACTATAGTACATTTTAATAAATTATTTGACGCAAAATGGCAAAAATCAAATCAGTAGAACTGGAGTTTTTAATTTTTAAAGTTTAAAGTGAAAAATAGCCTAAAAGATCAAAGCACCAACCGGACATCTAGTGTCATGAATGTTATGGTAAGCGCGAAACAGATACATGAAGTGGATTGGGCCCAGTCCCCATTTACCTTCGCACTTAAAATAATTTTTGGAGAAAAATGACTAAGAAGGAAAAGTTCAGCGGGTAAAGGCAGCTGTCATTTTCCGAGAAGGAGGCATCCTCGCCAGGGAGCCGCTGGACGAAGTCACGGTGAAGAGTTCTATGTTCCAACGTAGTCTCTTTCTAGGAAGTCGAAAATTTCTTGCAGGATGAAGCTGCAGGCTGTAGCCAATGAGGGCTCCACAAGGCTGGATAACCCTTGTGCGAGGAACAGTTGAACATGATTTACTGCTGCAGAGAAGAATGTAGTGGGAGATATTGCGATGTCAGGCTGACCGGAGATGTACCTTGGGCGGATCAGTGAGCAGGTAGGTCCCAGTCTCCTCTTGGTTATCAGAGCTCATTTTGGCTTTGGGCTATATGGGCAACTTTAGCACAACTTCTAAGGGTCTAGGACTGGAGAGGCACCACTTGGAGGGTTAGGACCTACTCAGGCTGGGTCCAGGTGCGGGTTCAAGGTGGTCAGAACCTTTTCTGTCCCTGATTCTCTGATCAGGAAGCCAGACAACTAGACTTGCAGTCACTTTGGAACTCCTAGGTTCAAGCAGAAACGCAGGTTTCAAGCAGCAGAGCAGTGCTCTGCGGGCAGAAGTAAGGCTTCAGGTAGCAGGGCAGTCCTCTTGGTGCACCAGGGCAGTCCTCTGAAGTACACAGCAGGTCACAAGCAGCAGAGCAGTCCTCTGAGAGTTCTTTGATGGTCCAGAAGTGAACTGAAGAGGGTTTCAATTTCATACCTGGTGCCAGCTTTGAAGTGGAATAAACATCTGGCGTTTTTCCTCCATAGAATTGTCTAGAATTGCCTGTCTCCTTGCCATGGTCCTAGGATATCTGGGTGCACAAAAGGCAAGTGTGAAGTTCTTTGTGTGTGGGCTGAGACAGCTGTTTTTAAGTGTAAGTGGGGCTGTGCCCAGCTCTACCCCCCTGTCCTGAAAGGATGGCCCATCTTGCCAATACCCAGTCCCCCAATTGTGTGGCTGTCTCGGAGGAATATTCAAAGGCTATCTCCCAGCTACACAATATTGGAAAAAGCAAAAAAAAAAAAAAATAGCACACACAAATATAGTTGTATCTCATGGCAACCAGTTTACACAAGTTCAACTTTCAAGTTTATTTATTTATGATTACAGAACTCCAAGGAGGTCCACATAAATCACCAAACCACTGACATATAAAAAGATTTTGTTTTGCAATAAAATAGACACAAAAATATTCTTCTCCAACAAGAGATCAGAGACTCCTAAACTGAATCCAACGATCAAAGGGTTTTCAGTTAACAACACAACAGCATGACATACAGTACAAGATATTAAAGTGTCCTTCATGCCATTAGTCCAACAGTTTAGGAAATAAATAAATGAAATAAGATGGTGTATATACCATGAAATACCATCAGAAATTACAATATCAGCATCTACATCCTACATATCTGATGCACCTTAATATAGATTTAAAAAACACTTTAAAAAAAATCTATGACAGAACATTTCCTTGAGGGGGTAGGGGTCATAAAGAGATTCTACTACTACTGAGGCAGAGAGGATAGATAGCTGTAAACATATTGGTCTCATCCATTTTGTCGGCATCATAAGAAGTCTGTACAGATAAATAATACATGATTAACATCTTGGAGACCGTTATTGCACAGATTACAGATCGGTGATAAACCATACCATTTCACAGGTAAAGGATTTAGTGGGAGCATACCCTGCCTCAATAGTAACTAAAAATGGCACACTCCATGTGGCAAGTTCCATGAAATCTAAACCTGTACTTTGTTTATCAAGCAGGAGTCAATAGCCGGATGGTTACCCTTCTTTAAAGTGCAAGCTTCTCTATCCCTAGAGAAACTTATTGACCAAGTGGCCCGTTTCAGGATAGCTTTTAGTTGGTACGGCGATAAAGTAAAAATCAAGGACTGGTCTAAATGCAGCAAATCAATCGCAATCATAAAGTTTCTAAAGATTAATTACTGTTCTTTAAAACCCTCTAAAATGTCCTTTTCGGAGCCAGAACCTAAGTGTACCATAATTACTCTTAGCCAAATCCATAGCCCAACGCACTACCCCCGCGAGGCCCTGTGCCCAGGTATTTCTCAATCAAAATTCTAGCCTGAGGGCAGCTGCAGAACATGCCGAATTAACTGAGGCTAAGCTGCTTAGAATTCGGCTTTCCGTTGTGCTGAAAAAGCCCCATTTCCCTACATTGATCAGTTCTGTACCGTGCAGCAGGGAGGCAGGGATTTTTGCACGAAAGACCTACAATAATGGTGTAAGTGTCTTCTCCCGGTAGACCTGTAAAGGGAGCCCAAGCTTTTCCCCTGAGTGGCGGCTTTAGAAATATTGTTTTCTATATGGGCTTTGTCGCTTAGGTTGCCACACACAATTTTTTCCCAAAAGGTATATGACTTTACCAGGTTACACTCATTATATAATATTAAGCTGTTAATAATTGGAAGAGAACGTGGACTCCGAACCTTCTGTCAAAACATAGTCTCTCATAGAGCATTAATTATGGTTACTAACTGATTAAAAACACCAAAATCATGGTTAACAAAATCATACAAATGGTGAGAATTTTATAGGAGGTAAATAAAATCAAGTATCTCAGTGTTCAAAGTCAAGAGCACTATAACTGAGAGAAATATTCATGTCCTTGTTGAGTTAGGTTTTACTTTTAATCCACCTGATGCCAGCTTTTGCTGGAACCTTAAAAGTGGACATCTCATTCCTGGGAGAGATTCAAGGAATTTTAGTCCATTGCTCCATGTCCACTCTGACAGATCTAGGTTCAGAGGGGTGATGGGAGGGACAGAACTCATTTTGATCCAAAGAGGCAATCAGGTTGTGAGCCTCCTAATTAGCCAACACTATGACCAAGCAGAACCTGTTTGAGCTACACAGATCTGGCTGGTGTTAAGGCCAGTCCTGTACTGACTCTTTGTATTACAGGGCCCGCCAAACGTTTTACGTTCACTCCTCCTGTTTTGCTGAAACTGTTTTTGTTGGCTTTTATGACTCTCTGCGCTTTACCACCCCTAATAGGTGATAATGTGCCTGTGCCCCCTTCTGGGAATATGGCAAAATTGGCTTACACCCAACTGGCATATTTAATTTACTTGTAAGTCCCTAGTAAAGTGATACTACATGTATTCAGGGCCTGTGATTAAATGCTACTAGTGTGCCTGCGATACAAAAGGGGATGATGGACGGAACGCTTGAGCCAATCAAACACTCACCCCCAGTCAACTGATCTGGGTTTAATCCATCATCATTCTTTAGCTCACTCCACCACCCCAGTTCAGACATGGCCATATGCAAATCAGTCTGACCCTGTGCCTCATGGGAACAGTCCAGCCCGAACTGCCAAGCCATGTCTTCCCTGGACCGGAAACAAGCATCCTAGGACCGGTTTCTGGCATTCCAGCCGTCATCAGCCAGGCTTGCTTGAATCCAGTGGCAAAGTGAGCAAGGGACCCACGTCTGGGCATACCCCCGCCAACTTAGGGCGAACAAAGCGATACAAAAGGGGATGATGGACGGAGCGCTTGAGCCAATCAAACACTCACCCCCAGTCAACTGATCTGGGTTTAATCCATCATCATTCTTTAGCTCACTCCACCACCCCAGTTCAGACATGGCCATATGCAAATCAGTCTGACCCTGTGCCTCATGGGAACAGTCCAGCCCGAACTGCCAAGCCATGTCTTCCCTGGACCGGAAACAAGCATCCTAGGACCGGTTTCTGGCATTCCAGCCGTCATCAGCCAGGCTTGCTTGAATCCAGTGGCAAAGTGAGCAAGGGACCCACGTCTGGGCATACCCCCGCCAACTTAGGGCGAACAAAGCGATACAAAGGGGGATGATGGACGGAGCGCTTGAGCCAATCAAACACTCACCCCCAGTCAACTGATCTGGGTTTAATCCATCATCATTCTTTAGCTCACTCCACCACCCCAGTTCAGACATGGCCATATGCAAATCAGTCTGACCCTGTGCCTCATGGGAACAGTCCAGCCCGAACTGCCAAGCCATGTCTTCCCTGGACCGGAAACAAGCATCCTAGGACCGGTTTCTGGCATTCCAGCCGTCATCAGCCAGGCTTGCTTGAATCCAGTGGCAAAGTGAGCAAGGGACCCACGTCTGGGCATACCCCCGCCAACTTAGGGCGAACAAAGCGATACAAAAGGGGATGATGGACGGAACGCTTGAGCCAATCAAACACTCACCCCCAGTCAACTGATCTGGGTTTAATCCATCATCATTCTTTAGCTCACTCCACCACCCCAGTTCAGACATGGCCATATGCAAATCAGTCTGACCCTGTGCCTCATGGGAACAGTCCAGCCCGAACTGCCAAGCCATGTCTTCCCTGGACCGGAAACAAGCATCCTAGGACCGGTTTCTGGCATTCCAGCCGTCATCAGCCAGGCTTGCTTGAATCCAGTGGCAAAGTGAGCAAGGGACCCACGTCTGGGCATACCCCCGCCAACTTAGGGCGAACAAAGCGATACAAAAGGGGATGATGGACGGAGCAGCTTGAGCCAATCAAACACTCACCCCCAGTCAACTGATCTGGGTTTAATCCATCATCATTCTTTAGCTCACTCCACCACCCCAGTTCAGACATGGCCATATGCAAATCAGTCTGACCCTGTGCCTCATGGGAACAGTCCAGCCCGAACTGCCAAGCCATGTCTTCCCTGGACCGGAAACAAGCATCCTAGGACCGGTTTCTGGCATTCCAGCCGTCATCAGCCAGGCTTGCTTGAATCCAGTGGCAAAGTGAGCAAGGGACCCACGTCTGGGCATACCCCCGCCAACTTAGGGCGAACAAAGCGATACAAAGGGGATGATGGACGGAACGCTTGAGCCAATCAAACACTCACCCCCAGTCAACTGATCTGGGTTTAATCCATCATCATTCTTTAGCTCACTCCACCACCCCAGTTCAGACATGGCCATATGCAAATCAGTCTGACCCTGTGCCTCATGGGAACAGTCCAGCCCGAACTGCCAAGCCATGTCTTCCCTGGACCGGAAACAAGCATCCTAGGACCGGTTTCTGGCATTCCAGCCGTCATCAGCCAGGCTAGTGTGCCTGCAGCACTTATTTTGCCACCCACTTAAGTTGCCCCTTAAAAACTTGTCTCAGGCCTGCCATTGAAGCCTGCATGTGCAGTTTTACACTACCATTTCGACCTGGCAAAATTAACATTGTGCCTTGCCTAAACCTTACTTACAAGTAATCTCTAGGTTAGGCCCTAAACAGCCCTCAGGGCAGTGTGTTGTTTCTAAAAATCTGGACACCTACTTTTAAGTTTTACATGTCCTGGTAGTGAAAAACATTCAAATTCGTTTTTCACTATTACAAGGTCTACCTCTTCCATATGATAAAATTGGGCTACCTTATTGCATTTAATAAGTGATAATGGTTGTTAGAGAGGAGGTAGGAATGTCATGTTTGGTATCTGAGTAATTGTAATTTAAAACCCTCTGCAGTGGTAAAGTCAGATTTTAAGTCACAATTCTGAAAATGCCACTTTTAGTATGTTTGGCATTTTCTTGTCCTAACCATTTGGTGCCTGAAGCCTGTTTCAAAAGAGGCTCTGGGTGTTGATGGGCTATCCCGACTGGATGAGAGGGGCAGGGCTGTCATCTGTCATACATGCACTTTTAAGACACTCCCACACAAAGGAATTCACACTAGCCTAGTGTTCCTGCAGACAGACTGGGACCAGGGCAGGGAGGCAGGGAATTCCAGATACTTCTGTAGGGGGAAGACTCCAGAAGACTGTTCCATTTCAAAGTGGGCACCAGGCATGTAAAGGTGGTCCTCAGACCCACTCAACTGTACACTTCTGGACCTGTGGATACTATAGAAGAAGGACTGCCGCACTACCAGAAGACTGCCCTGAAATGAAATGGAAAAAAAACTTATATAGCACTCTGACCAAGAGGTATCAAGGCGCTGAGTCTGAGGAACTTCAGAACTAACCCTGGGCGTAGTACTACGCTACACTCGCGGAGCGTGCGTAGTTTGCGCTACTACGCGCTACGCGAATTGCACGTAGCACAGTGCAAAAACGCATAGCGTAGCGGGCATTTTTTGCTTGCTCGCGGTCCTCAACGTCAAGTTGGCGACCGCGAGCGAGCAAAATCAACATCCCGGCGAGACTTTTTCCTCGTTCGCGATCAGCAACATCACGTTGCCGATCGCGAGCGTGGAAAATAAACCTCCCGGCGAGATTCTCAACGCGGGGAGGTCAGGTTTCTCATTGCGAGTGGTCGCGTATGCTCGCGACCGCTCGCGATGAGAAACTACCAGTCCGCGTTGAGAAAGCTGCTGCTCGAGTACAAATCTACTCGAGCGGCAGAAAACGACCGCTTGCACTCTGCAAGATGCCGTTTGCAATGATTGCACAGTGCGGACAAGCATCCGGCACTGTGCAATCAGTGCGAACAGCATTTCCCTACCGCACTACGCAGTTCGCGTAGCTACGCGTAGCGCGAAGTGCATTTCGCGTAGCGCTACTACGTGAACTACGCCCAGGGTTATTCAGAACCCCATTGGGGAAAAGCCCACCCCAAGAATATAACAAAATAAAGGGCAGTATCACCGCCAAGAGAGGGGAAGACGGGAGGGACTTAATTACAAGATCCAAGAGAGAGAGAATAACCTTAGAGGCGAAAAGGCAGGTCTTTAAGTTTTTTTCTGAAAGAAGCAAAGGAGTTGAGCTCTGCAATGTAGGTTGGCATTGTGTTCCATGGCCTGGAGGCGGCAATGTAGAAGGAGCGTGCTCCCCATCTAGACTTTCAACATTTCAGAGCTGTGATTTTCCTACTTGAGGCTGATCTTAAAGATCTAGTCGGTCTGTACCAAAGGAAGGATGACCTAGTAGCTAATGAGCCCTTTTGGTATAAGACTAGTTGCTTTAAACATCATCCGTTTCCTGGCAGGAAGCTAATGAAGACCTTTCCTCACTGAGAAAAAGTTTGGGATGCTCATTTTAGGCGTGCAGCCGCATTTTGAACCACATGAAGTTTGTTCAAGGAGCTGCTGTTTATATTGAGGTATACTGCATTACAGTAATCTATTCGTGAGGTGATCAGTACGATAGCTACTGACTAGCAAAATTCCTCGGAAATAAACAGGAAGATCTTCTTGAGGGATTTAATGATGAGGAAACAGGAACTCGTGGTACAGTTTACCTGCAGATTCAAGTTAGGAGAGGTGTCAAACAAAATCCCTAGGTTTTTTACCGACTTCACAGGTGTGAGGTGAGTACAATATGATTTCGACCACCACAACTGTGATCAGATAGTGTTGGGCTCCAAAGACCATAACTCCGTTTTTTTCAGCATTAAGTTTAAGGAAGATATACTTCATCCAGCTACTCACACCAGCCATACACAGTTTTAATTTTGCTGACGTCTCATATAGGTTGTTGGCGAAAGACACAATAATTTGCATGTCATTGGCATATGACAAAACCTGGAATCCAAAGAGTTCCAGGGGAGACATACAAGTTAAAAAGATGGGGACTAATTGAGGAGCCCTGCGGCACCCCACAAGGTAAGCTGAATGCCTCAGCCCTAAAATGACCCCAGTTCACCATCTGATGCCTCCCACCAAAAAAAAGTGAAGCAGGTCCAGCTCCTTTCCCCAACCAATATTTGTTGTAGTAGTTTGACCATGCATACAGGCGAGATGGTGTTGAAGGCTGCCAATAGGTCCAATAGGACCAAGACCGCCGTCCCTCCCTGATCAACCTGCATTCTGTTAGTCAGTTGTTGCAATTTTTGCATACTCTGTGCTATGGCCGCTCCTTAAACCATTTTGATGTGGGTCCAAAAGGCCATGGTTAGTGGTAAAGTTTACTAACTCTTGCTTCAGGTGTTTTTCAAGAATTTTTGCTGGGGTAGGGAGCAACGAGATCAGACGGTAGTTCATCAGCTCTTCAGGGTCTGTTTTGGACTTGTTGGGCAACAGAATAATAATTGCTTCCTTCCAGTTCCTGGGGAAAACTCCGGGAAGTCAAAATAAGATTGAAGATTTTTTCCAAAAACTCTGCTACTAGATCAGGGGCCAGCTGCAGAATTTTAGGAGGACATGGATCAGTGGTAGAACCTGATTTAATACTCATCAGCATCTCCTTGACCTGCTGTGTTCTAATCGGTGCAAAAGCCTGCAACAGGGGAGCTGAGAGGAAGTGCCACTAGAGCTGTGTTCAGCTCCTCAAGGATCTCAGTGGTATTAAATAAGAATTATATGTTCATGATTTTGTCCCAGAAAAAAGTTTAAAGGTTATCGAAGAAAGTTGGGAGGCATTAATCTGTTGCTTGCTGGGGGGATTAGACAAGCTTTCAACAACTTTAAAGAGTTTCTTAGTGGAATTGCTGGCTGACCTAATTTTCATTGTGTAATAAGAGGACTTCGCCTCGATGATTGTAAATGTGTATGTAGCTAATAGGGCTTTGTGCTTGTCCTTCTCATTAGGACCTAGGCTGGCATGCCACTTTTGCTCCTACCTACAACATTGCTGCCTCAGCTCTCTGAGTTTTTCAGAGTAGCCCCATAGGTGCTACCTTGTCTAAGACTGACTTAAGCCAGTCAGCGACAGCTTCCGCCAGATGGCCTGAGTCAAATTATACATCAGATATTGAGGTGTTAAGAGCTAATTGAAGCTCTTCTGAAGTAATCTTGTTCCAGCTTCTGTAAACTTGAGGCCCATTATGTGGTTGTTTCAGATTGCTTACGGGGGGGAGAGAGAAGACATACAGAGCACCACCTGGTGGTCTGACCAGCTAAAGGGAAGATTATCTTTAACATTACAGTCAGCAGCATTGGTAAAAATCCCATTCAGGGTGTCTTGCGCTATGAGTGGTGGTGTGAACTAGCTGCTTAAAGCCAAAATTGGCCATAAGCTCCAACAGCAGGGTGGAGTCTTTATTAGTGGAAGCATCCAAAGGAAAATTAAAGTCACCTAAGATGGTAAAATTGGTAAACCGTTCCTGAGCCTGTCCTTGCACATTAAGAAACTTCGTCCATGGACCTGGTGGGCGGTAAATCAGAAGGCCAGAGAAGATGGCCATAACATGCGGTTTTAGTCTGAAAAGTGCGGCTTCACAAACCTTGCGTGGAAGTATGGATAGCTGCTCAAGCAAACCGTTCAGGAATTCCTTACTAAATATGGCCTATCCTCTGCCTATCCGGTTGTGTCGGTCTAGATGGGAGATGGTGGTGCACCCTCTGCATGCGTCCGTGCTACAGCCATGTATTTATTGGCAGAGCACATTGACTTAAGTGTCTGCACCTGGTTCCTGGTAGAAAACGCGACTGTGAAATGGCACATTCATGCCAAGATCATGCCGCTACACCGATTACTAACGTAAAAGCTCTGGTAAACGCAACTCTTCTTGCTACAGCGACTGCCAGCAATGTGAGATCTGTACTTTGCCGTACAGCATCGAGAGCCAATGGTGATCGACAACGCGAAGCTCCAGCAATGACCCTCTGCGACACCTAACATTTTCTTCGCGCTACAGCGACAAATGTTCATGAAGCCCAGCCTGCTTTTCGTGCTACAGCAATAGCCATCCGCAGTGCTCTCCCAGCTCCTCATGACCTCCTCCACCGCAAAATGGACTCCTACGCTGGACGTTAGAAGGTAACAATTTTCAGTGGGACTACCCTAGTCTCTGTATCTGGCCCACACTCCAGTATGGTCGGCCTGAACGGGTGTTTTTCAAACGGTCTTGCACGACCAGATACCCACGAGTGGTGCTTTGTGCTTTTAGGCGCTATACTTACCTTAAATCTGTGAAACTGCATATATCTGGTTCTACTGATTGGAGTTTTGTCATTTTGGTGTCAAATATTTTATTGCATTTTAATCTATGTTTCTAATTTAAGTGTGGGATTTCTCTTGTGTTGTATTTTCTTTTTATTACCAATTGGTAGCTTGACACAAAAGCAATCGGGCAATGTGTAAACTATTCATGCAGCTTCAGAGAGTTAAGTACTGGTTTCAATACTGACATTTGGTGGTTCACCCTGACAAGGATTGTGGCTGTTGCTTGAGAAGGGCTCACCCTCCCTCCCAAACCAACAGCCCAATTTCTCACAAGGGGATTAAAACACTTCTTTTGAAAACCAGCCACTTAGGGTTGGGATGGGCCCATGCTTCCATCACCAAAAGGGAGGATAGTGGGTACCAGGATAGGACAACAGCTGTACCATAAAGGTGAATGTAAACAGTGGAGCACATTCCGGTATAGGCAGGGTGTATGCTAGCCAAGAAGACTTCTCATTCAGCTCCAATACACTTGAATATAGAAGATTTGTGAACTTCTTGTCACACTTTGCTCACATCTCAGAACTTCCAGTAGTTGGTGGCACTATGGGAGCTGCTGTGCACTAGTAACATTTAACTTATAGGCACTAGGTACACTTCATACCATATACTATGGACTAAGTTAATTATGCCAACTAGCACTGTAGCCAAATCAACATGTTTTAGGGGTCGATGCACATGCACTGGGTCCTTGTTTACAGAGCCCCTGTGCACAGAGTCAACAAAACAGCAGTATTAGTTAAAAAAAATATGGGTGTGATCATGCAAATAGAGGCATTTTCCTATATGCAAAATCATACAAATATATGTGAATCGATCCAGTCTGCCACAGTCCCTAAAAATAACTCATGTGGAGCCATTTCCTTAGAGTGCGACTACATCACATGAAAAACTAAAAATCTGTCCCAGCGGGGACCTAGACAAAGGGGCTTATCCCTCGTAATCACAAGGTAGCGACACCAGTTTAGGGTCTACCTTGTTTTTGAGCACATCAAATCTGGCCCTGAGTAGTGCTAGATTTGCAGTGTAAGAGGCCATCGCTTTGGATTGGGAGCACGTCAAGCTATGCTAGAAACAGAAAAATACAGTGGAACCTACAATTCAAAGGAATAATGGCAGAGATGAGCCAGATGCACAGATAGTGTGGGGCGTTCCTCCTTAAAACAACATATTAACATACATACGAACATACATATAACTTGTTTGATTTAAAATATCTTACTAAACATACCCTAAATTCTGGTTTTGAAGTAGATACAAGTTCCATGGCAGAAAAAAACTAAGTGTGGGCGGAGCAGGCGTAGTGCCTCTACGCGAAGTTCCACAGAGTTGGAAAACAACTATGTGGAACTTCGATCCGCTACACGCTATCCCAAAGTAATTATAAAGTAATAAAAAAGGCACTTACCTGCCGTGGCTGCCTCCTCCTCGCCATGGCCACTCTCCTTCCTCGTCCTCGCCGTCCTTCTTCTTAGATAACCCCTACGTTGTACGTCTTGTGCGTGCGCATGCGCATTCGCAAGACGTACAACGTAGGGGTTATCCGAGAAGAAGGACGGCGAGGAGGAAGGAGAGTGGCCATGGCGAGGAGGAGGCAGCCACGGCAGGTAAGTGCCTTTTTTATTACTTTATAATTACTTTGGGAGGGTGGAGTGGCTGGCTAACTACGCTCTGCTTCGGAGTCGTAGTTTTGCCCAAGCTCCGCGTTCCCAATGGAACTGACATAGCGTAGTTACCCGCCCGGGCTTAAAAAAACACCAAATAAAAACAGAAATAGTGTTACTACTTGATCTGTCAGCAGCCTTTGACACCATGAATCACAGGCTGCTAATGGATCACTTGGGCAGGATAGGGGTGACCGGAACAGCTTATGAGTTAAACTCTTTCCTCACCAGTTGCAAGCAATCGGTATGACTTGGGAACTTCATCTCTCTTCCTTTCTCTCTTCTGTGCAGGGTCCCCAATGCATCCTCTCTTTAATATATATGTCACCCCCTGGGCAGAACTGATTGAATCTTATGGCTTTGCTGTGACTTCCTATGTCGAAGACACACAAATTGTCATTTCACTGGCCACAGAAGATAAGGAAGTCGTGGCCAGATTGTGTGACTGCATGACAGCAGTCAGTCTGTGGATGGCTATGAACTGCTTCAACTCATCTCTAGTAAAATGGAGGCATTGTTGTTTGGGGCTCAGCCTTCCTTCTGGTCTCTTCAATGGTGGCCATCAGAACTAGGCTCACTCCGCTCCCCAGTGAGATTAATGAAGAACCTGGGAGTTCTTCTAAATGACAAATTGTCCTACGTTAATCAGGTTAGTGCAGTTACCTCGGCTGCCTTTTTTGCCCTTAAAATGATCAAGAAAATTCTTCCTTCCATCCCTGCCCACATGCAAAAAACAGCAGTCACTTCACTGGTGCTGTCGAAGATCAACTATTGCAATTGGCTATATTTGAATGCACACCAGCATGTTCTAAATAAATTGCAGACCGTGCAGAACGCGGCAACTCGCGCTCTATGGATGATTCCACAGTACCAATTAGTTTTCAAGATAATCAGGAAACTACACTGGGAACCCGTTAGGCAGAAGATTACCTTCAAAGTGCTTTGTACAGTGTATAAAGCACTTCACAAGCAAGGACCGTCTTTTTTTTTTTTTTAGAAAAAGCTTTTCCTGGTACACACCGGGCAGGTCGCTATGCTCAGCCTCTGCCAAATTGATGGCAATTCCTAAATTCAAGTGTGTGAATTGGGGCGACAGGGGCTTTGTGCTTGGGGCGTCAAAGGCCTGGAATGCCCTTCACTTGTACATCAGAACCATGCCTAATCTCCCGGCCTTCAGAAAATCCCAGAACACATGGCTCTTCTCTTCTTGCTAAATTATCATGTATCGGTTCCACAGCTTCGGCTACTTCAGCAAGCACCAAGATGCCTTTTCTGGTATTTGAGCACTTTAAAAGAACATCTAACATAACATAGGGCCTCATTAGGAAGTCTGACCACCATCCATTTGGAAACAGGACTGCCCGACTACAAGTCGGAGGTCCCGCAAGCCGAATTAGGATGCGACCGCACACGCCGCAGTACAAAAAATATACATTACACATATCCCTGTACTACATGGCAGGCACCATGCAGTGCAGGGATATGTAAGGGGGCACCATAGGTGCCCCCCAGGGCCCATGTCGGAGGCCCAGGGGGGAAGTGGGGCCCGCTACGGGCCCCCAATGTCCCTTTCCATCTGCCTTTTCATGGCAGATTCATCGCCATGAAAGGGCCAGCGGAAAGGAAATTTGTAATACCTATGACGTGCCTGGCAGGCACCGCCACCATTGTAAGTATTACTTCACCTCGGACAGACCGACGTCGTCCGCCCGCCATCCTGATGCGGCGGGGCGGAAAACAGCAATACGATGACGGTGGGACCGCCACTGACGGGCTGTCGGTTGTAGTCCCACCGTCATCGTAATCAGGCCCATAATCATTCCAAAGCCCACATCGTAGTCGAAGCAGAGTTTTATGATATGTTTGACCAGCTCTGTCAAGCACTCGTTCTGCAATTTTGCCAGAAAATACGTTTACATCGTAGGTGCATTCTCATCTTGCATTGGTGTTTATCCCTTTCACAGTGGCAGTATTCTGATTTATTTAGAAGTTATGCATAACTAGATAATAATACTGGTGTCAACAGAAGCACCTTTGCTCAATGCGTTTTAGTGTAAGCTTTTCAATTTCACAATCTTTATTATTCCAAATACTGGGACTTCGTTTGTTTGTTTCAATGCCAGCATGTGAAAGCTCTCACCCAGTGCCTCAACTTATAAACAGTGTAGAGGAATTAAGATGGACTAATTTGCCTGCAATGAATAGAACATTAGGCGGAAAACAAGGAGTTTGAAATATGTGTGAAGAATCCTTAATGAGCTGCCATTGTTCAGTTTTTTTCTTCTAGAAGTGAACTACTGAAACTGACTATACAAACTGGATGAGTGTGGCAGCATGCTCGCATTTATGTCTTAACCACCTTAGGGGTTTTAAGTTTTGTTAGTGTAATATGAACTGTAAAGTATATCGTATAATTGGGGCAAGCTTTAAAACACATTTTAGTTGACGTCTTCTAGAATGAGTGTGCTGGGCTAGAAAGGCTATTTTTACTTGATTGAGGGGTGTACAATTCTAAGAATAATAGTTAAAGCTTGAGCAATTATATGTGGTGATCAGAAATGAAAAATAGCTCTGCTGGTATGACCATCTAAAGTGCTCGCTACAACCATTCCTGTACAACTTACAGGTGCCAAAATGCCCTGATTGTAAAAATGGTAGAGTACTGTCAAATCTTAGCTCTTCAGTTTAGCTGAAACAACCTGTGGAGACATGGAGATCGATAATTACTTTGGAGATTGCTGTAATCTACAAAAAAAACAGCATGTTAAATTGATGCTACATACATCAGCATGGATTTATGAACATGGCAGCTACTACTTGTCAAAAGGCTGCGAAAGAGGGAGAAGACACAGCACTCCTTAGTGGGGGTGTCCAAACGCTGATCCAGGAAAGACCGGATCCATGTAGGAATATGTCCATATCCACACAAATTAGATTGGCGTACCACAAATCTAAATGGACGAAATATACATAGTCTGTGGTTAAGCAGAAAATCTGGCATGGATCTTGCCCTCCTAGCTTGGATAAAAAAAAAATCTTAAACTATTGGAGCTTGGCACTGAATTGATCTCGACATAAAAAGGAGAGAAGCATAAAAGGGAGAGAAAAGAGAGAGAAAGTATTATTCAATACAGGGTCCAAAGCTTCGAACATTTTCATCTATGACAGTAATTCACAAATCTAATGGCCCAATAGTTGAAGGATATGTGGCGATTGATGTTTGGAATGGGTGGAAATGAGGGGTAAGAAATGTAAAAATAATATTGCTTGAGTAAATAACTGTGCATGTAACACTTCATGAGCATGTTAAAAGGTGGAGGTAGTCTTCTTTTGTGCTGGAAAATTCCAGTCATGCAGAGTACATAAAAATAGTAACTTAGTGCCAGACTACGATGGCGGTCAGATGAGCATGCGACCGCCATTGTTGCGGGATGGTAGCCGCCCGACAAGTAGTCTGTTCTTTCATCTGACATATAACAATGCAACCGCCATGTAGGCGGTCATAAACATGGATTTTTCCATTGTGGCTTGTGCTGCACCCTGTAAAAGGGCCGCAGAACAAGCCGCAATGGAAAAAGGGATGTTTTGAAACATCCATGCCCCATGTGCCAGGCACCATGCCCCCCGAGCCTAATAGCGTAGGCCTGCGAAGGATGGGAGCCCCTCCCTTTCCGACAGCCTTTCTATGGCAGTCGTACTGCCATCGCCATAGAAAGGCTGTCGAAAAGGGACATCGTAATTCCTATGGTGGTGCCTGAGCAGGCACTGCTATTATTGTAGGTAATATGATCTGACGATGGTCCAACGGGCTTCTTGAGCCCGTCGGAAGCGTCGGTCGGTCCCTTTGACCGATGAGGTCTGACCGGCCTCATCATAATGCGGTGGTTGGACAGCTCTGCTGGATGTCGTGGGACTGCCACGGACAGCCTGTCGGTGGCGGTCCCACTGACATCCTAATGAGGCTCCTAGCTGGAAAAGTGCAAAAACATGTATCTACTAGGGGAATGCAAATTTGACTGACTTCTGGTGCCCTTTGCAGTAGCAATAAACTACGTCTCCTTTCACTATTTCTCAGCCTCCCACACAATTTCATACCTGGAGCTTCCTGCACCTTCCACCTTAGGTGACCAGGAAGTGTTGCAGTCAAGATTTACTTTCACACAATGTCCCGCTGATAGATATTATATGACCGAAAATCATTCCTGCTGACGGACGTGAAGACAAACTTTGATTCAGCAGAAGTTGGGAAACAGCTGTTGGTAGCAAAAAGGTTGCTGATTTAGCCTATGAGGGCAAAGTTAAAATGTCATTAAATTATAGTATATCTACCTAGTGCATGAAGTGTAAAACATTATAAGTGTGGAATCCCAAAGCCTTTCTTAGGGACTCTCAGTCAATGTTATCAAATGCCTCAGTTGTAAATACCATTTTCTATCTCCTAAATCATTATTGGAGGCTCTTTTTCATCCCAGTTTTCTCCCTTCTTCACTTTTTCTCTTCCTTCTTACACTCTCTCTGCTTTTCTCGTCCTTGTTGGTCAGTCTTATGCTGAAAAAAGTCCTGGTCTGCAACATGAGGGCCACTTACTAACTCTTACAATCACGTACACAAAATAAACCCTGTAAAAAATCCTGAAAAAAAATCCAAATTTAGTTATGAGCTTTATTATTAACTCTGTAGAAATTACGACACGTACCTAAGCTGCCTCTCTGGTCTTAGAAGGGCACATTTTGAGGCTGGAGCTTCAAAGTACACCAGAAAGTATGGTTAGTTTATTTGCTGTTGTAATTGAAGCTTCATAAAACTTTGAGGTCTGAATTAAAAATCACGATTCAACAATGTATCCTTTCAAAGTCTGTGCTGGCCATCTCTCCTCTGTCCTTGAAAGGACTGACTACAAATGTCTGAGGATAGAAAAGGGATTATGAAACAAGGCACACTGAATACTTTCTGATAAAACGCACATATTGAAAAAACAAAATAGTGTAATTCAACAATATCAGATTGTATTTAATATACATGGAGTGGAAGACAGTCTTACACATCCTGAGGCTCCACTGTGGCAGAATTACTGTCACCATCGATGCACAACCCTCCATATGGCCAGACTGGTACATCACAGGGTATTGCTGAAGTGGACCATTTACTGGTGAATGGATCCAAAAAGGCCTTTATGAAACTCTCTGAAGAATACAGATTGCCCAGATCCCAAATCTGGAGATAACTGCAGATGTGTCACTCTTCCACTCGCCTCAGAGGACGCACAAATGGCTCCATACTCCCTTGTCACTTCGTGTCTACTTGGTACGATGGGGTAACTATAAGAAACTGATTACAGGACTCAACCATCTCATCATTACCAAACTGTTCTCTGATCTTCTGGAACAACTTATCCACCATCAGTGGCAGTATCAGTTTCACCACACCTGTTCTCCATCCAAGTGGCCGCAACTTATCGCAAGGCACCATAGAGAAGCTTGAATTAAATTTGGCTAGTTTTTTAAAATCCTTCAAGATTGCCATTTGACTCTAGGCAAATTTTTCAATGCAAAACTGACAAATGCATCCAATTGCTGGAGGTGTTAACTGATGGATTGCCATATTCTACATGTCCTCTGGTCATGGCATGTACTTCTTTCTTACTGGACACAGATACAGTGAGTTCTTAACGACACTTATCATTGCGATTTTGCCCAGTCAGCCACCCTTGCCAAGTTGCATAATACTCAGGACATTCCTGCTCTCACCAGGTATGAGAAAAGGTGGATGGGCACTGCCTTGGCATCAGCAAAGCTTTTTATTCTTCAGAACAGGTGAAAATATACAGTCATCCTCTTGAGTACTGGATGGACTTTATGGCAACAAGAAGAATCCATGAACATCTGATATACAGAAAGAATGAACAGGCACAGCCTTTTCTGGACATTTGGGGTGTCTACGTGTACAGGGACCCACCAGCCTGACTGACCTGCTCTTGGATGGCTCTCTGCTGTTCTCGCTTGGATGGTTTCTGGATAGGCTAAGTGTTTCCTAGAAGAAGACTTCTTCAAACTGCAACAGATTTTGCCTTCATAGGATATTGTGTAATATGTTTGTTTACCGACTGGCCCAAGCAGATATTGTTCCACATTGTTTTCTACCATTTCTAGCCGATTGATATTCGTTGGTATGAAATGCTTCATTAATTTAGTTTGTTTGCTCTGTTGTACTGGTTTGCACCTACTAGTATACTTATTGGAAAACTGTTATTGATATTTGTTTGATTCTCCTTGATGAACATACTAATAAAGATTGCATAAACAACATTCACAGAGCATTTTAGAAAATTTCAAAACACAATTTGTTGGTCCTTGGATTTATTATTTTGTAACAGTTTTTTCCAAGGGGGATCAGGGGGGATTTACCAACCAACCAACCATGCAAACAGTAAAACAATAACTAAACATTACCATGGATAATATTCCATATTTATCAATAGATGTTATATTTTATCACAATATCCAGTCGTCGAAATACAAATTACATTTTTTTTCCTGGTTCATTATAAAGTTCAAAAGTCATTGCTTTTGTCACTGATCTAATACTTGCCTTCTCTAAAAGGAGCATTATCATAATTTTTCTCATGTTTCTTGTAGTTTGTCAAAAAGGACACATTATTTTATTCCTCTCTCTCCGTGTGTCAGAACTTAATTTAAAGGAAAAAAAAAGAGAGCGTAAGCTACCCACGGGTCTCTAGGGACAAGCAATTAAATATATAAAGCTGAGTTTTGGCTGGCCTTGATTACTTCATATAATAATGATAGGATGGCATGCAGCTCACGTAATTTAAATCTTCGCAATGGAACCATTGAGGACCTGTAATTTTGCTTGCATAACTTCATTAGGGGGTCAACATATCTAATCTTTCCGACATGTCATCGCGTAGGATGTACTAGATCTGTTAGTGAAATACCTAAGTATGCTACCTGGATCTATTTTTGTCAGCTCATAAAGTAATAGTAGCATTGTCCTAAGTTTGGCATTTGTAGCTATACCAATTGCAAGCTCTATCACAATCCCTTGTTTCTGGAAGGGCTTCCTTAGAACTTCCTTCCACAGTAGTCCTTCAAGGGAGTCCAGCACTCTTCAGCACTCTGGTGCTCAATGGCAATATGCTGTAGTTATTAATCCCTATAACTAAAGCCAGGCCCATATTTTTCTACTGAATTTAATAAGATTGTGCATGATGTATTGATTCATATCCAGTTTTTGCATCAAACTGAGAGGTCCAATACAAGCGATCATCAGTATTCATAAACCACATCCACTTCTTTTTATGTTATATTCTGTATAGTTCTAAAGCGCACAACTCACCCGGGATGGTATCCTGGCACTGAAAAAGGAGCTGTATGGGTCGAGCCAGGATAAAGTCAGGTCTTCAGTTTGTTGCGAAATTAGAGAACTGCAGAGGAGGCTCTGATGAGGAGGAGCAAGTCGTTCCAGGCTTTAGTGGGAGGCATGACAATCCGATGTGGTTCTACATGTGAGGGGGTATGTGAGAGTTGGAGTCCCGCTGAGTGGAGGTAACTCAGTCAACAGCAACCTTTTTGGCTGAATCCATTAGAGACATTTGTCTACAATGTTTCAGGGTTTACAAGCAGGTGGCTGATCTTTAAGTCCTAGTGCAGCTCACTTATGGAGCATTGCGGTTCCATACACCTGGCATCACTGTCATCAGCATAATCGTATGTCCTAATTTGTCCAGTGACAGTTTAATTGAATAGTTGCTTACCTGCTGCAGTTCTACGTCAAGACCAGAGGTTGCATTTTTAAAGAGCTAAGGGGCTAGGATGCATCCTTGATTATCCTCATGTTGTTACCTTCCAGAAGGTATTTCTTTCTCTTAACCATGCAGAGGTCTCAGTATCTGTATGTATTGATTGGAGACCTTTCGTTATTGTCATATTTTTGGATAGGGACTGACACCAAACCTATGCTACAGGGAGTGACCTATTATTAGTAATAGCTATAAAGTCTAGTGTACCTAGCTTGCACAGTGCCGGCACAACTGTTAAGAAAAGGGACACCTTTCATCCCTTTAAACCGTTTTTACACTTCAGGGTGTTCCCAAGAGATAATAAAAACTGCAGCATGCACCATTAAAGTCTTGCATTATGTATGAGGCCCACACTGCACTGTTAATAAGCACAGCTGAAGCTGAAATTATCAAAGTGTCTATTTCTAAGCAACTAAGGGGCATATTCACAAGGAGCTATCGCCGAATTAACGGCACTTTATCGCAGCCAAAGTCGTGATAAATTTACCTCCCCATTCACAAGCCGGTGTTAACAGCCCACAGCACCAGTTTACCAGCGATAGCAGCCTCAAAAAACATCGCCACAGAGGACCCGCGCAACTATCGCTAATGAGATGCAGAGTGGGTGTTCCCATGCCAAAAGGCGAGACAACATCACACCTCAACATTCACAACGACCAGCCACATCTGTGATAAAAACAAAAAACCAGCGATAAGCCACGTTAGCACCAGGAAATCTACACCTGCCCTGACCTGGTGTAAAGTCCGACCACAGCCTGCACCACAAAAGGGAGCACAGCCCAGAGCCACACATGAAGGACAACAGATGCCCACGAGCAACTGAACATGCATCACGGACACCCAAGAGGGCCACAACACCCACCGACACCACACCCAGGCCCGCAACCCCCCCTCCCCCCTGGGACCACCCCCAACTAAGAAACTGCACACCAACACCACGAATCCCAAAACAAACATTTTGCCTGATGTCGCACAAGCAGGAAAATAAACATACATGCGTGGCCAGAAAATGGAGAATCAGTCATACAGCAATGCAATCACCAACACAAAACACCATACAAACAAAAGCAGAAACAACCCTTAGGATGAGTCCTAGCGGCTCCTCACTGGACAATCCGTAGCACACAGCCAGGAAGACCAAATCCAAGAGAAGGTGTGCCATGCGCCCAACAAAGGAAAGAGAGGGAGAGAGCGAGGGAGAGAGATGGAGTGAGATAGCACAAGCAGCGCAAGGCCGCTCGGGCACCTGGCTCCACATGCCAACATGTGTGTGTGCATCGCCATCCGTACACCATGAGCCCAAGGCCGTGTCCCAATCTCAACGCCAAAGCCACATCACATTCCGAAAACGCAAGTAGTAAACAGACAAACATTAGGGATGAAAGCACCATTGTCCCAATGCAGAAGGCGGAAGGACACCTGCACCTCTGACCTTGGTCCAGAACGCGCCTGGAACACCCTGATAGAGATGCAATGGCAGATGGGGACAACTCCCACACCACGCATTCCGCAAATGAACCATCCAACTTATCCACAGCCTACACACAGAAGCCCCTGCCTGTGGTCCCCCCGCATGGGATGCCCTTGACACTCACGGAAACAGCAACCCATTACCCACAACGTTGCACACACATTCGAATCATTGCTCAGAGCTGTGGCATATCCTCCACACAACTGCCGCAGTTCAGAAGAGTGCCGGTTCACGAGACGCACCAACACAATGGCAGGCCATACCGGGCACATGCACAACCCCAGTCACGTGGAACAGTACCGTGCATGTATGCTGCAACTACTGGGCGCACTGCCACTGGCAGTGCTGCGGATCAGTTACAGGCTCAGCTTCCGCATTGCCCACGTC
The DNA here is from genome assembly GCA_963921515.1 of Calotriton arnoldi. Classification (NCBI taxonomy): domain Eukaryota; kingdom Metazoa; phylum Chordata; class Amphibia; order Caudata; family Salamandridae; genus Calotriton; species Calotriton arnoldi. The sequence continues at coordinate 3,035,816 of CAWUFW010000403.1, read as the reverse complement.
ACCTGCGTCCAGCCCTGGTTCCACTGCCGAACATGCACATTCGAGTGTCCCATGGATGTCTGCCTATCCAACACAACTGTTGATGAATTGGACTATGACCTGTGTCTGCGCCCCCTGTTGGATCACGAACAGGAGTGTAACCGAGACAGCCGTGCATGGGATGCCTTGACATACTGTGTATGTATTGGTAGTTGTGCATGGGAGATTGCACAATTCCTCGTGTGCAGTGACCACATCGAGGCGCTCCCCTATTGGGCTGTGTTGCGGATCGGTGAGACGGCGTGGGCTGAGCACACCTGCCCGGACCACCTAATGGATTGGCTCACCCTGGTGTTCCTTGAACACGACAACGATGTACTATTGGAACACATTGCACATGAAGCTGCACAGGCATTCATGGACGAGTAACTACGTTCCTGCAGCCACATCCGATTGCCACCCACAGCACATGGCCCAACAACTTGTTGCATCATGGGGATTGCTCACATATCCCACCACAACAGACGACACGTCTGCCTTCGTTTGGGCTCTGGATGCATGTGCGTGGAACAACGCGTGCGTACACACACCTGTGCAAGGTGACACAGGTCCATGGTCGGAGAAACACAGCGTCGTTTGGCAACGTTGCCAATTCGGACACACTGCTGGGGGAGAGCACACACATGGCAATGTAGCACGACATGTGAACCTGTCGGACCCTCACACCTGATCACTGTCAGCAGAGCAGACAATCGGCGCACTCCGGAGGCAGAGCACTATGCGGATCCCATGTGCAGTGAGTCATGCCCCCTCACACGGGGCAATGGGCAGACGCCAGACAACACATGACTCATCCAGCAAGTCAAGGTGGGCTGTGAGCGTTGCCATCCGTGGTGATTGTTGTCCATTTCAGCCCCGACATTGTCTGAACCTCGACATGTACATGTAAGTGTCTTAAGCATGTCCCTGCCTGCTGTGGCGTTGCCTCGTCCGTACTGACACGCACATGCCAATAAAGTCTATGCCACTCCACTGGTGACTAACTGTGAGGTGTGTTGTTTAGATTGTCCACTCGTGTGCCACAATGAGCATCCTCCCTACACAGGGAGGAACTGACTGACGCATGTGCAATGTGGGTGTGTCCCTTTGGCAAGCTACACCTCTGTGATCCAGACATTGTTTTGGATATGTGCTGAACGACATGTGCACTCACGTGACGTCAGCAATGTGAGTATGGTGTCCAACGACTGATCAAGTGGAGCAATGTCATATCACACTACAGAATGTGTCCACACAGATGTGTGTGAGTAGGTATGCGACGTGAAGTTCTGTTGTCACATGTGGTGTAGGACACCACTGTGAGAAGTTGGCCTGGCATATGCTGTCCACTAATTATAGTGGGCACCTTGCACCAGTCCAAACAACCCCTTATTGGAGATAGGTTAAAGACAACCTTTATTGAAAGCTATCCTAGTGGTAGCTATGGAGAGCAGCCTTCAGGCTAAGTCTTGAAGGAATGTAAAGCAGCTTGTTTTACCAGTCTATAATCTCTTGAGTGACCAAATGAAAGAGGACCACACCAGGTATATATTCAAAATATATGTATTTATTGCTAAAAACACCCCTCTAGTCTCTTTATGAGGCTAGAGTTCGAAGTACATAAGTTATAAGTTAGTTATCTACAGTAATAGCACAAATACACGTTTGAACCCTAGGGGCGTACCAAACCATATACCAATAAAGTGGTATAAGAACCACGACTGAGCTAGACACAGGGCCTAGAGCCTGTAGAAGTGCTTGGACCACAAGGAACCACCCAAGGTAGTGACACAGGGGACCCACGGGGGACGCGTGCAGTGTATGAACACAGCCGCGAATCGCCGTTAACTTCTATGGGGAAAGTCGCGGTTTGAATTTAAAAGAAAAGGGACACTTAGAGGAGGACTTGGAGCAAACCCTTTGAGAACTAGGCTGTTCTAGTGTCAATACCCACGGGAGCACCGGAGTACTCGAGTTACCTCACCCAGGGGAGCCGGGTGCATAGGTGTCTTTCGGGGTCGGGTTTCGTCGTCGCTTTCAATGGCGATCTGCTGCAAAGTGCTGCTGGCGGCCAAGTCGAAAGTGTTCGGGTGGATCCAAAGGTGGATCGAAGATTTGAAGAACCTGAAAGCAGAGGGGACAGAGTCTGGGTCACTAGCCAGTGACCAGGAAGGCGATGAGCAGATGCCCACCGATGTCGAGTGCTTCAGGTAGGTTGACACTCGTCTTGACTCTTCAGCCACGAGGTCCAGGAGGCGTCGACGACAACCAGGAGCTGGATTCGAGCTGCCCCACGACGTCTGTCGGTTGCAGGGGTGTCAGCGACCAGATTGGACCCAACAAGCCTTGGCAACGGCAAGTCTCGTGGAAATAGAAGAAGGACGATGGTGCAGACCAGCAAGGTCTGTGGGACTCACCCAGCGAAGGTAAGTCAGGGCACGCCTGGAGCAACCAGGGAGCCCAAGCAGAAGAAGATTGGCCTTCGGGGGGGCCTACGAGCCAACGGACTAGCGACCGCAAAGGAGCCTCAAGTGGACGCACTTGGAACTGGCTCACAGGACACTCGTGGAGTGGAGGCCAGTGATCTTCGGTGCAGTCGGTGCTGGAGGCTGGGGCCAGTCGGAGCCCAAAGCACAACTTCGTGGGAGACCCAGAAGTGGATGCACTTACAAAAGTACGCGGTGTCCAGGGGTCAAGGTTCCACATTACCCACGATAGCCACGGGCCTCAGCTTTGCTGGAGACTCAGGGTAGCCTCGGGGAAGTCTGGAAATCCACCTCTGGTGATGCAAAGACTTCGGCGTCCGGCGGGAGCTTTGGCGATGCAGACCGGACAATTGCTTCTTTGGTGCCTGCCAAGCAGGGGAGTCACTCCTTGACCCCAAGGGAGATTCTTCAGTCCTCTAATCTTGAAGTAGATCGTCGAAGGTCCAGGATTCTGTGTCAGAGTTTCGTCCAGGTTAATCTAAAGTCCTAAGGACTGGGGTCCCATACTTATACTAAGGTAGGGGGTTGGACATACTCTGTGGACCCACCTATGGGAGGGTCAGGGCAGAGGGGTGGTTACACCCCTTTCCCTTTGTCCAGTTTCGCGCCAGAGCAGGGGCTGGAAGCCCCTGAGCCGGTTTGAACTGGGGTATGCACAGGGACACCAAATGTGCCCCCAGTGCAGGACTTCAAAGCACCCGAGAGTGCTCCCGCCCAGCCCCAATACACACTATCCTGTCTGGGGAGGTGGTTACACCTCCCTGGGACAGGAAACCTATTGTCCAGGCCTCCCCTGCCGGAGTTTCAGTCAGCAGCAGGAGGCCAGACTCGTGTCTGTGGCAGCGGCATCCATTTTGTGATGCCAGGGCTCTGGAAAGTCAGTACCGGGTATACCGGTGTGTACATGTCTCTCCCTCTAGAAGGGTGGAATGCTACCCCCGCCGCCAGAACTGGCGGGAGGGTAGTATTCCAAGATGTTTGACACCAAACACGACATGTTTCCGTGCAGCCATCCCAAAGTTAGCATTTAACGCGAGGTTATAATGCGCTTAAGAGTATATGGTCGGGCTGCACTACAAACAGCATCAGAGAAGGGTCTCCGAACGCTGCAGAGGGGCCCAGCTCATGCAGGGGCACCCTCTCACATAGGAACCACGCACTCTGCCTTCAGGATTGATAAGGCCTGCCATAGGAGTGACTTATAGGTTTATATGTGTGTAGGTATGTAGTGATATAGGTAGCCTGTATCACAGTAAGGGGTGCATGCACCACCTTACCCAGGCTGCAGTAGCAGACCTGTGGTGTCATTTTGGATGGCCTTCCAGGGGTGGCACAATACATGCTGCAGCCCCTGGTAGGCCTCTGAGATACCTATGCCCTGGGTACATAGTATACCATATACTAGGGACTTATAAGGGCACTCCAGATTCCAATCAGAGATGTGCCTAAGGCACATGGAAACCATTTTAGAGAGGAAGCAGCTAGGCTGGGGTTCTGATTAGCAGGGCCCCAGCCAGACTAAGGTCGAAAAACAGTGAAGCATCAGCAAAAGTGGGGTACCCATGTGAAGCAGATCCTACTCTCCTACACAACCCCCCCCAAACGTAGGGACATTAAACTAACCTTGCCCAGTTAAGTCTTCATGTTCTAAGTGGAAGTACCTAGAGAGTCCATCTGCATTGGCATGGTTACTCCCAGGTCTATGTTCCACTGTGAAGTCCATCCCCTGTAGGGAAATGGACCACCTAAGCAGTTTGGGGTTTTCACCCTTCATTTGTTTTAGCCACAAGAGGGGCTTGTGGTCTGTTTGAACAAGGAAGTGAGTACCAAACAAGTATGGCCTCAACTTCTTCAGAGCCCAGACCACAGCAAAGGCCTCCCTCTCAATGGCTGACCAACGTTTCTCTCTAGGGGTCAGCCTTCTGCTAATAAAAGCTACTGGCTGATCCTGACCTTCATCATTCAATTGTGACCGCACAGCCCCTACCCCCAATTCAGATGCATCTGTTTGGACAATGAACTTCTTGGAGTAATCAGGACTCTGTAGAATGGGAGCAGTGCACATGGCCTGCTTTAGGTCATCAAATGCCTTTTGACAGCTAACTGTCCACTGAACCTTTTGGGCATTTTCTTGGAAGTTAAGTCATTCAGGGGTGTCACTATTGATCCATACCCCTTGACAAATCTCCTATAGTACCCAGTCAGGCCTAAAAAGGCTCTCACCTGAGTCTGGGTAGTTGGAGCAGTCCAGTCCATGATGGTCTGGATCTTGCTCTGCAGTGGTTGAACCTGGCCTCCACCCACAAGGTGGCCCAGGTACACAACCTGACTCTGCCCTATCTGGCACTTGGTGGCCTTGATAGTCAGGCCTGCTTTCTGCAGGGCCTGTAAAACATTTCTGAGGTGGACCAGGTGATCCTCCCAGGTGGAGCTAAAGACAGCAATATCATCTAGATATGCTGCACTATAGGCTTCCAGACCTGTAAGGACTGTATTTACCAACCTCTGAAAAGTGGCAGGTGCATTCTTCAGACCAAAGGGCATCACCACAAATTGATAATGCCCACTAGGGGTTGAGAATGCTGTCTCTGGCTTTGCATCATCAGCTAGTCTGATCTGCCAGTAGCCAGCTGTCAGGTCAAATGTGCTTAGATACTTGGCGGAGGCCAAAGTGTCTATTAGCTCATCTGCCCTAGGTATTGGATGGGCATCAGTCCTAGTGACTGCATTGAGACCCCTGTAGTCCACACAAAACCTCATCTCTCTTTTCCCACCATTGGTGTGAGGTTTTGGCACAAGGACCACTGGACTAGCCCAAGGGCTATCTGAGGGTTTAATAACTCCCAAATCCAACATCTTCTGGACTTCTGTCCTGATACAGTCCCTGACATGGTCAGGTTGCCTATAAATCTTATTTTTAATAGGCAGACTGTCCCCAGTGTCCACTTCATGAGTGCACAAGGTAGTCTGACTGGGTGTCAGTGAGAATATGTGTCTGAACTGATTGAGCACCTGTCTGCAATCAGTTTGCTGCTGGGCAGTGAGGCTGCCTGCCAAGGCTACACCATCCACTGACCCATCATCAGGGTTCTGTGAGAGCAGGTCAGGGAGTGGGTCACTCTCTTCCTCCTGTCCCTCATCAGTAGCCATGAGCAAGCCCATGTCTGCCCTGTCCACATATGGTTTTAACCTGTTGACATGGAGAACCCTGTGGGGACTCCTGGGTGTTCCTAGGTCCACCAAATAGGTAACCTCACCCTTCTGTTCAACAATGGTATGGGGTCCACTCCATTTGTCTTGGAGAGCTGCTGGGGCCACTGGCTCCAACACCCACACCTTCTGTCCTGGCTGGTAAACAGTCAGTACAGCCTTTTGGTCATGCCAGGCTTTTTGCAGTTCCTGGCTAGCCTCAAGGTTTTTAGTTGCCTTTTTCATGTACTCAGCCATCCGGGAGCGGAGACCAAGTACATAGTCCACTATGTCTTGCTTTGGGGGCTTGAGAGGTAACTCCCATCCTTCCTTCACCAAGCACAATGGACCCCTGACAGGGTGACCAAACAAAAGTTCAAAAGGGCTGTAGCCAACCCCTTTTGAGGCACCTCCCTGTATGCAAATAAAAGGCAGGGCAAGAGTATGTCCCATCTTCGCCTAAGCTTTTCTGGGAGCCCTTTAATCATGCCCTTCAAGGTTTTGTTGAATCTCTCAACTAAACCATTGCTTTGTGGGTGATAGGGTGTGGTGAACTTGTAAGTCACTCCACACTCCTTCCACATTGCTTTTAAGTATCCAGACATAAAGTTAGCACCCCTGTCTGATACAACCTCCTTAGGGAAGCCCACTCTTGAGAAAATTCCCAGGAGGGCTCTTGCCACCACAGGCGCTGTAGTGGTCCTAAGGGGAATAGCCTCTGGGTACCTGGTGGCATGATCCACTACCACCAGGATAAACCTGTGCCCAGATGCTGTTTGGGGATCTATGGGACCAACAATGTCAATCCCCACCCTTTCAAAGGGAACCCCACCACAGGTAGTGGTATCAGGGGGCCTTTGTAGTGCCACCTGCCTTGCCACTGGCCTGGCAGGTTACACAGGAGCGACAAAACTCCTTGGTGTCTTCAGACATGTGAGGCCAGTGAAAGTGAGGGACAATTCTGTCCCAAGTCTTGTTCTGGCCCAGGTGACCTGCTAAGGGAATGTCATGGGCTAGGGTCAATAGGAAGCCCCTGAACTTCAGAGGTATAACCAACCTCCTGGTGGCACCAGGCTTGGGGTCTCTACACTCTGAGTACAAGAGTCCATCATCCCAATACACAGTATGGGGACCACTAGCTTTCCCAGCAGCCTCAGCAGCAGCTTGCTGTCTGAGGGGTTCAAGAGAGGGGCAGCTCTGCTGCTCCTGGCTCAGATCTGCCCTGGAAGGGCCCCTGTACCCAAGAACTCAACCTGGTCAGGTTCAAGCTCCTCTGGGACAGTTCCTTCCTCAGGACTGAGATCATCCCCCTCAAGAGACTGATCTTCCTTCTGAGCCAAGGGGAAGGCACTGCCTTTACCCTACTACTCCTCTTCTTGGAGGGCACTTGGTCCATTATTCCAGAATCCAAGGCCTGTTCAGTGTTAGACATTTTGGCTTGTGACCTGGTCACGGCAAACACATCTGCAGGGATGCCCAGCATTTCTGCATGGGTCCTGAGCTCCACTTCTTCCCAAGCTGAAGTTTCTAAGTCATTGCCAAGCAAGCATTCAACGGGTAGGTCTGCACTTACCACAACCTTCTTAAGGCCAGTTACCCCTCCCCAGGAGAAGTTAACAACTGCCAGAGTATGGTCTGTTCTGACGTTGCTAGCATTGGTCACTTGGTACATTTCACCAAGTATAATCTGCCCAGGATTCACAAGGTCTTGTGTCACCATGGTGACACTTGCCCCTGTGTCACCATGCCCCTGCATCTGGAAAACGACCGCCGGCGGCAGATCCTTCTCCCACCTCGCCGCCAAGACCTGGAACACCCTCCCCACCAACCTCCGACAGACCCAAGACCTACTGGCCTTCAGAAGACTCCTCAAGACCTGGCTCTTCGATCAGTAGCAGCACCACCCCCCTCTTCCCCCAGCGCCTTGAGACCCTCGCGGGTATGTAGTGCGCTTTATAAGTGACATGATTGATTGATTGATTGTGTCCCTAAATGCCAATGCCTCTTTTCCATTGATTAAGGGCTGTTGCCTGTACTTGCTCAGATTACTGGGACTCACAGAGGAGGTCACATCCATGCCTCCATCACAGACTAGGACAGCCTGAGTGAGTTCTCTGACTAGGTCAGAGCTCATCTCCTTACCCAGGGTCAACCCTACTAAACCCTTGGCTTGTGTTGTCCCACCACCAACTGTAACTGTACTAGGGGGAGCAGGTGCCTTAGGGGCATTGGTGGGGGCTGGTGTAGAGTCTTTGGACTTGGTGCAATCACTGGTCCAGTGGGTCTTTTGCTTACAGACCTTGCACCATGGTTTCTTTTGGCCTCTTCCCTTGTTAGACTGTGAATCCCCACCTGAAGAAGATTTTTGGGGGCCTTGTGAAGACTTTTGGTCTTTACCCTTCTCCCCACCCTTATCAGAGTTTTTCGAATCTTGCTTCTTAGGGTCACCACCTTGGTTCTGTACCTTCTGCCTCACCCTGGTTCTGACCCATTTGTCTGCCTTCTTTCCCAATTCTTGGGGAGAGGTCAGATCAGAGTCCACCAGGTGCTGATGCAACAGCTGATTTTGACAATTGTTAAGGATCTGCTCCCTCATGATAAGATTGTACAATCCTGTGAAGTCACATACCTTACTGCCCAATAACCAACCTTCCAGAGCCTTGGCAGAACAATCAACAAAGTCCACCCAGTCTTGAGTCTGTGCCTTTTGGGTATCTCTGAACTTTAACCTGTATTGTTCAGTGGTTAGGCCAAACCCATCAATTAGAGCACTCTTCAAGACTTTGTAATTATCAGCATCCTCCTCTCTAACAGTGAGGAGCTTATCTCTACCTTTGTCTGCAAAGGAGAGCCACAAGATTGCTGCCCACTGCTCCTGAGGGACCCTCTGTACTTTACAGGCCCTCTCTAGAGCAGTTATCCATTTGTGGATGTCATCCCCACTCTGGTAGGGAGGGACAATCTTGCTCAGGTTCCTATGGTCATAAGACCTTTCCCTATCTCTGGGGAAATTGCTGCCACCATGGGACTCTAGTCCCATCTTTTTTCTCTCTCAATAGAGATCTAGGGACTCCCTGTCTATAGCCAATTGCTGTTTTCTGAGCTCAAGCTGGGCTTGTTCATACTGAAGCAATCTCTTTCTCCTTTCATGAGAGGATTCCCTCCTATGAGAGGAGACAGAGGTCCCTATTGAGGTGTCAGAGTGGTTAGACTCCTGAGAAGGAGATCTAGACCTTCTGGGCACACTCAGTATTCTTCCTGGGGGGACAAAGGGGAGGTCATTCTGATCCTCCTCCTCCTCCACAGGAGGAATTGGGTTTTCCAGGACAAGGTCATTTTCACCTTCGTGGCCAGTTACAGAGGGGGGGGCCTGGGTTTCTTCACCCCTGACCCCTTCCTCATCTTCTGCCCCACCCTCTCTGCCTACCCCTTCAGACCCTAGGGGCCTGCTGAGATCATCAGCTAGTAACACCTCCCTGAGGTGTTGGATGCTGGCACTTTTGCCTGCCTTCAACTTCCTAGTATTGCATAATGCTCTCAATTCCAAGAATGGGAGTTTATCATACTTGGAGGGAAGAAGCCCACTGGCTTCTGGCAAGGACTCACTAGGTCCTGGCTTTGAAGACATTACTAGTGAGGTGTGGTGTATGCACTACCTACTCTAGTGTGGCCTACTAAACTCTCTTGAGTTGTAGAAAGGGTGTGCTATCCCTTAACACACAACTCTAAGTTCAGTAGAACTTACTGTATACTAAGCTTGATTTATATGTACCTTAGGTACCCTTAGTGGTTTTCAGTTGATCAATTCAATTGAGATTATCTGGTAAAACAATAGCAAGCTGGAATCCCACACGCTGCACACCAATGTGAGAAGTTGGCCTGGCATATGCTGTCCACTAATTATAGTGGGCACCTTGCACCAGTCCAAACAACCCCTTATTGGAGATAGGTTAAAGACAACCTTTATTGAAAGCTATCCTAGTGGTAGCTATGGAGAGCAGCCTTCAGGCTAAGTCTTGAAGGAATATAAAGCAGCTTGTTTTACCAGTCTATAATCTCTTGAGTGACCAAATGAAAGAGGACCACACCAGGTATATATTCAAAATATATGTATTTATTGCTAAACACACCCCTCTAGTCTCTTTATGAGGCTAGAGTTCGAAGTACATAAGTTATAAGTTAGTTATCTACAGTAATAGCACAAATACACGTTTGAGCCATAGGGGCGTACCAAACCATATACCAATAAAGTGGTATAAGAACCACGACTGAGCTAGACACAGGGCCTAGAGCCTGTAGAAGTGCTTGGACCACAAGGAACCACCCAAGGTAGTGACACAGGGGACCCACGGGGACGCGTGCAGTGTATGAACACAGCCGCGAATCGCCATTAACTTCTATGGGGAAAGTCGCGGTTTGAATTTAAAAGAAAAGGGACACTTAGAGGAGGACTTGGAGCAAACCCTTTGAGAACTAGGCTGTTCTAGTGTCAATACCCACGGGAGCACCGGAGTACTCGAGTTACCTCACCCAGGGAGCCGGGTGCATAGGTGTCTTTCGGGGTCGGGTTTCGTCGTCGCTTTCAATGGCGATCTGCTGCAAAGTGCTGCTGGCGGCCAAGTCGAAAGTGTTCGGGTGGATCCAAAGGTGGATCGAAGATTTGAAGAACCTGAAAGCAGAGGGGACAGAGTCTGGGTCACTAGCCAGTGACCAGGAAGGCGATGAGCAGATGCCCACCGATGTCGAGTGCTTCAGGTAGGTTGACGGTCATCTTGACTCTTCAGCCACGAGGTCCAGGAGGCGTCGACGATGACCAGGAGCTGGATTCGAGCTGTCCCACAACGTCTGTCGGTTGCAGGGGTGTTGGCGACCGGATTGGACCCAACAATCCTTGGCAACGGCAAGTCTCGTGGAAATGGAAGAAGGACGATGGTGCAGACCAGCAAGGTCTGTGGGACTCACCCAGTGAAGGTAAGTCAGGGCACGCCTGGAGCAACCAGGGAGCCCAAGAAGAAGAAGATTGGCCTTCGGGAGGGCCTACTAGCCAATGGACTAGCGACCGCGAAGGAGCCTCGAGTGGACGCACTTGGAGCTGGCTCACAGGACACTCGTGGAGTGGAGGCCAGTGATCTTCGGTGCAGTTGGTGCTGGAGGCTGGGGCTACTCGGAGCCCAAAGCACAACTTCGTGGGACACCCAGAAGAGGATGCACTTACAAAAGTACGCGGTGTCCAGGGGTCACGGTTCCACGTTACCCACGATAGCCATGGGCCTCAGCTTTGCTGGGGACTCAGGGTAGCCTCAGGGAAGTCTGGAAATCCACCTCTGGTGATGCAAAGACTTCGGCGTCCGGCGGGAGCTTCGGCGATGCAGACCGGACAATTGCTTCTTTGGTGCCTGCCAAGCAGGGAGTCACTCCTTGACCCCAAGGGAGATTCTTCAGTCCTCTAATCTTGAAGTAGAGCGTCGAAGGTCCAGGATTCTGTGTCAGAGTTTCGTCCAGGTTAATCTAAAGTCCTAAGGACTGGGGTCCCATACTTATACTAAGGTAGGGGTTGGACATACTCTGTGGACCCACCTATGGGAGGGTCAGGGCAGAGGGGTGGTTACACCCCTTTCCCTTTGTCCAGTTTCGCGCCAGAGCAGGGGCTGGAAGCCCCTGAGCCGGTTTGAACTGGGGTATGCACAGGGACACCAAATGTGCCCCCAGTGCAGGACTTCAAAGCACCCGAGAGTGCTCCCGCCCAGCCCCAATACACACTATCCTGTCTGGGGAGGTGGTTACACCTCCCTGGGACAGGAAACCTATTGTCCAGGCCTCCCCTGCCGGAGTTTCGGTCAGCAGCAGGAGGCCAGACTCGTGTCTGAGGCAGCGGCATCCATTTTGTGATGCCAGGGCTCTGGAAAGTCAGTACCGGGTATACCGGTGTGTACATGTCTCTCCCTCTAGAAGGGTGGAATACTACCCCCGCCGCCAGAACTGGCGGGGGGGTAGTATTCCAAGATGTTTGACACCAAACACGACATGTTTCCGTGCAGCCATCCCAAAGTTAGCATTTAACGCGAGGTTATAATGCGCTTAAGAGTATATGGTCGGGCTGCACTACAAACAGCATCAGAGAAGGGTCTCCGAACGCTGCAGAGGGGCCCAGCTCATGCAGGGGCTCCCTCTCACATAGGAACCACACACTCTGCCTTCAGGATTGATAAGGCCTGCCATAGGAGTGACTTATAGGTTTATATGTGTGTATGTATGTAGTGATATAGGTAGCCTATATCACAGTAAGGGGTGCATGCACCACCTTACCCAGGCTGCAGTAGCAGACCTGTGGTGTCATTTTGGATGGCCTTCCAGGGGTGGCACAATACATGCTGCAACCCCTGGTAGGCCTCTGAGATACCTATGCCCTGGGTACATAGTATACCATATACTAGGGACTTATAAGGGCACTCCAGATTCCAATCAGAGATGTGCCTAAGGCACATGGAAACCATTTTAAAGAGAAAGCAGCTAGGCTGGGGTTCTGATTAGCAGGGCCCCAGCCAGACTAAGGTCGAAAAACAGTGAAGCATCAGCAAAAAGTGGGGGTACCCATGTGAAGCAGATCCTACTCTCCTACACAACCCCCCCCAAACGTAGGGACATTAAACTAACCTTGCCCAGTTAAGTCTTCATGTTCTAAGTGGAAGTACCTAGAGAGTCCATCTGCATTGGCATGGTTACTCCCAGGTCTATGTTCCACTGTGAAGTCCATCCCCTGTAGGGAAATGGACCACCTAAGCAGTTTGGGGTTTTCACCCTTCATTTGTTTTAGCCATAAGAGGGGCTTATGGTCTGTTTGAACAAGGAAGTGAGTACCAAACAAGTATGGCCTCAACTTCTTCAGAGCCCAGACCACAGGGCATTGAAGTTCCCAGCTACTACTCGCTGGTGTCCAGCCATGGCAGACATACTTCCAGCCTGCATCTGCTCCATGGTCTCCATTGACCTCCGCATCTGTGCCAACTCTGTGCTGTCATGGCTGGTGCCTGTCTGACCTGACAGTTCTTGTATTCGATTCATGCCACCAGCGAGGTCAGCCAAGGTCTGTGGCGGAGCATGGTGCGTACAGGGGGTGTCCGATAGAGACTGTACGTGGTCCCTGATGGGACTCAGACACCCACGTATGGCATCGAGTTTGGCTGCTGCGAGCTCGAAACCCACCCGCAGCTGATCAGCCAACTCCACCTGGCAACCCAACACACGCTGTTGGAATTCCATGTATTGGTCGGGGGGTCCTGGGAGACAGCTGTGGTGGTGTGTTTCCTGCTGTGTGGTCTGTGCAGGTGGTGGGGTCACCTCGAGGCAGCTGGCCTGCACTGCTCCTGGGGGTGAGGTGCAGAGGCTGTCCATTATCCGTTGGAGGGTGTCTTGACATACGTGCAGGTTGTCCGCTTCATCATCAATGATGGGAAGTGTGGTGTGCTCTGCAGGAGGTGTTTGTCCCTCTGCAATGTAAAGGGGAGATGCAGGTTAACAGAGTTTCACATGTATGTTGATGATTTGCAGATGTTTACATTCAGACTGCATGCCAATGTACATTGTGACTGTTTTGGGGGAGCTGGCTATTTGATGGCAGTCAGTGTGTTTTTCGACTACATGACGGATGTGTGGTAGTACCCGTACATTATCATCACACAGTGTCAGGCAATGCCAGATGTGAGTGGACAGTTACTACGCACGAGCGGAACGTGTTGTGAGCTCTGTCCTGTGGTGCTGGTGTTGCACTTAGTACCACATTGCCGTCATTGCTGATATTCTGTGATTGCTATGTGTGTGTGCTGCATTGTGGGGGAGTTGCCCCTGCAGCTCTGATTTCGTATAGCCTTCTCCCTTTGAGGCGGGGTGCCTTTGAATTGTTTGCTTCTCGGGGCCAGATTTGCTTTTGACTTGGGTCATATGTGCTCTCGGACAGATTTTGTGGCCTGGTGCATTGTTCGTCTGCTGCGTGTATTGTACGGCATGGGTTGTGGGTGCACGTGGACATGTCAGAGTATGACCTGCTCCTTTACGGATGTGATCCGCACTGGGCTACCTCCATGTCGATTGGTGGGCCATGTAATTTTTTTTTGGCTGCTGCCATGCTATCGGACAGGCAGTGTTACTTGCATAGTCAGTGTGGGTCACAGAGCCGCTGCTTTGCTGGATTCAGCACATGTGCATGGGTCGGTTGTGATATTGGTGATAGGGGGGTGCCCCTCTGTGCACATTGTGGATGGGGGCCTACTTTGCGTTTCTATGTGTGCTGCAGTGTGCCAAGGCAATCAGGGACATGTTCCACCGTCATTGTGGGTGTCCTGTGTGCTACACGTAATTGTGCATGTGTGCCATTGTGCCCATCTCCCCCCGTCCCTAGTCGTTACTCACCCTGTTGCTGTTGGGTCTGGTCGTATCGTGCTGTGTCCAGGCCCCCCAATCCTGCCACAGTCTCCTCACTGCTGACTGTGGCCACCATTTGCTCCAGCTCATCCAGCTCCTCCTGTGTCGCAGGACTCCCACCTCCAGTCGCCGTTGCTGCCTCCCTTTTGGCTGCGAGCTTATGTTTGGTCTGCCTTTTCAGATCATGCCAGCGCCTCTTGACCTCCTCCAGTGACCTCCTCGACACTCCGACTGCATTGACGTTGGTAAAGATGGCCTGCCATATTTCGGTTTGGTTTGCCAGTGCCGCAGTGGAGGTGCCGAACAGTTGTTGATGGTGTTCTATCACCTCCGTGACGATGATCCGGTCTTTTTGCGGACTGAACCCCGTCTTCCTCTTCCTCTGGTCATTGCCCTTCCCCGAACGCGGGGTTCCTGGCTGGTCCTCAGTGGGGCTTGTCGTGTTCGGCTTGTCCTCTGCACTCGGTCCGGGTGCATCCATGTTGCTACGCAGTATGAATTGTTTTTGGGCTTTTTTTTTTCTTTTTCTTATGGTGCATTTTCCCGCCGGACGCGTGGGATTTGCAGGCCTGTGGCTGGTGTTCGCTGATTTCTGTACCGCGATTGGCCTCATCGCATGTTTTTTTGCGTTCGCGTTTCGCATTTTTTAGGCGTGGCGTTGATTTTCACGATGACATTTGACGCGTTATCTGGTGACTATCGCATGCTACCACCTTGTTGTGAATTCCACTTTGGCACGGGGTTATTTTCCCGCGCTAGGCTTCGATATTGAAAGTTGCGTTACGCTACTCTTGCGGTAGTTATCACACGTTCTTGTGAATATACCCCTAAGACTTTGCAACATGCACAGTGTTTTAGCATTTTACGAGTTCTTATTTGTAGTAGGAAATGTAACTTATTTTCAAAATTAAACACACAAAAATCCCCAGGACAGCCACATGACTGAATAGATATGGTGAATTAGTAGCACGAGTTATGTACAGTACGCCATAAAATGCTATAAAAGAGCAACAGGCTCCCCAGGCAGGATTTACCGCAGGAAAGAACGTCATGGCTGTAGTGCTGTTGTTTCGATCCAGCTCCACAGTCCTTAAAATCTTGCTAAAATGTGACTGCTGTTCATTCTATATGTATAAAGCTTAATTTTATTAATGGTGGTTGATGCCTCTTGTAGAACGAGAATCGACCTCGTTTATTAAGTTGTTTTCTTAGGTCAAAACCTTGAGATATGCAAATGATAAACAGTGGACATTTGTACTGGATGCTCAAACGAGAAGCTCTGTGGGATGCAGGCTGGTGAAACTGCAAGCCTGCAATGCAGAAGGAAGCAAGGCTTATGTCACTTGATTGACATATTGGTTTAGAGCCAGCTTACCGGATTGCATATCTCTGCTTAGTGAGTTCGCTTCTCTTTGCCAATACAAAACCCCAAATCCGCAGCTGCAGCTGGGCATTGACAGAAGCAAATATACACTGTGCCCACTCTGAATTACTCATGCATACTTCTGATGGCTGTTGACAAAATCAAGACGAAGTATATCATCTCGCTTTCTGGCTTCACTCCAGTATCCGAAATCAAAGGCATGGTTTAAGAAACATTACACAAGGGCATTTGTAAAAAAAAAAAAATACTTTAATCAAGCAAAGCAAGTTGGCAGAGTCTTGAAAGAAGCAGGAACTGTTATTTATGGTGGGTGCATGTAATATGAAATACTAGGTATGGCGAAACCACATTGCTTTCCATTGCATATACACATTACAACAGGGTGACCACGCTGCCAGAGTGAATGGGCTCTGCAAACCTTCTCTTACATGATCAGGTTTTCTTTATTTCCTTTTGAGGTTTTCAAAAACGTAATGTGCCCCTGGTGATGGGTATGCAATCACGAAGTTTTCAATTGATTCAAAGCACTGCATTTGTTGGTATACTATTACTAATGCATTATAGAATTGTACGGAAAGTCCATTAGGACCGGAAAAGCCAATTCACAGTTTTCTTCGTTGTTTTTTTCCAAAAGTAATAGTTTTCCAACGATTTCGAAACACTGCCATTAAAATATGCACATTTTTTGAAGAAAGATTTTGAATTATTTTAAACTGTCTCTCTTGGGGGCCAGCATTCACCTGCATAAAATCAGACCTAACATGGGTGAATACCAAGTGAAAACATTACTGCCCGTTTGTGTGTTTGTCCATCATTAAGTAGTTTGCGTGCCATGTGGTGCCAGCATGACATCTTTTGGCTGTGTCCGAGCACCACGTACGTTTTGTTTGAGTATTATGAGTGCTGTGTGTAAGCAGGTGAGAGCTAGTTTGAGGGGGAAAAAACCCAACAAACGGTAACCAAATATATGGTAGTTATGAGGATATCCTCGTTAGAAGGGTTGTTAGTAGTAAGGTTACAAATAAAAAAAAAACATTTTCATATTAAGCAATATGTCTCTCTACAGGGTTGAACGTTACAAGGAGGGTAATGTAGTTTAGCGGCCTCTCCTTGATCCTACAACATTCGAATGAGGTTAATAAATTAGGTCGGGGCGAAATGCAAATTACGCTGGAGTAATTTACGCAATATCGGGATTTTCTTGTTGCACTTGTTACACAAAATTCCTACAATTATGCCATTACCCCACGTCATGTAATTAACTGCCACTCTCGGTCAGAATTTACTGCAAATGCTCAATTTGTGGGGAAAATGTACAGCAAATGCACAGGCACAAAAGAACAGGAGAGGCTGTTGTTCCCGGGGCTTTTATTTAAATGCATCCTCACATCATAAATTGACGCAAGGACGCATTTCACACTAAAATATAGCAAAAAATGATGAATTTGTATTTTGCGTGATTACTGATAATTTTGCCATAATTACCCTAAAGGAAATAATGTGAATTTCGCATAC
Organism: Calotriton arnoldi; assembly: GCA_963921515.1. Classification (NCBI taxonomy): domain Eukaryota; kingdom Metazoa; phylum Chordata; class Amphibia; order Caudata; family Salamandridae; genus Calotriton; species Calotriton arnoldi. The sequence continues at coordinate 3,018,806 of CAWUFW010000403.1, read as the reverse complement.
CCCTAATAGAGATGAGATTTAGCAAAAGATGTCTTCAGTTCATCCTGCAGATGAAATTGGAAGAGAACTTTAAGGATCCGTGCAGTATGCCATGAAAGACCCTAGAAACACTAGTCTTTTCTATTTTTTTTCTGCACTTTCTTTTTTTTAATAAAGTTTTTATTAGATTTTATAATGTGCCATGATCGAGATAAAAAACAAAATGTAGCAACAACAGTGCTGTGCCCCTTGTTCCCGACGTTCCAGTACCCGCCACATACTCCATACAGAGCAACAAAATCATGCCATATTTTTAGGTCAGTGCCATGACCCCATGTATGACCTGGTGTTGCCCTCAATGTCTGAGATAAGAGAGAGCTCACCCTCAAGCTGTAAGCCTCAAAAAGCCACCCGCTCACCCCAAACCCAGCTGTGCTTCTGAGGACATCGCCTAGCTGCGTAAACTGGAAGTTCCCTAACCATGCACCAGGCTACCCCTTTCTTCCATTCAGCCATCGATGGTGCACATTCCACCTTCCAGTGGCACACCACATCCCTCTGAGTGTGAAACCCATCCAGAGAAGTGTTGTGTCATATTGAGTCAGCTCCAAGTCTACAGTTATGTGCAAGAAGACGAGCTTCGGGTCTCGTGGTATCAACTGGGCCTGGACATGCCACATGCAGTTTAGGATACCCTACCAAAATGGGCAGAGAGCGAGGCACCCCCATGTAGTGTGCAGGAAGTCTCCAACATGACTGTGGCACTATAGGCACAAGGGTGAGGTAATCACCCCATGCGGTAAAGCCTTTAGTGACTGGGGTAGATCCTATGTAAATAGTTTAATTAAATAACATGCAGTCATTTGGAGAATGCTGCACCCCTTGGGAAGGTGCAGGCCTACATCCAGTCGCTATCAGATAAGGCCCCCAGTTCCTGCTCTCTGGAATGTGTCAGATCAAGGAATGATAGACCTGTGATACCTTGTGATTACTCAGTTCACCCTTTAGCAGATTAACCTTTAGCAGTTGAAAGTCAGGAAGTTCAATTAAGTTTGTAAGACAAGGCAGGAGGGCATGTTACAGCTGTAAATAGTGGAAAAACTGACTAGGATGGAGGATATATTCCTCTTGCACGATTTAAAAGGATTTAAGTGTCACCCCATCAAGTACATCCCCCAAGTTGGGTATCCCAATATTACGCCAACTGCGAAAAACCAGCAGCTGTTTCACTTGTGGAAGCATGGTGCCTAACCACATGGGGGTCTGGCCCGTCAATCTCTTGTCCCAAGCCAGGGCTTTAAATGTCGACCGCCAAGTCCAGATTACTGCCTTTGTCGCCGGAGGGGGAGAGTTGGTGGGAGCACTCCACCATATAGGAGGTGGAGTATGGTTGTGTCTCCAAGAGCCCATTTTTATGTAGCGTAGGCCGAGTCTCCTTGAGTGTCTGACCACCATTAGTTGAAGATTACAAGGTGAGAGGCCCTATAGTAACTATAGTAACTTGCCGCAGCTGCATTACCACCATCACAGAGGGACTTGAAACATTTAGTAATGCTATACGGGGGGTTTGTAGTTCTACAGGAAGCCTCTGAGTAAAGAGTGAAAGTGAGAAAAAAAGAATATAGGTCAGACATAAGGCTAATGCTGCAGTTGAAATAAAAGACAGGGGAGAGGCACCCTCTTGAAGATAGTGGACAGCCCTCTGGAAGGTCGGTCTACATCTTCATCTCTGCCTTCAGTCTGTCCAACAACTGTTCATCGCCCAAGCCAGCGTGGGATTAGGTGTCACGAACACCCCTAAGTACTTAAATCTGGGTAGTCACCAGTATATAAGCCACCCAGCCTAAATCTGGTGATGAGGTACTGACTGGAAAAATAGTGGACTTCGATGAGTTAAGTAGAAGGCTGGATGTTTCCACAATTATCACCAATATTTGCAGTATCCATGGGCTCGAAGTCTCAGGGTGCGTAAAAAAGATTGTCGCAACATCTGCATAAAGGGTGATGCGGTCTGACAATGCCAGGCTCCAGCCAAACTCGATACCTGTGCTTCCATATGTAGCCACTCTGCAAGTGGCTCTATTGGTATTGAAAATAGCAGGGGTGATAGAGGCCATCCCTGCCATGTTCCCCACCCAATAGGAATGGGCCAGACATCACCGTGCCCACCCAAAAGTACGCCATCAAGTCAGTATAAAGAAGGCTGATATAGGCGATGAATTTTGGACCAAAGTAAAGCGCCTCATGACTGCAAACAAGTTAGTCCAGCTAACAGGATCTTACACCCTTAATATGTCTGCCAGACGTATGGCCACAGGGCAGCTAAGCCGGGCCACCAGGGCTACAGCATTGTGAACTCTGCAAATGTTGTGTCCAGTGGCCTGCCTGGGCATGAACCCCACCTGATCTGGGTGCACCAAGGAAGGATGACCCCAATCAAGCGATCTACCAGGGCCATGGCCAAGATTTTCACCTCCACATTAAGCAGGGAAATCGGCCTATAAGAGGTGCACTGGCCCGGGGCTGTCTTAGCTTTTGGAATCAACACTATGTTGGCCCGGCGAAAGGCAGGAGCAGCCTGCCACAGTAAACCACCTCGCTGATCACCCCCTCAAAATCCTTGGGCAGCTTGTGAATAAAGGGTTTGTAAAACCCACTGGGGAAACCCGTGGGTCCTGGCATCTTACTGGAGCAGAGACGAGCCAGGGCTGTTGTAAGCTCCTCACAAGTTAGTTTTTCCCTCCAGTGACTGCTGCTCAACCACCATGAGTGCTTGAATGGGCAAACCCACAATAAACAGGAGATCAACAGCTCCTACAGGGTGCCACTGCACTCATAGACCACCACGTAATATTGTGCAAATTGTTAAGCTATTGCCGCATTTCCAATAATTTTGTTCCCGAGCCCGTTCCAAATACATGGGCCTGGGGCACAATATGTGACAGTCGAGCAGAGGTAGTGCAGGGGTTTACTAGCCTTTTCACCCCATCGGTAAAGGCGTGATTGCTCCACGATCCACACTGATTTAGCATCATCCATCAGGGTGCTGTGCAGACGTTTGTGCAGCAAGTCTATGTCCCCTTGCCGTTTGCAGGGAGGGCTGGCTGTGCAATCCCCCTCTCGATGACAGATCTGTGTCTCAAGCTCCCATACCTCTTGCAGCTTTCTGCAATTCTTGGCTGTAAAATAACTAGTGATCTTCCCCCCCAAAGGGTTGCTAACACCGCTTCCCAGAGGATGCCAGAGGAGGGCACCATACCTCTGTTTTCCTTGCGATAACGCCCAAGGGAATCTCCAACATGGGAAGTGAGTTTGGCGTCTTTAAGAGACCATGCTGATATGCGCCAATGCAAGCAGGCCAGACTGCAGTCTAAGCGAGATCAGGGAGTGGTCGCAGAAGCATCTAGGAAGAAGCTGCACATCTATGACCTCATGGGTGTCTTAGTAACAAAGAAATTGTCTAGACGAGAGGAGGTGTTGTGCACCTTGGAATGAAACATGTACCCCTGCGTCCTCAGATAAAGCATCCACCAAGGTTCGACAAGGCCTAACGCTGATAGAAAATGCTGAAGCAGAGAGAAGGCGACTCTACAGCCCCACGCCCCACGAAGACGGTCAAGTGCACATACACCACCCTGTTCCAGTCACCTCCCAGCACCAACGGGCCTGGCAAGAGGTCCCCGAGGAGCTGCACGATCACTTCTAGAAAGGATGAAGAGAGTGGGGGCAGGGCATAAACATTATTAAGCGTCAGTGGGTGATCATGCAAGTGCCTTGTGAGTGTAACGTATCTGCCCCGACATAACGAAGGTATCCTTTCAGCAGTTCTGCCACCCAACGAGATCCCCGAATTAAACATCTGCGAATAACCGTAGCGGGCTAAGAACGTGGTCTTGATTCCCAGAAGATAAGTTTCCTGAAGGAAAAGAACATTGGCATGTGGCCGTTTGGCTGCCCGCAGCACAGCAGTCTATTTGATCTCATTCAGGAGGCCATTATACTAGGTCAATCTATGTGGCCGGACCCTCACCATCCGCTAGGGCTATCTAAGGGGGATAGGCGTGCAGGCGAAGAATTCGCAGCCGCAGCTGCCCAAGGCACACAGCACACCTCCATAACAGCTCACAACAGAAACAAAAACAAAACCATGCTGGTGTCCCCAACACACCCCACACTTCAAAAACCATGAAGCATCTGTTGCAGGCCAAATGTCCAGCTGTGCCAAACGGTCACAGGTGGCAACAAGCCCCTAGAACCCTTCCCAACATTCAAACTTTATTAACCCCGTTCACCCCAGGTGCCAGCCACACCAGTAGCCTGTGTCACCAGCAACCAAGAAAGAGTTGCCACCCAGCCACAGGGCCTGCCCTACCCTGACGAACCATCCTGAAAAGTGGTTGTTCCACTACCTGAGCAAAAGAAGAGTAATGTTTGTTTCTCTAGAGTTACCCCAAGCAAGGTACCATCTCCAACACCCACCATAGTGGTCATAGGAAACAGTCATTTGGTTCATCACTAAGTCGGGACAGACGCCCGCCTCCTTTCCAGGCATTCCCACCAGAATCCCCAAACCACCATCCCCCGGTGGATCAGCAGCATATGTTGGTCGGTCCCTCCAGGACAATTGAGAGTGGTTCCTTCCTCTGCCACGAGCCCAGGGTGCCCCAGAGGGGATGGCCTCACCCTCCAATTCAGGGAGGCCATGTCCCTGGGTGGCGCAGTATGGGGATGAAGAGTGACTTTATTATTGGACCACTGGAACACTTCCTCTGGGGTATCAAAGAAATGGGTCTTTTCTTGTTAGATCACCTTATGTTTTGCCGGATAGAGCAGCATGTAGCATATCTGCAAGTCTTGCAGTCTTTGTTTGTTTGGCCACCAGAAAAGACCGTTGCTCATCATGTACAAGCTTGGTGTAGTCAGAGAAGATTATGATTTTCTGGGACTGGTACATGACAGTAACACTAGTATGAAAATGTCTTAGAATCGCATCCCGGTCCACATAATTTCCTGGCAATCATTGGACGAGTAGGAGCTCCAGGTGGGGCCATCGAGCCAGGGCCTGATGTGCCCTTTCAATGACATAGCAAGATAGCAGGGAATACACCAGAACAAGGAATCTCAGCCATTGTTCCAGGAACTTTTCTGGGGAGGACCCTTTGCAGCCCTCTGGAAATCCCACAAAACGGAGGTCATTCCTCCTCCCTCATCCCTCAGCATCTTCCACCCAAGCAGTGACCAATCGCATAATTGTTCGCTGCATGTCCGTGACATTGTCCTCCAATGACAGAGACGCGGACCTCAGCTTTATCCTGTCCATTGCCTTGCACAAATCTTGTCTGAGCAGTGTAAGATCCGTGCCCACCATCCCAATTTTCAACTCCAGAGCATCGCGGAAGTAAGCGATAGCCACCAGGATAATGTTGGTGTCAGGCCCTGGGGGGGTCAGACCCCCCTCCCTCCGGAGGTTTGCTTGGAGTTTTTTTGGCAGCAGCCTATGCAAACTTCTCCAACGTTCCCTGTTTAGAATGAGGTAGTTTATCTTTGGCCATGGTGAGGCAATGGGATGCAAGTCAGTGAGTCGCTACATCTCGGGCCTCCAGCACTCTGGGACCTTACACGTAGGTAGCATGCGCAACCCGGCAATCTCCAAACTTCACACTGCAGTAAGCACCTGCAGGAAGGTGATCCGGAAAGGGCCTCTGTGGCTTCACTAGGAAGCACCAACCATCTGACTCTCACACCTGATCTCCGGCCACTGTCTCAAAGCAAGGGGCCCGCATCATGCGGCGCCCAGCCCACTGCATATGGTATCCTCGAAGGGGAGGGAGTTGTGTGTGGTCTCTTTCTTACCACCCCCAAGCCATGGCTGCAGTCTCATACGGTCCCCCTCGGAGGCAGCCGTAGTGGGGCGGCATGCCCCAGTACTCCGCAGAACAACCTGCTGCGCTTCAGGCCTCAGGAGGCGACCTTGAACACCCCAGAGCCTCCACCAGCAGCCTCCAGGCAAACCCCGCAGTCATGGTGCAATGGGCGGAGGCCCCAGGTCTCAGCATAGCAGCAGGAAGGAGAGGGGGGAAAATAACGTGAAGGGGGCCCAAACACCCTACACTCCGGCCCAGCAAGTCTCATAGGGTCCCTCATGGGTCTCCTCATTGTGACTGCAGCCTCAAAACAGGATCTGCGGTGTGCACTAGGCCCCGGCTGCCCCCTCGTGTCACAGCCCGCCACAGCACCACCTGACACATTGTCGGGTGCTGCCGAGATCTGCAAGCACACCAGCAGTTTTCCCTAGGCATGGGCTTGTAACAGCCACAGGGCCCCACCTTGGCCAGGTGACCCCTGTTCCTTGGGGACTGCGCCTCTGTGGCATGCATTTAAACTCAACGGCCGGTATGCTGCTCCACCTTGGCTTCCAGGAGGCAGCCTCTCATTGTCTGCTCAGCTCGTCACTGCTCAGGCCATCCCGCTCTACTCCTGGGTCACTGGCAAGCCACCAATCTTGCAAGCACACATAGGGAGCCTCCTTAAGGTACGGGACAACAGGGTGATGCAGGATAATGGGCGGAGGGTGTGAAGCTTTGTTAGCCTGCGACTGCCTTCTTGAGCGGTCCAACCACGCCCCCCCCCCCTATTCTGCATTTTCTTATTCCAAGGCCAGTGCTGCCGAGAGTGTTCTAGGACTAGGAGTTCTTGATTTTGCTTGCCTGGTATGGTGGTGACATTGGGCTCATTGCTTGGAAGGAGATGCACCAGACTTTACAGATGAGTTAGAGTCAATGAGTACATTCAATTTTGTTTTTTTCTGGACCATCGGGATAAAGGGCGTGAGGGAAAACAACTCTTAGGCTCAACCTTGTCAAGCTTTTTGAGCCAAAATAGAGACCCCGGATGACCAGCACAACTGAAATACTAACCACTAAGAAATTAAGTGCAACCTCTTCTGCACTTGAATTTCAGTGGTAGCAATGGTGAGGAGTCAAGGGCTTCTCAGAGACGTAGTGTGATGGTGCTTGAACTCAGAGCTTACCAATCGCACAACTAAATAAACAAATATCCTACCTATTTTTTATCTTTGAAGAAAGAAAGTCCTTTCGTGCACACTAGAACATAATATTCTACACTAACACAAACAAATACAATTTAGTGTCACTGGGTGATGTCAGACAGTGCTGTGCCTATATCCTCTAACTCATTGATTCCTACTCTGATCTAGGTGTTTCCCCACATCACAGAAAGTTCAGGAGCAGTTCTCAATATTTAACAAACTGGTGCTCAGTCTCTAATGGCTCAATCTTAGATTTCTTACCACATACAGTGGATCAGTCCTCAGTGCAGCAGCCCACCTTCTTCCTTAGTACATTCCCCTCTCTTTCACTTTTCTCTTCTGAGAGGTGGCTCCATTGGTATGCTCCGCAATGGCGGCTGGCCACCCAACAGGAGTCCTGATTTGTCATAGGTAGTTTAGGCCCTGTATGGGCTGCTCGCTCTGATGTTGAAGCAGAAGGGGAGTGTACCTGTTCACAATGTAGTGCACATTCCAATCCCAGCAACAGGAAAACATGACATGGTTTTGTCAGTAGGTGCCTAGGTTTGCAGGACATCACCACAGCTCAAAATAATCCAAACGTAGAGGACATTTATGAATGTATTAAAGGAAGGCAATGAGAATTCATAAACTTATCTGCTATTGCATTAGTTCTGATTGGCTTCTCTTCAGCCAATCGAAATGATTTCCTGTGTACACAATAATGATTGGATGGCCGCTATGCAGCCAGTCAGAATAGCTGTGTGATCTTCCTCTGTCTGGGCCTCTCACACGGAGTTTAGGCTCGACCATGTTCAGGCACACACTTCCCTCTTCACTTAATATCACCTGCTGGGCAGATTTTTGTAGTTTTCCCAAATAAAATTTACTTAGTTACTGCTCGGATCCGCCTACCATCTTAGGGAAAATAAAACTTGTATCATAGATGGTTTTCATGTACGGTTTTGGGCCATCCACCTGCTCCAAAATATTTTCCGAAAAATAATGTATTAATAGTAAACAGTAATGAGTCTGTAGGCAAACCCCACAACGTATGTTACTCCTGGTAGGTTTTGCCTCTACAGTTACGAATGTAGTGTTATTGTGTGTCCTTACGTGTACATTATTTAGGAAAGTATCCGTGCATTATTGACACTGCAAGGTCACCCCCTCAAAATATGCAGCATCTCACAATAAAATACCGGTACTGTGTGTCATAGAGTATCCGAACAGTGCAGCTGTCTGGATTCGTTATTAAATGTGCACCATAGTATTTGCAAATGTTCTGTAACATGAACCGCTTCAGTGCAAATGAATTCTATTGCTGTTTCCAACCAGTGGGTTTGTGTAGCAGGTTCTGACATATGTTAGTTGAAGCTTCTTCGTTCCTCGGTCTTCCTAAACAGAACAGCAGATAACGATGACAAATTATTTAATAATATAAAGCGATGCTATTCATACATTCTGTAAATAGTGAGTTATGTCCACAGGATAAATGATCTAGATAATAAAGTTCGCAGCAGTGTTTAAATATCTTTCTTATTTTGCCGCAATAATGATCTTTTCCCAGACTCCAATGCTCTTTGTTATAGCAAACGAACATGCAGTTTTCAAACCAAGGCCGCCCAGGTTATTTTCATAAAGCTCTGCTTTTACAATTGCCTTTTGTGTCCTGAAAGCAGGAGGATGAAGAGATCAGAGCCACTGATGCTCAGTGGTGAAAATAAAGACTTCTGACCTGACAAAAAATGCTTTAAAAATTTGTGCTGTACCTGGGGTAAAAAAAAAATAGTAACCACAAGTTATAGCCAATCGATTCATGAAATGGTGAAAGAACAAGGCAGAGATTTGTGTTATAAATATCTAACGGTCTTTCAAGTCAACTCAGTATACCCCGAATAGGCCTGGATTTTGTCAAGATATTTATGAATTGCTTTGGTTCAATTTTGCGCTTAAAGTTTCACTGACTACGACAAGACAACAATATTTTGTACCAATCACTTCAAACTTTGGTTCAAAATTGTGTACAACACTGCTACCCTGAAAAACAGGTGCAAATATGAACGGGGGTTGGAGGCATGGGCGTAGGAAGTGTGGGGGACGCAGGGGATATATCCCCCCCAGATTTTGGAGTGGGGAGGACACGGGGACAAGGGTGGGGGGACGAGGAGACAAAAATCATTTCCCCTCTCCCTTCTGAGATTAGCAGGGCCGTTAGCGCGCGAAAGCGCTACCTATAATGGCCCTGCACTTGGCCTGTGACCTACCTCCAGTCACAGAGGCCACCCGCCCTCTGCCCTTTGTTATCTGCACCCCTCCACAGAAATAGCCAATGCCTATAGATAAGGCTTTGGCCACTCTGGGATGGGCAGAGAAGGAAAAAAGACTCTGTCTCTTTTCCTTCCTTCCTGCCCAGAGAAGGCAAGGACAGTGTCCACTTCTCTTGCTCTGCTGCTGGCAGCTGCTCTCCTCCCCTCTCTCTCTCTCTTTATTCCTCCCTCTCTTTCTGTCTCTGTCTCGCTCCTCCTCAATTGTGTGATTTCAAGAGACAGCTCTTACCATCTCTTGTTTCTCCTTTCCTTTATTTGTTCCACTGTGAAAAGGATTCAAAAAAGAGCGAAACACTTCGGCTGGAAATGTCCTCATTTTCTGGCATTTTTCTATTCCAAAGTGCTACCTCGGGACCAAGAGAAAAAAGGATCAAAATACAAAAAATAAATAACTAAATAAAGCAATACAGAGTGGATGCGGACAAGCCAGATTGGTGTTATGCACACCCACACACATTAGCACCACTTTACATAGTTTGCCATTGAAACGCTACTTTCGTTTGATCTTCTTTCTTTGAATAACAGTGTTTTCCCAGGGTGGGGAAGTGGACCCTTCCAAGAGGGACTGCAATACCTGGCTGATGGGTGGAGTGGAAAACGTTTAATGTGATCCTTTTCAACTTTTAATTATTTCAGCTTATAAAATGTGTACGGTGGCTCTGTGTTCAGGGTTGTGGTATTTTTAAACCAAACTCCTTATGTTTTGTAAGGATATAAGCAATGGACATTGAAACAGGTCCCTTCCGGGCCGTGTAGTCATGTCCTGAACTTTTCAGGCAAAAGCACTCACTGATTTCTTAATAATGAGTGTAAACATGTTAAGGTAACCATGTTGTTCCTGCTTGCATTTCACATGTTTTACTTATCCTTGCATTCCCTATGAGTGTTTGCTTTTTCCAAGATGTTATTACTTTTTTTTCAGGCAGGATATTACACTTGTCTAGTGCATAATTTGAATTGAGTCACGGCACAATTGGGTTGTAGCTGAAGGCAGTGTAAGTTTCTCTCAGTGGGGCAGAAGGGTGTTCAGTGGGGGAGAGGATGTGGCACTCTGGCCAGAGCTGCCGACTATTGGAACTGGAGAACCAGGTTCAGCCTTCATGACCAGTCCACCAGAACACTCTCCTGATGGAACACATTCCCATGCTACTCCTTAGAAGGCCCCGACAGACCTTAGAAACCCTGGTGTCTTAGCACCAGTAGGTGGACCCTAGAGGTGGCAAGTGTGGGTTAACCTTGAAGGCCTGTCCACCACAATCCATACTGAAGTTCACCTCCAGTCTTGCGGGCAGGCATACGAAGCAGCACACCCTAGAGCGATAGTGACTCTGTCACTGAGGTCACAAGACCCTTAAGGCCAATCCACCTCACCCATTGCTATCTCCATTGGCCTTTTTCAGCAGTAGTAGTGCAACTCACTGGGGATCGGCAATGCAGGATTTGCACATACACCAAACTAAGTTTGCAAACTTCACGGGCTCTCTGCTTCTTGCACAAGCACTTTAAACATGTGCTGCCTGCTCTGGGGCCACTGGAATTATGCAGCAATGGAGGACAAAATTATTTCGCAGTGTTGACTAAAATATGTAGCAAAAAAAAAGGCTGCAGCGTACTGCTGTACATTTTTATGACACTTTATTATTTTGACATTTTTATACATACTAACAGCCTCTGCAAAGATTTTGCCTCATTAGTACCTGTGAAATATACAGCAGTGAGAAAGGTGACCAGTCAACCTTTGCACAGGGCCCTCCACTTCGCAGCAACATAAGTCACATTTTTTTTTAGTAATTTTTGATCCGTTTGAGCTACAAACAATTTTTTTGTTGAAATCGTTATATAATGCAGCAGATGATGTATTATGTGGAAAATATGGTACAGCCATTATTAAGTGGAAAACATTTGCAAACTAGGATATTTTGCCATTTATGTTTGAGCTGCTCTTGTGGAAAAAGTTAGGATAAGTGCTGATGACAGAAACTGCATGGCTCGGAGACAGATGGCTTGTGATTCCACTTTTAAGCATATTTGTCATATTCTGTGATCGGAAGCATATCCCACTTTGTGAATGTATTTTAATGTCAATAACTCATATTAAACCTTAAATAAACATGTGTATCTATTGTTTGAATTAAATAACGTAATACGCTGTAACTGGTCGGTGAAATGCCAAACAAATACTAAAAATAGGGAAGTTTTGCTCTTTCTGGCCACACCTCTGACTCCACCCAAAGACCCAAATCTCAGGTTATTCTCGCCCTCTGATTCTCCACTTAGTTTTCCTACTTTTTTCCCCACTTCGACCACTGCTTCCTGTTTATTGAGTTTTGAATGTCGAGGCCTCACGAACTGAAGTATTATCGTAGCCTGACTGTGGGGTTAATCATGGAAGTTGCAGATCACAGTTTGCTCAGGTGGGAGCTGGGGCTTGAAATTAGGAATCACGGACTGCATAGGGCACTTTCCCTGTGCCTTCTTACTTCACTAATGAAGCCTAGTAAAGGTACCAGATGACATTGTTCTATGTTAGGATTTTAACTTATAAACTGCAAGTAACAAAAGAATCTCTCAGACAAAAGCAGTAACCCACTGACCTATTTACATTATATGTACTTTGTGATCTGTATGGTACACGTTCTTTGCAGCAGGCATATTAACCCACTGTGGCTACATTACCATGAGTCAAAACTTCCACTAGACAAACCTCCGATCTCTCTCAATGAAGAACGTTAACCACTGGAGTTATCTTGACATTTTTATTGTTGCCTGAAAATTGCTGGACCGCAGGAATGCAGCAGCAGGTACATTTCAAACCATAATGCACTTGCAAACACAACGCCCTGACCTAAGTCAGCGACCTTTGTTTGCTTGGTGCATGAAGACACAAGATTCATATGCATTTTTTTCACATTTGGTCTAATTACTATGTGAATGTAAATAACAATAAAACATACTTGCAAACTGTGACTACATGCCTGCCTTTCTCAATATTTCACTTCAAAACTATGTGATTGTATTCGTTTAACAGGTTTACGGTCTCACACAACGGGCGATTTGTATAGGGTCACTGGAAAGCCCACAAGGTTGTCCCTGTCCCCCCCCCCAACATTTTAGTGTCTCCTACGCCCCTGGTTGGAGGGTGAGTCGTCAGACGATGGAATATGTATTATTTATTTATTTAATTATACCTATTCCTTCATCTGTCGACCTCCCCCCTCCGCCCCCCCCCGACTCCCACCCCACCACGCTAACCTGTGCCGGCCGCCCCTGACCAGTTTCCGTGCAATCAATATCAAAATGGCCCTGAGCAAAAAATATCCAGCATTGTATCACTCTTTAATCCTAACGAGCTTCCCCTTGTGTCACCTCGGGGCATCATGAGGCAGAGGAAAGGTGGTTAAATGTAAACATCTATTTCCTTTCCACTACTAAAGGAGCAGATTGGTTTTCTCTTGAATGTATTTATTTAGATAGTGCTGCCATGTGCTTTGCAAATAATTGACACTCTGTCCCTGTGGAAAAAAACAATACCTTCTCAAACTTCCAGACCCCGTTTGGCGGGGAGGGTGGTGGTGGTGGGGGTGGGGCAGGGCAGACGTGAGCTTCCAGGCTGAAGTCATTTGCCACTAGTGTCCTGCGCCCTTTAAGTGGAGCACATGTGGTATTAAGTTGTTTGCTGGAGCAGTATGTGTTTAATAGATTATTGCAACAGTTAATATGCTGCAGCATTCATTGTCAGGTGTGATTGGCAGATTAGTTTTATATTACAGTGTTTGATATTGCGCAGACATCGCTGCGAGGAGCTGAAGGGCATTCCACATAGAACACTTTCCCTGCTCAGGGATATCTTGAACATCCGACGCAGTGCAGAGAACAGCTTTGAAATCCGTTGAGACCAGATTACAGCAACAATAATGTGATGGGGCAGGGGAGCTGTAAATACGTTTTACATTGTTTGTTACGGCTTCAAGCACAGGGTGTCTTAGTGAGTTTGTCCCAAACAGCGTTTTTTTCCAGTCAAGTAAGGAAAGTGGGATAATAGCTCAGTTGTGGGAGTTTAGGGGTCTTTTCAGTTGGGAAAGTTTAGCATTGTGCATTATGGAATTTATGGGTAGATGACGTGCCCTCACTGAAAAGTGAAATATCTTTATCAGATCTATCCACTTCTAGTTATACAAAGTTGTGTACTTGTCAATCGATACACAGCATCTTTAACATCCTGTGTTATATAAAAAAGTTTCTCTTTACTCTTCATAAGGTTGTGTTTTGCATAACTCCTACTGAAAACCTTAAGAACACTATTGTATAATCAAGTAGCACAGTTCGTTTGGACTGAAGATCTTTTCATGGAAAGGAGTGTGGTGTTTGGTATCCTCATCATCAAAAAATAGTCCGCCGAATACTCGGTGGGGTTTTTATTTTTACTCAAGGCTGTAATACTGCCTTTCTCTGTACACAAATGTCGAAATGGGTTCCGGCTTTCCTCTTTAAAGAGTTTTAGTTTATTTTTCAAATAACTTTAGGATTAGTGATGAATAAAATAGTTTAATTTAAAATATAATTAAATGAACACCTTCTGGGGAATGGAACAAGGAAACGGTTTCAACAACAGGGATTGGTTAAGTCCATTGTTTTGGCTCTTGTTGCGAAACGTTTCTAGCTAAGATTCAATAACAAACCTCACAGATGCAGCAGGTGCACGGCCATTGTGAGCTTACCAAACACAGATTGCAAGTATAGGGCAGGCAGCAGCAGCAGCTCTTGCAGCTTCAACTCATTCACCAACATGGCCGCTAACTTCTGGTGAATAGTGGATTAGCCCGTTGAAGAGAGGATACCACTCTACCTCGGGCATTGGGTACTGTGGTGCTTCTTTTGGAAATACACTTACGTGTGATGACTACAGTTACTTCATATTGAGCTGTCCAGTTTTTACAATAGAATACACGCCAATAGTTTCCCTTAGTGGCATTTGTGCACCCGCACATCAAGCCATAAAGTACCGATTTACAAAAAGAGTCACTGTGAATAATCCACCAATCACTACTTATAAGAAAAACATGTTTTAAGAAGATGGCAGAACACCTTCAAATCTTACTCCACAAAGCTGTATTTAAAGAACAAGCATTGGCATAGCCAATAGGTCTCGCCTTTGGGAGGCATAAGTAGTTTTGCTGAATATGAGGTGCACAAGGGCCCTGATGAGAAGTGTGTTTTGAGGGTTGTGTGTGAGGGTTCTGAACAGGAGTGAATGAGGCGGTATCGAGGTACATGAGATAAGTGTAGGGGATGAGGTATGTGCACTTGATGTTACAGCTAAGGTGTGTGTGATACGGTACTGAAGTGCATAAATTGAAAACTGTTGCAAACATGGGCCCCCAAAATACGTTTGGCCCACACAACACAAAACTGCACAGACTATACAACATATAATGCAAAATACAGAGAGGGGCTTTGGGGTAATCCTTTTCAGGCATTGGCTGTTGCAAAGAATTTTGCAGATGGTTTAATTTTTCAGTTTGAAGTGTATGCTGCTTCCAATGTTGGCAGCATGATGTGTTTTTGTGGGCAATCCTATTTTTATTATAGTTTGAAGTGCAACATGTACAAGTGCACATTTGTGTGTCCATGTTTTATGCATGAGGTAACATTTTCAAGGTAGGCCTATTGGCATTGTCTATGTTTCTTCACAAATCGAAGCGATCAGACATCTAATCCCACAGTTTTCACAGTTAAAATTCACATGTATTTTGCTTTGACACCTCTGTGCCTTTCCATGGCAACAGGTTAGCCCAATTTGTTGGCTTCCACTCTCCATGTCACTGCACCTGATTAAGCCACAGGTCAGGTGTTGATCTTACTGCCTGTGCTTACCTCGTTTGTAACCAGATCATCGCATCACTTTTCCACCTAGCACGATTTTGAGCAGTTTTTCTATCTACCATCTCTTTGTAGTCAGTAACCCACTGGTCAGGCTCAGGTAATAGGGCATGCATAGGCCTTGGAGTTCACCTGTCTTACAGACATTGACCAAGGTTGATCCCGGAATGCCTTCCAAGTCTTACATTAGAGCGTCTATCTTATCTTAATACAGATGTTGTTCTGTGGTGAATTCATGGTTTAAGATTAGATACTGTTTCATCCCACCTCCTCAGTTGTGTACTTGCCGAGCCTCCGACATTTGCTTTAATAACACACACATCAATTTTACTGCAGCTCACAGTGGGGTGAAGGAATGTTGGAATTTGGAGAAAATGAGCCATCAAGCAGACTGCTTAGATACAGGTATATTTTATTGATGCCTAGAGAGGAAAGGGGGGCAGGCATGTTTTAGGCATATGTCCTAAAACATATCATCTCTCCCCGGGCTGGTTTTAGGGCGGTCTGACTGGTGCAGCTGCACCGGCGATGAGTTTGGGAGCAGTGAGGTGCTGTGTTACAAAGTAACTTATTGGTTTAAGAGCAGCTGCTGAGAGTTCCTTGTGCGTCCACTACATTCCAGGTAACAATAAAAATGTCAAGATAATGTCGGTGGCTAAGACTCGTGTTGGAGAGCGAACGAAGTTTTGTCAAGTGGCAGTTTTGACTCGTCATAAAGTAGCGCACCGGGCTAACATACCCGCTGCAAAGAATGTGTACCATGCGGATCACAGAATTGTATTTATGTGGATAGCTCAGCGGGTTACTTCCTTTGTCACAGAGATCCTGTCGTTACTTGCTGTTCTTAAGTTACAATCCTAACATAACACATAAGAACTGCCGTCAGAGAGCTGCATCGTCTAGGTTAGAAAGTGATGTTTTTTCCCCCACTCTTTCATCATCCTAATGTTGTTAAATAAAAGGGTTGGTTTTGGGTAGAAAAGTGTAAAGTGGACATGTGCTAATATTACTGACATTTGCCTGGGCGGATTGCCAAACTAAAAGAGGAAAATCCTGGTAAATCTGGGACGCCTGGTGTAGTCTCCACTTTCAGAGCATGTTTCCATCGTACTTAGGTGTCAGGCGTAAGTAAACAAAATAGCCTGCCTTTTTTCGTGGGGGGGGCATTGGATCTGTAGCACAAAAACACCTTTCTGTCTCCGAGGACATACTAGCTGCCCTCCTTTCAAATAAGAAAGTACAAGTGGGGAACTGATAAAGGTGCTGACAGTGTGACAGAGTCTGAACCTTGTAAGCGCTACACCTCGCACACACGTCTTAATATCCTAGAAGAGGCCGCCCCCTTCTGCTGAAATTGAGACCTCGGCTGGAATGACAAAAGAATCGGAAGAGAATTGGGCAGAGGCGCTATCGTGGGTGCTGATTTATGTCTCTGAGCCGCATATGACCTGCAACCTTCAAAGAAATTCTTTCACTTACAGGCAAAGTCTGCGCTGCACATTATTAGTCTGTCCTCCTTTGCTGAAGCCCTGACAATAAAAAGCGGCATAGGACGGAAGGTGGTGGTGGATTGGACGGCCTGGGGAAATGTGATAGTGTAAATTGCCCATACCACTGTGAACCTCTATCCGATGTGTGCACACAACTAAAGCTTCCAGCCAGGATTTAAAGGCGCAGGCACTTCTAAGAAGTGTTCGATGTAAATAAGTGCACGTTGAAGTGAACGCGCTCCCTTAGCCCGAGGCAGTGTTCATGGCTGCCACGAGGTTTACTCTCAAGGGAAAACAAGAAAAAACACAAGCGCCATCTGTTTCCAATTAACGCGAATACGATAATTGGAAACAGATGGCGCTGCTGCTTGATCCCGAGCACCCTAGGCCAGGGGACAGAGAAGGCGGGACATGCACCCGCCTTGGACCAATTGCGTGCTGTCTTTCTTAGAAAGACGCATGCAAAGGCCAATTGCCCTTACTAAAAGCCTCGCAGAGCAGTGCATGCGCGCTGGCTCAGGCGAGACCTAAAAAGGAAAAAAAAGGAAACAGCATGCTTGAACCAGTCCTTGTTACAAACGCACATCTTGCAGTAACCACGCAGTCCAACCCAATTGTTATGATAAAAAAATAATGTTAGCTTGTCAATGAACCATATAGAGAAAATAAAAGTGGAAAATACCATGGGCGTTATTTAGTGGTCGCTAGATGTATCAGCTTTTACCCCAGGCTAGCCCAATGTGATGCCTAGCAAAGGCAGTGTTAGACCTGTCATCCTTAGGGTGATCTTTCCCTTGACTTTTTGCCTTTCGCTTCTCATTTTTGCTGTTTCTTTCTGTTGGCCTTAGGACTCTGAGCACTTTACCACTGCTAACTAGTGTTAAAGTGCATGTGCTTCTCCCCTAAACATGATGACATTGGTGTATACCTGATTGGTTTGTTTGTTGTACTGGTAAGTCCCTTGTAAAGTGGTATACCATATAACCAGGGCCTGTACTTCAAATGCTACTACTGGGCTGCAGCACTGATTGTGCCACCCACAGAAGTAGCCTTTCAAACCTTTCTCAGGCCTGCCACTACAGTGCCTGTGTGTGTAGTTTACTAACACTTGGACTTGGCATTTAAAACGACTTGCCAAGCCGTAAACTCCCCTTTTATTACATATAGTTCACCCCTAAGGTAGGCCCTAAGTAACCTTGAGGGCAGGATGCAATGTAAGAAAAAGGTAGGACATGTACAACATAATGTGCATTTGTAAAGCGCATGTTCACCCAGAAGGGAATCTTGGTACTGAAGAATCAATGTTTATTGTTACCCAACTCAATGGTACTCATTTTATCAGCCTCAGGAGGATGAAAAGCTGAGTGGACCCTCCAGGATTTGGGCCTGTGACAATGAGGTCAAACACAGGTTGCCGTAGTGGATGCATTAGTCCACTAAGCCACCAGACTCAGCTTTATCTTTTGCATGTCCTGGTAGTGACAAACAGCCTTGTACGTGTTTCACTAGTGTGAGGCCTACCCCTCTCATAAACCAGCATTGGTAATTCCTTTATTTACTTTTTAGCTGTAATTGCTGATCAGAGAGGAGTAACTTTATCATGTTTGATATGTTTTGAATGGTAATAATAAATCCTCCTTACTGGTGAAGATGAATTTAACATTACTGTTTTAGAAATGCCACTTTTAGAAAGTGAACGACACACAATTGATGGACGGAATGCAGAACAAATCAAAACATTCACCCCCAGTCAAGAGATCTGGGTTAAATCCATCATTCTTTTGCTCACCATGCCACCCCAGTTCCGACCTGGCCATATGCAAATCAGTTTTGACCCTGTACCTCATGGGAACAGTCCAGCCCGAACTGCCAAGCCAGTTCATCCCTGGACTGGAAACAAGCATCATAGGACCGGTTTCGGGGTTTCACCCCTCATCAGCCAGTATAGCATTTGCATAGAGCTGTGTCCAAACTGGGGTGGCGTAGTGAGCAGAAGAACAATGGATTTAACCCAGATCTTTTGACTGGGGGTGAATGCATGATTTATTCAGCATTCCGTCTATCATTTGTTTGAGTATCACTTTTCACCCTAAGTGGGATGGGTATGCCCAGAAGTGGGACCCTTGCTCACTTTGCCATTGGATTCAAGCTGGCCTGGCTGATGAAGGGGAATACCCAGAAACCAGTCCTAGGATGCTTGTTTCCTGTCCAGGGAGGACCTGGCTTGGCAGTTCAGGCTGGACTGTTCCCATGAGGCACAGGGTCAAGACTGATTTGCATATAGCTAGGTCCAAACTGGGGTGGAGTAGTGAGCAGAAGAACGATGGATTTAACCCAGATCTTTTGACTGGGGTTGAATGTATGATTTATTCAGCATTACGTCCATCATTTGTTTGCGTATCACTTTTAAAAAGTGGACATTTCTCGGTACTTACTGGTCTTTGTGCCTTACAGTCTTTCTCCAGTACATGTCTGGGTTGGGTGGTAGCTTCACTCTGTGCATTCCCTCTAAACGGCTACAAACACAGGAAGGTGAGGCTCATCTGCATTCTGAGCACTCATCTGCATTCTGACACATAGCCAGTCATATAGTCAAGGTGAGTACGGCCTGTTACAGTGGACAATGCATTTGTGACTTATGTCCAGAGGTTGCGGTCCACCAGACCGTTCCAAAACATGTGGAGCAGATCCGCCATACCTTCATGGCAGCGTGGGCAGGCTGGCAAAGCCTTGGGCTAGATTTTATTAAGCCCGGCCGGGGTGAGGTGCGCCCTGTGCAGATTATTATATTGGAAGCTGGCGTTACATGAACCCTTCTGAGGATACAGCACTATTATGGCCCATTCTTTCGTGGTTAATGCATGGCCAATGACCCCACACCCCAGGCCTGTCTAAGAGTGTCTAGGGGATCCTGCAGTATGTGAGATAGTGCTTTGATCATTCAGGTGATCAATCGACTGCCTTTGCCCATTGTGTGCATGACATGGACTAGCAGGTGCGGGTCAGGTTCAGAGTCCACTATACCCCACAGTCTCTCCATCTCTCCCACCAGTCTCCTATGGGCCAGAAAGTGACCCTCTGATAGGCCTACCTTGTCTACCAGTTGATCAAAGGGGATAAGGGTCCCATCCAGTAACAGGTCACCCACAGTGCTCATGGTTGCCACCCCCTAGAGCTCTATACCTTCCCAGCCAATCTGTTCTCTGAATGCTTGGACAGAGCTCAAGTAGATTCCAGGGGCTCATTGGGGCATATCTGGCATGAGGTGCAGGGTTCTCACAAAGCTGTCACATGTCACCCAAAGTAGGCTGCTAGCAGGCAAGGGTGGTGCCGTTCCAGGTAGGAAATTTCCCATGCCAGCAGCTGCTCCCTCCCACCAGGGGCTCCGCCCAGCTCCTCCATGTATCAACCCTGCCAGCCAGTGGGTGGACGATTGCAGCTTCACTGCCAGATAGTAATACTCGAAATTTGGGGTGTCAAGCTCACTTCACTTCACTGGGCTCTGCAGCTTGGATAGCACCACCTGTCGCCTGCCCTTATTCCAGATAAATCCACCAACCAAGGTGTGTAATGTATGGAAAGTGCTACAGGGAATAGTCACCGGCAAGTTAACAAAGTAACATAGAAGACTCAGGATCATCACCATCTTAGAAAGCGCCACTCTACCCTGCACCAATAGCGGAGGGGAACACCAGAAGGCAATTAGAGGGTGGAAGGATGCGATTGTCCACATAAGTTTCCCATCTATTAGGTCACAAGGTGCATGATACACATTGATGCCCAGATAGCAAAATGTATGGGGCTCCCATTGGAGGGCATGAGCACTCACTACAAAATGCTGCAGGGGGCAATTGGGGTGGAGCATGAACAAGCAGGTCTTTGCCCAATTTAAGCTCAGTCCTGAGGCAGATCGAAAGGTGTCTAGGATGGTCGCTATTGCATTGATGCCCAATCTGATATCTACGACATAGATGAGACTGTCATTGGCATATATAGAAACTACGTGAGTTGTGTCTCCCACTGGAATGCCCCAGGTATGGACCACCTGCTGCAGTCTTTGCACCAGCAGTTTCATCACCAGGACAAAGAGTAGGGGGGAAAGAGGAAAGCCCTGGCTTGTGCCCCTGCTGATCGTGAAAGGGGCCAATATTCATTGCACTATTTTGACCCCGGCAGTAGGATCGGCGTAAGGTAGTTTAATTAGGTGCAGTATCCTGCCGCATATGCCCATCACCTCCAGCTTCACAAGCATGTACCCCCAGTTTACAGTATTATAAGCTTTTTCCAGGCCCCTTTCCACAGGCTGCAACGGCCCAGTGACTCGGAGCCTCTGCCAGTATCTGGTGCAGCCAATGAATTTTGAGTGTCGTGGATCTGTTAGTGATGCACCCCATCTGATCTTGGTAGATTAGATCTGGTAGATGTTCCAAGAACCTTGTGGCTATGACCTTGCTCAATATCTTATAGTCACTGCTTAATTGACAGTGGTCTATAGGAAGCTATCTCAAGGGGGTCATGCCCCAGTTTCGGGAGAGACATCAAAAGCGCCTCACGGAGAGTTGGGAGAAGGCATCCTACTGTGAGGGCAGTATCTTATAGTTCCAGGAGCTTGGGAACCAGAGACGCCTCGTATGTTTGATAGAACTCGATGGGCAATCTATCTAATCCTTGGGTTTCGCACGTAGTAGAGGCTGGAATTACACCCCAGAGTTCCTGCTCCATTAAGGATGCGTTTAAAGCCTCCAGATGCTCTAGTTCCACCGTAGGTAACAGGATCGATCCTAAGAATTCATGGATCTGGTCCCGACGGTTCACCGGGGGTGGGTTATAGAGCGCAAAATGCCTCACGGATGTCCTCCTGACTGGTGGCTAGTGTTATCAGAGATATGCAAATTGTAGTTACCAGGATGGTGGCCTGTGCACTTTTTAGAAGCCACAGCAATAATTGGCCCACCTTATCTCTCTCTGTGTACATTTGAGCCTGATTTGCCTTGTAATTAATACATCACAGTGATTCAATCAGGCGCAAATGCTGCTCTCTCTGCTCCATTAATTTGGCCCATCTGGATGGGTCCTCTTGCATCTCTTTTTCAAGGGTCCCTAACGTTGTTTCTACCCTCAACAGTTTCCAGTGGAAGCTGTTTCTTGCTCCCACCGCAGTGTGAAGGCAGTAGCCACGTATGACCAACTTTAGGGCCTCCCCTTCTAACAGCCGGGTGATAGCAGACCCCAGTCAGCAGGGCGTCGCTCATCGACTCACAGAATACCATGTCTTCTAAAGCCACCAGTTTTAAGCACCACGTCGGTATTGGAGTGAGCGGTACATCCCATGCTAACTGGAGAAGCAATGGTTTGAGGTCGGACAGGGTTTTTTCAAGATATTCTGCCCTCTTGACCATCAGCTAGATGGGGAGACTGTACAGTAGCCGGTCTAGACATACATGCAGTTTATGAGGCGGTGAGTAATAGAAGTATTCACAGCGCTCGTGTGTAACATGCACCATCTATGGGCCAAGGACCAATGCGAGAGCAGTTGGGATAGACAGGATGCGGTGCTAGCTACAGGGGAGTTAGGTAGCGGGGTGTGAGCGATCTATATGTGGGTCTAAGATGCAGTTAAAGTCTCCACCTATGATCCATGGCAGATGTGACCACTTCATCAACAGAATGGAAAAGCGTGCTAGGAAATGCTGCTGTGCTACATTCAGGGTGAAAATATTCCCCAATAAGACATCCTTGCCATCCAGCTGCCCCTCTACAAAGACATAGCGACCTTCAGGGTCTACGTCAACCCTTGTGCTTTAAAAGGGGACTGAAGGCCTAATCCAAATTAGTGTCCCCCTGGCATACCCAGAATACGTTATGCTATAACATTGGCCTCTGCAGCACTTTTGGAGGCGGCAATCCTCCCCTTTAGCAATGTGCGTCTCCTGGAGGAACCCTATCCATACACAACTTCTTGCCAAACTGGCAGTGGCCGCAAGGTATGCTGGTGTGGGCGGCCATGTATATGGTGGCAGTGTGACATGACATGCGGTGTAACAAAGACAATGAACAAAAATACTAACTCCCAGCGTCAGGGAAGTAGAGCAACTTCTAACTGCCCAAACAAAGAACACATTATCCCATACAGGGGTTGGCCCACTAATCAAGGGGTAGGATACGAGGTGGCGGTGTGACTCAAGGCAGAACAGCAGCATGACTCTCCTTTTCATGGATGGTTAGTGAGGATTAAGCCATCTGGGCTTGGCCCTCCAATCACCCCACCTAGTTGTGACCCTTGAAATGTAGTGCAGGCATGGCACAACACTGGGGAAAAGGGGGGGGTGGAGGTGGAAATAAGGAGGAAGTGTTGTTGAGGCCTCCTGCAAGTGGGGGCCCTCCAGGTGTGCATACTTCCCACACAGCAGTGTCCCATTCCGCAGGCGGGGAAGGGGTTCACTCCACTCATGTTCAAGTTAAGCAATGTCATCTGCAGTTTGTGGCGTGACTATGGGTAGAGCAGTTGATGAGGTGCTGCAGTCTGAGGCTCTTGACTCATCCTCCGACGATGCCCCATTCACATCATCCGTGGGGTGGGGTATCTTCCCCACCCACATATTGGTGGCCTCCGAGGCTGCTTGTCTCTGTTCCTTGTGGGCCTGTACTGGGGACGGTGCACCAGATGACAAGATCCCACTGCTCTCATATCTGTGGCATCACCTCCTGTGTCTGGTCGGTCTCTTGCATGTTTCTGGTGTTCCGGCTACTGGGGAGGAACGAGGCCTTGTGGTGTTGAACTGCCAACGTGAAGTCGGGAAAGATGATTATGCGTGCATTGTCATATATTCGTGGTCCGGCCCTTCGAGCAGCTTGCAGGATGTTTTCCCTATTTCAGAAGTTCATCAGTTTGGCCACCACAGGTCTTGGTGGTGCTTCCAGGAGGGGGCCGACTGGCCCAGGCACCAGGAAAAAGAAGGGCGACAAGCCTGTAAGCAACACAGCCATGGGCAGCCAGGTTTCGTAGAAGGCAACAAGACCCGGGCCCTCTGCATCCTCTGGAAAGCCCACAATACATATATTACTGCTGCAGGACCTCTCCTCTGTGTCCTTTGCCTTGTTCTCTAAGGCATGAAGTCTAGCCATGAGGTCCCGGACCTTCCCTTCCAGGTACGCTATGGCCGGTTGCAGTGCTTGCAAGGAGGATTCAGTTTGCTTGACTCGAGCTGAGAGCTTCCATTGGTCATTGTACAGTAGGCTTAATTCGACTGAGACCGCGTCCACTTGGCCTCCCAAAGTCCTGTCTGGTTGTAACTATGGCGACCAGGATGTTGTCGAGCTTTGTGGGCTCGACATGGCCTGTACCAGATCTCGGCCACCTCCTCTGGTGTCCAGATGCCCCAGGGGGTGAATCACTGCAGAGAGATCACTGCGGCTGAGTCCAGCGCACCAAGGCCCCCCACAGCCATGCCTGGAAGTCTGTGGCTGTGGTGCCGAGCCATACTCCTTTCACTGCAGGGCCGCCAGCCAGACTCCCCAGTGTGACCATGTTATGAGTGATGTAATATGTGAGGTCATAAGCAGTGCATTGCCGGGGCATAAGTTATTGTTAGCTCAGTTAACTTTAACTGCTGAATTTCACTGGTTTTGTACGAGTGAAATGTGAGCCTAACTATAACATCCCTGTAACCTTTGTTTTTTCAGTGAATTTCTACAGTTTTTAAAATTCTATTTCCTAACTGTAACGTCCCGCTAACCTTTGGTTTTTAAGTGAATTTCTACGGTTTTTAAAATGCTATTGCCTACCTGTAACGTCCCTCTAACCTTTGGTTTTTTAAGTGAATTTCTATGGTTTTTAAAATTCTATTTCCTAACTATAACATCCCTGTAACCTTTGTTTTTTTAGTGATTTTCTGCGGTTTTTCTTGGTATTATTTCCTAATTATAATGTTACTGTAACATTTGTTTTTAAGTGAATTTTTAAGTTTTTTTTTAATGCATTTCCTAACAGTAACCGCTAAACTTTGACAGTGAGTGAGTGAGTGCATGAGTGTCACAGTAGGTCTGTGAGTGGGTGTGTAAGTTTCTGAGTAGGTCTGTGATGGGTGTGTGAGTCTTTGAATTGGTCTGTGAGTGGGTGCGTGAGTCTCTGAATGGGTCTGTGAGTGAGTGCATGAGTCACTGAGTGGGTCTGTGAGTGGGTGTGTGAGTCTCTGAGAGAGTCTGTGTGTGGGTGTGTTTAAATTTCTGTGCGGGCCTGTGAGTGGATGTGTGAGGCTCAGTGGGTCTGTGAGTGGATGCGTGAGTGTCTAAGCGGGTCTGTGAGTGGGTGTATGAGTCTCTGAGTGGGTTTGCAATTTGGTGTATGAGTGTCTCATTGGGTCTCTGAGTGGGTGCGTGAGTCTCTGAGTGGGTGGGTGAGTGTCTGAGTGATCTCTGTTTTGCTCTCTTCTGCTCTGATCTGCCTTTTCTGCTTGTTTTTCTGCCTTCTGTTCTGCCTTTCCTGCACATTTTTCTACCCTGTATTGCCTTTCCTGATCGTTTTTTGCCCTCTGTTTTGCCTGTTCTGCTCATTTTTCTGCCTTGTTTTGCCTTTTCTGCTAATTTTTCTGCCCTTTTTTCTTTTTTGCTGTTGTTTATTTTCTCCCTCTATAATGGGTGAGGGGGACTGCTGTAATTTCAATGGGGGAGGGTGGCCACGCAGCCTCCCTTCCCGGGCCGATTTCGTCCTTGGGGCCCCCATTTCCCAGCACCCACAATAATGCAGTGGGGGA
This sequence comes from Calotriton arnoldi, assembly GCA_963921515.1. Classification (NCBI taxonomy): domain Eukaryota; kingdom Metazoa; phylum Chordata; class Amphibia; order Caudata; family Salamandridae; genus Calotriton; species Calotriton arnoldi. Next base: position 2,993,347 of record CAWUFW010000403.1, on the reverse strand, counting down.
GGGGGGTCGATATCAGCTCCGGGGACCCAATTCCCTGGGGCCAGGCCACATTTTAATGGGTGAGGGGGGGCACATTCGAAGGAGGAGTTGGAAGAACACTTAGCAGCATTAATCAGCTCATCTGCTGCACAATCTGCAATGGGTTTAACGTTATAGAAAGCTGCTTCCTGAGCCCCTGTGCGGAGGAGTCATATTGCCTGATTGACAGGACAGAGGGGCGATACATCCACAGCCTGTCTCCTCAAAGTACCAGCACGGCCAATATGTGTGGAGTCTCCTGAGGGGCCACTGTTAATGATAGCATTCACCAGGACATGGTTGGGGTTATCTCCAGTCAGGATGATCTCAAAGGCGTGCTGTACGATACGCACCCTCATCAGTTTCATGCTATTGTTGCAACCATGCATCATCATTGAGTCAGTGAGACACCCCACGATTAGGCACTGGGCCTTGCTGAAATGCTTGACTGCTTAGCGGCCACAGCTGTGGGGCAGGTACTTGTCATACCTCTCCTTCACAGCCATGTAGTCCTGTAAGGAGATGTCATTGATCTGAACATCTTCTGTGCTCCATTTTCCAAAGAGTTTAATTTTGGTGGTCTCAGTACCAGCAGGTGCGGCCTTCCATGCGGTCATGGCGGCAAAACAGTATGGACATTGTGATGGCTATGGTCTTGACTCTTCAGGGTGCTGGGGGCGGGGGCTGGGACTGTTTCTTCTCGGATGATGGTCCTAGTCATAGAAGGATGGGACTGTGCTTGGAGGTACTCGCATTGGATAGATACCATTGGATAGATATGCACTCCTCCAAAATTGTTTTCTCAGTCTGCAAGATTTTTTTGATTTAATATAGCCTTATAGCCCGCCGTAGCGGGCTATACCGGCTATTAAAGGCCCGAGCCGAAGGCGAGGGACTTTAACAAGGGACCGGGACTATAATAGCCGGTATAGCCCTGCTACGAAGGGCTATAAGGCTATTAGAACATTCTACCACTAGAGGGCAGAATGTTCAAACAAATAAAACGAAGGCTTCTCGAAGCTCGAGGGAATTTAAATCCCCTCGAGCTCCGAGAGGCCTTTGTAAAACATTGGAATGTTGCTCTGCGGGCTTTTACCGGCCGTAGAAGCAGGGAGCACTCCATTGTCTTCAATGGAGCTCCCAACATTCCAATGTTCTAATGTGGGTTATATAATGTAAATGATTAGTTGTACTGTTTATTAAGTCATCTGTTTTACAGAGTTTATTTTTTATTTTTGTTAATCACTCAGATTAATTTAGAACATGGTACTCAGATTAACACAGGCATTAAGATTACCATAGAACTCGGTTTAAAATATTATATGAATTCCATGGTTTGCATCAAAAAGCTGGAATGGGGAGGAGTTCAATGTTGCTGAATGCCTGGGTATACGGTGGTTGTTCGTGGGCATCACAGTCTGTTATTGAATATGACCACCTTTGTCATAGGATGGTTGCTCCTAGACACATGATGAATGTGCCCCAGCATATCTCAGTAGCTTTCTAGTTTAAATATATTTTTTGTATCTTTCCTTTCATTTTATCGAACTTGATCTTATTTCACAGCTTATAACTTCAGTGACGTTACAGTCTGTGATGTTGTCCGAGTAAAAGGATAAGTGACAACAATTCTTATAAAGAAATTGTGTCAAATCTCATGTGACGTCGCCTGCTATGATGTCATTGGTGTCAAACGCTGCGTGGCGTCACTTCTGCTGCTCCTGGCATTTTGGTGAGTTATTGTCAACGGAAAATAAAACTTTAAATACATTTCCCTGAACCATACCAAAAAGGGGGGAACTAAAATACCTCCAAAAACTCTTAATTACCTCAAACAATAAATTCGCCCTGAAGGAGACCTGTTTTATGCATTCTGAAATTCCGCAACAGCCAGCACCCTGTAGATATTACAAAACTATTCAACTTGCTTTTGAGATTGAGACGCATGCGTGGCACAATGTCCGGCATTACCTATTGGGGAACTCTGCAGTTGAGTTACTATAAATTCAACAGACCAGTAATTTCTTAGGCGCTCATCCTTTGTATGTTCTGAGATGCTTCTTTTATGCTTATTATTTGTGGACTTTCTTATGTTCTTTTATGAGCGCCAACTTTGGGTAACGGGTTTGGAATGCGACTTAACATCGTATAAACAGTTTCGAAATGTAATGCTTGATAATATTTATGTAATCATTAATCCTAATTATTCAAATGTAAATGTATTTACTCGTGCATACGCACGATGCTTAAGTGAGTATAACAGTGATACAGATGGTACAGTGTAACGTTGTATCATTACTTGTGGCAGGAATGTAAGCATCCTTTGCGAGTTTTCGACAGCTCAATATTTTAATATCCCATTCTTTACTGGAGCGGAAAGTGCTGTCATGGAAAGGTGAGAGTGCTAAACGGTCGCCCATGGCATGGCTTTCCCCACATACATTTAAATGCCTCCAGTCGCAAGCACCTCTGAAGTACATGGATTTCAAATGAACATTTAAAGGAAGAATGCGAGGTTACTGAAGAGATTTACTTTACGCATCTTGCTGTGAGGGAGTAGGAGTGCGAGCAGATGGTTAATATTCTAAAGTACCCACTAATAAGATCAAACTTTGCCACAGTGCCAGCCTGTCAGATGAGCGGCATTGTTACTTAAGACCCAGTTCCGCTGCTTTTTTGAAGCACATGTTAAGATATTGTAACTTTCTTCAGTCAAAAGGAAATAATCCATTTTGCTAACTTATTTTTCAGTGATTCTGCTTATTTCACACTAATAGGGGCCACCTTAGTTTACATGGACCTATTGCTGAGCTCCGTGGTTGGAATGAGGGGTCCTACTAATGCTGGCAGGGGATATCTAGACCAGGTGAAGGATCGCTGACTCCAACTCCAGTGGCGTAACAAAACATGAGCCCCCCCCCCACCCCCCTGCAAGATATGCTCAAGGGGCCCCTCAAATTCACATCAGTAAGGGCTGAGGGGCCCCCTCCAGTATGGGTAAGCCTGGAGCCCCCCCCAGCACTGCAGGGGCTGCGGGGGGCCTTTGTTACCCCCCTGACCAACTCTCTCTTGCTGGACAATCTACGCCGACCTAGTTTCTGTGCAGTAAAATATGATATTGGTCACGATCAGCTTATAAGAAGAGCCATAGATGGGTCACAATTGCCCCAGAAGTCTCCCCTGTTATTAAATGATTAAACATGGCTACCAGTTGTATGTTCCAGACACTGTTTCATGTCCTCCAGTACTCCAGTTTGTATACACTGACACAATGTCGACCTCTGATGGGTCATAGTGTTCTTCCATATCATTTCTATACATTCCTATTACATTTTGTTCCAATGACCACTTGAAATAACCAGTAATTTTGTGTTAACTCAAATTATTTACATATGTGGATTCATATAGATGGTGGCAATAAAGGTGCACACCCTCATTTAAAATCATGCTTCACCGCAATACGTCTTTCTTTCAAGGCAGCCCATCTATTTAAATTAAATATGGGGTATTAGACCTATCAGCCTTGGGGTGACCTTCCCCCAAACATTTTGCCTTCACCCTCCTATTTTTATGGCTTTGTTTTTGTTGGTCTTAGAACTCTGTGCACTTTAGTACTGCTAACCAGTGCTAAAGGGATTGTTCTCACTCCCTAAAACGTGGCTTACACTGATTGGCATATTTAATTTACTTATAAGTCCCCCGTAAAGTGGTATACCATATACCCAGGCCTGTGAATTAAATGCTACTAGAGGGCCTGCAGCAGTTATTGTGCCACCCATTTAAGTTGCCCTTTTAAACATGTCTCAGGCATGCCATTGCAGCCTCTTAGCAGTTTTAAACTGCCAATTCGACTTGGCAAAATAGCTCCCTCACAAATCCTAAAACTCCCTTTTTAATACATCTTGGTCACCCGCAAACAACCAATAGGGCAGGGTGTGTTGTAACTAAAAAGTTGGACATGCACTTATGAATTTTACCACTTGTGGTAGAAATTTGTTTTTCAATACTGTGCAGCCTACCTCTTCCATAGGATAATATTTGGTTACATTATTACACTTAATAAGTGCTACCATTTAATTGGGAGTCGGTAGGGAAGTCATGTTTGGTATCTGAGGAATTGTAATTTAAAATCCACCTTAATTATAAAGTCAGATTTTAAGTCACAATTTTGAAAATGCCACTTTTAGAAAGTTTGCATTTTTGTGCCCTCACTATTTTGGTGGCTGTAGTCTGTTCCTGGGTCACATGACTAGGTGTGAGTGGCAGTTGGCCTTTGTTTATTCTTCCCGCACAGGCACACAATAGAAGGATTAGGAGTGCCTGGATGGTCCATCTCGGGCAGGATGGGGGAGGAGCCGGAGTTGTGCACAGCCCCACTTGCACTTCAATAGGCTGTGCCCTGCTCTCGCACAAAGGACTTCACACTAGTCTTTTGTGCCTTTATCCAGGCTGGAGCCAGGACATGGAGGCAGTACATTCCAGATACTTCTGTGGGTTTAAGCCTCCAGAGGTTTCTCCCATTTCAAAGAAGGCACCAGGTATAAAAGGGGAACCCTGACATCCACTTTTCAGTTCACTTTCTGGACCTGGGGAAGGCCTCTCGGAGGACTGCCTGCTGCACAGCCTGCTGTGTACTTCAGAAGAAGATTGCTTTGCTGCACCAAGAAGGCCTGCTTTGCACTCCCAGAGGCTGCCCTGCCACTTGAGTCCTGCACTTCATCCTGGACCTAAGAATTCCAGAGTGACTCCAAGTGTTAGTTGGTGGGCCTCCTGATCAGAGCCTCAGGGACAGAAAAGGCTCCAACCATCTTGAGCCCACACCTGGACCCTCCATGAGTGAGTCCTGACCTTCCAAGGGGTGACTCTCCAGTCCTGGACCCTTGTAAGTGGAGCTTAAGACACCTAGATAGCCCAAATCCAAACCTCAGGATGTGGAATGTTTTCTGCCAAAAAGTGCTCTGAGAACCAGAAGAAGACCGGGACCCGCCTGCTTGTCAATCTGCCCAAGGTGCATCGCCAATCGGCCTGACTTTGCAGCAGCCATTTCTGTTCAGCCACTGCTTACAGGAGTATCCAGCCTCATGGAGCTGTCGTCCGCTACAGCCTGAAGCTTTGCCCCGCTGGAGATTTTCGACTTCCAAAAAGGAGACTAGGAATCTTCACTACGACTTTGCCCAGTGGCTCCCTGATGACTCCTCTTACTCCTAGGACACCGCAAGTTGACTTGCACTGTTGAACTTTATCTTCTTAGTCATTTTTGCTTGAAATTTCTTCTAAGTCCAAAGGTAAGCATAGATCAGGCTCAATCCACTTTGTGTATCCGAACCGTGCTCGATCGTGTTCGGCCATAACTTTCGACTTTACGCCGGTCTCACATTATTAGATGTCCTCGGTTGGCGCCTTGATCTTTTAGGCACTAGTTTTCACTTTAAACTTTAAAATTCATAACTCTGGTTCTACTGATTATGTTTTGGTCATTTTGGTGTCAAATAATTTATTAAAATCTACTATATAATTCTAAATTAGTTTGGGATTTTTTCTTGTGTTTTCACTTTACTACATTTTGAGTGCTGCATAAATACATTACACATTGCTTCAAAGTTACACCTGACTTTGTGCCAAGCTATCAGAGGCAGGGGTTGCCGGCACAGGTAAGAGCGGTGGGGCGGGGTTGGGGGGGATTATCGACAGGTGACAAGATAGGTAAAATTAAATAAAAAAATAAACAAAACCACTTACCTTGTGCTTGCCGCATTACCAACTCTATGCCAACTCTGTGACTTCCCCCCACCCGCCCTGCCCCAATGCTCTTACCTGTGCCAGCCACACCTGATCAGAGGGTTACGCACAAGTTTATTTAGTGACTGTTTGAGGTTCCCCCGGATGGGTATTGTAGCTGTTGCTTGGGAACGGCTATCACCCCCTCTCAACCAACAACCCAATTTCTCACATGCTGCCTCTCAATTTATTTATTCTGGAAGACCATCTATTGCATCTCCAACAAGTCATTAGTTTTCTTCCTGAATATATGCACCACATGTGACCTTGCTGACCATTGGCAGTGGTGAGGACATTGTTCCTTAATTTCCAAAGGTCCTTACATAATATGTTAGTAATTGACCATTGCGTGCTTCTGCTGCCTGTACTTTGACAACACAGTGCTAGCTTACATTCCAGAATCTCATAAGATCACAGCAACTTTCGCCTTGATCATGTTCCGAATGTAAACTACACAAATGCTTTACATCAGTAGATGCCCACTTGTTTTTTACTTCAACAAGCACAGGAAGCAGTCACTGGGCTGGTCTTTAGGATGGAGTAAGCAAGCAAGTATGAGCATATTGCTGTATCCCAGGACCAGCTCAACTGGTGCCAATATCGGCGTTGGTCCAGTAGAAATTCTTTTCATGCATTTCACTTTCATACGCTGATTGTTTTTTCCCATTTCTTACTGAATTTCTTAATCTTATAGAAGCCTATAATCAATAGAATACAACAGAATAAACGGAGCAGTAAGACTCAAAGTGATTTATTGAACACAGCTGCTTGGAGGCCAGATGCTGAAGCTTCTAAGGTCCTTTTATACAAGTTTTTATAGTTTTTCATACATCTTGCACAGCCAGTCACTGGATTATCCGGCATCATTGCATTTGTACATTAATTAAGCTACTAATAACATTTTACTTAATAAGGATACGTGTTTATACGATATCAAACAAGTGAAGCGGCAGTTTGACTCGCAGGCTCAAGATTTCCTTATTTCTCAACGCCTTGCGATTACTGAATGAGTAGCACAGGTCAACTACTCTTTAGGTTTTCTGCAAGCGCATATTACTAAAGACAAAATGGACCTTAAAACAAAATGGATTTTGTAGTCTTTTAAGACAAAAATGAGTTATAGACTGATTTCTCGATTTTATTGGCCATACTCGTCAACGCCCTGGTAGTGAAACCCTTTGCCTCAAAAAGAATGTACTCTGGTTCATTCCACAGTTTAACCGTCAAAATGAATTATCAATTTTCAATTCATGTCCAAAATGTGATAAAATGTGTTGCACGCGCTAAGGTGCCTTATGAATGGGAGGGGGATTCCATCTCCAAGCAATTAGCTAGCGTTTTGTAGCATATGCCCCAGTGGAGGAATCCGGCAGAGATTCTGATCGCCTTTATGGATCAGGACCCATGGGAAACCTGTTGTGCTGTCACAGATCTGCTACAAAACGCTAGCTAATTGCTTGGAGAGGGAATCCCCCTCCCATTCATAAGGCACCTTAGCGCGTGCAACACATTTTATCACATACTCACTTACAGTGTAAGACGCACTTACACATACTATTCGGTCCTGAGGAAAGCCAGTATTAACGATAGGCCTGGCTGAAACATGTAGACCAAAACCCGGATGTAGGAGTTCCTAAATTTGCTCCACTAAGCATCCTATGCCTTGTTTTTAAACACTAACAGTGGCCCAGATATTAAATTATAAGCCCCTTGGGCACTGGGACCCCTGTATAGTTTTTTAACTTTTCACATTCACATCACTCACAGTGCACACTCAGCAATATACCAGCTCCGCTGTAACACAGGCGTTGTAGCACACCCGGGACACATTCGGTGTCACTGGGTGGGCCCAATGATGAAGCATGCCACCAACTAGGTTGGTGGGTGAGGGCTTTACAAAAACTATATGTTTTTTCCCCTTCTTCATACAGTCCTGAGTCTTAAAACAGTCACAATAGGCTAGTCCTTTTTGATTACATATAAAACCTGGGGATACAGACTGGCTATCTAGTCCTCTCTCTCTCCTTGATAAATTGCATATTATCAATGGTGTCATAGAAGATGTTGTAGTATGTGGGGTAATAGCAGTGCATGGTGAGGGCAAGAGTAATAGTTACCTTAGGGCATAAGTTATAGTTACCAGAGTTAACTATATAACTTGCAAATTTCAGTACTTTTGGACATTTAAAATATTATGTCATCACTGCAATTCTCTCCTAACTATAATGTTACTTTAACCTCTGTTTTTTTCAGGGAATTTCTAGGGATTTTTTAATGCAAAGAAATATTTTGTTAGCATATGTAAAGCCAACCTCCTGCCGTGGCTATGGCTAGGCCCTGTGGCCAACCCATCCGGAAGCAGAAAACTGCACGCTATGCACATGATGAGAGGTTCCCCATGCACTAGCTATACCCTTAGATAGGGAGACATCGTTTAATTCGCATGCGATACATCGCATGCCATTACAACGCTGTCATTACAACGACCGTGTTGTTGCATCGCATACGATTACATCACAAGTCGTTACAACGACTTGCTGTAGGGGGCAGAGGGTGTTGGATTTACAATTCAACACCTTCCCTGCTGTTGCACAAACTGGAGTAGGAATAGTAAATTATACTATTCCTAAGTCCAGCGAGCCCCCTACAGCAAGTCGTTGTAACGACTTGCGATGTAATCGTATGCGATGTAACAACGCGGTCGTTGTAACGACCATGTTGTAATGGCATGCAATGTATCGCATGCGTTCTAACGACATATATTCCCTTAGATATTAAATAGGTGTTAGCACGTGAAATCATTGCATTAATTAAGACAGTTAAGACATCTGAAATTATATTATTTGCCGGAACACACTGCATGGTACAGTGGAGAGTTATAGTTAATGTAGTGTAGCGAGTGAGCTGACCAGACTTTGTGCAGAGGTGCACTAGTGATATTAATTTGAAGTTCGTACGTAAGTATAAATGTAAGTTATCAGTATGACTTATAGTCATTAAAAAGTGGTACGTAAATGATAAATTCATAACTTTTGAATTTGTTATGGTTGTGTAGTTTAAGGTGTGTTTATCACAAAAAAGATATAAATAAGTGCGAAGGTGGTGCATAAATCACTAATTTAAGAAACAACTATAACTTTATAATTTCTAATGTTTGTGTAGTTGAAGTTTGGTTTGTATTCCAAACATAATAAAGTTTTCCTACCTATAACTTATCTTTAACCTTTGTTTTGTTTGTGAATTTCAATGGTTTTTATAAAGCTAGTAACAATGTAATATTTGTCCAATTTAGTCTTGTGAAGTGGAGTGGTATTAAGTGGAGTGTGGTACAATACAGTAGCAGATAGCGTACTGTGGTATAATACATTGTGGAATAGTGGAGTGGAGTAAAGTGGAATGAGGTATACTGGAGTGGCATATACTGGAATGGCATACAGCTGAGTGTCGTAGAGTGTAGTCACATACAGTGCAGTGGCTTGGAATTAAGTCGGATACAATAGAGTGGAGTATATTGGAGTGGCATAGAGTGTAGTGTCGTACAATGATAGCATACAGTGAAGTGTGGTAAAGTGGAGTTGCATCCTATAAATATTGTAGAGAGCATTCACATACACTGTACTGGCGTACAAAGGAGTGCTATACACTGGAGTGTTGTACACTGTAGGGGCATGTAGGGGCATATATTGGAATATTGTATACTTAAATAGCGTACAGTGGAGTGGCGCACAGTGGAGGGGCGTAAATTGGAAGAGCGTTCACTGGAGTAGGGTACAGTTGTGAGCAGTACAGTTTAGGGGCATCCAGTAAACTGGCATACACAAAAGTGTTATAGAATACAATTGTTTCAAAAAATAGTAGCGTGGTACTACCACGGTACCCCCCAAAAAAATCTACGGTTACCATTTTCGTTTATAAATTTTAATATATTTTTGTAGCACTCGATGGTGAACTGTGTTTTTTAAGTAGTGCAGCAATATTCTTTTCTCCTTACACTTTTTTCAGCATATTTAAATATGTTAAAATTTGAAAATACACTTTAGCACCCTATATTGATAAAAATTAGTGTCTCATAGTGTTTTTCCAATTTTTAACAATTTAAAAAATATATTTTTGGGTACCCCAGTAGTAGTCCACGTTACTCCGTATATTTTTAAAAATATATATAAACTTATAAATAATTTTCCCTACCTATTAGCACTTTGGTAAAGTGGTAATAGGTATGGGAAAAATACCAAACTGAGTAATTACCTACATTGCAAGGCATAACACAGAACACAGGGAAACTTGAGAAGAAAGCAACATGGCTGCCTTTAACTTTTGTAAAGGTAGTCATTAGCCAATCAGGTAATGTCTTGTCATTGCTATATACCATGGTAATACTGTGGTACTACCACAGCCACAGATATCAGTAGGTTAAAAACACTTAAAACTTATAAAATACTTACGCTACGCACTACCCCACAGAATCATCTGCGTTCCATAATGTATATCCCTGCCATATTTAGTCAAAATTGTACTGACGATTTTTGCAGTACACGAAATTCAAAAGTCTATGTAAAATGCATTGGATTTTATGCCCGTTTTGGACCCCCCTTTTCTCTTTGCAACCCCTTGACCAAATGCTGCAAAACATTCAGTACTCCAACAATCAAACGGGTGCACCAGGTCTGCAAAGTTTCACAGGCATTCGTCAAATGGGTGCAAAGTTATTAAGGGGCAAATACCCCAAAAATCCCAATCTCTGGTGATCCTTACTATAACTATATACTGTGTTCTGCTTTATGACTTGCAATGTAGATAAGTATTAGGTTTGGGGTGGGGGGGGAGGGTGTGTGGGTGTGTGTGTACACAAATTCGATACTTTCCTTATTGGTATTTTACCATTGCAACGCATCCATTACCTAACTCATTGTAAATGTGTGCATTGAAATCAAACCTATGTTGCAAAAACAATCGTTCTAAGTGTTTTTCATAGTAATGGATTTGTTGTTTTAGTAAAATACCATTGAAACTTAATTGGGTTGTTATGCGTTTCTATTGTTGTGCTAGAAAATGTTTTGGTCTGAGTTGGAGGCTTTGTTTACTCCACTTTTTTCCAAAATGGATTTCATTCAACAAGATCAAAAGCTGCATCCAGGAAGCCCACTGAGAATTGGCACACAATTGTTTCCTAGAAAAATATTTGTTCAAACATTTAGCAGCCTGGTGTAAGCTCCCCTTGAACTGATAATAGGATTGCTGTCTTCTCTTTTAGCTTTACAAAATGACCAGGACATTTTTTGTTAAGTTTTCACCTCCACATGACGTAGGCCAAAGGACCTGTATCTCTTAGTCAGTGTGCATGCAACCAGTTGAAATATCACTATAGGAACCGCAAGCAACGTTCTTTGAAGTGTTTTAATGAATCATTGCTGTACGTGTTTCAAGCCGGTGCCTTGCTGGAATTAAATTCTCTCATAGCTGCTTCAAAAGAACCAGCAGAGAAGCATTTGTAACCTTTTGTATTTGTTGCGGCAATGTCACCCTTTCCATCATCTTCAAATGGACTGTCTCCCTGCGGAATGACTTTTCCTCTGATTCTACAGATGGTTGATCAGATCGAGCTTTCCATTTTGATGAGTATGAAAGCTCAGTAGGATACTTATAATGCGTACTATAAGTGAATATTTCAAGCTCTGTTCATGATTTTGCATTAATTTTGGATTACTATGCACATTGATCGTGCTCAACCAAGGGCCAAAATTTCAGCGGGCCTGATTTAGATCTTGGCGGACATGTTACTCTGTTACAATGGCGATTAATATTCTGTCCACCGAAATATAAATCCCACTGTGGTATTTATATTTCGGCGTACGGGATATCCGTCACCGTTGTGAAGGAGTAACCCCTCTGCCAAAATCTAAATCAGACCCTGAGTCTCCACCCATGGCTTCCTTCAGTGCTCTTAACATTTAGGGTAACTGTCTTTTTTTCTGCAAGCCCTGACATTTCTCATTTTATGCACTTTTTTCCTCTGCTTGAATTTCTCTATTATATGGCTGGAAGTCTAGGCAGGGTTGTCTGCAAATAGTTTTCCCCAGGATTAACTATAAATAGCTCACTTTCTGCTTGCAGGTATTATTGTTCCACACACAGCTTTATTGAAAGCCCGTCAATGGATACCCAAATACCCAGCTTCTCATGATTTATTTTACACCATCTGATCTGGAATATGTTGTAGAGCCTAAGTTCTCCTTCACGGTGTCACTGTAAATCTTCAAAGGGAGAAGATTTTCCTTTGTAGGAGAGGAGATTGCTTTCCAGTTACCACTGAATTGCTACTTTCTCGAAGTTATTCAGTTGTTGTGTTAGGATTAAGATTTAGTCTGAATAATTTAGCACTTCCTACACTGAAAGTTGGGGTAGTTGGTGGACTTTCCAATACAGAATTCGAAGCAGGTAACATTTCCATGCTGGCACATAAGGCAGATCTTTTCCTATCTCTTTATGAGACGAGATAAGTTATGATAAGAATTCTTCCAGTTCCCTGTAACCCTCTGTCCTAGGTGCACATTTGGATTTTGACACTGAAGTCTTATGCTGTGAGGGAGAATGTATCCCTTTGGGACATTAAGGTTTCCTCTACCTCTGGCTCAAGTATCTAGTGGTCTTCTCAGATATTTGTGCCAAAGATGCCAATGCATAGAAATTGAACGGGGTTCAGGTTGCATCAACCTTTTGGATGAAGTCATCATGAAGGGTTTATCCGCACCCCTCAAAAAGTAACTTGCTTTGCGATCTTATCTAAAGTAACTCAAAAACTTACATCAATGGTCGTCCAAATGAGAGCTGGGAGTGTCTGTAATGATACAATAAATTAGGATATAAACATGGAGGAATTTGGCTGATGAGGTATGCAAAGCTGAGCCACTTGATCCTCATACATTGCCCTTCGACAGAAATTGTGAACGTTTTATATTTAGAAAAATATACTGCCTAGATTACCCATGCCATTTTAGAAAGTTGATTATTTATATATCAACTATGAATTTCATTCTGGATCTTCCACAATACCACTTGATCAAACCGATGTAGGCGTTATTATGGTTTTGAAATGTACTAAATCTAATTTAGAAAAATAAGTCACCAATCTTAATGTGGGAAGTTCATGTGGTTTGTATAACGTGCAGGAGGCAGGATGGCAAAGAAAAATATAAAATACTTTGATCTTTGTATGTTTGACAATTGTAAGTATCTCCACAGCATATAATCATTTGTGATTAGGACAGAAACCCTCATTCGCAGATGCACAAACATTGACCATTCATACTGCACCTTCTCAGACAAACACACGACAACAATGCATATGCAAATAATGACAACTTCACCTTCATCATAGAAATGGAAAATAATCATGCATACCTGTTTTGTCCAGGTGAGATTTTGCAGAGCATCCATCCCCCTTTCTTTGAGGATTAATGATCCTATTTACCATCCACTTCAGAAAGAAAGCAGGAACACTGAGCCCAATTGGGTAGGGGACTTGAGGTCTTTAGGGTTTTTCTACCCTGGGCGCAGGGAAGTCTCAGAACCCTTCTATTTTCACAATGAAGCATTTCAGATGATGTGGACTGTGTTTGAAAATGGCAGCAGTCAGGGTTCTCCCTCAGTTCATTACCCAAGATAAATTTGTTAATGTATTTGCCAGTAAGATGATGCTAAAAGGAGAGAGCTCTAGCGAGTGGTCGACCCAAGGCAACGCTAAATGAATGAGTAAACCTTAGGGCTTATAAAGCCTCTCTACCATGAGGTGCAGGGTTGCAAAGAAGTTGCAGATTGTTTTTTCACCTGTGAGAAAGTCATCCTTTTAGCCTTGATCGCCCACGTTTTTTGACTGATACTGATGGTAACTGACTCTGGCTGTCCGGCGGGGCTCTGCAAACCAGGCCCAGGGTCAGTGCTCTAATGAAAAAGGTATATGGTAATCAGGTATAATTACAATTGGCAATGATAGACCCCTGTAATTCCCTAGTATATAAGAAGGCAAGGGGTATTCAAACTATATATAAGTCCCTAGTATGTAATAGGACTGTGAGGTGTAGAGGCCCAGTAAATTTCCTGCACTAGATTGTGCCCTGCTGGGTTGCCTGCTGTAATTTTTAAAGGCAGCCAGCTTTGCAGACTGTCTTTAAAAGTAAAATATATGCAAATTCGACATTTGGAATTTATGGCACTTCCAAAGTGGTAATCTATCATATTTTTACATATAAGTCACCGCTAGGGTGGGGTGCCATATAAGCAAAGCAGGGACATTATAAAAGATGTTTTATATGACCTGGTGATGGGAAAACAAACAATTTTATGTGTTTCCCCATTGTAGATTATTAGCCCCATAGGCTAACAATGGACTATTTTATTTAAGTATAAATATTGCTAGGAAGGAGCTAAAAATATAATTCAAGGACTTAAAAGATTGGCAAAGATAAATCCAACATATTACCACATTTGAATTTATCATAACTAGTACAGAAAAGAAGTTAGCAAACTTTCTTTTCTGTGAGCCAAAATCAAGCCTTCCAGGTTTCCTGATTGTAGCCTTAAGAGGCTTAGCCAAGCTGCTTTGATGAGGTGGTAAGTGGCCTGAAAGGAGCAGAGGTTATCTGATGGGGGGCTCTGCAGCTGCAGAGAACAGGCCATGATTGGGGCTGGGCAAATCAAACTGGGCTTCAAAGAGAACAGGACAGTCCCAAAACTCCAAGGACCATCTCAGAGCTTCAAGCCCCTTGAATTTGTGTTTTGGACACTTTGAGCCCTCAAGGGGAACTTCAGGAAGAAGTTCCAGAAGTTGTGAGAAGTTTGGAGCAACTTTTGGAAAAAGCTTCATAAGTAGACCCATCTGATGTCGAGGGTCAAGCCGGATGCGTTCAACCGCGACCCGGGCTAGATTTCAGGTTCGTCCTGCTGAAAGCTCCGGAGCTCCAGATATCTAGTATTTGACTGGGGCCTCATGGAGAAGCAATCCGACGATGCCGCATCGAAATTGGCCTGCTGGAGGGGACCGCACAATGTTGAGGGAAAATCCTCCAGAAACGTTTCTAAGTCCGAAGAAAAAAGTTTGACTGAGGCCTCCCGCTTAGTGTATCTGACCAGGAATCCATTGCGGTTGTCCTCAAACTTTGACTTTGTCCCAGTCAAGTGTGACCAAATGTCCCAGGTTGGTGCTATATGTTTTTAAGCACTATAAAGTGTTTAATCTTTAAAAATCATATCTCTGGTTCCCTATATTGGATTTTTGTCATTTTCATGTCATTGTAAAGATCAAAATAGTTCCTATTTTCAAAAATTGGTGTGGGATTTTTATTGTGTGTTGTGTCTTACTATTTAATGTATTAGTGATTTAAATGCTTTACATACCTGTCTCCTGAGTTAAGCCTGCCTTCTCACAGCCAGCTACCAAGGGTTGAGCCAGGGGCTAATGTTTTGAGACGCTGACTGGATATTTTATTGCTTTGGTAGCCTTATCGCTTGTGGTAAGTGTATACTTACCCCTACTAATAATCCACCTTCCAACATCACCCAAGTGAAAAGAAATGGAGAGATTGTGTTGCTGCTTATTTGATCTACCAAGGTAGAAGCAGGCATAATGGAGCTGGCTCGATTCACAATGTGCTTTAAATCATAAAATCATGGGCAGGCTGGAAGGGTCAACATTACTCTGTGATCTTCACAGCAGCAGCTAGCTCTGTAGCTTGATCTCAATGAGTGAGGATCAGTACACAGCTTAGACAATTACATATGTCTCCAGAACAACGACACACAGGCATTCATGTAGACCCAAGCCATGCTACTAGTCTGAGTGGAGAACAGTAGCATTAGGAATTTGACTTCCTCTTCCAAGTTCAGTCGTTCCTGTGGGAGGAGGAGTTTCTTCTGAAGTAAAAGCTAAATTGAGGGAAGGAGATGTATGTCCCTGTTATTTTTTTTTGGGATAGTTGGTGAAGAACCACTGTACCTCTCGCATAGTCGAGTTTTGGTTTCAACCTTAAGTGTGTTATTTGTTTGTTCGTCTGTCTGCATGGAACATGGGGGCAGATGCTAGAAGTGGAAACTTCCCACCAGGTAAAAAGTATGTTCAACCCAGACAATACTTTTCTTAATCAAGACCACAACTAGACAGGTTCACCCATCTTCTTATAGACCCTAGGAAATACCTGAGCTGCTGGAAGTTGCTTCAACATGGTTGTGTCAATGAGGTAGGTGACCATGGCTATTTTGCAGACTCAATCCCACACTACTGCTGAGTTACTGGCTATACTTGTTAAACAAGCCAGACGCTAACATGAGCAAACAACTACACAGAAATTAATTGGGTTTATGAGGAACAGGAGATCGGCACAGTGCCAAGCAAGTACATGAAAAATTGGAAGAGGCTATAAGACTCTCCCTCAGCTTGTAAATACTTTGTTGTGATTACTTCCACTTGTCTAGTAAAATTACACTAGTTCTATTTCAACATTACACATATTAAAAATGCACTATTCCTAGAATTCAAGATGAACATAAGGTACCAATTTTTGGAGACTGCATGCATTTTTTTGTAACGCAGTTTTCAATGGGCATCTCGACCAGGAGTTAGAGGTCCAATGGCCTGTGGTTCTGCCCTAACAGTTACTGCCCCCAACTGTCAGTTTTTTCATGCCTTGGAAGAACATTCCGTTACCATGAAGTGCCGATAGGTAATCCAATTTTTCTGATTAGATTTCCTGGCCAATGGGTGTCCAGACTTTTCCAGGGTAGCCGGTGAAGACGTTGACCTGGCAGGATCGGTGGAATGGATGTCAGGATCATGGTGGAATTTGGATATGGAATTTGGATTTCAAATTTGGATGTGAAAAGGCAAATTTGGATATGAAAAGGCAAATATGTTTCCAGTGGGCGAGAGTAGTGTATTTGGCAGCCCAAAGGGGTGTGATGTTTTGGATTCCACAAAGGGCCTCAAGGCTATCGCATAGGATCAGCCTTCCAGGAACAGGATGGTGGTGAGGAAATTCTGGGTCAAAGAAAGTAGCCCAAGCTTAGCCCATAGTTATCTATCAACAGTGCTTCCAAGTCATGATGCAGCATAAAAGTCAAGCTCCTTCTTTGATCTTTGTATGACAACATCTGGTTGACTACTTTGGTTTTGAATCCTTCTCACTAGGCTTTCGTCCTGTGTTAGCATTTGTTGCTTTTTGGTGTTCTTGGTGGGTCCCTCTTTATACTCCTCTTTCTCCTCCTCCTATTCTTAATAGCACAGAGTCCTATCTTCAACTGCTACTCCTTTAGCAGCCACTAGTTGAGTCATTCAGTGCAGTAGTCTATGAGTGATAAGAGGTGTGTATTACTTACTGCTGCATATTATATATTAATGTGAATTATTGCCACATCGCTTACAAATAACATGTTCTTACTGTAAACAGAAAGCTATATTGGTGGTGCTGCTGTACTGTGCTGCATAGCTTTCCCTTATTACACCATACCTGTTCCCCAGAGGTCTGACTAGACAGAGTTATTTGCTATTGTACTCTATTTTCAACTGTAGCTTCAAAAAGGCAGAAGAATTGTCGACTTGTGTCTGACTTATAACCTCAACTCATTCAGTAAGAAAGTGGCAGGATAGCCCAGATCAATTCCATGATGGATTTACTGACCCAACAAAGGAAGCATACACAAATTCTCCTAAAGTAAAAATAAAACAGTACCAATTAAAATTGTAAATGCCAATTTTGTAGCAAGGACCAATGGGTTTCCTCAAATCAGCTTACAGCAAGGGCAAGTAAGAATTGGAAGGCATCACAATCCTCTATTTATACTCTTTTTTAAAAAGACTGCCAAGGATCACCCACACAATGTGACCCAGAAGTTGTAACTCACATGAGACCACAGCTATTCACTTTCATGGAAGAAAGACTATGCATTGAGTAAATCATAGGCAAAAAATTCTAGCTATTATGAAATATAATATCATGTTTATGATGATCCGAAATCCTTAGGAGTAAGGACACTGAATCTTTGTTTTAATCCGTTGAATCTGTTTTATTGGAATTAAAAAGTCTTTTTTTTAAGAGCCGTGGCGTTGCTATTTTTAGTCATTCGCTAAACTTTTTAGGGTTCTTAAATCTATTTTGTCTATTGGGCTCTGACATTTTTCTCATTTTATTTTCTATTGTTGAAGGGTGAAGTTGGTGGTCAGGTGGTGTGGAATTGGGAACCATTCCCTAGGGAGATGTCTTGCTTTGCTTCCCTCCTGGCACTTCATCTTGAACTGAGTGCTCTAGTGGTTGAAGTTGGGCAGAGCTAATAGTGTTCCCCGGCCCCTTAAATGCAGTAGTGCAGATGCACTCGGAATGGAGTAAGGACACTGAATTTCTATTTTAATCTGTTGAATCTGTTTTATTATGAATTTTAAACTGTATTTTTTTAAATCTGTGCTTCACTATTTCTAGCTGTCCTATAACATTTTTAGGGCTCTTAAATCCTTTTTGTATATTGGGTTTCAAATTTTATTCATTTTGTTTTCTATGGTTGAAAGGTAAAGTTGGTGATTGCGTGGTGTGGAATTAGGAGCCAGTCCCTAGGGGGGTGCATTGCTTTACTTCCCTCCTTGTGCTACATCTTGAACTGAGCGCTCTAGTGGTTGGAGTTGGGCAGGGTTACTAGTGCTCCCCGGCTCATTGAATGCTGGAAGGCCAGCCCCCTGCATCTGTTCGCTACTGGAACGCATCCAGCTCCAGCCATGCTGCCCTTTCTGCCCCGGCATAGTTACAGAGAGTAGTCTACAGCAAGGAAGCTCTACTTGCTGTATGCCTACCAAATTGCGGTGATAGTCTGCTTTGCTCCCAGGAGGCTAGTTCCAGGACACAATGCTTGAAATGTAAATTTGAATGGCACACTCTGCCTGATGTCTCGTGGGCAGCTCTGTGTGCCCATAAGCTTCCCCATTACAAGAGTTGTAAAGGGAATTCACTGCACATCATAGTGAGTTAAAAACTGGTTTAATCAATGTCAGATTCCTCCCCAAACACAAAACGTATATCTGGGACCTGTTCAACAATGATGACTGGGACAGTTTGTTCTTAACTGAAACTTGGCTTAACTCCATCTCAGGCCCCAACATTACCTTGGCTTTAGCAGAGAGCTACTCAATCTCCCATGCAGATCGACTGGCAGGACTTGGAGGTTGGATTGTTATTATTTACCATTCCAATTCTGTAGCACCAGCACTAAGCTCGAGGGTCTGGAACTAATTGAGGGATTGGTTTTTCCCCTTAAGATTTCAGCCAATTTCTCCCTTTCGGGTGTCTTAGTCTACCATCTTCCCAAAGCCTCTCTTCAGATTTTAGATGCACTTATCAATGCAATCACCCTTTTTTATTTACAATGCTCTAGTTTTGTGGTATTGTAAGACTTCTGTGTACATATGAATGACCCCAACTTCACATTGGCAGATTCAAGGAATCAATGACTGAACTCAACTTAACACAACTGGCTAAGGTTGCCACTCATAATGGTGGGCATACCCTTGACCTGATTTTCTCTAGCTAGCCCTCCCTTTCTAGTTGTCCTCTCCTTTCACTAGCCAGGACCTACCACTTGCTGGTGCCTTTCCATGTGACCCATGCTATTTTCCAGACTGACACCTTCAAGGCCAAGACAACTTCTAGTCCTTGGCATGCCATTTTGGATTCAAGTCTGGTAAATATGTTTTCTCAAATTGCTGTAAAAATGTCTGCAAAA
The DNA here is from genome assembly GCA_963921515.1 of Calotriton arnoldi. Lineage (NCBI taxonomy): Eukaryota > Metazoa > Chordata > Amphibia > Caudata > Salamandridae > Calotriton > Calotriton arnoldi. The sequence continues at coordinate 2,973,796 of CAWUFW010000403.1, read as the reverse complement.
ATTGATGGAGCAGTCAGTTCCTTCAATGATGCTTTGCTGCTAGGCTTTGAAAATCTGGCACCTTTAAAACCCTGCACTAGAAAGCAAACTGTGCCTTTGGCAGGTTGGTTCTCACCTAGTCTCAAGGCAGAAATCTTAAATGTGAACAACTCGAAAGGAAGTGGAGGTTGAATTATGATATTGAGAAATAGCAGGCTTAGAGCAAGGCTCTCAAGCAGTTTTGACCAAATGTTAAGAAAGCCAAAATTGACTTCTATGCCAAGCAAATAGCTGCCCCTGAAAATGCCCCAAGAATGGTTTTGAAAATCGTTAAAACATTTTTGCAGCCGGAGAATCGCAAACAAGTTATTCCAGCCTCTCAGTCACTGTCGGAAGACGTTTCCTTATTTTTTCACACCAAAGTGGAAAAAAAGTGTTCAGACTTCAATAGGTTTGTTGAACACCCCTCTTTGGGGCTGAATTATAACCGTTCTCAGGATAGGATTTGCCTGCTGTTTGAGTCATTCGAAGAGATCACGCTAGTTGAATCTGAACATATAATTCAAAAAGTAAATTCTGGATCTTCTCTTGATCCCTATCCTCCCATATATGCTATCTAAGGCAGTTACTGCAATCAACCCTCAGATTAATGTCCTTTTTAATTTGTCTTTAGAACAGGGTGAGTTGCCTTCCATCTGGAAAAAGACTCTGGTGGTGCCTCCTTTTAAAAAAAGTCAATGCAGATCTCCTTATCTTGAGAAATTATAGGCCAATCTCCCTCCTTCCTGTCCTGGGGAAGATGTTGGAATCCCCGGTGAACCATAAAATCACCAGGCATGTTGAGCGGAATGATATCCTTTAATCCTCTCAGTCGGGCTTCCGTGCTGGCCCTTCTTGAGGTTACTGAATATATTAGAGGGAATCTTGACTTGAGTCATAAAGGGGTGGTTATTTTAATCAACCTATCATTTGTGTTTTATGCTGTGTCCCATAAAATCCTTGCACAGAGACTGGAGAAGACAGGAATAGTGGGCCGGGCCTTGAAATGACTTTGCTCCTATTTAGCCAACAGGCAACAAGCAGTTTTTCTATCACCGTTCATCTCCCAGTTCAGAGACATAAGTTGTGGTGTCCCCCAGGGCTCAGCATTAAACCCTTCTCTCTTTAACATCTATATGCCCCCACTAGCCTCGATAGCACAAAGTTGGGCCTTAACATTATCTCATACGACACACAACTTATGTTGGCTTTTCAATAGCTTATTGATACTGTGGTCAGTGATTTGAAGGGCAGCATTACTGCTAGTGCAACCTGGATGTACAACAGCGGCCTACAACTTAATTCTGATAAATCAGAAATCTTGATGTTTGCTACTCCTTCTCCACTCGATGCTACAAGACTTCGACCTCCTATGCTGGAGCCAGCACCCACCCCTTCAACTGCTCCAGGAATCTGGAGGTGTTAATGGATATGGCTTTATCTTTCAAACCCCAGGTGCAGGCCACTGCTGCCACCTTTTTTGGACTTTTAAAATCATTAAGAAAGTTCTGAGAATACCTTCCCCTAGTCTCCCACAAGGGTATTGTACATGCAATAATCACTTTCAGATCATACTATGCTAATGTACTCTATCTGGGAGCCCCTCAGAACTTGCTCACTTGGTTTCAGGGTCTACAGAATGCTGCAGCTCAGCTCGCATTGAATATTCCATAAAGACATTCTATTAGGCAAGGACTGAAGCAACTTCATTGGGTGCCAGTTAAATCTAGAATCAAATTTAAAACACTTATGGTCACACGCAGAGCATTCTATCAGAACGATCCAAGATACATCCAAGACAAGCTCAAAAAATATCTCCTTACGAAGGCACTCCGCTCGGCCAATCATAATCTGATGTGTGCCCCAAAGTTCGGAAAACCAGATCTGGAGTCAGGTCTTTTTTCTTTTGTAGCTCCCAGTCTCTGGAAGGCTTTACCACTGTACATTTGATTAATCCCTAACGAAGGCCTGTTTAAGGCCCAGCTGTAGACCTTTTTGTTATGTGAGGTGTAATTCTGTTCTTACTTCCATTACCCTCAAACCGCCTGGACTCTTCTAATGAAGCAGCAGTTGCACTATACAATTCTTTCTTCATTCACTCATTCTTCCACTGGATTTTACTGATTTGAGTAACTAAAATATTCTATTCAAAACAATCTAAAACATGGAATTGGGACTTCAGACAAAGTTAAACCAATCTACCATCCGCCCTCCATACTAGAACCCTAATACATATATATATTGTAGAGCCATGAGATATTTTACCTGTTACTTTTGATTTGTTTGTTTTAGGAATTGACTCTCAAACTGGACATACCATGTGTAATTTTGTAGATACTGCAATAAGTAGGGGGTCCAAATTCCTGTGATGTTACTAATTTCAAAACATCCAAGACCAATGACTAGTGTTGGATGAAGAGTTCTGTTTAGTGAGTCTGACCTAGGAACCTAGTTTCGAACCTGTTGTCTGTTTGATCTTAATGATGTTTTCCTAAACTGATATGTTTCAATAAAATATGTTAGATACCACAACTGTGGAGAGGATTACTTTTTTGTGATTTTAGAAAAAGGTTTAGAAAAAGGGATTTTTAATAACTTTATGTGAATAGTGTATGTGTGAAAAGATTTGGGTGACTTCAGATTTAGCAAACATTTTACAGTTACATTGGAACCCCGATGAAACATATGTACATAATATGATAATTGGACCTATTTTGAGTTAGCAAAGATTTGTTTACCATAATAAAAATCATAATAGAGATCAATTTAACAATGCAGACACATAATAATTGTAAAAATAAATTGAATTATAATTATGTATTTAGAAATGCATTCTAGATGATTTTTGTACTCATTAGTCCTCGGACATAATTTTGAAGGAAGGATCATGACTATTAGGTAATGTGCATTGGTTAGGACTGCACGCAGTGTATGATATTTAACCAACTAATAAAATGAAACTGAGAGTTGGCTTAAAATCTCCCGGTTATAACAAAGAAGACATTAACAATATAATTGTTATGATTTTCAGTGGGTCTATGATCTATTTAGTACTAATTTGAAATGAGTAATAATGAATAGAATTGTATTTAGGTGTTAAGAAAGAATGGTTTTAATGATCATGCTTTATATTATGTTTTTATTTTATTTTGTTCACAGCCTTGAGAAAGAGGTTTTCCCTGAAACACAAGTTGGCGGGCTATGTTTTTGGGAATTTGATGTCTATGAGTGCATCTGAGCCTGTTAATAAAAGAATACAAACTTTGAATTATTATCAACTGAGTTCATCAAGATTTATGAACTTGATAACAAATTTGGGACATTCAGCTTCCTGTGGAATGCATACAACGAGTAACAAGTTTGACTGTCCCAGCCCCTTACATTGCTTCTCAAACCACACTAAACATTCCATCGAAACTCTCCTAATTGTAGATCTCTTTCTGGTTCCAAAAATTCAAAATAGAGTATCGTTTTTGACCCCACGTTATATTTCTCAAATCCTATTTCAAATTCATTTGCATCCCTATAACTTCTGAATGTGCTCCTTATTTCGCTTTACACCACCACGTCTCTCATTTCTGGCCTTGTTTTTCTCCCATCCTGACTATTTTATATGAATCTTTTATTGGCTTCCCATTGATCTTGCATGATGTTTTCTGCTAATTTTGTTATCCTAAAATTATTATATATACATAATAATTTACTGTTCAGCACACATACTCTTCTTATAGAGGCCCGCGTTTGCTTTTACTATATTGACTTTATTTCATTCTATAATACTAATTATTCTCTTTTGAGTTTAAAAGTGTTCATGATTTGTGACACTTCTTACAAATGGATACATTTACCCCTGACCACTATGCTTCTTTCAAATAAATTGGTTGTTCCAGATTGCCCCCTTTCCTTTGTTCCCCCTCACCCCAATTCATGTAAATTTTTCTTGTTTCTCCAACACACTGAAATGCCTTTCATGCATCTATCACAAATGTTATCTTCCATTTGAACTTAAAAAATAGCCTCCTTTCCTGTAAGCTTATTGGGCTACTTTCCACCACTTAAATTTAAAAATTGTGATTTGGGGGCGTGGCTGGGAAGGTGGTGATGTAGACGTGTTTCTAAGTGTCTCAGCGTGGCCCACCTGAGAATCTTTCAAAATCCTTTGTTAAAGCAACCATCCTTGCAATACTGGGAGCTGAGAGCTCCCGGGTGCACCCGGGAGACCTGCAACCCTGTGTGAGGCACTAGCAGTGGCTATCGTGCTGCCATGAAGAAAGACATTGGCCAGGACTCCACTGCCCGGATGAGCGGCCTAGGATGACAGCGCTCTGAGGAATTCACTGGAGGGTTGCAGGGCAGCAGAGGGAGAACATCACGGAGTGAGTACTGTGATAGAACCTGCCTGCTGCAGCCCAAAGCAGGTACGGCTGATAGAGATGGAGGCCTTGGCTAGAGAGCCATAAAAGACGACAGGGCGGCCGACTGCAACAGCATGCCATGGCAGCAATTACTTCATGGTGGCCCGGATCGGGCGCAGCAGGAATAGGCTCTGATTCATGCAATAGGGCTGCGACAAGGCTGAGCTCCGGACTAAGGAGGACTGAACAAGGAGTGGCACTGCATTGCGGTGGGACACTGTGCAGCTCCTGCCTCCGAGATTGGAAAACACTTACTGTGGCCCGCTGGGACTTAGAGCGGGTGAGCAACAGGCACTACTGTGGCATGCCCTGGGTCTGGAGCTGCCCTTTTGGGGGGCAGACACTTAGCCCTGGTGGTGCATCTGGGGGATATTACTCAGGACTGCAACCCACCATGGGGGTAATGGGAGTGGTGATACCTGTGCCGCTGTAGGAATAGGGGTCATTCATCCTAGTGGGTGGAGAGTGCACCATGAGTTGGGCCTAGGCAGCGATGAGCATAGTGCCTATTGGGAACAAGGACCTGGATTGGACCTGGTGCAGCTGACATTGACGACACTGCTGTGGTTCTCTGTGAGTACAGAGAACTAGGGGGAGAGATCTTTCAGTGACTCTTATTGCCTGGTGATCGGTGGTGTCTCTGCCCCTCTTGCTCTGGTGCAAAAATGTATCTTACCTAGACAAAATAGCTGCCACTGAGAGGAGGGGGGTTAGTATTTAGGACCTTTCCCACTCGTCTATTACCCTAAAATGGTATGTGATAAGCATGTCAAGCAGTCCCCGAGCAACAATATAGTTCAATACACTACTGAGGCGACAAAGAACACAAAGATGAATGTTGTCACGATGCAGGGGGGCACAGACCCAGTAGAGCAGATGGACCTGGATCTGATGAGGGCCAACACGGATACGAGACAAGCTTTGGAACACAAAGTTGACACAGTGGGAATTGAAATGGCCCTCCTTCGAACAGACCTTTGCAGAGTTGCCGATAGAACAACAGCCACAGAAACTTAGATGTCTGAATTAAAAACACAAGTGACTGAACTGAGAGCAACAGTGCTTAAACTATAGGAAACAGCGAGACTGCTACACAACAGAACCGAAGATGCAGAGGGAAGATCATGCCGCAATGATCTTTGCTTCTTGGGCTTTCCAGGGAGAGCTGAGGGCCCTTCAGTGGACCTCTGTTTGGAAGAATGGATTCTTAACATGCTAAAACACAAGTGCCTTTCTAAATACTTCTAAGTTGAATATGCACACAGGGTGCTAGGGCTGCCCCCAAAACTGGGAGCGCCCCCGAGATGAATCATAGCATGGTTTCAGAACTTCAGAGATTGGGGCACTATATGACAATGGACCTGCCAGAAAGACACAGTGCACTATGAAAACATTCAAATACACATCTACCCATTCTATACACACCAAGTGCAGCAGGACAGGAATTTGTTTGAGGCAGTAAAAGGAGATTATGTGGAGAAGGACTGAAATATATGTTGCTCTATCCAGCTAAACCTAAGGCACTTTATGATAACAAAGCTTGCTTCTTCGCTACACCTGAACTTGTGTGGGATTGTCTAGACAACCTTGGTGCCCATGAGGCTGCAAGGCACACAGGCTCCCAGCGATAGCCCCTCACAGGAACAGGGCGGCAGTACCCTCATGCCCTCAAATGCTGGAGAAATCACCACAGCGCATTGAAGTGGTGGCGTATAGTACACTCATTCCTGTAGACTAAGACAATGTACCCAAGACCCCCATGCAAGATAGAATAACTACTTTCTATGCTAAGGCAGGGCTACCCAAGATGCACAATAGCACGACTGGGATGTGCAGCTTTAAACACTGTGCAGGAAGCTACGGAATCACGCTTGCAGAGTGCCATCTGTGGCTGCCCCATCCTTTTTAATTCTTTTGCCTTTCTGTTGGCCTGCCGGACACCACACTAACCATTAGACCTTGAGGATAGGGTGTATGTTACTCAGGTTGCTTGATTGCGGGCTTCTCTTGCAAAGTAGAGAACATGTTTTATTTTTTATTTTGTATGTCGGGAAGGGTGGAGGAGGGTGGGAGGGACAATATTTGGACCGGGAGTTTATATACTTATGTTTCTATAATTGATGTCCATATTAGAATCCAAGAGGGAGAGCAGGGAAATGTTCTAGTTTCTTGGTTATTTGATTTTTTTTTTAACCTTAATAATAACTGCTGACATGGTGTCCCATGACACTCACTCAATTGGCTTTCCATTGCATTTCTCTCTCATTGCTGGGTTGAAGAGAGATGGACCACAAAGATGTACCATACCACAATGACCCAAGAGTGTATTGTTCATCTGGTATGTCCCAGGATTAAAAAACAACACTAAATGCCACAGGGTCTTCTCTTTCCTTAGACAACAATAGTGGGGGGTGGTATTCCTTCAAGAGACACACTTAAGAGTACAAGATCACACTAAATTGGCAGCAAAAAGAAAGGGACAATTATTCCCTGTGGTTTATTCCTCCTATGGGAGGTGGGTATCTATTTGGGTGGATGGGCGGTTGTATTTTGTGGCCAAGGAGGTACTAAAAGACCCTGAAAGTCAGTAACTCATTGTTAGATTTGGGGGTCTCTAGTTGGCAGAGGTAGGTACCTTTGTCCAAATAGGGACCCTTGAGTCTAGTCAGGGAAAGTAGGTACACTCCCGAAATAACCCCTGCTCACCCTCTTGGTAGCTTGGCACGAGCAGACAGGCTTAGTTCAGAGGCAGTGTGTAAAGCATTTGTGAACACATACAGTAATCAAGTGACAACACTACAAATGGACACCACACAGGTTATATATTTATAAAAATAGGTATACTTTATATAGATTTATCACAAGACCATAAACGACAAAAATAATCCACAATACTGTTAAGAATACTTAGTTCTGATCGAAAAGGCTTAATTCAAGGTTCGGTGCGAGTTGGTAGCCTCCTCCGGCTACGGCGATGTCGAGAACAAACAGAGTCTAACAAATCCAGCTGACCACGTCGAGACGGGCCAACACAGCATAGACAGACTCGGTCACAGTACCTTTTACTTGAAGCGGCAGGCACGGGCGTGCGAGCCGGATGGCTGTTCGTCGTGGTCGCGATGCAAAAATGGAAGCGTTGCAGGACGCGTTGTCCCTCGATGCGGTGCAGGCAGCGGCTCGTTGACGTCGTCGAGACGGAGTCGGTGAGACCAGGGCCGTGCGTTGCAGGGCGAGACGGTGCTTCGATGCGGTGCTGGCAGGTTGCGGTGCGGCGACGGAGCCGGATTCAGGAGCTGGCGTCGATCAGTCCGGACAGCGGTGCGAGTCGGGCGGTGCGTCGCAAAGCGTGCGAGCGGTGCCCAACTCCGGTGCGGTCACAGGACTCGAACTCAGCAGCAGTGACCGTGTCGGTCGGACCAGTTCGATTCGGCGTAGCGAAGCATTGCAGGACGCGTTGTCCCTCGATGCGGTGCAGGCAGCGGCTCGTTGACGGAGTCGGTGAGACCAGGGCCGTGCATTGCAGGGCGAGAATGTGCTTCGATGCGGTGCTTACAGGACACCGAGTCGGTCGTGAGAGTCGGTCACAGCTCCCTACCTCTGCAGCCACTGAAACAGAGTTTCCAGCAGCAATTCACAAAGGGGGTGAAGTCCAATGGTCCTGGGACTTCGGTCAGGGGGCAAGCTCTCTTCCAAGCCCTTGGAGATCCTTCACAAGTTGATGAAAGTCACAGCAAAGCAAAAGTTCCTTTCTCCTTTCTTTGGCAGTCAGGCAAACTACTGCAGGCCAATCCCCCAAGCAGCCCTTCAGGCTTAGGGATAGTCTCTCCTCAGTTTCTTCTTGGTTCCGCTCCTCAGCAAAGGTTTCTTCTTGTTCCCAAAAGTGATCTAATCTCCTACGGGTCTGGGTCCCCTTTTTATACCCAGTTTCTCTTTGTTCTCTGAAGGCAGAGAGGCCTCTGCCTAGTCCAAAACCAGTTCTGGTCAGTCCTGGAGCACTTTGTTTTTCTGACTCCTTCTTTCCTTTCAGAATGTGGGGCAGAGTGCTCAGCCGCCCGGCAGGAGGTGGAGCCAGCATTGTGGAAGGCAGGCACAGCCCTATTCAGACCCAGGTGCAACTCCTCCCTCCACTCTGGATGCAGATCTTTCTATTCAGCGCTGGGCTGACTCACCCTGTCTCCGGTAGCCACCCCCAGCCCCTGTCACTCAATCTCCAGACAAGGAATACACAACCTAGCAGAGGCAGGCTTGGATAGTTAGGCAAGAAAATACCCACTTTCTAAAAGTGGTATTTTCAAACACAGAATGTTAAAACCAACTTCACTAAAAGATGTATTTTATCATCCTGAGTTCAGGCATACTAAATTCGTTTTTCTACCAGGTTCCCTGGGTCAGTTCTGACTATAAGGTGTAATAGTCAGTCCGCCCATTCTGGCCTATGGGGAGCAGGTAGCCTTGCAATAGTGAAAAACGAAAATGGCTGTAATTCACTATTAGGACATGCCACACACACCAGGGCATGTCCTACCTTATACTTACAATGCACCCTGCCCTAGGGCCTACTTTAGGGGTGACCAACATGCAGTAAAGGGAAGGTTTAGGGACTGGTAAGTGGGTGCACTCACCAAGTCGACATGGCAGCCCTAGGCTGCACACAGGCTCTGCAATGGCAGGCCTGAGACACACTTTACAAGCTGCTTCTGTGGGTGGCACAACCCGTGCTGCAAGCCCACCAGCAGCATTGGATTTACAAGCCCTGGGCACACTCAGTGCACGGTACTAGGGACTGACAAGTAAACCAATCATCCAATCATGGAGTCACTAATACATACATCAATTTACGATAGGGAGCACTTGCACTTTGGCACTGATTAGCAGCGGCAAAGTGCCCATGAGCATCTAGTCCAGCAAAAACATATCGGCAACAGTGGAGGCATTACGAAAAAATGGAAGGGAGACCCACTCCAAGGATGCCAGGTCTAACACGTGTCCCCTCCAGCTGAAAGGTGGGGAGAACTATCCTACCCCTAGGGAGTTCTCATCGCTAAGGCGGAAAAATCTGGACAGTCCATCAGCATTGGCGTGTTCTGTACCAGGGCGGTGTTCCACCGTAAAGTCCATCCCCTGTAGGGAAATGGACCACCTCAACAGCTTTGGATTTTCACCCCTCATCTGCATCAACCATCTGAGGGGCCTGTGGTCTGTCTGAACCCGGAAGTGAGTCCCAAACAGGTATGGTCTCAGCTTCTTCAGAGCCCAGACCACAGCAAATGCCTCACGCTCAATAGCACTCCATCTCTGTTCCCGGGAAGTAACCTCCTACTGATGAAGGCTACCGGTTGGTCTAGGCCCTCCTCATTGATCTGTGATAGAACAGCCCCTACACCATGCTCTGAAGCGTCCGTCTGAACGATGAACTCATTGGAGAAGTTGGGTGCCTGGAGCACAGGCGCCGTGCACATGGCAGTCTTCAAGGTGTCAAAAGCTTTTTGACAGGCGTCAGTCCAAATCACTTTCCTGGGCTGCTTCTTGGAAGTCAGCTCTGTCAAGGGGGCAACAATGCTGCCATACCCCTTGACGAATCTCCGGTAATACCCGGTGAGTCCTAGGAAGGCTCTCACCTCTGTCTGGGTCTTGGGGGCTCCCAAGCCAGAATGGTATCAATTTTCGGTTGGAGGGGCGCCACCTGGCCGCTCCCAACCTGGTGTCCCAAGTACACCACAGAACCCTGCCCAATCTGGCACTTACTCGCCTTGATTGTGAGGCCTGCCCTCCGCAGAACCATCAACACTTCCCAGAGGTGATGCAGATGTTCCTCCCAACTGGCACTGAACACTGCGATGTCATCCAGGTAGGCGGCACTGAAATCCTCCAGTCCAACCAACACCTGGTTGACCAACCTCTGAAAGGTGGCAGGGGCATTCTTCATCCCAAAGGGCATCACCCGGAACTGGTAGTGCCCATCTGGTGTGGAGAATGCTGACCTCTCTTTTGCCCCATCAGTCAAGGCGATCTGCCAGTACCCAGACGTTAAGTCAAACGTGCTGAGGTACCGCGCAGCCCCTAACCCTATGAGCTCATCAGCTCTGGGGATGGGGTGGGCGTCAGTCCTGGTGACGGAATTGAGTCCCCTGTAGTCCACACAGAACCGGAGTTCTGGGGTGGCACCAGGCGCGGCAGCCTTTGGAACCAAGACCACTGGGCTGGCCCAAGGGCTGTTAGAGGACTCAATCACCCCTAGCGCAAACATCTTGGAGACCTCCTCCTTGATGCAGGCTCTGACCCTGTCAGTCACCCTGTAAGCCTTGTGCTTCACAGGAAGACTGTCCCCAGTGTCCACATCATGGACGCACCAATGAGTGACACTGGGAACCAGGGAGAACAGGTCAGGGAACTGTCCCAACAGTTGGCGACAGTCACCCTGCTGCTCAGGTGTCAGGGAGGTAGAGAGGTTTACTACCTCCACTGATCCATCTTGCTCTCGGGCTGACAGGAGGTCAGGAAGAGGCTCGGTCTCCTCCTCCATTCCATCATCTGTAGCTAAGAGCATGCCCACTTGGGACCTCTCCAAGTGGGGCTTCAGGCGGTTCACATGCAGGACCCGCAAGGGGTTCCTGGGAGACTGCAAGTCCACCAAATAGGTAACTGGACTCTTGCGCTCCACCACCGTAAAGGGGCCGGTCCACCTGTCCTGGAGCGCACAAGGCTCCACAGGGGCCATGACCCACACTTTCTGACCAGGCTGAAGCTCTACCAGAGTGGCATTCTGGTCGTACCACCGCTTCATCTCCTCCTGGCTGGCTTCCAGGTTTGCCTCAGCAAGTTCTCTGAAACGCCTAGTCTGGTTCCTGAAGGCCAGCATGTAACTGTATACATCCTGGGGAGGTTTCCTGGGAGATTGCTCCCAGCCTTCCTTGACCAAACTCAGAGGTCCTCGCACCGGGTGTCCATAGAGGAGCTCAAAGGGACTGAACCCTAGAGACTTCTGTGGCACCTCCCGGTACGCAAACAACAGGCATGGTAAGAGGACGTCCCATTTACGCCTCATGGGTTCTTCCAGACCCATAATCATGCCCTTGAGGGTCCGGTTGAATCTCTCAACCAGCCCATTTCCTTGAGGGTGGTAAGGAGTGGTGAACTTGTAAGTTACACCGCACTCCTGCCACAGGGACTTCATGTACTTGGACACGAAGTTGGTACCTCTGTCAGACACCACCTCTTGAGGGAATCCCACACGTGAGAAAATTCCCATCAGTGCCCGTCCCACCACGGGGGCCGTCACTGTCCTCAGAGGGATGGCTTCAGGGTACCGGGTGGCATGGTCCACCAAGACCAGGATAAACCTGTTGCCCATGGCTGTCTTGGGGTCCAGTGGCCCCACAATATCAATACCCACCCGTTCAAAGGGGGTGCTGACCACAGGGAATGGCTGGAGAGGAGCCTTGTGCTTCCTCCCACTCTTTCCACTTGCCTGGCAAGTCTGACATGTCCTGCAGTGAGTGGCGGCACTCCTGCGCATCTGGGGCCAATAGAAATGGGTAACAAGCCTGTCACAGGTCTTGTCCTGCCCCAGATGTCCTGCTAACGGTACATCATGAGCCAACCCCAGTAGGAAGGCTCTGAAGCACTGGGGTACCACCAGCACACGGGCTGACCCAGGCTCAGCAACCTTAGGCTCTGAATACAGGAGACCATTCTCCCAGTAAACCCAATGTGATCCAGACTGATCACCTGCTGCCTGGTCTGTGGCCTGTTGCCTCAGACCCACGAGAGAGGGGCATGCGTTCTGCTCCTCGCAGAACTCTTCCCTGGAGGGTCCTCCTTCTTGCTGCCAATGGGTCAGCTCAGGTAGGTCCCCCAGTTCCGCTACCTGTTCCCCTGTAGGCTCCAGGGCATCCCCCTCAGGGTCTGCCTCCTCCTGGACCGTGGGAACTTCGGGGGCCGGTTTTCCACGCCCCCTGCCTCCTCTCTCTTCGGCAGGCACCTGGGCCTCCCTCTCAGGCTCCAGGTCCTCTTGAACACCTTTAGCTGCCATTGACCGGGTGGTCACACATGCCCAATCAGGCAAGCCCAACATTTCTAAATGCGCACTCCGCTCCACCTTAGCCCAAGGTGAGCTCTCCAAATCGTTCCCTAACAAACAGTCAACAGGCATGGCTGGCCTCACAGCTACTTGAAGAGTACCCGAGACCCCCCACTCAAAGGGAACCTGAGCCACCTTGCAGTGACTCTGTGTTGTCAGCGGCAACAACCGGATAGAATGCATCAGGGATAACCTGCTCTTTAGACACCAGGTGACACTTGACAGCTGTCACACTGGCTCCTGTGTCTCTCAGAGCCTCCACCCTATGGCCATTGATGGTCACCCACTGCCTGTATTTCTTAGTGTTCTCAGGCAGCGGGGTCCTAGGGACCATCTCAGAGTCTCCTAATGAGACAAGGGAAAACACTGTGGGATCCCCCCACCTTGGGCACCCAACTCCTCCCCCAGGGCTACACTAGCCAACTGCCGGGGGACTGCACTGGCGGGTGCTGGTTTTCCATGCAAAGGGCAACGAGGATCGTTTGCCTTGTGGCCAGGGGCGCCACACTTGTAACATACCAGTGGTCCTTGGTGAACAGGGGGCCTGTCAGGGCCACTGGCTTCTTCTCAGGGGAGGCTGGGAACCTTTCCCTTGGTTCCCTTGGGGTCTACTTTGGGGCCCTTTATGGAACTCCTTCTGTTTACCCTTGTCCCCCCACTCTTCTGCTGGGGACCCTGCCCACCCTTGGCGGAGTCTCCCACGTGACCCTTGTGGACCCGGGTACTCACCCAGCGGTCCGCCTCCTCAGCAAGCTGCCTAGGGTTAGTCAGCTTACTATCAATCAGGTGCTGGCGCAGCTCAGGAAAACAATTACCGGACAAGTGCTCCCAGGCAATCAAATCAAAGAGCGCCTGAAAATCAGTCGCTTTGCTACCCTTTACCCAACCATCCAAGGCTCTGCAAAAGAAGGTCACATATTCAACCCAGGTACTGCTTTCAATCTTACTACAGTTCCTGAACCTTTGCCTATAAAGCTCAGGGGTCAAACCATACCTAGTCATTAAGGCATCCTTCATGTGGCTGTACGAATTATAGACTTCAGAGGGCAAATCCAACAAGGTATCCCGCCCTTCACTGAGGAACCGTCCCCACAACCCCGCTCCCCAATCCTTCTCAGGGACCCGGTGGGAAGACATGGCTACCTCATAGGCTTTGAACCACTGCCCAATGTCATCATTTTAAAAAATTCCTTAACCACATCTTTTGGAATATACACCCTAGCTTCAACAGGCACAGGCGGTACACTGCCACCAGAGGGAGTAATCTCTAAGCTCTTGGCCTTCAATTCCAGCTCCCTCAAAACTTTCTCATGTTCAAACTGCCTTTTCTTTTCCTCTAGGGCCAATTTCCTAGTTTGCATTTGGAATTCTAACTGTCCATTCAGCTTGAGCTTGGTCAGCTCCATTTTGTGCATCCTACTCTCTTTCCTGTCCTCCAACTCCTCTGGAGACAGTCCTCTGGCAGAAACACTGCTACCTACTGGGGAAGGTGGTCTTCTAGCCCCTAGACCCAATAGCCCCTCCAGCTGCCCTTCTGCATTCTCAGCCCCCTCCACAGGGGCACTCCTTGATTCGACCCAGGCCATCAGCGCCTTTTGGAGGTCCTCCTTCCTGGAGAGCCCGGTCATGGACACTTTAAACTTTTTGCAGAATTGCCTGAGCTGCTTAAGGGTGTAGCATTCTAGCCTCTCTTCTTCCCAATCACACTCAACAGAGGCTACTGATGCTGGTTTCTCCATAGTGACTGAACTTGGCATTTGCAAAAATAAGAAATCCCAGAAAAAATGCTATAAAAGTATGTGGTTGCGTTTTGGTCTGCACTCACTAAGTAGTGTTCACCAATCACTGTACATGAGTCACAAATGCAAGTCCAGAATCCTCACCGCTGACCACCAATGTTAGATTTGGGGGTCTCTAGTTGGCAGAGGTAGGTACCTTTGTCCAAATAGGGACCCTTGAGTCTAGTCAGGGAAAGTAGGTACACTCCCGAAATAACCCCTGCTCACCCTCTTGGTAGCTTGGCACGAGCAGACAGGCTTAGTTCAGAGGCAGTGTGTAAAGCATTTGTGAACACATACAGTAATCAAGTGACAACACTACAAATGGACACCACACAGGTTATATATTTATAAAAATAGGTATACTTTATATAGATTTATCACAAGACCATAAACGACAAAAATAATCCACAATACTGTTAAGAATACTTAGTTCTGATCGAAAAGGCTTAATTCAAGGTTCGGTGCGAGTCGGTAGCCTCCTCCGGCTACGGCGATGTCGAGAACAAACAGAGTCTAACAAATCCAGCTGACCACGTCGAGACGGGCCAACACAGCATAGACAGACTCGGTCACAGTACCTTTTACTTGAAGCGGCAGGCACGGGCGTGCGAGCCAGATGGCTGTTCGTCGTGGTCGCGATGCAAAAATGGAAGCGTTGCAGGACGCGTTGTCCCTCGATGCGGTGCAGGCAGCGGCTCGTTGACGTCGTCGAGACGGAGTCGGTGAGACCAGGGCCGTGCGTTGCAGGGCGAGACGGTGCTTCGATGCGGTGCTGGCAGGTTGCGGTGCGGCGACGGAGCCGGATTCAGGAGCTGGCGTCGATCAGTCCGGACAGCGGTGCGAGTCGGGCGGTGCGTCGCAAAGCGTGCAAGCGGTGCCCAACTCCGGTGCGGTCACAGGACTCGAACTCAGCAGCAGTGACCGTGTCGGTCGGACCAGTTCGATTCGGCGTAGCGAGCGTTGCAGGACGCGTTGTCCCTCGATGCGGTGCAGGCAGCGGCTCGTTGACGGAGTCGGTGAGACCAGGGCCGTGCGTTGCAGGGCGAGACGGTGCTTCGATGCGGTGCTTACAGGACACCGAGTCGGTCGTGAGAGTTGGTCACAGCTCCCTACCTCTGCAGCCACTGAAACAGAGTTTCCAGCAGCAATTCACAAAGGGGGTGAAGTCCAATGGTCCTGGGACTTCGGTCAGGGGGCAAGCTCTCTTCCAAGCCCTTGGAGATCCTTCACAAGTTGATGAAAGTCACAGCAAAGCAAAAGTTCCTTTCTCCTTTCTTTGGCAGTCAGGCAAACCACTGCAGGCCAATCTCCCAAGCAGCCCTTCAGGCTTAGGGATAGTCTCTCCTCAGTTTCTTCTTGGTTCCGCTCCTCAGCAAAGGTTTCTTCTTGTTCCCAAAAGTGATCTAATCTTCTAGGGGTCTGGGTCCCCTTTTTATACCCAGTTTCTCTTTGTTCTCTGAAGGCAGAGAGGCCTCTGCCTAGTCCAAAACCAGTTCTGGTCAGTCCTGGAGCACTTTGTTTTTCTGACTCCTTCTTTCCTTTCAGAATGTGGGGCAGAGTGCTCAGCCGCCCGGCAGGAGGTGGAGCCAGCATTGTGGAAGGCAGGCACAGCCCTATTCAGACCCAGGTGCAACTCCTCCCTCCACTCTGGATGCAGATCTTTCTATTCAGCGCTGGGCTGACTCACCCTGTCTCCGGTAGCCACCCCCAGCCCCTGTCACTCAATCTCCAGACAAGGAATACACAACCTAGCAGAGGCAGGCTTGGATAGTTAGGCAAGAAAATACCCACTTTCTAAAAGTGGTATTTTCAAACACAGAATGTTAAAACCAACTTCACTAAAAGATGTATTTTATCATCCTGAGTTCAGGCATACTAAATTCGTTTTTCTACCAGGTTCCCTGGGTCAGTTCTGGCTATAAGGTGTAATAGTCAGTCCGCCCATTCTGGCCTATGGGGAGCAGGTAACCTTGCAATAGTGAAAAACGAAAATGGCTGTAATTCACTATTAGGACATGCCACACACACCAGGGCATGTCCTACCTTATACTTACAATGCACCCTGCCCTAGGGCCTACTTTAGGGGTGACCAACATGCAATAAAGGGAAGGTTTAGGGACTGGTAAGTGGGTGCACTCACCAAGTCGACATGGCAGCCCTAGGCTCCACACAGGCTCTGCAATGGCAGGCCTGAGACACACTTTACAAGCTGCTTCTGTGGGTGGCACAACCCGTGCTGCAAGCCCACCAGCAGCATTGGATTTACAAGCCCTGGGCACACTCAGTGCACGGTACTAGGGACTGACAAGTAAACCAATCATCCAATCATGGAGTCACTAATACATACATCAATTTACGATAGGGAGCACTTGCACTTTGGCACTGATTAGCAGCGGCAAAGTGCCCATGAGCATCTAGTCCAGCAAAAACATATCGGCAACAGTGGAGGCATTACGAAAAAATGGAAGGGAGACCCAAGCCAAGGATGCCAGGTCTAACACTCATGTTGGTGGGGGTTCTGGATCGGACAACCGTATGGTTTTGTCAAAGTTTTTGGTCCTAACATAGAAGATGCCACTTTTATTCTCAGTTTGCAAGAGATGGCAATGCCACACCTCGAGATCCTTATGATTTGGGCAGCTCCACAGATGTACAGATAGCGACAAGGGATGGCTCCCCAAACAAATGACTGTGCAACTGACTGATGCCTCTGCATATATGCGACTGGTGGACCCATGGTGACTCCAAAATTCACTCGCCTGGACCTATTCATACTATTCACTGCCCCACGGCTCATATAGCAGGTAGATTATTTCTTTCTCAGTCAGGACCACTGGCCTACTTGTGCAGACGTGGTCTATATTGGTAGACTCAGCTCAGACCACTCCACTGCGATCTTGATCCTCCAGTAAGGTAGGACTCCGACAAGAGTACCCACTTGGAGAGTAAGGGATCATGCCCCTTTAGATGCAGAGTTCACTGATCATATTTGCCATACTCTCACTACTTACTTTGAGGAGAACTGGGGGATGACTGCTCATAGAGTCACCGAATGGGTTGTGTTGTGGGTAGTTCCCATGGGCCACATGGTAGGAGTGGCCAGATGGCTGGACAGGGATATTCGGGTGGGAGAGCTCTAGCTGGGAGAGCTGCAAGCTAGCCATCCATTTACGGGGAGGGGATGCAAAAGGTTTGTTAGAAGTAAAGTGCCAGATGAATGAAGCATACCATAGACTTCATCAATATTCCCATAAAGAGTTTCAACAGTGTCAATGTAGGGAGAAAGGTAAGACCAGTACACTGTTAGCCTGGCTCTTAAGAAGGAACTTGATAGCTCTAGCATTGCTACAGTGACTGATGCCGCAGCCCAGGTGCGCTCCAACCAGGTTTTAATGAAGCCTTCCCTATACATCTGCAAAAGGTGTGCACTCAGCGGATGGTGACTGGCAGGTGGGAGATAATTGTGTATCTAAGCTCAGAAGGACTGTCCCGCTTGTCGAGGGACATGAGGGAGGAACTAGACTGCCCCATTACTAGCGAGGAGCTTCGAGAGGCCCTAGATGACCTGCAACATGGAAAGATGCCTGGAACAGACGGTCTGCCCTCAGAATTCTATAAAAAGGCACTATCACTGTTGATGGATAGGTTAAGGGAGGTTGTGGAGGAGGCACTGAAGGACAAGCTCCTCCCCATGTTGATGAGGGAGGCATTGGTGGTCCCAATGCAAAGTAAAAACCCTGACCTGCTGGGCTCTTACCACCCGATGCCCATTATTAACACAGCAACTAAAATACTGAGTAAAGCGGGAATTACGCAGGTTTTGGTCAATGAACACCGCACAGGATTTATTGCAAGATGAAGCACAATATTTAATCTTCGGCGGCTGGCACATGTAGAACATTCTCTTTACTCTGATTGAGGTCACTATATATTGGCCTTACTTGATATCGTGAAAGCTTTTGATACAGTGGGCTGGGAATATGTTTGAGTTACTGAGAGAAATAAACATCGGCTTCGGAATAATTGCATGGATTACATTACTGTACACTCACTCTGAGGCCAGGGTGCACCCTGGATGTTTGTTGTCTCTTAAGTGGAAACTTGAACGGGGCACTCCACAGGGATGCCCACTATCACCTCTGCTGTTCGACCTGGCGGGGGGCGGACTGGATAGGCAGGAGAACCTATCTTACATTTCAAGAGGCACAACTAAAATTTGCAGTAGGATCAGGACAATTCCTGACATTCGCAAAACTGATCTTGGCAGTGCACAGATGCAAGATTGGCTTCCCGGTACATCCACCTAATACTGTGGTGGACCTACATGCAGGGTATAGTAATGTATCTCAGATGTATATCACACTGATTCAAGACGAAGTGAACCCCAAGTGAAAGGACGCAAGATATAGAAGCACCTCTTACCAACCCTGAATGGAACAGAGTACTGGGATACAATAAAACTGTGACTAATAATGCCCGGTTTTGACTGCTGCAAGTCAAGATACTTCATAGAGACTATTTTAACCTCCTTACTCTCAGTAAAAGCTGCACAATACACAGGGGAATGCCCATGATGTAGACAAACATCAGCGGATATCCTACAAATGCTCTGGCCCTGCCCGGTAATCACACAATACTGGAATAAAGTGAGTAAGGGCCATGTGTACAAAATTTTAATTAGCAATCCCAAGAAATCGCTATTTAGGAAATGCAAAATGGAATGTACAAAAATAAAAATTTCCTAATAGCAATTCCTACAGAGTGGGAATCGCTATTAGGAAAAGCTATTTAGGAAATGTAAAACCATTCGTTCCTATGGCTTTTTAGATATGAATTCAAAAGACACACAAATGATGGACAGAATGTGGATCAAATTAAACATTCACCCCAAGTCAAGAGATCTGGGTGAAATCCATCATCCTTTTGCTGACCATGTCACCCCAGTTGAGACCCAGCCATATGCAAATCAGTCTTGACCCTGCTCCTCTTGGGAACAGTCCAGCCTGAACTGCCAAGCCAGGTCGTCCCTGGGCAAGAAACAAGCATCCTAGGACCGGTTTTAGGGTATCACCCCTCATCAGCCATGGTAGCTCGAATCCAGTGGCACATTGAACCTGCGACCCACGTCTGGGCATACCCACCGCACTTAGGGCGAGATAGCAAAAGACACACAAATGATGGACAGAATGAGGAACAAATCAAATATTCACCCCCAGTCACAAGGTGTGAGTTAAATCCATTGTTCTTTTGCTCACCATGCTACCTTAGTTTAGACCCAGCCATATGCAAATCAGTCTTGACCCTGCTCCTCATGGGAACAGTCCAGCCCAAACTGCCGAGCCAGGTCCTCCCTGAACCAGACACAAGCATCCTTGGACTGGTTTCGGGGTATCACCCCACATGCCCGATAGCCATTTTTGAGCCGCGGCACAGGAGACCTCCATTCTCAGTTTTGCCCTGGCACCGGTGGGAGGAGGTCGGCAATAACACGCGTTTCCCTACATGGTGGCACTCCTGGACGATGTGGGGCAAATTGAGTCGTCCTGGCACCTTCCCTTTTTTCTCACCCTTCGTGAGCAGTGATTTCGGCAGCAGGATCAGTCCAGTGGTGGTGCCTTGACCAGGCAGACTGACGGCGGACTCCCTGAAAACAAGAGTTGCAGGTCGCTGCTCCAAGAGGCAACTCCATCACTGCTCCTTCATTGTGGATGCCTCTGTGAGTGAGGTGATACGCCCTGAGGTGAGGGCACTGCCGGAACCTGGTTCTCCCAGGGGGGAACCACTGGCATCTGCCCACTGTTGCTTCTTTGGTGGGTGGGAGCCGGACCCCCAGTGACACTCTCCAATATGGGAAAATTCACAAGTACACCAAGCCCATGTGTTTTCCAGAACCCCCGCCTCTGTCCATTGGCGCCCCTGGCGGTACTCCCCCACCCCTGGATGACTCCCCTGACCTACAGGCGATCATGGACCTTCCTGCATCTGTTGAGAGGAAGATGGAGAGCTCCAGTTGAATCTTTCCCGAATCAGTCAAGATCTGCACAGTACGGCTGAGAAACTGACAGATAACGAGACCTGGCTATCTGCCACGGAGGGTTCTCCACAGTCCTGCCAATCTGAGGTGACATGTTTGTGCCACACGGTGGCCCTGCTGGAGGCGTGGATGGAAGAGGCGGGGGGCGCTCTTGGAGAAACAATATTCGTGTCATGGGCATTCCAAATCGAGCAGAGGGCTTGGACGCAAATACCTTTGTCACCACTTGGCTTCAGTCCTGGGTACCGCCAGACATTGTATCTCAGTGTTTCATTGTAGACCGAGCCCTCAGATCCTTGATGTCTAAGCCCCTGCCGGAGGCCCCACTGTGACCCATCATAGACCTTCTGTTGAATTATGTTGACCGTGACGCTATCCTGCAGATCTACCGCTCACGAGACTCCATAATTTGCGACTCCACTAGTGTTATGATCTTCCCAGACTATACCCTGCACATCCAGCAGCAATTTTGCTCCATTCAGGTGAAACAGAAACTCCAGACCTTGGAAGTGTAATACATGCTGCTCTTCCCGGCGGGCCTTGAAGTACTGTTTGGAGGCAAATCATTAGTTTTTGATACCCTGGAGGCAGCCTGAGAGTGGGTGGAGGAGAGGCCTTGTCTGGACTGAGGAGACACACCATTGAGAGCTGAGGTTCCCATAAACCCGGAACCGCCTCTGGAGAAAGTAGATCTGAGGCCTTGCCACCAGTGGCCTGGTTACATGTGGGACTCCCGTTGCTTTGAGACAATGACCGCCCGAGCCACAGGGATGGAGTTGGGGGAGCCTGTCCTTCCTCCCCGGTCCCAAAAACCAATTTAGACTTGCCCACGTCTGACTCTGTGTACTTGCCAGTCAATACGTCTTCTTGATGTCGTTCCGATGGTGTCTCATTTGCTACTTTCATATACATAAACACGGTTGATTATTGCATAAGTGTTGTTTTTCCTTTTAGGTCACTGTTAAGACATCTTGCCTGCTCATTTGCCTTTTGGGTATAATGTTCAGTAATGCATTAGCGGGGTTTTCCGTTACAGTCATGTTTGTTGGGTGTGGGGCGGGGTGGGCACACAGTGTCGTCTGCGGGCTACTTGGTCTTTCTCCCTAGTTCTTGGGTAGGGTTTTATTTGGGTACAATTTTGTGTGACCGTCCGAGGGAGACACGCTCCCTAGTGCGCCCAGTTGGTGGCACTCTGACATTCGTACCTCAACAGGTACTTCTAGTTTTCAAAGTATAGGGGGAGTGGAGGGATCCGGATCCAGTTTTTCTAATCTATGTTTTGCCTTTAACTATAGATTTTTCTTTTGCGACACTGCAGACACACACATTGCTGCTCACACTTCACAGCCACACTCACTCCCCAGGCCCAATGTATGGCTTATTCAATGCTCCCCATGGCAGCTGATCTATCTGTAGATGACAGGCCGGGCCCTTTCGGCTGCTCACCTGAGATGTCAATGGTTTACTTCACAAAATCAAGCAGGGCACAGACCTGAGATCTGCCCGAGGGTCGGTCCAGACTTTCTGCTTTTGCAGGAAACTCACTTAATGGGCAATACATACCCCTTCTTGGCCCAACTTGGATTTGACTGAGCATTCCACTCTGGGTTTCACAGAGGCTCAAGGGGCATGGGTATACTAATCAGAAGGCACGTCTCATTTCATCATCTCCAGACCTGGCAAGATGCCTGGGGCCGATACGTAGCAATCTCAAAATGAATGTATATGCACCCCTCCTTAACAGAGGCCCTTTTACACTCCATTGAAGAGTTGGAGGCAAGAATTATTGAACTGGAACCTCAATATCTGACCTCCTCCAATCCGGCAGTCCTCTGCGAATCAATACACACTAGCACCGTCCTGTGTCAAACACAGATGGAGGAGGTGCACTCGGGTTGGACTGCAACTCAGAGCTGAATTTACCAGTGTGGCGGAAAATCCCTCAAAACCCTCTATGGGCTTTGCTCCACCGCACTTTCCCGAGACCCTATCCCAGGTGTTGTTAATGCACAGGGGGATCGGGTCACCGGTGATCAGCTGATCTCCAGTGCTTTTGTTGACTACTAGAGGGAGCTCTACTCCTGCCAGGACGCTGAGAGTACCCCTAGATGTGGAGTCATTCATTCGAGACCTCCTTGCTTGGACTCTCTCCTCACAGGCCAGGGAGGCTCTGGAGGCAAACATTATGGCAGTGGAGTTGGGGGCGGCCCTGGCACAACTCCAGCTGGGGAGGTAGCCAGGCCCAGATGGCCTGATAGCCGAATTTCAGAGGGCCACTTGGGTACGGTGTGGAATGCCATTGCCCTTTCAAAGAATCACCATGCTGAAAGTGCGCTCTTGCAGGTGGACTCCTGTAAAGCTTTTTATTCCGTCGCATGGTTATTTTTGTTCCCCCTCCTGACTTAGCTAATGAATCAGGGACCGAAATGTAATTATGTAAAACGCTTGTATATGGACATGTTCACTCAGGTCAGGGTGGGTGTAGCGACCTATGCCCCCTTTCCGGTTGAGTGCAGAACGCATCATGGTTGGTCCCTCTTTCCTCTCCTCTTTGCTTATTTATCGAGCCTCTGGTGGGTTGGGTCCCCATTGATGCTCTGCTGCATGGGTTCGAGTGGGGACCCGGGTAGGAGGAGAGGATTGTGTTATATGTTGATGACGTGCTCATCTTCCTCACCGACCTTCGTGAATCAGGGCCGCGGGCACTCCACATCCTTGACATCTTCAGGGGGGTTCTCTAGACTTTGGGTCCATCCTGGTGAGTCCTCGGTCTACCCAGTGAGAGGGGGAGTGGTTGGGCTGTCCTGGGTGCTGGGACTTGAAATCCTACCCCAAGAGTTCTGATGTCTGGGGTCTTTATCACTGCAGATAAAGCCTGAGCGTGGACTTCTAACATACAAACACAGCTAGACCAGCTACTGGCTGTTATGAAACACTGGGAGGTGTTACCCCTCCCTCATCTTGGCAGATCCACTATCTTCAAAATGGTTGCCCTTACTGGCTTCTGTATCGGCTCCAAAACGTCCTGTGTTCTGTCCGTGCTTCCTTTTTCTCCCATGTTGAGTCCCTGTTGCGGGGCTTTCTATGTTTGGGCCCGGAACGAAAGGCTCTCTCCAAGTACTCAAAGTCTACTTATGATAGTGGCATTGCCACTCCTGGCGTGAGATCCTACTTCAGGGCAGAGCAGTTGACTGCCTTAAATGAATGGGGATTCCGATCCTGCCTACGCGTTCGAGGGGTGGGCGTTGGGCTTGCTCACCTTGTTACATCTGCTGCATGGAGGTCCTTTCCCTTGAGTTATCCCCCCAGCGACCCGAATGGTACTTGAGACGTGGAAGGTGGATGGTAGGTCCACAGGATGGAATGGCCGTCTTACTGGGGAAACCCCCTTATGGGAGGGCACTGCCCTTTGCCAGGTGGCCAGCCTGCAGGGGTTTCGTTGCTGGGAATCAATAGGCATATCTAGACTGGGGGAAGGCCCTGAAGGGTTTGTGCTTAAACCCTTTTCCACCCTCCAAGATAAATTCCTACTCCATCAGTCCCAATTTTATAAAGCACAAACTCTGGAGATCAGCTGTGGCTGTAGAAGGCATCACTGGCTATATTGTTGGGAGCAGCACCCATGAATCCCAAACGTACATGGAGCTATTCCTGTCACATGGCTAAGGAGTCCATTTCCATCATATCCCACAACACTTACAAAGAGTAGGCATGGTCTTCCCAACCATACATAGCCCTGTACTGGCTTTCATCCTTCATGTCAGATGGTGGTTGTTGGAAGTGGAGGTCCCTGTCGCTTACCGCTGCCACCAAATGCTGTAGGCGGGCACCCTCGACCCCTCGCTTCAACGTTAGGCTAAGTAAGGACACTGTCTGAGATAGCCCTGCTCACCCCCTTAGTAGCTTGGCACGAGCAGCCAGGCTTATCTCCAAGGCACGAGTGTTCAGTATGTGCAACCACGCTCACAATAATCCCATGATGTCATCACAAATAGACTCCACACGAGTGTTAGAAATGGGATCTCTGGTTGGCTAAGGCTTGCGACAAAGACAGGCAGAGACCACCACTCTAGTCAGGGCGAGGGAGTTACACACCGAAGATAACCCCTGCTCACCCCCTTGGTAGCTTGGCACGAGCAGTCAGGCCTATCCCGGAGGCAATGTGTAAAGCATTTGCGCAACACGCACACAGCAACAACATACTAGGCACTCCACAAAAGGAACTCCACACAAGGTTATATCAAAAATAGCCTTTGTATTCTCATAACACATTAGAATAGTAATCACATAATATACATTGCACCACCTGGCACTAGGTAATATCTAAAAGGGATTATGTACACCTGACAGGGCCAACTGGACCACTGTCAGAACCATCACAAAGTGAACTTAGTAAATGTAGAACTTATAATAAATGTAGCACAAATTGTAGATGTAGAATACAACCAGTAATTACTGGCAAAACCTCGTACTCAGCATCGTCCTGCAATCATAAATCATATTATGCAGTCATCATCACATTAGGCGTGAAATATATTCTGCGCCAACCTCACCAGCATAAACACATTATGCAATCATCTCACAAGTCTAAACGCATTAGACAATACCCTCACCAGCATAACTACATTATGCAGTAACACATAAACAGAACTCTTAGATTAGGGAATAACCTCCTAAATATAAATCACATTAGGGAATAATCTCACTAGCATAAACCACAGTATGCAAATAACCTCATACATAAACCACAGTTAGAGGCATAAAACAGGGTGCGTAAATCACAATACATGAATTACATTTCCTAGCACCACATAAATCACATTAGGGCCTGGCGCCCTACAAACCTAACAGTCCCACTGGCCAACTGGCCTTTGCAAAGGGGCTCAAATGCCCTATGTCCCAAATGTCAGGGCTGCTGCCAAGGCAGCGGAATCCATGAGCGCAATTGCGCTGGGGCAGAGGAGTGTATCTCACTCCTATCTCACTCAAAAATGCCCCCAAAGAACTGTGGCCTAAACGTTGCAGCTGATGCTAATTGCCGTGCAGCTGTGAATCCAATAAGGCCTGGCACCACTCTGCCCTCTCCTGTCCCTCTCAGGGACTCTTATTCAAATATGCGCCAAACGTTGCAGCTGCCCACTGTCAGGTGGGGCAGCTGGGAAAGGAAATCAGCACTGGCACCACGGTGCCTCTTCTGTCCCTCTCAGGGACTCTAAAACCAAAATGCCCCCTCAGGCGTTAACACGGGCACTCACTGTGCCCTCAGGAGTCCTCTCTGTGACTTGGGACGCAAATGGGGCCAACGTTGCAGCTGTCCGCCACGGCGGTACAGCTGTGAGCAAACATGGACCACAAGCACTGAGCACGTTGGAGCCCCCCTCTGGGGGCTCTCTAATCAAACTGCCTCCACCGTTGCAGCTGGGAAAATTGCCAAAACTGGAAGAGGCACGGGCCCCTATTGGCCCTCAAAGAACAAATATGCCCCATCGTTGGAGCGGCCCACTGTCAGGCGGGGCCGCTCAGAATCCACACATGACTCCCCGGGTGCCTCGTGAGCACCAAGAACAAAGAAGGAAGCCCCCCACTCACCAGGGCTCTGGGGACTCGCTGGTCTCCTCTTGGGCTGCTCCCGACTCTTCTCCGGGCAGACTACTCTTCCCCGTTTCACCCTGTCCCTCTCCTGGGGCCGGGACTTCTCCTGGAATACGCGGGGCTTCCCTTAGCTCACGGGAGCCCCGCGAGAATTGACGGTCTCGGCCGTCCCTCCTCACTTCACCCGGGCCCCCTCCTGGGACCCGGGACTTCGTTGTGGAGCCCGCGAGGCTCCGGACTTCCGGCTTTCCGGCCGCAGGCTCCGCCCCAGGCCAGGCAGACGTGCCTGACTTCCTGGTTGCGCTGCTGCGGGCGGGAGAAGATTTCTTCGGCGGCCCGGGCCACAGCGGTGAAACGCGGGGTGGGCACCCGCCATTAAATTAGCACATGAGCGGGGCACCCGTAAATAGGCGCCACGATGCGGGGTGGGCTCCCGCTCGGCATGACAAGAATTCGGGGGAATCCCTACGCCGGGGATTCCCATCTCCACGGGCAGCTCAGCACTGCGGAGCCCTTGTGCTTCTTCTCTTGGAGAAAATTAAAATAAAGCATAGCGCTCACGAGGCGCTAGAAGCAGCACAAAGTCCTCCAGGTTCTGGAATAAAAAGCAAAGCACTCACAGGGCGCAAGAGGTCCCATCAAGTCCTTGAGGATAAAAGGAAGTAAAAGGCCCCTGGTGCATAGCTGGGCCCAGGGAGGCGAGCCCTCATGGCGGGTCCTCCTGGGCCCCAGCAGCAGCACGCCCCAGCAGGATCAGCACAGCACCATGGAACTGAACATTTTCATGGGGTCACAGCCCCTATATTTATACCACATATCTCTTTGTCTGTTAGTGCAGGGCATGGGGGAACCAGATGCAACTGGTTCAGGGGGGATTTGGAGCACTTTGTTTTGCAAGCTCCTCTTCCCCTTTGTCAGGTGGGGGCTAGGTGATCAGACACACCACAGGGGGCAGAGCCAGCATTGTACAGGGCAGGCACACTCCTATTCAGAGTCAGGGGATTACTCCTCCCGCTACTCCCAGCACAGATGTCCTATTCAGCCCAGCGCTGACTCACCCTGCCCCTCCTGGAGCCACACACACCTCCCAGCCCATGTCACTCACAAGCCAGACATGCAATTCACATCAGGCAGGCAGACACATAGCACACAGAAATGCCAACTTCTAAAAGTGGCATTTCTCCCATAGTCATAATAAATCTGCGCCCACCATTGCGCAGCATTTATTCTCACAATTTTATACATACTAAACTCTACCACGCTGCTCCTCCCATATCCTGAATTACCACTGACGCACACTGATCAGGGAATCCCCAATGCATTCCTATGGGAGGGCAGGCCAATCTCATCAATGTAACAGAGAGCGCACGCACTTTACACTGGACGACAGTGCTAAAGTGCCCAGAGGCCTAAAACCACCAACACCATGTCAGAGAAACGGCAAAACGTTTAGGGGTGAACCTGCCAAAAAGTGCCAAGTCCAACAACGAGTATTGATAAAAAGAGTATAATCTTTATATAAGAAATTATACGATACGACCACACGATACAAAATCAACATATAAGAACGGGTAGTATTCTTTCCGGTGGGTTGGTAGGTTCTAATCCCAACCACTGCGTCTAACCAACATTTAAGCTCTTCTCTAACCGTTTCCCAATAGGTTAGACCAGTCGTATTACTAGAAACACACACGTTGCATAAGGAAACAATACTGCAATGCGTAACGATATTCTCTTATACTGTGTAACAGAGAAATAATGCCATACGTAGCGCCACAGTCATGTACTTTGCAATTGAAGGAATAATGTAATGCGTATCACCACCAGCATGCCCTGTACCAGGAAGAAACAAAGCAATGCGTCACGCTACAATCCTGTGCGGTGCAATAAAGAAATAATACACTGCGCCACGTTATACTCAGATACTGTGCACTGACGAAATCATACAATGCGCTACGTTACAATCAAATAATATGCATGGGAGAAATAACGCAGTGCATAGCGCACCAATCATAAAGTTTGTTAGGCACAAATGAGGTCAGGCGTCATACGACAGTTCAATAGTTCGTTAGCAGCAATAATGCAATTGTGTAATACGACAGTTTTACATGCTCCAGTAACAGTGCCCCCGTTATGGATCAAATGATGACACACAAAGTACTGCTTCCCACTCCGGCCCCAGTACTGCCCCGTCCTGGGTCAGCACGGGCCGGGATCCGAGCAGAAGCAACGGCTCGCGCAGCTGACTGAGCGGGAGGCCGAGATAGTGTCCCTCCAGGCCCGCACCCCACCCCAGGTGTTGATCCACGTTACCTGGGGGGGCGCGATCTCACTCTCCTCCCCGACATCAGCGACTTGGGCCTTGATCCAGAACTCCGTCACGGGTTTTGGCGGACTCGGGCCGGCGGCTCAGCTCTTCCGTGGCTGCCGGTCCGGGCTGTTACTGATGGACTCAGAGGGCCCCGATGACTTGGCCCTCACTCCGGCGGACTCCGTCCACACCGAGACCCGCCCTCGGCACTGTGGAGACTTTACTTCAGTTTGGTGCACAACCTAACCCAGCACTCCTCACCAGCACCTCAGGTTGTACTTCGACACGTACACCGCGCGTCCGAGACTTGTCTCTTCTCTGGTGCTCGCGACGATCCGGCGCTCTTCACCAACGCTCCGCTTGCACCTCAACACGCACCCTGCGCGTTCGAGCCTCGCCTCTTCTCCCGGTGCACACGATGTCCAGGCGCTCTTCCTCATGCCCTGGCTGCACCACGACACACACTCCTGCGTGTCCGAGTTTCACCTCTTCTCCCGGTGCACACGATGTCCAGGCACTCTTCCTCAAGCCCTGGCTGCCCCACGACACGCACCCTTGCACGTCGGAGACTCACTTCTTCTTTTGGTGCCTACGAGGCCCAGGCGCTCCTCACCAACACCCGGGCTGCCCCACGACACGCACCCAGCATGTCCGAGACTCACTTCTTCCGCTAGTGCACAGGATGTCCAGGCGCTCCTTACCAACGCCCTGACTGCACCACGACACGCACACTGATCATCCAAGTCTCGCTGCTTCCTTTGGTGCACACGAGGCCCAGGCGCTCTTCACTAGCACCCGGGCTGCACCACGACACGCACTTGCGTGTCCGAGCCTCGCCTCGTCTCCCTGTGCACTCCACGACCAGACGCTCCTCACCAACGCCTTGGCCTGCACCACGACACGCACTCTGCGCGTCTTAGACTTAGCTTACTCCTGCGTGCCCACGATCACACAGCACAACTTCTGAGGGTCTCAAGCGGCACAAAGCACGCGCACACCACGTTGCTTGGGACTTCTCCGGAAACATTTATGATCCTGTATTTCCAAACAGGGAGCCAGCTCACCTCGGGCCCTTGGGGTTACAAGACACAGCACAAAGCACAGTCTTCTTCAAGCAGGGTGACCCAGCGCCTCCAAGCACAGTCCCAACAGCCTCTTCCTTAGTTAGAACAGCAAACTGCAGACCAGCCCCAGATCACAAAGCAAGGATTGGTCTATATACCAGTCTCTTCAGTTGTTCCTTCTTTAGCAGAGGTTCCTCTTGACCACAGAATGGGTCCAAGCCTTTTCAGTCTCAATCCATATCTGTTTCATTCCAACGTTCAGGGGTTTCAGCTCTCATAGTTATACCCCTTACTGTCTTTGAAGTTTGAATGTGCTCAGGGGTCCCTGACCCCTCCCTAAATCAGTTCTGGGTGTCTCCCTCCCAGTGTCACCTCTCTCCCTTTGATACTGGGGGTCTGGATCCTTAATCACTCAGCAGGAGATGGGTCAATTGGTTTATAGCACCAGCCCAGGCCTTTTCACCTCCCGGGCTTCTCCTCCCCCTACTCTCCAGATGCAGGGCAGCCTGGTGCCATCTCAACCCCTCCCTGGGTCAAGACCTCTCCCAGCTCCTCTCACCTTTCAATTCCAGACAGACAATCCACATTTCAGAGACACACAGAAATGCTCAGAGCACAAAACTCAGCCACTTCTAAAAGAGTGGTTTATAAACACACAGTGACAAAACCACCTTTACAGAAAGATGCATTATGACACTGTGAGTTCACACATACCAAACCTCACCTCTCCATTATAAACTGACAGGAAACTAGGCTAACAAATACAACACCTAGCCTCCCCCATTCTGTCCTATGGACAGAATGGTCTTTCAGCAGTGAAAAATGAAATGGAGAGTTTTTCACTGCCAGAACATAACACACACCTCAGTTTAGGTTCTGCCTTTTACCTACACTGCACCCTGCCCAGGGGTTACCTGAGACCTACCACAGGGGTGCCCCATGTGTATGTAAAAGGGAAAGTCAGGCCTGACAAGTGGTTGCACTTGTCAGGACAACATGCTAACTTAGCATTCTGCGCGCAGGCCCTACACTGAAGGCCTGAGTTCCCTTCTCTGCGCGCCCTTGCATTACTAGCCCTTGCACACACAGTGCACATCACTAGGGACTTTTACTAGTAAGGCAAACATACCAATCATGGCCAACCAATCACCATACATTTTACACAGGGAACTCCTGTACTTTGACACTGATCAGCAGTGGCAAAGTACCCAAAGCATCTAAATTGGCATCTCTAGGTCAGGAAAATGGTCTAGGGGGAAAGCAAAAAGTTTAGGGAACTTCAACCAAAAAGGCCAAGTCCTACAATGGTGACTTACTATAATTTTTTTCCCCCAAGACTTTTTTTATTAGTTTTGCCATCAAAAGAAAAAACAGTACACTCAGGCTGTGTCCAGGTAGGTGTTCAAGATCCAAGAACAGGTTGCAGACCTCAAATAGTTAGGGCAGGAAAATGCCAACTTTCTAAAAGTACCAAAGAAGGGGGGGGGCCTGTACCACACAGCTAGATTGGGCCAATAAACACAAAAAAAGTGCGGTATCTAGCTGACTATTTAATTTTGCTGCAAAATTAAATAGTCAGCTAGATACCTCACTTTTTTGTAACTTTCTAAAAGTGGCATTTTCACAATTGCAACCTAAAATATGACTTTATCATTAAAGAGGATTTTTAATTTCGATTTCAAAGACACCAAGCATGAAATGTATACCTATTCCCAAAATTCAGCATTTATTGAATGTAATAAGGCAACCAATGTTATCCTTAGGGAAAGGTAGGCCTCACAGTAGAGAAAAACAAATTTAGGAGTTTCTCACTATGAAGACATGTAAAACTTAAAAGTACATATCCAACTATTTAATTACAAAGCACCCTGGCCTATGTGCTACCTAGGGCCTACCTTAGGGGTGACTTAAAAGGGGAATTTAAGGCTTGGCAAGGGGGTTGACACGTCAAATTTACAGTTTAGCACTGCATTTCAGGCTCCAATGGCAGGCCTGGGACATGTTTTAATGGGCTACTTAAGTGGGTGATACGATAAGTGCTGCAGGCCCACTAGTAGCATTTAATTTACAGTCCCTGAGTATATGGTATACCACTCTATAAGAGACTTATAAGTACATTGAATATGCCAACTAGGTGTAAGCCAATTTTACCATGTTTAAAGGTGAGTGTGCAAGCACTTCAGCACTGGCTAGCAGTGGTAAAGTGCACAGAGTACTAGAGCCAACAAAACCAAATTCAGAAAAAAAAAGGAGGCTGAAGGCAAAAAGTTGGGAAGTGACCCTGCAGAGACAGCCAAGTCCAAAAAACATATTCCTTTCTGTATGTAATGCCTCCATGTGTTTTAAGATGGTCAAGGTCTGATAACACGGATGGTATAGACAAGCATATTGAGCATATTAACTATAAATTAGAAAGATACACTGAGTCTTGCAAGATTCTATTAAGACTGCGACTCCAGTACTCAATTTAGCTCTCTATAACGGATGTGGCATTATTTCCAGATCTATGCCCAGAGCAGCTTAATTATTTCAATGAAAAAAAATATATTACCTGCCTCTCTTCCCTGCTAACATATGCATCCTCCACAGTGAGCACGTTCTTGTTACGCCCAAAGTGATAGCTGCAGACCCGCGGAACAGCGGCGGGCCGCCTCCGGTCATTGGACTCTCAAGCTCCACATCATTCACTAGGCAATGTTTAACAGTGGCACAGAGAAATATAAATTATGCATCAGTAATCCTCAGCTCTGAGGCTACATGATAATCAAATCACACTTTGCACAGTTCACTCTCTCAGTCAATGATGTATCCATGCTCCGCCAGAGAGCGAAGGAGGGGATCCTAATTGCGCTCCTGGTCATGAATTGCATTTAAATTGTAAATCCCTTCTTTTTCTCTCTCCATCTCTTCCTTACTGTAAAAGGATACATTGGTTTGTAATGTGCTAAAATTTATGAAAATAGGAAAGGGTCCCACTGGCTTTAGAAACCTTTTTATTTTGCTCATCTGCATACAACAGGGCATTATTCAACTATTAGTCTCATAGATTCACGGGTTTTGTTCTGTTTTTTTTCCTGTTTTCTACTTTTTCGTTTCTTTTCTTTTTTTTATATGTATTATCTGGGAAGAACATCTTGAAATTACTAAGGTCTTGTACTGGTAAGTTGAAATTGGTGATACATGCCGAGATAAATTTTTCTTTGAAAGCGAAGAGAAAGTTTGTATTCTTTCTTTTAAAGTAGACTTTTATACTCTTAAGCATTTTAAACATACTATTCATAACCCATTGGGGAAAAGCAGTTCTATATTTTAATTCAAGGTTTTTTTTTATATTGAGCTTGCTAGGAGCCACGTTAAGAATTAGTTGATTTATCATCCATTTGTAATGGACTGACCTTGAAGACGTCCAAATGTCGCCATTTTTTGAGTGAGTGACATAGCTATGGCAAGTGTTTAATTCCGCAGATATCTTTGGGTGGCTCTGTGTATTTTAGTTGGTTTCCATGTGAAAATATTTACATTATGAGAAGTTGGATTTCATGTCTGCTGCTGACTTCGTCAGAAAGCTGACTTGATTTGTGTGTGCAATAACATTCTTGACCGCTACAAAGTTTGTAGATTGACCCATTTGGATTTAAGGTGGGTCTAAAAGTTTTTAGTGTGCTGTAAGAGGGAAGAATATTATACAATTTTGTTACAATCTCTATCCCGTAGGTTCAGGGGATGTGTAAGACAAAGATGTTCATCTGTTTGACAGTTTACAAAGCAGTGAATGTTCTCTGCTTTCAAAGTCCACCTAAAATGATTAATTAACCAAATCGATCGAACCATCACCAGTGTAGGAAGCTGAGAGAAATCTGACACATATATATACAGAATAAGAAAACGTCTAACAAATGAAAACATAAGAGTTAACTTGGAGTGGAGTATGAGAAACATCAGGATTTCTCATAACGATGTATTCTGTGTATAAATACAACTACTCTTCTAAACCTCTAATATGTTTTAATCTATTCAAATGTGTAGGTTCAATTAAGAACACAAAACGTAGGTTCACATAGTAGGGTAAAGTAAATCCAGGAAAAACGTAAATACACCAAAAACGTGAAATGTAAGCAATATGTCTGATATTGAAAGAGAGAGTTCTGAATGGAGCTTCCGGCCCGCCTGCAAACCTCCATACTAAATGCATACTTTTGTAATTACTTCCATTGGCCTACTAATTGCCTGCAGAGCAAAGTGCAGCGCAGCTCTTCTCTTGGCGAATAATAAATTGCGTTGTATACAGGACTCAATTCCACATTTCTGACAGTTACAAGCTCTGTGCATAACAGATGTCACTATTACCCACTTTAATGGTACTCCATTCATTGACCTTGGGAAAATGGCTTTCAGAGTGAGCCCGGCCTTGATTCAAACTTAGGGCCTTTCTATCACTGCAGATGAACTTGGCAAAAGTTAGGTCGCTGTTCCACCTTACCAGTCGTTAGTTATTTGTGTATTATAGAAGAAGGGCGCCATAAAGTCGGAGGACTGTATTGATCCTAGGTTAGACTTCAGTAATATTTTGTGAACATCGGGTAAAGGGAAATTAGGATTTTGTTCCAAGATCTGGCAACTGTCTGTCATTTATTCTCTATTAACGAAATGTTCTTCAAAATGAATTTAGAGCTTGACACATTGTTTCGGGTAGAGTAACAGATGATGTAGTAGGTTCATATTTCTCCATAGTGGCGCAGTAGTCAATCACCCTTTATCAGATAAATATATATTCCTGAATGTTTTGCATTACATGCTGACTAAAGTGAATGCACTGCCGACCCTTTCGCTCCTGCTTGCACAAAGCAGCAATGGAAGGCCAGATTGATGGAAAGTGAGAATGTGTCTCAGAGTGACAAGTCTTCCAGGCTCTATTTTATGTTTCCATGCACCCACTTCACAAAGCAAGTCAACT
Source organism: Calotriton arnoldi (assembly GCA_963921515.1). Lineage (NCBI taxonomy): Eukaryota > Metazoa > Chordata > Amphibia > Caudata > Salamandridae > Calotriton > Calotriton arnoldi. Next base: position 2,939,547 of record CAWUFW010000403.1, on the reverse strand, counting down.
ACAAATATCTCTCAAATTCAAGAATGAGCGAACTCTTCTCTCCTTCAATGCTCTGCCTTTGTCTTTAAAACCTAATAAGGTTGAGACTATCAATTCAATTGTTTTGTAAGATTTTCCTATCCATGGCATTTTTAATCCTTTCAATTTTGATGCAATGCTTGCTTAGGTCATAACAGGCAACACACTTTGATAAGCAAAAGGATCCTCACTTACATAAGACCTCTCTACTTCAGAAGAGAGCTTCAGTAATGGTCATATTAACAGTTTCCAAATTTTTTATTTATATTTGTAACACACATATCTCACCTTTACATGTACCCTGGTGAGGATCAGAAAATTCTTGCCAGGAGGGTTAAAACTAAGCTGGTTAGAACGGCCAGGTTTAAGTTTCTTCCTAAATTCTGAGAGAGATGAAGCAGAATCAACAGAGAGTACAAGATTATCCCAAGCATTGGGAGCCAGGCAGGAAAACAAGCGACCTTCTGCTCTAGCACAGGGGATGCTAGGCTGGCGAGTGAGCAGGTGAGACGCAGAGTGAAGTTGCCTAATAGCAACATAGAAGTTGATGTGACTGCTGAGGTAGGAAGGTCCAAGGCTGTGAAGTGCTTTTTAGGTATGCATAAGAAGCTTGCAGATGGAACTCTAGGTGCTTTACATAAAATAAATACATGGTGCTTTACATAAAAAGTGATTATACATCAGTGTATCTATCATTCTACTAGACTTGTGCTCATCATACCACCAGCCACCTAATTTTGGAGTAATGCTTTGCTTTATAAATATTTTTAAACTTTGTCCCATAAGTCTATTTTATGTTCTTCAAGTACTTTATCCCTGTGTAAATGTAGGCCGATGCCAGAATTTTTTGTTTTAAAAAACTACTCCTGAAATTTGTATTTCGTGCATCTGTATTAGTGAAAGTCAGAGTGTAAACACAGATCCTGTCACAGGAAAAAAAAGCAGCACTCCGTCTAAAGTGTCAATGTTTGCATGTGACTGATAGCTTGTCATGATGCCTGCGATCGTTCTTACCCCCCATTGCTACATCTTGTAGGAGTCAAGTTATCTTGGGAGACAGAGGCTGCAGATTAGAATCTGTAGTGGAAGCCCTTACATGGCCAAAAAATACTCTAAGTGGTCTTCTGTGAGATTTCTTTTCTTTTACTATAATTGGGGAAATCAAACTATTGTCCATCCAGATGCAGTAATTCTGAAACTTTGGCACGACAGGAGGTGTGAGGGTAAAACCAGAAAGATGTGACCACTACAGAATAGGTATTATTTATTTAATTATATCTATTCCGTCTGTCGCTTCCCCTCCCCCCCTGTCCCGCCCCGCCCACCGCGTTTATCTGTGCCGGCCGCCACTGATCTCTACAGGATAGAAAGGGATATGGTTGCCTGATCCTCATCGAGCAAAGGATGACTGGTCTCTGAGAACCCCCTGAGTAGTAAAACAGGATTCAACAGGTGCACCACAGTCTTACCGATCTTTACTACTCCAATCCTAAATAGTGCCTCTTTTTAATGAGTTATCACAAGAACACAGAAGGGAAAGGATAACATGGCAACACAAGTATCTGTCTGGTGTTCCTATTAGGTTCTCACACCCCACTCACAATAGCAATCGGGGGTTTATTGTGGAGTAGAGGTAATCTGCCTATCAAGAATCAAACATTGATTTCCTTGTGATTAATGCTTCACCCTCCAAACACAGTAAAATATTCAGCCTCATCCCTAAACGTAATAATGCTGTAAACTCCTTTTACACCCCTTGACTTTACTTTCTTCTTACAGTTGCATTCTGATATCAGAAAGATACTAGCATCACTACTTACTTGTAATAATGTATTAAAAGTGAGTGGTGATATCAATACACCACTTAGTCTTCTTTCCATTTTGTTTGAGGGCTCCCTTCTTTCCACCTTGTGACCTCACCTGCAGAAAGAGAGAGGATTTTTCAGGAGCAAGAAATTAATTCTTCACGAAGTTTGGGCAGTCCAGTGTCTGCCTGCCCCACATCCTGCTGCAGCTTGCCAACTACAGAACCTGTTTGCAGATAAGTGGAGCCACACGCGGTTCTGCTTTTTCTTGGAGGACGAGAAAGCCAGAACCTTTTTTTCCAAGCCATACATTACCTGCATCCTTTGCCATCTGCCCACTAGATAGATACACAGTTGACTGACCACCCCACCCCAAAGGAACATGAAATGGCCACAGTAGCACATCCCAAATAAAAGTGTAATAAGGCACACTCAGTACACAATGTCTTCTGCTACTTCAGTCAAAATCAACAGGCCTGGAATCATAGACATTATCTGAAGGATGCACTGCTCTCAATTCATCACAGATCGGATGTACGAGTGCATCCAGGTCCTTCTTTTCTCTCTACATGCTATGCCTTGCTTTGTAAACAAAAAGAAATAAAAAAAACTAAACAAAAAGTCCTAGAAAACGCAGAAAAAATGGATGAGGTGCTCATGCCTGTACCGAAACAACTTGCGAGCTTTTTAGTTTTGTAAAATGCATACCAATGGCACAGAGTAAGTAAACCCCCTGGGGCTGTATTACACAAAGTGTCCAGGGGGCGCAAAAGGTGTTTGCATCCGCTTTGCATGCCCCAAGGCACTTTGGTATTACAGAAGGGGCCACAGATGCTTGTGCGGCCCCTTCTGTAATACTGAAAGCGCTGTTGCACATACAGCGGCGGCGCTTTCTCAAAAGAGTGTTCCCTCATTTGCATGGGGGTGTGGCCCCATGCAAATGAGGGACTGCCTCTGCGCCCACGCCGTATTATAGATGCGGATGCAGAGGCAAAGTAGCTGTCGGGGGCGCACTGACAATACTCCACCTAAAAGGTGGCACACTGTCAATGCGCCCCCTGATAGCAGCCCTCTGGAGGGGGAAAAGGGGTCCGACGGACCCCGCAGACATCCCCTTGCAGGTGGGTGCAGTCACTCACTGCATGCACCAGCAAGGAGATCTCTAAATCCCTTTAAAAGTGCAGGCGGGTTGCCACCTGCACAGTGAAACATGAAGCGGCTGCTTCAAAGACCCCTGTTTTTCACCTGAATGTGCTGATCCCAGGGCAGCGCGAGTTTGTGACTGCCCTGGGGGCAGCGCATTCTATGTAATAGGGAGCACTTTTCCTGTTTGTGCCCGGCGCACATGTTTTAAGGTGCACCGGGCGCATACAGGGAAAGTGCGACCTATACATAATAGGGCCCAAGATGTATATTAGAAAGGATATGCAGAACACCGAGTTCTGTGGCATTTTAAGTAAATGCTATCCGCAACCTCGTCCCTTCAAATTGTCACAGAACTCTTAAAATGTACTGTTGGGGTGAACCTATCCTGAACCTATTCATTTTTAATGTAAATTGCTGGGTGCATACATCTTTGGTCCATAGCAGAACTTCTGAATGTTTGCAGCAGCCTCAGATGTTGCTAATTTACAAGGCCCATGGCTTTTAATGTGTTTATAAGAATTAGTCGCGAAATAGAATAAGAGACAAAGGTGACTTCTTTCAGAAAGAACTGTTTGAAACTTGCATTTATATGGTTGGAGTATTTGTAAACCCTTTCTCTGTCATGGCTCTGATGTCAGTTGGGCATGTTAAATATGTTTACTTTAAGTAGAAACAATTACATGCTCAGGAACTATTTGACCACTTTGTTCAAAGCCACAGTGAGATTTTAATGCTGTATTAGGCTGCCCCATGCTAACTGACATTTCCGACAAACATTTATCTCAATTAGGTTATTCACTTTTGTAGAGTGAATCATTTCATAAGTAATCTAGTTTAAGTGGCGTCACTTTGCACCCAAGAGTAGGAGCTCTGTCCTGGGGTTCTTACGGCGTTTATTGATCATTAATAGAAGTTCTCCCAGCCCTTCACTGAGCTACATGATTTATTATTACAACACCTTTCACAGTCTTAAGCATCCTTCACTGCTGATGAGTTGTGTCAGAAATGTAATTGGAAAAGAAGCATTAAGTTCTTTCAGAATATTTATTTCTATTTCAAGTAGACTGGGGAAATAAGACAAAGGGCTGTGAGCTCAGGGTGAATGTTGATATACATAGTATGAATCAGCGGCGTAACAAAACTTAAGAGGGCCCCTCTGCAAAGTACATGGAGGGACCCACCTCCGGACTCACTCAAGAGCTCTCAGGCCAGGGTACTTTGCTGAGGGAACCCACTGGAGCTCGCCCCCCCCCCCGCTTTGCAGGGCCTGCATGGCAAAAAGGTATATAATAACACCATTGTAATCGGAGCTCTAGAAACCACTTTCCTTATCAGGTGAGGGGGATTTTAACAGGAACACATAAATGAGAGTTAATTCCTCAGTCAGTGAGACAAAGAAAGGAGTGAGCAAGTGAGGATTTCTCACAAAACAAGAAAGGTTCATGGCAAAGGACTGTGTGGGTATTAGCGGGCCACTAGAGTTATGTGATTCTGAGGCCAAGGCTTTTTTCGAATGATTAAGAATTCACTGCTTTTGTCATATAATCCCTCATTTGCAGCATAATCAGCAGATTTGATACAAAAAATATATTATTCTAGATCAAACGGATCAAAAGTTACTAAAAATGTGGCGATGTGTGTTTGCAGCATTGGAAGACCCTTTGCAAAGGTTAATTGGTCATCTTTCAGTTGCTTATTTATGTATTTAGTTGTTAAACTGGTATTAATGATGTGACATATTTGCCCAGACAGTATTACCGTGCGTAAAAATTACAAAATTATGAAGCAATATTCTCGAAAAATGTGCTGTGTTATGCCACATATTTTGCCTTTTCTTGCCGCATAATTTGGTGCTCCCCTGCAGCATAATTACTGTGCCCCTGGGTATTAGCAACTCTACTAATAAATGCACATTCACACATTTATTACTACAGTTCAAATGTCAAAGTCCCCTTTATTAACACAGTACAGCGAATTTGACATGAGAAAAAAACGATTTACTACTCACAGATTGCATGGTACAGTTAACACAAGGAAACAACTTTGGTCATAGTGAGATGACACTTCAATGTGATTTTACCTGGTGCACAAATGTACAATGGTAAAAGGAGCATATTTTTATAAAGTGCAGTAACAATGGCTATATGTTTTATAGCCTTTAATGTGAAATTCACCTGTCTGAGAGGGAACGAGGACCAACTTTGAGGTGTGCTATGCCAGAGCCTCCTCACAATTTGTTTATTAGGTTCTAAGAGGAACAAACCAGCTTCTCCCACTTGGCAGAGCACGATGGCCATTCTTGCAGAGATATTCAATAGGGTGCATGCAAAGAATGCTTACAGCAGCAGTACATCAAGAGATCAAGAGCAATGAAGTTCCAATTCAAGAGTTCATACATATAGTTAAATAACAGTAACTAGGATACACCACAATGATTGAAATGTAAAGTAAGGGGTAAAAGATAAAATTGAATCAAATACTCCCATTAATAATCAGTGGGAACAATTGTTTACATTTAAATCAAATGCCAAGGTAAAACTAGAAGAAATTACTTTCCCCATGAAGCTTTTAAAGGGACTTGTGGCTTGTAGTGTTGTGTGTGTTAGACATAGCAGGACCATACTGGTCTCTGATGGACTCCATAGAATAGTGACATAAGTGATTGGGTGTGGCTGAACAAATTTAGGGCGTAGTACGGGCAGTTAATGGTTACATTCTGAAGAATAAAGATGTGTAATACCGAGCTCTGTGTGTGTGGAGGACACTACCTGGCTTAGATGAGGCCAACTTCCAAATGAGCACAGTTGGATATACTGAGAAATGGATTGGGCAGGGATTTTTCCTTCAGACTTAAGTGTGGAGTAAACATCCCTCTAGTGGGATAAGCTGCAGGCTGTACAAATGTGAATGAATCAACAAAGGTAAGAACATTGGTGGGGATGATATTCATGTACAGAGTACCCTTGAAACCTATATATGATGCTCTTAAACCACAATTCTTTGTACTATACTATGTAAGAGTTGATTTCAGGTTGGGAATCACTTGCTGATTATTTCTTTCCTCTACCAAAGAGACAATTCTATTTCCTCAAGCACAAGCCCTCAGTGGCCCTACCTCTAGCACTTTATAGTCTCTTCTCATATGCAACACAAAGTAGGAAGGGACATACCATATTCTTACACGGCCGTATATTTAATAGGGTCCTATACTATCATAACACATTGAACCCGTTTACCACATACTGCCAGCTGGTACTGTTATGGATATTTTATTTTGTTGTAAACAGTAGCTAGATAATACATTAGGCATTAAGTCTCCCAAAATCAAACTTTCAAAAAAAATAATTCACTTTTCGTGTTTGCAGTTGTATTTCAAAATTCACATTGACTGCAATAATTGTCTCTAGATGTCAACATTCAAAATGTATATATGAAGATTAGTTTTCTTTAGTACAGTCTACACTGTTAGCTTGTTGACACTATAGCTTTCTGGTTGGTAAAACGCGCTGAGATATTGGGAAGCAATAAGGATAATTTTACCTTCTTAACAGTGTTACATATATGACCATTCAGAGATGCCCCGTACGTTGAATAACAAATGACAGTGCATTAGTGATAAGTCCTTCCACCTTATGGTGACTTATGTTTTAGACATGTTCTCATGTTATCAGAAGATGTGGTGGAGGCAAAGGATAGACCAGTTTAAAATCAGATTATTTGTTCAGAGAATATCCTCTTAAATTATTGTGAATGACGTGTGGGTATTTTCCACTGATGTAAGACTGAAATTATGTAATTTTCAAAAAAATAAAAAATGGGTAAAGTATTTCCATTTGAATCTTGTAGCCAAAGCAAGATTTAAGACCCATTGCCTAAATGCTATGACAGCTGTTCATTAGTATCCAATGTCTCATAAATAAAATATATTCAATTCTATTCTCCACTCCTTCAGTTAAAGATTGTGTCAGAAATGTGCCCAAGGCTCACTGGCGGCTGTCCGTGGTCAGAGTGGGCACGCACCCGGAACAGCATAATGGATGCAGCGCCCTCGCATAGGCTTTTGAATGGTGTTCTGTCAGGAATTAAGAAAGCCTCTGGATGTAGTCCATGCGATTGTAGTATGGCAAGAGAAGGGACACCGGCTTCATTATGGCATGTATGTGCAACCCTTTACTCCTCTTGCAAGCAGATATCCCAGAAACCTCATTTGATGGGTTGCACTTCCTGTGAAATACATAGTTATATGAGTTGCTATGCTGTGTCTAGACTCTGTTGGTCCTCTCTTTACATGTGATATAATTATCTAATTATCTGGTGATCTATGTAAAGCTCCTCTGCTATGCGTGTGGTGATGTCTGAAATATATAAATATTAAGAATAAGAAAAATACTCAGGATTTAAATATTGCTGTGACCTATGAGATTACATTACTGATGAAACTGATGAAAAGCTACAGACATTCTAAAAATGCCTCTGAAAACTCTCTGTAGGGAGTCAGTGGCATGGCTCTAGACACATGTTTCAGCTCACCAGACATGCCTTTGTGTGTGCTTATTTCTATCACATGTTAAAGTCTCCTTGGTGGTATTTAATCAATCTAGGACTTTAGTCTAGTTCAGTTTACCCTACCTCTGTGTTTCCATCTTTTTCCCAAAATTTTGAAGAAAGTATGTCCTTTTTCAGATCTGACTACAAACATAATTAGCTGTGGAAAGACAGCAGTATGCCAATTCTTCAAAGAACTACAAGAAGCAGTTCAGAGAGTATGGGCTTTCGGCCAGGCCACTTCATTGTCTTTAATGTAGGCTTCATAGCTTGCTATTGTTCAAATGAGGTCTGCACCAATGCCCTCCATTTTGTGGATAGTTATATTGCCTAATCATGTTTCCATTAGGTTTTGGTGAAGGGATGTCAAGTAGATATTATGTGGTGTGTAAATGAGACCAGCATGTATTCTTTGAGGCAATTACTTTGCTGAATCAACAATATTTTAATTAATGATTATTGGTGTATTTATTTTGGAAATGCATGATCGGATGCCGTAGTCAGCCACCAAAACAATGTGCTATACACTGATCGCACATGCAGATTAATTTGTTTTTATGTTTCTGCTATTATGTTTTCTTAATGGATTTATAGTTTTTTTCCTTCACAAAATAAAAGTGCCACACAAAGGCTTTCCTAAAGCTGGAAGAAAATATTGTTCCTTTGCCAGAAGTATCTACTATGCAATATTTGCTGTATTTTCCTGTTCTATTCATGATTTAGTATGGAAGTATCATATTCTGACCTATTTACAGAGCATTGCAGTTTGAGTGTACAGTCTGTTAATGCGGTGTGTGAAGCAAATGGGCCCTACTCCCTCTCTTCCACATTATTGTAGTCCATGATGTTGCCTAGTTTTGGGATTTTCTTTCTAGAGCAACTGGGGATAAACACACAAAATCTTGCAGCAATTACCGAATAATATTACAATAAACAGCCAGAACTATTGATTTTGACAATATTTGTTAATCAAGAGTATGCAACTCCTATTGCAGCTGTTTCATCCCCTGGTATCCACTGTGTCAAGGGTGCGGCAGTGCGTTTTTTGTCTGCTCAGCTGGGAAATTTTGTATTTGGCTGAGTTAGAGACAGATGGGGTTTCTTTGTGAGGGAGGGGGAGCGTCGCCTACCCCTGCCCCCTGCCAGCCCCACTAAAGCAATGAGAAAAATAAAATGGCAATTAAATGATTTCATTGCAATTTTATTATTCACAAAGCATGCCGCAGCCTGCTCAGGAGTCGGCATGAAGGAGGGGCTTGACCTCTGCTGCACGAAGGACTGGTGACGTGGCTGGGCTGACAATGCAAAACTGAGCAATTCAGTTTGGCCGGCTGGCTTGAGCCGGCCAAAGTGACATGCGCACTTTGCAGGTCTCGACCAAGCTGTCTTAGACAGCCGTGTGGAGACCAAGCACAGGCCTATGGGGCCTAAAGAAGCGTCCAGCCCCGACACGCCCTCCAATCCAGGCACTAATCTCATGCAGCATGAGAACAGGGTCTGGATTGGTTAGGGAAGTTTCCGCTTCCACTGGTGTGCGTTAGAGCCACGGACTCCAAGGACACAGAGGATGCAGCCCAGGTAAGTGTATTTATTTTATTTTTAATATAATTTTAATGCATGCAAGTGTTTTTATTTTGTAGTCTTCTTTAATGTAAATGTGTTTTGGGATGCGGTGGGGCACTTTGCTCGCTGCACCGCTTTTATATGTTACCAGCCGCTCCTGGTTAGAGTAGTTACTCCAATGTTAGGCGGAGTCCTCGTTCAGCTTCCACTGGATGTTTTTGGTTCAGCTGAAAAAATGTCCAACTTCGGGGTTCTTAGGTTGTTTTTTTTAAAGGATTTTCTCTGTTTTAACAGGCATGTCTTAAAGGTAACTGCGAATTATTATGAACAATTAAAATATTTCTACCCACGCATCTGATTTCACCGGTGTTGCTATAGAAAGAGGTAATGTACCTGAACGTACAGAATATTGAACTAGGCCTCCTTGTTTTCAATAATGTATGTGAGCTTGGGAATTTTCACGAGTCCATAAACCCTGAAAGAACCGTATGAAAAGTGCATGGCCTGCAGACACTGCCGCAAACCCACTGTCTGTAGTAGAAGTACAGAGCACAGTACAGAAACACTAAACAATATTGAGCACATTTCACAAATGATGGATTATTTCAACTGGTATGCGACCAGGGTACTTCATCATAAAAATGAAAATGTACCATATTGCCACACAAGGCATTTTGTAGCTAGTTGAATTTATTTGCATCAGTATGTCATGGTTTCCCAGGAGGGATAGCAATGTACCATGGGGCATTGATTCACTCTGTTCCAAAATAGTTTACATCTCAGCCCCTGGCTGAAAACAACTTTAATATATGGGTACGCAAATCACTGCAAAATTCAAAAACAATCCTTTGCAGCATTGTAAATGACTGAATTATTTAGGTCCAAACGATCGTTTTCAATCACTGTATTCATTACCGCCCTAAACGCGTACTATAAAGAAAAGACATAATGTAATTAAAGTATGCGCTTTTTCAGCAATACTAGAAAACATCAGCTTTTGCAATTTAGTGATTGTCACTGAGGAACTCGGTGTTTTAATGTCTGCTAAATCTATCTACCACATGTAAAAGTGCATTCTCTGGATATAATGTTTGAAATGCTAGGCTGCAATAACAATTTGAGTCCTTGAAAACCTATTTCATAACTGGGATGATCGGAAATTTCTAGTGCGTCTTCTGGTTAAACAACATTTTACCAAACATCAAATTGTAAAAATGTTTTATATATTGCATCTATCGTTGCGTTTGCATATTTAAACTTAAAACTACCTTTCAGTGTTCACTTTAGTAGTATGTGGTATTGAATGCGGGTTGCTGCTATTAAAACCAATAGATCCAATTCTCAACATATTTTGTGCACAGGAGTTAAAAGTCATACTTGTAAAATATTGATTGACAAATACAGGCATCTAACAAACTCCTAGGTTGTGTGATCTTTTGCATTGAAAACTGCAGTATGGCCAGGAGGATGGGTGTCCCGATGTGTGGTTTTGCACATCCTCTGAACTGCCAATCGTATGTCTCCCTAAAGCAGGAGTTGTTGGGCTATTGGTGTGGGAAAGTACGAATCAATCCCCTTTTCTAAAGGGGGAAGTACTTCTTCACGATAACTCGATTACTGGAGATTCTCAGCTCTTTAGGCAATATTGCAGGCCAGCACCAGTCAAACAATGAAATTGTCATTTCATATATGCATGAATACCTACATTATTGGAGGTATTAGGTTGGTTGGTAGTGTCCCTAATGTAACAGGAGGCAGTCTTTGAGGCCTTTTAACACAAATGTGTTTGTGGGTGAGCTATTTCCAAACAGCAGTATGGAAGCTCTAAGGAAAGAGCAATTGCACCATACGGGACTATCGACCAGCATCGACAGGTGGTTCCAGGCCACCCGATCCTTGGTTGCAGCCTGACTTGACTCTTCCCTTTCAGTCCACGTATAATATGACCTCACATTTATTAGAACAATGAAAATACATAGAAGACTATAAAAAAACAATAGCTGGTCTCAGGCTTACAGTGAAATGGTTCCAAAATCACAATTGCTTGGCCCCTGCAGGACTATCAGAAGTGGTAATTTAATATAAAATGTGCAAACCTAAGCTTGTGCAGATATTTATAATCAAAACACAAGAACAGTGAACACTAAGGGGCATAGTTACAACTAAAGTGGCGGAGCGCGGCGTTAAGCCAAGAAGGCTAACGCTACACTCCGTCACTTTAGAAATGCAGTGCTGCACCGTATTTACAACAATACGGTGCAGCCCAGCATTTCTCCTTGCGCTGGTGCTAAATTTAGCTGCCTAGAGCCAATGGAGGCCCCCTTCACCATAGGGAATGATTGTTTATGTGCAGAAAGTTATCCCTTCCTGCACATAAACAATCATAAATGGGGATTTGTAACTTCTATGTGTGCTGTTTTGTGCATCACACATAGAAGTTGCACCTTGTCATTTTTAAAATGATTGTTTATGTGCAGGAAGGGACACCTTCTTGCACAGAAACAATCATACATGGCGTTTTCCTGTTTCTAAGTGTGCTGCACAATGCAGCACACATAGAAACTGCAAAAATGAGGAGAAATAAAGCATTTCTCCTTGTTTTGCCATGTTAAGACCAGGTTTTACCTGGTCTTAATTTCGGTGCTGCCCCATATTTATGCTACCCATGTAAATATGGGGCAGCGTCAAAATCAATGGGTGTTGCGACAGAACGCCCACCGCCACACCCATTGCCCACCCCTTTCAAAGGAACGTCTAAAAAAGTGCCATTCCTGAGGCGTTTGGTGCTTGTAAATTTGCCCCTATGGTTATTAAAATTATTGGATCTATTAGCGAGTATACAGCTACTTCTCTACACCAGTACACCAATGACCCAAAACATTATTGCAAAACCTCATTGATTTAATGCTTGCCAGTTTGCAAACATGGATGTCCAACAACTGTCTATATACCTGATTTTCTCAGTACTGACTTAATGACATACGAGACACATTTCAAGCACCCCTAAAGAGACATGTTATTTGATGGTGAAGAATGACAATCACCCAAAAACAGATATCCAGACATGCACGGAAATACCAGCACTGGCTGCACTAACTGATGGGAAACAATTCCTTGCTTGTGTGGCAATGAAATTCCTCACTTTAACAGAATCTAATGGGCAATGCTCCCTCCCTCTTCCTAGCGACTAAATTGAACCCTCCCCTGTTCCCCGTTAATCACTGTTGCACTATTGTGTTGTATTATTTATAACAGAGACCTGGATGAAAGCAGACTCCTCTCCTGATATCAAACTAGCTTTCCCAGAGAACTTTGCTTGCATTCTCAAATACAGGATAGGCGAACAAGGGGGAGGTGTGGCAATTGCTTTTAAAAACCATATTTGTTGCTCCACTTTTTCCATAGATAACTTGGGGGGTACCTAATCCCTAGGGTTCTGCTTGTCCACCACCGCTCAGTCCTCCTTTTCAGTGGCGTATATATCTGATCTCCTGGCTATGCAAATGATTTTATTGATTCTCTAGATGTGGCCCTTGCCCCTTTAGTAGTAAAATACTCCAATTTTGCTATCCTGGGAGACTTAAATATCAAACCTGCCAACTCACATGGTGCCACCGTGTGACACACAATATCGGCTCCCATCACACAGTCTCCTGGTGAGGAGCCGATATCACAAGGTGGCAGGGAACACCACTGTAAATATTGGTTTTCTAGCTCGTTTTCAGAGGCTTTGAACTGCCAACATCCATTAAGGGTTCAACACCCCAGGACATCAGCACCAGCCTCAGCAAGCTTTATTTTTCCTGGGAGGAGGGGGCTTGGGGACAGGGCGGGGGTTCAAAAGTGCCTCATAGGTACTCCTTGGCATGGGGCTCCACCCTGTTCAAGGCCATGCCCCCTCCTCACATGGTGAGATTGTTCTTCAAGTTGGCAGGTAAGAAATCTCCACATGGACAAGTCAGAAGACCAACAGACTAGAGCTTTTTTAAACTCTAACAGAGCCCTAAATCTCCCACCCTCCTTTGTTACTCTGGTCACAGTGCTGGGACACTCTCTCTGAGTAGCTGTCGCACTTTAGAAACATCATCCATTCACTCAATCATTCATTCATTCATGTAAACCTTGTTAACATTTATAGTGCTCCTATGCTTTTGAGTTGCACCGTGCTGTAGAAGCTTTAAAATAAATGTGGCAAGTTAGGTTGATGTGAGGAATACTTCAAATGCATCACAAATGATCGATATGGTTGCTTAGAATTAGGCGCGATGCACATAAACATTCTGCACCAACTAGGGAGGGTGACTGTAATGATGGCACAGCTGTGGAGGTTTTACTAAACAGGGCCACACCACCTCCATGCATAGAACATCCTTTATCCTTAGAAATGTAAGTTATTAAGGAGAAGTAGCCTGAGCCAGGCATGCTTCTAGATCATGTGTAAATCAGGATTCTGAAACCAATGGGAGACCAAGATCTTCATCAGGCAGAAGTTCATAAATCTCATGAGTGTGTTTGTCCAGAGAGCAAGTTAGTCATTTTCATATCAGGGGAAGCGCATGGTCTGCTGGGAGCCTGCGATAAATCAGATTTAATTGAGCTACGATTATAGTAAGGGTGGATATTAGCATGCAGACATGAGCGTTTAATCCATGAAGGACTTTGTCAAGGGCAAGGAGAGCACCACAAGATGTTGCGCTCTCTGTTGTCAATCCACTTATCACGCCATCGCTGGCATAAATGGGCCTCATGCCTGGTCTCTGGACTTGGCCGGGTAAGGACTGGCGCAGGCATGCTTCCCTTTGGCATGCCACCAACATACCCGCGCCAGCTGAGCAGTCACAACACCTCTCATTAAATAGGTCACTTGGCGCCCACGTATGCTCAGCTGGTGTGATAATACACTGGACTACTAAAGGCTGAGAACGGCCCTGTGTAGGGAACCCAAGATGATATCTGCTCATATACAAACACAACCCAGAGACAGATCAGCAGAGAGAAGAAAATGTAACTCTACAGAAAAAGTAAGCAATAAACACTTCATTAACTTAAATCATAAAGAAAATTAAATATCAACTGGAACCGTAAAAGACCAGCTGGTTACTAAGCCATGGCGAAAACGTGATCTGCAACTAAGCTATGTTTAAAAAAGAAAAAAACCTGAAACTTGTAGCCGGCCTCTTCAATTAGTGCACTACCGCTCTCATTAAAGAGGGCTCTGGGTCTCTGGGCTTGCGCTGTTGCAAAGATAATACACTATACTGCTCAAGGCTGAGAAGGACCCTGCGGAGGGAAACCAGGATAAAAATAAAGCTCTGTAGCAAGATGATCCTCCTCCTGTACTCGACTACAGTAGTGAGGACTTTCTCCAATAGTATGCTGTCAATGCGAGGTGTCCTCAACAGTGCAAGGTTCTCCAAGTTGAAGCTATGTGGCACCAGCAGTATGGAATTTATTAACTGCCTCCTTGTTTGAGTAATATAACTCCAATTATGGAAGCTCCCTCTGGACTTTCTCCTTCTCAGGGCTGTTGGGCCTCTGCCAGGGCAATATTATAGACCCTGATCCCATTCAACTTATACTGGCAGTTGTCAGGGCAAGGCTATAGGCAGGGCCACTGGAATTATGCAGCAGGGGAGAGCCAAATCATGCATCAAGGTTGAGCAAATTATGCAGCAAGAAAAGCCAAATTATCCAGTGTAATGCACTACATTTTCTGATAATATTACTTGATTATTGTTTAATTTTTACACTTGTTAACACTGTCTGGGCATTAGTTGCACCTCATTAGTACAACTTTAACACCCAAATATAGCAATAAGTAACAGAAATATGAGCAGTCACTCTTTTGCAAAGGGTCTTACTCTGAGAAGTAACACATTGTTGCGTTTTTAGTAACTTTTGAACCGTTTGAGCTAGAAACAATTTTTTGGTTGTTGAAATCAGCAGATTATGTCGCAGATGATGGATTATGTGGCAAATACAGCAATTCTATAATTATGCTCAAAATGCAGCAGCAGCGCAATCGCATAATTCCAGTGGCCCTGGCTATAGCTCCATTTGAGGTGGGATTGGACAGTGCTGTCCACTTCCTCATGGAATAGTGCTAAAAACCTGCAATTTCTTACCAATTCTGGCACTTCAAATATAGGAGAACCGCTGCCTTCTGCTAAATTCCCTGCATGTAGCTAGCAGACCATCTTTCATTTATGTTTACAAAGTAGTTACAGTACTGCCTGTTAGCTATATTCTATTTATCTGTCAGAAAGAAGTTTTCCTTTTTTGTAGTGATAGATATGTGGAATACTTTTTTTTTAAATAACCACATTGGCCTTCTTGAGACCTGCCCTTCAACACAGTACATTTTTTTAATAATGATATACTGCCTGATGTGACATGCTGTCTCTTGCAGGACTTTAAATAAGTTGGTACTGCCTGTTGTGACTTGCCCTAATCCTCACAGGCCTTCTATAGGTAATGTAGGAAAGTGGGTTTCTGTTGCAGTAACCCCCCACTTTTTGTCAGACTACTGATGCACTTTTGACTTGATGTGCCCTGGGTCTCTGCCAATCAGGTTCCCAGGGCCTGTGTTCTTTCCCCAAAGCTAACCCAATTGGCATCTCTGGCCACAGGTCAGCCCCTGGTAAATGGTACCACAGGTACCCAGGGCACTGTGACCAGGGAAGACCTCTAAGGGCTGCAGCAGTTATTGTGCCACCCTTACAGGCCCTGTACCTTTACACACACACACTGCCTTTGCAGGCTGCGTGTTTTTGTGCAGAACAAAGTGAAGAGTCGACATGGCACACATCACTGTGTGCCATGCCTATAACCCACTGCCCTGGCATGGATCAGTCACCCCTCTAGCTGGGTGCACTATACCAGTGGCGAGGGCACAGGAGCATGAGCCCTGTACCCCTACAGTGTCTACGGTCATTCTTAGACATTGTAAGTGCACTGCTGCCATTAAGAGTATATGGTGCTGGGAGTTTATCATTACGAACTCCACAGCACCATAATGGCTACACTGAAAACTGAGAAGTTTGGTATCAAACTTCTCAGCACATTAAACCCACACTGATGCCAGTGTTGGATTTAATGAAAAATGCACACAGAGGGCATCTTAGAGATGCCCCCAGAAAACAAACCTACCAGTAGGGTCCAGGGTGAGTGACTGCTTTCAGCTGCCACCACCAGACATGTTTCTGGACCCCTGGGTCGAGAACCTGCTGCTCTCTGGGGCCTGAAACAATGCACATCCTGGGACAAGGTGCCAAGCCTCCTCCCCCAGGATGGGCAGGGTTCAAGAAGGGGAAGCTTCAAAGGCTTGCCGCCTTTGTGAGCTTCCCCAGGCCCGTTGCTGCTTTCAGCAACTGGTCCCCACTGGTTCTGACCCCCACTTTGGGCGGGAGAACCGGCGGGAAAAACAAGTGAGGGAAAGAGGTGTGCCCACCTCTGCCAACTCCACCCCTTAGGTGGGGGAGGCGAGGTGAAGCACAACTCTCAGTCCCTGCCATCTTGCAGATGGGGGGACTCAGCCAACCAGGGACAGGCTCATGCCCCCTCCCACTATAGGGTGACATAATAGGGGGTGTACCCATCCCAGGGAAGGGACCCATTGGTCCCTGCCTTTTACCTACCTGTAACACCCCTAAATCTAGTATTTAGGGGCACCCCTGAACCTTGCTTCCTCAGACAACAAGAAACTACAAGGAGAAGAAGAAGAAGGACCGAACAGCCGTGCAGCAGCTAACAAGAGGAAGACGCCCACTGACTTGGCCCCAGCCCTACCGGCCTGTAACCACCTCGAACCTGCTCCTGCGAAATCCTGGTGTGTCCTGCAACCTCAAACCCCGGAGGACCTGCCTGCCTTTAACCCCAAAGACATTGTCTCCCGTGAACACCGGATTTGTTCACCTGCAACCTCTGGCCGGACACCGCAAATCCGCCCCACTCTGCACCCGCCGTCCATGGCCTGAGCTCGAGTGGCCAAACACCACGAGGAGGTCACCCTGGCGATCATGACCCAAGATCCAGCAACCCCTGACCTGCCTCAAGCCTCCAGTCGACGCCTGCAGCCTAAATCCAGAAGGTGCCCCCAACTGCGACCAGGAGCTGGTAGGAAGATGCGACCCCAAAAGGCAACCCTGCACCCGACGCCCCACGGCTTTGGGTGGCCAAACCAACCCCTAACTTCCCAAGTTACCTCTTGAAGTAGTGGTTGCACCCAGAAGACCTTCGTCCCCAAGCCTGCAGTACCTTTGCAACCGGAGATTCCCCATTGAAAACAACAGGGCGCCCGATGTCAAAACAGCACCCTGCACCCGGCCGCCCTAGTGCCGCTGAGGGTGCACCTTTGGTGCTACTTTGTTTCCCCATTTGCCCTAAGCTAAAGTCCAGGAGCTTTGCTCCCACAACCAAGTGGCCTGCTTGCCAGCAGCCACCAACCGGAGTCCCCCTATCCCCCATTGGATAACATTGGGCCTCAGCACTCTGCACCCGGCCGCCCTAGTGCTGCTGAGGGTGTAACTAGAGTGCATCCTTGACCCTGGGGGACCCCTGAGTCTACCCCCAGAACCTCAACTCCCACTACCAAATACTTACCTTAAAACCGATAACACTATTTTCCTCCATAGGATAATATTGACTGTTTTTCTTGGAAAAGTTTCTGTGTGGAGTTTGAGAACCTAAAGAAATTCTTTAAAATTGCACTAACTAACAAAAACGATTTTACTTACCTGTTTGCAGGAAATGTCCCAGGGTAGTATCCAGGTATACTACTCTGAGTAAGAAAAGTAATCTCAAAAGTAACTTACCTGTAATTTTACTGAAAAGCTCATTCAAGTCTATGTACTGTATTTACCAAGTACTGCATTTCTCTGAAACCATACTGTAAGTCAAAACAAAGTGCATATACAATTACAATTCAAATTGTTTTACAAACTGCATTACTACTGTAAAGTATTTATTGCTTACCTGTGCCAGGCTTGCTTGGTTCTAGAAAATAAAATAACTAAAAGAATATTTTCATACAAAAACAATTGGTCTGAAGTTCAGTCTTTGAGTGTGTGAATTCATTTGCTGACTGAGTGTGTACAACAAATGCTTAACACTGTCCTCTGATACTGCCTTAATGCTCAACCACACTACCACAAATAGAGAGTGAGGTGCTATTTAACTTTACCTCTGCCTACCTTTGGGGTTCCACTGGACTCTGTGCACACTATACCTCACTTTGGTGTAGTATATACAGAGCCAGCTTCCTACAGGTAACATATAATTCGAAGTCTTTGGCATTTGATTTAGGTGCCCAACATGGCATGCAACTATAATATTCACATTACCCAGAAAAATCTGCTCTGTAAGTTCAACCCTATCTTTGAGGAAATCAAACTTTTTAAAATAAAAAGTATTTCCCAGCATGGTAATTTAGCAAGAAAGCATACTGAAGAAAGTGCACAACAGCTGTGTCTTATCCAAATTATTTCCAAATTGTCTGTAAATGTTAAAGCCCTAGCAATCACTTTACAGGTGGCACTATTAGCACTGAAAATGGACCCCAAATTGAAACAGGCAAATCTAAAAATCTGGATGCTTCGTATGAATAAGGAAGTTGAGGTGCAACCTGCGTCATCGCAATGAAAAAGTACAAATCTGACAAAATCTGCTAGCTTTAGAAATCTCATTAGGGGAGTTAATAAGGGCCTATTGTTTTAATCTAAAGAGATACTTACAAGCATATTCTCACATTTAGAAAGGTGCACACAGGTGCTCAAATAAGTCAACAGTTTTTAAACTTTTGTCTTCTGTGGACCCCCACTGAATGACTATTAAATGCCAGGGACCACCACCTAAGAAATTTCGAAGAATTGAACTTCAGAACAATAATAAATAATACAGAAATAGTATACATCAAACAAATACACAAATTATGAAGTGTTTTATTTAATTCACAACCAAAAATTGCCAACATTAAAAATTTTAATGGAAAGTTGGACTTTTTCAAAATGTACTTTGCTTTCCAAAAAATGAAGCAAAATACTGGACTCTAGCATATTACTTTGTCTTTTTTGCTACCAATGATGCTTTCTTTTTGATGGCACATACCACATACCACTGATGCTTCAATTGAATACACTAATTGTCCAAACTAGATTCCATTTGCTCTACTTTTGCTGCTCCCAAAAATCAAAATAAGGATCCCAATTTCCTTTTTTGCTTCCAATTTCAAATTCCGACACATTTTCAGCAGGTTTTAATGCTTTCAATTTTGCTCTTCTATGTGCTTTATAATTCTGCTAATATTTACTTTTCAAAACAGTCGGACCCTCTGAGTAGGTGCTGTGGACTCCAGGTATCTGCGGACCACATGTTAGGAACCACTGACCTAAAGTATACCGCATGATGATACACATCTGAAGAGTTTCAAATATAAATCACATGCATTTCTAAAAGTCATTTAGACCATAGTTTTGAATGTATTTTACATTTCAGAAATATCAGTCTAGTTTGAAAGCTGATGTTATTTTTAAAAAATAATACAAAATTCTTTCATGTCCAAAGAAATATTTTCTGGGTGATTGTTATATTTTGTATTGTATTTTGTGGAAGAATCAATTTATGGTGTGTGTGTTTGCAGCTGTCAATGATTCTCTCCTGAATGTATTCCCTAAAGCCACATTGGGAAATCATTGCAGAAATCCATCTAGAAAATGAAACTCAATATTAACTTCATGAGATATTTTACTAAAACGGATGCTTTCACTATTTGTAGTATTTGAATTTTAACCACATTATGATTAAGTCCTTTAATAACCAGTGAATGTTTTTAATAATTTAAATTCAGGAGATTGTTATAATGATGTTTGTTGGGATTATAAAAGGAGAGGAGAGTCTGTATTCAAAGACTGATGTTATAGCTATTAAAATTGTGGTATTCTGTTTTCCAAATATTAACTATCACTCACTGTGAGGATGAAAGTCCCTGAAACACTGTAAATGTGTTTCCCCCACCCCCAATTTTTAACATTTATGTTCGTAAGTTCCAATTGATGTGCCAATCATTGAGGACCCATTTGTATTGTTGGACC
The DNA here is from genome assembly GCA_963921515.1 of Calotriton arnoldi. NCBI lineage: Eukaryota > Metazoa > Chordata > Amphibia > Caudata > Salamandridae > Calotriton > Calotriton arnoldi. The sequence goes on along the minus strand of CAWUFW010000403.1, from coordinate 2,919,383 downwards.
CCTGGAACAACACGTAGGTGTTACCTAGGGGCACCCTTTGGTGCCCCAAGACATGGTGACCCTTGATTAGCCTTTTCACCATAAGGTCACAAGAGGGTGCACATGCAGACTGACCTGTCTGTGTAAGTTCAATTAAGAGGGTTTTGTCATACGGACTGTCAGACCCTGTTTGGGGGGCAGTGAGCAGACAGGGACTGCTGGGCCACAGCTGTGGTGGCTTGGGTCATTTTTCACTGGTGTCCATCTTACTATGGCTCAACAACTGGGCCAAAAAGTGATGAGCCTGGAAAGACAAATTGGGAAACAGGTCACCAACGGGATCATACAAAGCGAGAGATACGCGGAGATTAAGACTCCGTACTTGGATCCAAGGAAAGGGAGATGCTGGGTATTCAAATCAATTCAGAAACGTCTCAGCAGCGGGGTTCCAAGCTTGCTGAGCGAGAAGTCAAAAGGCGCAGCTGTGCCTCTGAGGACGACGAAGTCCCGCTGAACTGCCGGCCGCTTGGTGCCTATTCAAAGCAGACGGCCCGCCGCTGCGGTCCTACTTAAATTAGGTGCATTCAACTGTGTTTCACACCTCGTAATCACAGAATAGTGCCTGGCCTGGGTCTTCCATTGGCAAGAACCTTACATCCTGGTTACCTTGGACTGTTTCGTACCTTTTGACTTCTCGCTCAGCAAGCTTGGAACCCCGCTGCTGAGACATTTCTGAATTGATTTGAATACCCAGCTTCTCCCTTTCCTTGGATCCAAGTACGGAGTCTTAAAAAAATTACAATGTCTCATTCTGTTTTGGACTTATAAACATTTTCAAGCAAATACCTCAAAAGCTCCAGAGCCTTAGTGCAACCAACCTGTGGAAGGTATCCAACCGGCAGTTTCATGTCAGCAGCTACAATTTCATATTTGTCCTGTGGGGAGATAACTTTTTCTTCAACAAAATGCCGAAGTCCCCTTTCCGATCAGGACTTTGAAATGTTTTTTGTGCTTTTCGACTTTCACCAGAACTAGTCCACTTGTATCTGACCCAGATTAAGACATTGGATTATTAGTTGGTGTGTGGTAGAGCCCACCTCAAATTATAATCACAATCCTTGCCAGAGTGAGCCCCTAAAGTCACTAAATAAACATGTGCTTAGCCCTCTGGTAGCTTGGCACAAAGCAGTCAGGCTTAACTTAGAGACAAAATGTAATGTATTTATGCAGTACTTAATCAGTAATAGGGTGAAAATACAGCACAAGAAAAATTCCAAACTCATTAAAAAAGAAAATATTTTAATAAATAAAATGACACCAAAATGAAAAAAATCCAATACGTTGAACAAGAGTTATGAATTTTTAAAGTTTGATTTAAAAATAGCGCCAAAAAGCAGAAAGGACCAACTGTGGTCATCCTGTAGCGCTAGACTGGGTCAAACATTAAGGCCAACCGCGATGGGGCGTGAGTCAGATACAGGGACTAAGTTTGTCCCGGTGGAAAGTTTAACTTCTGACTTAGAACCTTTCATAGAGAAAAGTAGTCATCGATGAGCTGTTGGCTGAGCAATCCAGCAAGTTTAGGCCGACCAGCAAATCGACGTATACAGCTGTGGAAAAACGTTTCCAAGTCCTATTTTTTGCGTTTTGAGAACAGGAGGAGTAAACTCTAATACCAACCAAGGGTCCATGACCTGGGGGCACCACCCGCTACAGCAGAGGCTATAAGCAGGGTCCAGGGCAGGTCCAGTTGGAATGGGTCAATTGGGCAGTTGCAGGGATAGAGACTTATGGAAGCTTGTTGTGTTGCTATAGCTCAAACAGGAGGTTAGTCAACTGACCCTTGGAGTTACTTCTGGGGTCCTAGGTTCCAAACAAGCAGGTCCGGTCTAACTTCAGGTTCGTCAGACAGCAGAGCAGTCCTTCTGATTCCACAGAGGTCCAGGAGTGTTCTGAGGAGAGGTCTGTGGGGTCTACTTTTTTATGCCAAGTGTCAGCCTTAGGGTGGAGTGCAAGCCTTTGTCTACCCCCTAAAACAGTTCTGGTCAGTTCCTCTACTCCAACTCAATCTGGTGCCAGCTTGGCTACAGAAACAAAGGGGAGGCAAGCCTAGGTGTGAGCTTCATTTGCCAGTGACAAGGTAGGCATCTTTTGAAGCTGAAGAAGAGGCTGGGCACAGCCCCTTGACCATCCTATCAAGGGCGGAATCTCACCTCCCTACTCCCAGGGTCACTGTCTGGGAGTGATACATATCTCACCACAGGGAGCCATCAGGGATCAGGTGACAGCTGTACACTGGCAAGTAAGCCTTTTGGTTTTAGGCATAAAAGCGACAACTTTCTAAAAGTGTCATTTCTAAAATGAGAATATAAAATCTACCTTGACCATTAGGTTGGACTTTAAATTACTCTTAAAATGAGTTCTTAAACCATTTTTCTAGCTGCTCCCAAACTGAAATTAAGCACTATATATTGCTTTAGTGTAACCAGAGGTTGAGCTCAGGTTAATTTAGTGACTTTGAGGGTTCATCCTGATAAGACTTTTAATTATTCCTTGAGGTGGACAGTTGCCCACCGCAAATAATAATCCAATGTTTTACGGATTCCATGTAGCTTACATTAACTTGTATTTGTTTTATTTGTTAGCTTGCATGAATTTTTATTTGTTTTTTGGAATGGTGGTTTCAAAATGGAGGCCAGATGCTGCTCACAGAGGGCAACCGGACTATTCCAGACCCCCAATTGTAATTCTTAATTGTTTTTTGTTTTTTTAAACGTTGTCTTAAGGGAATGCATATGATTTCTCATCAGAGCATATACATATCTGTTTTATATAGTAATTTACATGTTGGTAATAGCTGCAACAATACATGCTGGGACGAGAACAATATTGCCATTCTTATAAAAATCCTTTCAGAAGGAAAACAATGCTCCAGATTTGCTCACTGGATTTTTAATTTTTGTAAAATGCCTTCGCTGATTGACTGTGAGCTATTGTCCAACTGCAAAACTTGGAAACATGTGCTAGGACGTTCCTGTGCTCACTTATCATAATCATTCATGCATTTATAGGCAGTGTTATTTTAGTTCTCTCAGAAGGTAAAACTGAGTGCTACCCTTGTCCTCTAGCTTAGGACAAGTCTGTAGTCCCTGGTGAAGTTCTGCTAGTGAGCACTATTGCAGCTGAAGCTTAACTTGCCTGAGAGGAAGAACCTAGGCAATCCAGAGATCCTTGAGATGCCAGTACACTGCTGGAAAGCTCTCATGACCCTTCACCAGAGACGAGGGGAAGGTGGTAGCAAACTACATCTACAAGTGCTGGTGAGCTGAGAGGGGACCCATCCAGGCTAGCACACTCCCTCCCTGCACCCTGTTTTATGTTGTTCTTTATTAACCACCCTCCTTTTTCCTGAAGATAAATCATGCATTCATCAAGAGTGCAAGCCAATTGAGCGAGACCTATTTATTTATTAATTTTTGAGTTTTATAAAGTGCTAGCTAGACCCGGGGGTATCAGAGCACGGGTTATCCGAGCGCTTTACAAGAAGTGATCATAGGTTATCCAGTCAAAGGAAGTATATACAGAACAGCAATAAAATAGTATGAGCAGACCAGAGATGTACATAACAATACAGCATTACAGTAATTATGTTTGTGCCAAAGTAGGTACTGACTGGGTTAGGGGATCGTAAAGAAAGAGTCAGTAGAGGGGGGCTCGGTCTTTAGGAAACGAGGATCAAACTGTGAGAATGCTGAAGTAGTTGTTAAGCAGTAGAAATCTGAGGTCCCATTTAAAGCAAGGGTGTTGCAGCAGAGATCTTTGGGGAGTCAGTTTCATATCCTGAGAGCACTTCCTAAGAAGACGTGAGCCTGGGTGGATTTTCTTTTCAGAATAGGGGGTGTGAGAAGAAGTGAGTTGGAACTTAGTGCCTGGACTCTACCTGCTCTCAAAAGTTTGGTTTCAAGGTATTTGGGTTTTTTGGTATGAAGGGCTTTGTGAGTGATGCAGGCTGTCTAGAAGATGAATCTTCCTTCAATGGGAAGTCAGTTGAGACTCTTAAGGGCAGAAGAGATGCTGTCAAATCACTTTATTCCTGTGAGGAGTCTTGCAGCCGCATTGAGAGTAGCTCTCAAGGGGGGCAAAGTGGATTTCTGGAGCTCCAGTGAAGATGGCATTGCCATAGTGCAGTTTAGAGAGGACAAGCAATTGCACTACAGTCTTGAGATCATTGGGGGGATAAAAGGTTTGATTTTTTTGAGGTGTTTCCATGTGAAAATGGCTCCTTTGGCTGAGTTGTTGACATGCTCCTTCATTGACAGGTTTCTGTCTAGGGTGATAGTCAAGGACTTTACAGAGTTAGAGAGTAAAAGAGAGCAATCAAGTGCATTCAAGCTCTGGAGCCATTCTTGGATTGGTATGGGTTGGTTTTTAGGGGAGAAGAGTATCAGTTTAGCCTTGCTGAGGTTCAGTTTTAGGTGGTTAGTGTTAAAACAGTGTTGTACCTTGTTAAGTGTGCCATTCTGTTGGAGGATGTCTCTGGGTGATGTTATTTTGTAGTATAGTGGTGTGTCATCAGCATAAAGGTGATATTTGATCCCGGCTTGTTTCAGAATAATTGTGAGGGGTTCCATGAAGAGATTATATAGGGCTGGAGAAAGGATTGAACCTTGAGGAACCTATGGAACTGGTACAGGCTTCGAGAGACAACTGTTGATTTTTATTTGATGAGAACGATGTTGCAGGTAAGATGAAAACCATTTCAGGACTGTGCCATTAATACCAGTGCGATTCTTGACGGTCTCGAGTAGAGCTGAATGATTAACCGTTTCAAATGCTGCTGATAGGTCGAACAGGATTAGGAGGCCTGAGTCGCCATCATCTAAGTAGTTGTGAATGTCTTCAGATCTATTGAGCGTAGCAGTTTCAGTGCTGCCGCCTTTCCTGAAGACCGTTTGGAATGTGTCATGAAGGTTGAATTCATCTTTGTCTAGCTTGAGTTGTGAGTGCCCATGGCCTTGAACTCATTTGTGTGTGTCAAAGTGCAGTCAGTCCCTCATAGATGTTGACCCTCAGTGAAAGAGGAGCTGCTGATTAAGTGCTACTAGGGCCTCTAAAATGTGATATTTCTCTCCACTTAAAGGTGCTGAAACAAGCCTATCCAGAACCCAAGCATTAGCCTTATCATCAGGGTCCTACTAACTCACTTTCCCAAAGCTTGAGATACTGTCACATTGATTTGCAGGTTTCTGTTGACTGCAGTATGTTTTCTTTGTGTCAAACTGTTTACAATTGTGAATGGGAAGGGTTTGGAAACCCAATTCAAAATAGCGCAGAATTTGCAGGAAAGTTTCTACCATTCATTTAATACTGTTGTTATCAGGATATGTTTATGATCATGAAGAATGCATGCTTGCTAATATTACTTGAATCTTTTTAACACAGAGACTGTACTGAAATTGTTTTAAGTCTTAATTTTCAGAGTACTTGTGGATTCTCTGATCAATACATTTTTGTGAAGAGTGCTCATTTATGTTCATAGCTGGGGACCTGGTTTTATGACTCTTCTTTTTATAGCATTCTGTTATGTACTCTGTTGTGTAGTCATTTAAACATTTGATTCCCATGCAGTGCTTAATTTGAGCTGGTGGGGGCCACCAGCACCTATTTTTGGGGACCGGCACTTATTTTTCTACATCAGATATCATCTGAGATCAAGGAAGTGAAAACCGCACAAATCAGAAAAACTGTCACAAAGGGAGAATGCAGGAAACTGCAAGAGTGAGTAAAAGGGGCAGAGGGGGTCTGGTAGTGGATTAAAGAGGCATGAGGTAGTTTAACACTACAAGCCTTGGCATTCTGCGTGATGACTAAGCCTGGGCGTAGTTCGCGAAGTAGCGCTACGCGAAGCTACGTGAAGTGCAGTTCGCACTACGCGAGCTACGCGTAGCACTACGCGAACTGCGTAGTGCGCTGTTCGCGATGATTGCACAGTGCCGGATGCTTGTCCGCACTGTGCAATCATTGAAAAGGGCATCTTGCACAGTGCGAGCTGTCTTTTACTGCCGCTCGAGTAGATTTTTACTCGAGCGGCAGCTTTCTCAATGCGGACTGGTAGTTTCTCATCGCGAGCGGTCGCGAGCATACGCGACCACTCGCAATGAGAAACCTGACCTCCCCGCGTTGAGAATCTCGCCGGCAGGTTTATTTTCCACGCTCGCGATCGGCAACTTGATGTTGCTGATCGCGAATGAGGAAAAAGTCTCGCCGGGATGTCATTTTGCTTGCTCGCGGTCGCCAACTTGACGTTGAGGACCGCGAGCAAGCAAAAAATGACCGCTGCACTACGCTACGCTACGCTACGCGTGTTTGCACTGTGCTATGTGCAATTCGCGTTGTGCGAAGTATCGCAAACTTCGCAAACTACGCGAGCGTAGCGTAGTGCTTTGCCCAGGATTAGTGATGACATTTAATTGCATCGGCCATGGGCTTTTGAGCATTGCTTTGGGCAACGGCACTTTTTTTTTTTTTTAATTTTACAAATTAAGTACTGTTACCTTGTATATATACTTATATTTTGAGATACTAAAGTGTTGTGTGGTCACAATCTGGTGTGCCCTTTACATTTATTGGAAATTATAATTGTCTTCTGGACTCCAAAATCTCCTAAACAAATTTTATGAATTTTGTGTCATCCAAGGGCTGTAGGTGAATACTACCAAAACCAATATTATGGTATTCAACCCGCACTAAACGTTTAGAAGGAACTTCCAGATGAATGGGGAGCCCCTCCAGGTAGTACGCAAATTTTACTACCTGGGGATTAAAATTGACAAAGCATGATGTGGAAATCTCAGATGGAAAAGAGTGAAATGGAGCTATTGCATTCTGCCTCAGCCATTATCAAGAGGTTTAAGGCAACCACCCCTAAATCTGAATCTCCAGCCATAGAGGTTTACAGGGCAAAAGCATAGGCTGCTGCAATGTATGGTGCCGAAGTCTGGGGAATATCGAACACTAAAGGCCTGACTACCAAGGAAAATACATTTCTGAGATCACTATTCAGCCTCCCAGAGAGTACTCTTTGCTACCACTCTACTTTGACACAGGACTAGAAAGCGTATCCTACAGTTCATTACAGGCTAGCTGGCATGGGCTGCCCATGTTTGCGAAAATGTTATGGGCTGATTACAAAACATGAACATTAATTATTGCTGCTTAAAGGTGACACTGTGGCAAAAATGCATGAAGTAAAACAGCTCACCACTTAAAACAGCTAATGCAATTGTACAGAAAACGTCTTAAAACTAATGCAATTTGTTGCTCTTCGTATTTCTTTAGTTCACAAGTGCACCTGTAATCAAGGCGCGTTTGCAGTAGGTCTGACAATGTTTCCCATTTCAGGCCTGCCTGAAACGCCTCGCCGTCTGAGGGGACAATCGAGTTCATGTCTACAAAATGCTATTGTTCCAGATCAACGAGTTTATAAAAATGGGGGCGGTAGCCTGAGAGGATTTTAGAGAGTTTGTTTGTAGTCCGAAAAATGTTGCCCCTTGATAACCGTGTGCTTAGCCTTGATGCCTGTTTTATTCATTAGTGGAGATTTAATTAAATTAACGCATGAACGTTATACTTGGGTGCACCACCTGAAAAGATCATTGCTGTTGGCCCAGCGGAATGCAGCTGGGCAGCTGTACACCTTCTGTTCTTTCACAGTTTGACATTGTTCATCATCTGTGCTTGCCTGAAGCCATAACCTAGGTTCCCAGCTCTTGGGCACCATTGATCGAACTGACCAGAGCGTTGGCAGGCACGGCTCGTTTTGACTTCGGTTTCCTTTTAGAGTTGTTTTTTCTTTTTCCTCGAAGTGTGTATGAGGTCTCGTGTGAATAGCGCTTGTTTAACTCCCACAGTTATTATGATCCAGTCGTTTCTCTATAATACTCCTAACTAAACATAGGTGTAATGTCCTTCTGTTGAGTGGACCAGCCTTTGGTGAATGTGAGACTGAAGCACTTACTGCATGGGGAACATTCCACTGCAATCCGGTGATGTAAACACAGACGGATAGTAATTATAGTCTAAAATGGAGGCCTCATGCAAAGTAGTTGAGAATAGGAGGTTTTGCTCAACCTTGAATTGCGAATGATTGTCTTTGTCATAAGAGATGTCGCCTCAATATACAAGTTCTTTGAGTTAATTTGTCTCTACGATTATTTCTGCTAACCCGCTGTTCTTTTGCCTTTGTTCTGAGAGCGAAGTTGTAATTTAAATTCATTCTTGTAACAAAAGCAGTTCTGACGCCAAACTGTTTCTAAATTTCCATTCTATGTAGTGCAAGAAATATATAATTGCCACAGTGCTTTCCAGCTGTATTGAAGCGAGCTAGGATTGCAATCATTTTTGTCGGAATCGCACAATCCGCAGAGTAATCGAGGCGATTAACCCTAATTAAGAATGTTGATTATTCTACAGCATGACAACTCTCAAAATGGCGGTCTGTCTCCTCTTATAAAGAGCCTGTGAATCCTTCCCCACCTGACTTTATTCTGTGTGCAGTATTTTCACAAAAAGACTGGGATCAACACAAACAACCACTTCCACCAACACCGGATTTGACATTGATTTCAGTATTCTTCAAACTTTCTACTGGTGGATAATTATGCAATCATATATGTTAATTTCCTAAGCACATAACTCATTTACCGAAGACCTGTCTCATTAGCTTGTCAATAGCATTGCTATTTGTTTTACTGTCACAGCTGTGTATCGCCATAAAGCAGTGCATGAATGTGCCGAAAACAACAAGCATTGCAGAGCCTGATATATGGGAATGCTTCGAGTTTCCCCAGTTCCTCCGGTCTCACACAAGGACAGACAGGTAATGCCCCTTCAACCCTGCCAGCCCAACAGTGATCGGAAAGAGACTCGTGCAACTCGAAAATGTGGCAAGCTCGTGTTTATTGAGGCAAGCAGCTGCTGCCCCGACGTGTTTCAGCCATAGCCTTGATCATGGGGCAAGAGTGAGCCTGCTGCTGGTCGTGGTGCATTCAGTGGACCTCATATCATATGACTGACATACATGAAGGGAAACATTATTGTGTATGCTTCCCACATTTCTGTAATCACGCCGGGCATTTGTGAATGGTGACAGTCTATGCACAAGAATGTTCTTGAACATGGTTCATACTTAACTGACTGTACCATGTTAAAATGATTTGACGAAAACATCAACCTGAAGCACAATGTATATAATATCGACACATTCATGATTAAATCACAATTATTATCCAAAGTGGGTTATATACCCACTACCAGGTATAGTACAAACAATGACACCAATGGATATATAAGGGTGTTCTGACACTGTATAAAAACTTGCCTTGCAGTGGCGGCTCGCATAGGGTGTGCTGCGGGGCGGGGGAGGGGCAGGGTGGGGGGGTAGTAAACTCGGACATACGACGGAACGGAGGAAAGTAATTATTGCGTTCCTCCGTTTTGTCGTATGTCCGGGTTTACTACCCCCCCACCATGCCCCTCCCCTGCCCCACCGCTCTGCAGCACGCCCTATGCGAGCCGCCACTGTTGCCTTGGTTAAGACCCTTCTTAATATCTGGTGGCCCCTAGATGTCCCTGTAGACTGCGGATGATAAAATGGTAACAATCCTGCCCTAGTGGGACTTCGTGACTTGAACGTCTCTGTGCGTTTGATTGTAAATAATGTGTGGTGCTGGGAGGGATAGCCCCAATGGCCATGTCAATTAATTAGGTATTGTTTGTTTACCAGGTGTCCTACTTGTGCTAGTAGCCCCAGTGGGCTCTCGTGGGCCAATAGAGAGTGAGTGAGTGAGTGACTGACTGACTGAGTGGGGGTGTGGGGGTGTATGTGTGATGTAGTTAGGGTATTCCGGGATTCTTGATTTTCTTTTTTGCTTTGATACTTTAATTTGTCTACAGCTGGGATTTGGCATTGTAAAACTATACCAAAAGGCCACTTGCTGTTGTACAAGCACGGAATTATTTCCCACACTGAAGACAAAAGATAAGGATGTCACCTATTCCATTAATATAAGCTTGCATGAAAGGTGTCAGCAAATTAAGTTTATTATTTCGCACACACTGTAACCCCCAATGGAATTGAACTTCTACACTTAAATCTTAATGCAGAATGTAATGACCCTGTGTCTCACTCCTGTTCAGGAACAATATGTAAATTCTCTTACTACATTAAAGTTAAAGACGACAGCCAGTATTCATGAACTATTATGGTCCCAACATTCTTTTTCACAACCCCACGAAACACGTCAATTGCCTGTAGATGTCACTGAGTGAACTATTTAGAGCACTGGGCCCACAGAGTATCATTGAGTCTTAGAACCAGGTTCCCTAAACGAATTGATAGCGATTCTCCCACAATAATTACACTTCTACACTGTATATACTAGGGAGAGGAAGATGAGTAAAATGAGCTCGAATTCCCAAAACACTCTGTTGCTATGAGAGGCGCTAAATCCCGGTTCCCAGTGAGATATTTATAGAACTTGCTTTAGCCTCTCCCTGGCTCACGTGTGGCTAAATTATTACAGGGAGTCTTTAGTTGATAGTAAAATGCACAAATTGAAACACATAAAAGAATATGAATGTGCCAGTTGGGTAGAGGCTCTTGAAATTCTCCAAAGATACTAACTCTCATTGGCAGTTTTCCCTGCTATGTATCAGTGCAGTACACTGAAACTGCAGCCAAGGCAGAGCATAGTCGTGCTCCTGGCAGACATATTTTTTTCTATTTGTGGATGGTGTATTTACACACTGCAGCCCACGTATGAGATAGAACTTCCACACCTTAGAGGCATTTTTTGCTTAATCAGGAACAGCCCTACAGGGCAATTGAATGGATCTATTGGGTGAATCCAATTTTATCACTAACATTTAGGGCCAGAACACACGCGCTATGGCACTGATCAGCAGCATCACAGGGCACAGAGTCCTAATTGCAGCCACAATAGGCTCCAGAAAAAGGCGAAAAATAGGGCGACCATGCAAAAAAGTCAAATTTGCTGCAATAGTTACTAATGGACGTTATACGATCATCTGATAGGTATGGTATTTTCTGTGCTGTTCAGTTTTCCTAACTTCTGAAAAATATATCGAGGACTGGAGCAGGTTCAATCAAGATTGTGAAGTGTAACTGAGATGTTTGGCTGTCCATGTACTATTTGCTTTAAAAACCACAGCAGGCCAACAATGATCCACATTTTACTAGACCTATTTGACCACAAAAATTGCTATAATAAGAATATCCTAGTATTTCTGAAAACACTGAAGCAATTCACAAAACTGAATTCACGAGTATGCAATTGCTCAAATGCATTTCCTTAAGTACGTATTGGGCCAGCTTGGAGGAAAAGAGACAGACTAATATAGCAAATGCTCTGAAATTGGGCCTGCACTGCACTCTGAAGAAGTAAGCATGGGAACTGGCCAAGTGCAGGCAGACATGAACTTGCAGACGTCATTAGTTCTCTGGCCGTCTACAGGTGGTTGGGAGAATGCATTTACCTGCGTATCTTTTAATGGCCTATCTACGGGGATGCCCCATATATTTTATTTGGAAGAGAGAACCCAAATGATGTAGACCAATGCTCATGTCCGGCATGTATGCTCGTGTAACAAAGTGCACACAGCACAGGTGACTAGGACAAAGCCTAGAAGAGATGAGAAAAGGTTAAGGTGGGTACGAGTATGTGCTGTACTTGGATGGGGATCCAGGGGCGCAAGATGATGGTACACACTTTTAATCTCTGCGGAGGTCATTTAGGGCGTTGATCAGATGCTCAGTAGAAACATTGAGCTGAAGGCTCAACGTGGCTCCTGGATCTGCATTCTTGAGACTCTTAACACCTCTTTGCTAAATGTGGAGTCAATGGTTAAGATTATTCCAATTACTGAAAAGATTAATGAATTGTTATTGTTTATTGAGCAAAGAGGGAGGAGGGAAATAGTTTTTGTAAGTTGTGTTCTACAACACGCTGTTAGGCTAGTTAGACTCTGTACTTTCAAGGCCGGTAATATGCATTAGGCCGACTCCATATAATGTTTGATACTTTCAACACACAATCATTGCCATTTCACGTTGCATTTCAAAATGTGTAGTTTTGCTTTTAGCATTTGAAGCATGAACTAAATATCCCAGCAGGCAACATACTGCCTGCTAATAAGCCAGGGCCATTTGAAGGTATTGCACATGACATGGGGCCACTTAGGTGTAGATGGACCCCTCAACAAACCAAGGTTTAGACCTTAATTTGTAAAAAAGAACAAAATTGCAGATACCCAAAAGTTTTCTAAGAAGGCAATGGCCCTCTTTACTGTTGGTGCATCTCCCACTCTATGATGTACCTCTGTTATTCTCTCTACTCCCCACCTTCCCTCTACTGTCTATCCCCACAGCATTCTACCACTTCTCGCTCTTTCGTCACCCCTGATCTAGTGATTATTAATACAAAATAATTTGTTTTTTATACAGTGCTTAATACTGCAATATTGCCACTTCTAAGCACCGAAAATAACAGCAAGTTAAACATACTCAATTTACTGACATCAGAATGCTGGAAAGTAAATTTAGCCTGCACAATTCCAACATATGACTTTGCTGCACAGAGATATATATTTAACTACCTGGGCTTTCCTACCAGAATTTCAACATTGGATTAAGCTGTACTTCCTGAGATATATATTTGTAAAACAATTCAGCTTGCTACCAATACGAGAGACTGAATATCTTTGGAGCAAATAGGGGTTCCAGAAATGCCCAATCCCTGCTTCTCGAACCCCCCTCGAGAACGACACATGAACCAGTCATTCTCTGGTAGTGCCACAAGAATCTGGAACTCTCTGCATCCCTCCCTCCACCTAACCACCTGTCTAGTGACCTTCAAAAGGGACCTCAAGCTCCTCCTATTTGACAGACACCTTGGTTAATCATCCTCGACCACACTTAAGTACTCTCTCAACCAGGATTTGAACTAACTCCGTTATGTGACCCCACTATTTAAATCGATGACCTTTGACCAACTCTTGAAATACTCTCATGTGGCAACTCCTGCACACATCTACTGATGTAAATGTCTGAGTTTAATTACTGTAACTGTAACACATTGTAACCCATGTATTCCGGTAATGTTGTGAAGTTCTCTTATGCCTTCGGTCCATATCTGCGCTATACAAAATTGCAAAAATTAAATAAATAAATAAGTATCACCCTGGTTTTAATAATTTTGCAATTCCCATTGTTTTAAACCATACAATGGGGAAGGTGAAGTTTGTTAAAAAACAGAAAATTATTGAAATCCTGCAACTCACTTTCACGAGGAGAAGGAAACCTACCCATGTTCTTGGATGCCAACACACTCACAGTCTTGGTCCTCCATGAACAGCAATCACACTATCCAAAGTCCAGAAATCAGTTGCCATTGCGGTGCTTCAACAAAACAGAAGAAATTCATAAATAAACAGACTTGACATTCAATTATAGGTGTGTGAACAGTGCTTAATTTGAGCCGGTGGGGGCCACCAGCACTCATTTTTAAGAATCAGCACTTATTTTTGCTCATCAAACATTCACCGAGAGGTTTTTTTGTTATCTTATTTTATTGTTGTTATGCCACGTTATACCCCTTGTAGTCCTCCAAACGGGCAGCGGGTGGGATAAGGCTTACATTTCTCACCTTGTCCTCTGCTGTGGGGTAATGAGAATGCAGGATGCGGGACATCGGTCCCCCCAATGAGGCAACCCGCACCGGGTTACCACCGGCTGCTTCCACCCCAAGGGGGGATTGGATAACGCGGCTCTGGCCTTGCACGCTTCTCCACAGTGCTGCCCTCCTGCTCTTTCTACTCCTGCTTCTCCTCCTGGCTGTCCCTCTATCAGGAGAGGAGAGAGGAATCTGGCTGGGGTTGGTGGTTGTGGCAGCAGTAGAGGCGGTGAGGATGGCTGAAGGCGGCTGAGATTTAGCCGGACCAGGCTGGGCGCACTGACACCGGATCAAGGCTCGAGTGTCGGCTCTCCCTGGTCCCGCTCCACCCTACTTCACTCTGTGCCTCTCCTCACCTCAAGCGTGTGACGTCCCACACATCGCAGTAACATTGGAACAACCTGAGAGGCTGAGAGATGGCATTTCTGAACACAAAGTTCAACACAAGCACATTTGCCGAGAGGAAGAAATGGAAAAAAACACACAAACGTGAAAAAAGAAGGGATAGAAAGACGGAAGAACCGTCACAGAGGGGTAAAGCAGGAACTTGCAAAAGTGCAATAAAGGGGCAGGGAATGTATAGTAGTGGATTAACGAGGTATTAGGAGGATTCAAGACTACACAGCCCTGGTATCAATCAGCCAAAGCATTCTACCTGATCATCTTAGTCGCAGCACATCAGGGCTCCGAGGCATCATTTTACATCTCCCAGTTCCTCTGAAACCTGTGTAGCACTTTCTGAACACCGGCAGGCAGTGAAATTAACGACTTTGTTTCAGAGAGCGTGCAGACAAATCCGTGGTGAAAGCAGCTACCTCCCACATGAAAATAAGGATTTAAATGTTGCAGCAGCCGGTTGTGATAAATACAAAGCACGGATGCGCCATTTTAATTCTTTGTTCCTGATAACTCCCGCGGGAGCTGATACCGGCTTCCATGGCTTAAGTTTCCCTGGTGCTTGCATAGATGATATAATGGCCAAAAGGCTCCTGCTGGAAACAGTGCTGCAGCATTCCATCAGATATCAGCCGGTGCTTATGTTGTTTACCTAACTTAGTTTCGAAATTAAATTAAATGTCTGTGTTGCCATGTGAGATTTAATTTCAAACTGAAGCAAAGTTAAAATGTCAAATCACCCACCAGGCCCCCTGTTAAGCAATTAAAAAACAAGTCCCACTATTCTGTGCCTTCTTTTCTGGCCCCCCCGCAGGCTGAACTTGGTCTATCCTGTGCCTGGGTGGGAGCACAAGGAATGGGATAGGAAGGCACAGCGCAGCAGGAATATTTCTTTATTTTGCGTGGACTACAAAAAGTGACGATGGGCAGAAACAAATGTTGGTGGACACAAATTAACCAAAAGACTGGACACTATCTGCACAGTCTTGTCCACGATACTGAACATCTCCAGCAACCGGGAACATGGAAATACGCCACCATACCCTCCCTTCTGAAGAAATCCTCAGCAGACCCTAGAATACTGGCTAACTGCTGGTCAAATCCCCCTGCTGCCCTACTCTGCCAAAGACTTGGAGAAAGTAATCAACAAATGACTGGCTGATCACTTGAAGAACTATCACCTCCTCGCCCTCTACCTAATCTGTATTCAGGCCCAATCTCAGCACTGAGATCTTCTTCATTGCTGCCACATACAACATGCGACCGATCATGGACAGAGGAGACACAGCTGCTCTCCTCCTACTCCACCTATCTGCCACCTTCATCACCGTCTCCCACTCTATCCTAGTTCAACACCTCAATGTAGCTGGCAAATATGCACCTGCTCTCCACTCGATCTGCTCTTTTCTCACTGGATACAACCAGTTGCTCTGCCTGCTTTCCTACACCTCAGCTGCTGCATACCTCATTTGCAGAGTACCCCAAGATCATCTCCCAGCCCCCGCTGTTCTACTCCTACATGGCACTGCTCACCAACATCATCCAATCTCACTGAATCAACACCATCACCTATACCGATGATGCTCACCTAATTCTTTCACTCTCCAACGAAACATCCAACACCCGGGCCAACTTCACCTCATGCATGGCTGAAGTTGCCAGTTGGATGAAGATCAACTATCTGAAACTCAGCGTAGACAAAACAGAAGTGGTACTCTTCAGCAAGAACACTTCCCTATGGATCTCTACCTGGTGGCCAGCAGATCTTGGCCCAACAAACTGACTGGCAAATGAAGCCAAGAACCTCCATATAATGGTGAAAAACCAACTTTGAATGACCAGCAAAGTCAATGTGGTCTCTGCCTCCTGTTTCCTAAAAATCCCCAAAATATTCTTCAAATGGGTCTCAATCAACACACGCAGAACCGTCACCTAGGTCCTTTTCACCAGCAAACCTGGCTATGGCAACAACCTCTGTGTGAAATTGGGTTACTGGTTGAGGGGCTTAAAACCCTACAGCAGCCAAAATCATTGTCAGGGTGAAGTCACTAGCAAGTCACTAGCAATCAGGCTTAACTTAGAGGCAATGATTGATTTGATTTGATTTGATTTATGTATTTATGTATTTAATGAGGGCGACTGTCACTCCGAAAGGAGCATCCTGGCACTATGCGTAAGTAAGAAGAAAGATTAAATCCGGCATGAGTTGCGTTGCAATTTAAACAAGTTTAGAACACAGAGCGTTGAGGGCTGCGAAAATCCAAGTCTTCAATGATTTCCTGAAGTGAGTTTCTGACTCAATCAGTGTTAACTTTGTGGGTAGAAGGTTCCATGCTCTGGCTCCAAGGGTTGCCAAGGATTTTCCTCCTTTGGTTTTATATCTAAATACAGGGGGCTTTAGCAGATTTGCTGAAGAGGATCTAAGTGTCCGGGCAGTGACATACGGTTTAAACCTGGTGGTTAGATATTTAGGCCTGGATGCTCTAAAGGCTCTGAAAGTAATTAAGAGAAGCTTGAATAATATTCTTTTTTGAATAGGCAGCCAATGAAGGATTACACGGGCCGAAGAGCTGCGGGGCAGTTTCAACACCAGGCAAGCAGCTGCATGTTGGACAATCTGTAACTTTTTTTTATCACTTGTTTGTTTACATCAGGTAACAGGCTATTACAGTAGTTTAATCTGGATAGAATAAGTGCTACTTTTTCAGTGTTTTGATTAAACTAAAGCGCATCCCTGCCACTGCAAGGGCCTGTGGCCGGAAGGAGAGAGAAGCATCGAATTTTACACCAAGGTTTTTTACTACTTCTACAGTGCTTGGAGGAGCAGGGGCATCTTCTGGCCACCATAGGGCCGGATTGAAGGGATTATCTTTGCCTAGTAACATGATCTCAGTGTTATCTGTATTGCATTTGAGATGATTAAGTCTCATCCACCAGATGACCTCTGTTAAGCATTGCTTGAAGTTAAGCTCTGATTCATTGGAATCATTATCTCAGACTAAAAATAATTTGGTATCGTCCGAGTATGAGGTTGTTTCAATGTTAAATGAGTATATTAACGAAATGAGCGGGCCGTGTAGATGTTGAACAAAAGTGGGCTAAAGGAAGATCCCTGTGGTACACCCAAGGTGATAGGGTGTTCAATAGAGAGATATGGTCCTAGGGTGACTGTTTGTCTACGGTTAGTAAGAAAGGGTTTTATCCAGGCTTAGGCAGTTCAAGATATGCCACAACTTTTCGTGCGAGATGAAGAATGTCATGAGAGATGGTGTTGAATGTGGCTGACAGATCCAATAAGGTCAGCACCGCATTCTTTCCTTCATCCAAGGCTAGTTTCAACGTATCTGTAATTTCCTGTAGTGCAGATTCAGTCGAGTGCTTAGGATGGAAACCTGACTGACGGGAATGCAATATCTTGGCTTCTTCCAAAAAGATTGTGAGTTGCTTATTGACCAGTCTTTCTACAATTTGGCAAGAGTGGGTAATAATGAATTGGGGCAGAGGTTGGAAAGCATGGAGGGACCTGTGACCTGTTTTTTCTGGATTGGTTTGACAGCGACCAGTTTCCACTCTGAGGGGACTGTCGCTGTGGCAAGTGAGGAGATTATTATGTTGTTGATTACTGGATTGACAATATCTATGATCGTGTGAAGTACGGCATCATGCATCAAAGGGAGACCCAGATTTACACAAAAGGATAGCTTGATGTGACTGCTCTAGTGTGATCCTGTTGAGAACATGAAGAGATGGTCCTGTGTCAATAGGATCTAACTCTAGATCTTGGAAAGGTATATAAATAGAACTACATTCTTTTTGAATGTTATGATTGTTTTCCTCAAAGAAAGTGGAAATCTGGTCACTGAGAATCTGTAACGGAGGGATATCTTTAATTAAAAGTTTTGGATTTGTAAAAGATTTAACAATTTTGAAAATGGTTTTCTGATCCTGTTGAGTATCTATTATTTTTTTTGAAAAATTATCTTTTTTTACTAACTTAATTCATAAGGGATAGATTTTTCGAGCTGCTTGGAAAAGGTTTAGCTCTTCTGCTTTGTAGGCTCTTCTCCACTTCCATTCTAATTGCTTGCACTGGAGGTGATGATCTGCTAATGTCTGCATGTACCAGGGAGCTGAGGTTTTAGACATTTGCTTGTTTGTAGTTTGAAGCATGGGGGCTAATTAATTGCTAACCCTCGTTATCCATGTGTTAAAGCGCTGAGAATTAGCCAAGGTATTTCCTGATAGAATGGGTGTGGATGCTTGTGTCCTATGAGGCAGCTCCGGGTTTGCTATCATTTTAGCCCATTTGCGACATGATGGTGAAATTGGGCTTTGATTAACGGAGTGATTTGTACAGGAAAGTTTAATACTAAATGGAAATAACATATGGTCTGACCAGACTTGAGGGATGGGAGTGATTACTGTTGTGAGTAAAGTGTTTATGCAGCATATCAAATGGTAATAAAGTGGAAAAATAACACAAGAAAAATCCCACACCAATTTAGAAATATAAAGTGAACTTTAATCAATAATGTGACACAAAAATGACAAAAATACAACTAGTAGAACCTGAGATATGCAATTTAAAAGATTTAAGTTAAAATAGCTCCAAAACGCACGAAGAGTCACTCATGGCTATCTGGTTGTGCAAGACCAGGTGAAAGTCACAAGATCAGGCCGACCACTATGGATCGTGGGTCAGATCCAGGGATCAGGTTAGTCCCATTGAAAGAGTCACTTTCAAAGTATAGCACTACGAGTTCTGTTTGTTGTGGAAGGGGCTGCGCGAAGCAGGGTGAGCATTGTAGGTGGTCGTCATTGTAGCTTGAAGAGCAGGCTGGGCTTCATGGATAGGCGTCGCTGTAGCGCGAAGTTCCTGTTGGCATTGTGGACGGTCCTTGCCAGAGGTTTGCGTTGGCAGTCACCGTGAACTGTCGATGCTGTGACATGAAGTGCAGACCGCACGCTGTTGGGTGTTGTTGGCGATCACTGTAGCCCAAAGAGGCGGGTGGCACCTCACGTTGGTGGGCTACACAGGAGGCAATACCTTAGCGCTAACAGCCCAAAAAATGTCTCGGGAGCTCTACTGAAGCTACACCACATGTCCTGGACCAGAGGGGCACCAATGGGGGTCAGAAACTCACTCCAGCAGCAGCCCTTCCTTTGAGGAACAATTGGTTGGTCAGTCACGTACTAAGTGATGTGTGTGTGGCTGTCCAGGAGGAATACACAAAGACCAACTGCCAACTACTCCCAGTCATTGTGACCCAGAGACAGGCTGTAAGCACAGACTGGTTTAGGTAGGAAAATGGCAACTTTCTAAAAGTGTCAAAATTGTAATCAAAAATCCGAATTTAGCACAAAACATTACAATTCTAAAGACACCAAACATGAACTGTTTTCCTGTTCCCATTTCGAAGTTACAGCTTATTTAATGTAATAAAGTAACTCCAATGTTATCCTATGGGAGAAGCAGGTCTTGAAGTAGTGAAAAATGAGTTTAAGGGTTTTCTTCAGCAGGATACGTCAAACTTAAAATTAGATGTCCTACTTTTTAAATACATTGCACCCTGCCCTGTGGGCTGTTTAGGGCCTACCGTAGCTGTGACATATATCTATTAAAAAGGCAGGTTTGAGCCTGGCAAAAGGTTTATTTTGCCAGGTCGAAATGGCAGTTTAAAACTGAACACACAGACTGCAATGGCAGGCCAGGGACATGTTTCACGAGCTACTTAAATTGGTGGCACAATAAGTGCTGCAGGCCCCCTAGTAGCCTTTCATTTACAGGCCCTGGGTACCTGTAGTACCATTTTACTAAGGACTTGTAAGTAATTTAAATATGTCAATTGAGAATAAGCCATTATTGCCATGTTTTAAGGTGTGAACACACACACTTTAGCACTGCTTTGCAGTGATAAAGTGCACAGAGTCCCAAGGCCAACAAAAACGAGAACAGATCAGAAAAGTATGGATGAGTAAGACAAATAGTTTGGGGTAAGTCCGCCCTAACGTTGACAGGTTTAACACACTCTATCTCAGCATCACCATCCTTACTGACCAAAAGACTTCAGGTCATTCAAAACACAGAATCCAGTATCAAACTCAGGCTCCCACCCCATAAACACATCACATCAAAAGAGTTCCACTGGCTCCCCGTCCACAAATGTGCTCTCTACAAGTCCCTCACTCACACGTACAAAGCCTTGCACAATCTAGTCTCTCTTACCTCAAAAGCCGCATCAATTTCCACACCCCGAATAGAAACTTACGCTTGGCTGTTCTCCTGCTCACTTACATCCCCTTAATCCGCAGCCATGCCTTCTCGTACCTCACACCCATGACCTGGACCAACCTTCCCCAGCAAATCAAAGCTGCCTCAGTTCTTCAATTCCGCAAGAAAGTGAAGACATCACTCTTTACTTAGACCCAAGACTCTGCCATCTCAGACCCCTCCTTTCAGGCTCTTAGATCCCCTCCTGGGTGAGACATGCACTCCACAAATAGTGTTAACATAACATACTGCCAGGGTTGTTTTCCATATAAAACAGTTTTGAAAGACCATTTCCTACCATATCTTCAAAGGCTGGTCTTTCTGGGCTTATGTACTATTACTAGATAGATAGATAGAAGTTAGAGAGAGTGCAGATGAGAAATGCCACTTTAAAGGCAGAAACACGTCTTGGGTATCCAGTCACTTGAAACCATTCCCTTTGTGCTTACACATTACTTCTTAATTTCAGCAAGGAGGGAGGGGTGGGGGGTTGCAAAATTTGATGCAGTAACCGGAGAGATGGAAAACAATGGAACAGAGCCAATCAATCTTTCAATAGTCAAAAGCTACATAATGTTAACAGCAGTCGATCTAATTATGGATAAAAGAACAACACCAGAAATTGGTCATTTTTAGTTTCTGATGCCACAGGCTCTATTGTGCACTTATAAAAAAACATTTACATTACATATGTATCAGGTCCTAGGTCACAAGCTACATGCTTATTATCCCCGAGAGATTATGATGACACATGGTTAAAATGTATGTTGTGACGTTTACCTTATTGAATTATCCAGTATGTGGGTATGATTTCCACGTAGTATGTTTTGCTTCGCTTTTTACACAGCAAAATGTTATGAACATTGTTTTAATTGAGATTGTCTAAGATAATAAAATCCATTTTGTTGCATTTTGAGGCTGCTCCATGTAGTTTACTGTAGACTATCAGTCTATAACAGTCCTCCGTGTCATTTGTGGACTTTATATCTCGTCCAGAAAGGAAAGGCCAGGAAAGGAAGATGGCGGATTGACTCCGCAGCTGAGAGGCTGCATCCAGAGTTGTTGCTGCATCACCATGGCTCAGAGAAAAAGGGAACGAAGGAAAAAGACAAGAAAGGAAGTGAAGAGCCTTTTTTTTTCCGATATGAGAATTGCGAATTACGCAAGGTTATCGGGATCTTAAAAGATATTTGACATACACAAACAAACATTATTTACTTTCTTCTCCACTTATACCGTTTCACTTATTCTTTCGTATTTTCTCTTCTCACCATGGCTTCTTCTAACAATGTTTTACATCCTCCTCCTTTTTTACCGAAGCCTGGAAAACCTGAAATCAAGTGGAAACAATGGCTTCGAGGTTTTGAAGGTTATTTGGTTGCGATTGATGCTCTTGAATACTCACCTGCTAGAAAACTTGGTTCACTATTTAACAACTTAGGTTTTGCAGGTCAAAGTATTTTTGACAACCTTCCTGTTTTTCCGCGTCCATCTGAGGATTCTGTATGGAATGTTTACATTAAAGTTAAGGAGAGGCTTAAAAAACATTTTTCTGATGAACCAAGTGTATTATTAGAAAGACACAGCTTTGTCATGCGAAAACAAACCAGTGATGAAACTGTGGAGGAATTTATTGCGGATTTACGTGTCTTAGCTTCCACTTGCGAATTTGAAAATTCTGTTGATACCTACATCAGGGATCAGTTTGTTTTTAATTGTTTTTAAAAAAAAAATGCAGGAACGTCTGCTTACCTGCCGTAATCCCTCACTATCTGAAGTTATAGACATTGCCAAAAGCATTGAGCGTTCTATTTTATCCTCGCAAGCTCTTGCTTCTCGTCAATTTCAGCCTACTGTTTCCATGGTTACTGATGACTCCACCATTGCGGCAGTCAAATTTTCTAAAGATACCAAACATTTAAAAAAACAATCTTTCTGTTATTGGTGTGGTTCCAAAACACACATTGGTAATAATCCCAAATGTCCTGCAATTGGTAAGAAATGCATTATTTGTAAGAAATTAGGACATTTTCACACTGTGTGTAGATTGCAAGGTCTAGTTCGCAGATCTACCATTCATGCACTTGATTTACAATTTAAAGATGTTTTACAATCTGAAATTCCTTTACAAAATTCTGATAGCAACGTTAATGATTGCACTCATAGGATGTCAAATCTTTTATTCACTGTTGATGATGGTGAAACCTTAAGCAAAATTGAAGGCCCTTATTGTCAAGCTTATATTGGCAACAAAAGTTTACATGTTATGGCAGATTCAGGTGCTCCCATAACTGTTTTAGCTGATAAAACGTTTCATGATTTGTGGTCTTCTTCTGTTCAACTCATTTCCCCTGATATTTGTCCCAAAGCTTTTGGTGATAAAGAGATTGACCTCTTGGGGTTTTTCTTTGAAGATTTAAGCATTTTGGGGAGGTCTGTACATACTAAGATTTATGTCGCCATTAATGGCAAAGACCTTGTTGGCTGGATGGGTTTAGCCAAGTTGGGTATATATCTCAAACCTGGCCACAAGAATCCCATCGTTTTGGGCGAGATACCCATCTTGTCTCTTTCTGATGTTTCTGATAACATTGTTTCTAATCTCATGCACAAATTTCCCAATGTTTTTAAGGATGGTATTGGTACCTTTCAAGGGTTTGAACATGAAATTAATCTTTAAAAAACTGCCACACCCGTAATACATAAAGTCAGACCTGTTCCCATCAATGTTCGTTCAGAATTGAAGACTCTACTTGACAAACTCACTGAGGAGGGCATCATCACCCCTACTGACTCCTCAGAATGGGTTTCTCCCATTGTTTTAGCTTAAAAAAAAAATGGTTCCCTTCGTCTATGTGTGGACTTGAGATCCCTTAATCGCAACATCTTGGTTGACTGCCACCCTCTCCCACACATTCAAGAAATGTTGGCTAATATTGGTGAGGCCAAGTACTTTTCCACCATCGACCTGCATTCTGCATACCACCAAATTCCCCTCACCCCTGTCTCACAAGAGCTCACCACATTCATAACACCTTTTGGTGCTTTCAAATATTTAAGACTTCCCTTTGGTCTCGCTTCCGCAGCGAGTGTTTTTCAGAAAGCCAAGGACAATTTATTCAAAGATCTTAATGTCCAGGCTTTCCAAGATGACATTCTGGTTTTTACAGAAACTAAAGAACAACATTTGTTGGTTCTTGATAAAGTCTTAAATATTCTCTCTTCCAGGGGGATTACTATTCAATCTGAAAAGTGCAAGTTTTTGGTACAAAACTTGGACTATCTTGGTCATTCTATTACACCCAGTGGTATTAAACCAAAGTTCAGCAACATTGAAGCCATTCTTAAAGCACCTGTCCCGACAGATAGAGATTCATTGAGATCTTTTCTTGGTCTCTGTGAATTTTATGCTCGTTTTGTTCCCTCCTACGCCACTGCTGTTCAACCTCTAAGGCAACTTCTCAAAAAAGGGATTACATTTCTTTGGAACAAAGATATTGACCATGCTTTCACTGATCTCAAGCATTTAGTCTCCACTGCCGTTGCTCTCAGTCCTTTTGTTCCAGGTTATGACTGTCTCATTTACGTTGATGCCAGCATGAAGGGTATTGGTGCAGTTTTTGGTCAGAAAGTTAAAGGCAAAGAACTCACCACAGCCTTTGCCTCTAGAGCTCTGTCGCAGTCAGAATCACACTACAGCACCATCGAAAGGGAAGCTCTAGCTTGCGTTTGGGCTGTCCAGAAGTTTAAAACTTACCTATGGGGCTGTTCTTTTGAAATTTTGACCGATCGCAAACCTCTTGTCTTTTTACTTCAGGGGAACGGTCTTGGCAAGGCTTCCTCTGATTAGTGCGTTTGCTCTCCAAATTACAGGAATACCATTTTATTATTAACTACATTCAGGGTGGGAAGAATTATCGTGCAGATTGTCTATCTCGCATGCCTTTATCTTCTGACTCTGATCTCAGTGATGATTATGAATGTGTTGTTGCTGTATTGGATGCTGTTTCTCCTTGCAAAGATGTAATTTCTGAAAAAGACTGGTTAGACGCTCTTTCACAAGATGTGGTTCTCAAGAAAGTCATGGAATACATTAAGTCTGGTTGGCCTCCTTTACGCAACCTTCATAATGATTTGAAACCTTTTGCTCAAATCTCACCTGAACTTTCCATTGAGAATCAAGTTTGTACCAGAAATGGGAAATTCATTCCACCTCTTCATCTTAGAACACATCTTATTAAATTGGCACATCAAGGACATCTGGGCACAACTGCTTTGTGTAAGATCTTGAGAGAGCACTACTGGTGGCCTGCTATGAACACCCAGGTTTCTTCATTTATTGATTTATGTCCTCAATGTGTCATTTCTGATAAGCATTGGAAAACATCCAAAGAACCCCTACATCCTGTTCCTTTACCTGATGGTCCCTGGATTAAGGTGGCACTGGATTTTGCTGGCCCGTTTAACCTTCTTCCATCTTGTAACAGGTTTTTCATTGTTCTCATTGATTATTTTTCCAAATGGATTTATTTCTCATTTGTTGAATCTGCTTCTACACAATCTGTTTTACATTTTTACAACATGTTTTTTCTCTTGAGGGTACCCCTAAAGAATTAGTTACTGACAACCGCACACACTTTACTTCTTCCCTCATGAAGAGTTTTGTTTTGGAATCTGATATTAAACACCTGCAGGTTGCTCTTTACAGTCCATCTTCTAATGGACTTGTCGAAAGAGCCAATCGCTTCATAAAAGAGGGTATCCAATCTGCCCTTGCTTCAGGAGTTGTTGATATTTTTCTTAAAGACAAAATTAATGCCCATCATTCCACTCCTCACTCAACAACTGTTTTTTCACCTTTTGAGTTATTGAGGGGCAGAAAATGCAGATCCAAAATATTACCTGCATGGCTTGATTTTCAAACTGAGTCTAATTCCTATGATGCCCTCTCATTAAGGAAAAATTTCTTATTTAAACAAAAACAACAAAAAGCAAATTTTGACTCTTCTAAGCATGTTTCTGAGAAAGATTTCTTGGTTGGTTCTTATCAAGAAACCTATCAGAGTGTCTAAGGGAGAATCTATCTTTTCATCTCCCTGCAAAATTGAGCGTGTCAGCAAAGGTTCTATACTTTTACATGGGAGAGGTTGGTGGAATAAAAACATGCCTGTTCCTATTTCCAACATTCAAAAGGATATTTATTTCAGATCACATGCGTCCACTTTCGATGGTTCTCCTTTTGTGGATGACTCTATTTTGTTTGAATCCAAGGTTTCTAATTCATGTTCCAAAGAAATGTCTACTGATTCGCATGTTTTAGTTGATGTTGAAATGCCATCTTCTCTGATACCAAAGATTCACATTTTTTACCTGTTGAACATGTTAGGCCTACTGCTCTTGTGTCTACTTCTCAGACTGTACCCTCTTCTCACTCCACTGATTCGGTGGTGTCAGAATCTTCTATTTCCAAAAGAATTTCTAGACTACCTTCCCGTTTTCATGATTTTGATTTATCTTAATTTGTTTTTATAAGGGGGAAGGTGATGTAGTATTGTGCTTACATTAACTGTTGTAATGTTGCTTACATTAACTGTTGTAATGTTTTAGTATTTCTTTCCTTGTAATTATAGAGTGTTCATTCTTTCCACATTCCTTCTCTAGTTGCTAGGAGAAAGATCAGAATCTCTGGGCTTTCTCCTGAGCAACTGGCGTTGGCTGTGGGTCCTTGTCATTTGTACTTATTCTCTTGGAATAAACACTGTTTGAGGCAAACTACGCTGTTTCCTGGCTCCTGTGATTCTACCTCGACACTACAGTCGAATACGACTCACCTGATGTTGGTCCTGATTGTAGGGACGCCACCGCAGGTTTGGAATCTTACCCAGCGTGGTTTGATCGACTCATGGCGCTCCTCTCTTGGCTGGTTCTCCCTAGTGCACACACCTGTCTGCGCCTCACCTTGCAAAATGGCTTTGCCGAAAGCAACGGTTGAGAAGGGAGGCCGAGCTGGCTCACGCTCTACTGCAGCAGCAACTGATCCAGCAGTGCTGGCTATTACAGAAGATGAAACACACTTTCCTACTGATCCAGCGCTAACAATAAAAATTCTTCTCCCATATAACTCGGTCATCCAGGTACAACTATCTCTCCAATACACAGACTATATCCATATGACGGTGGGGCCCATTGACACCGCATATACATTCACTTACTCATTTATTCCCTGGATTACCTCCGTCCTTAACCTAGGAGAAAAACAGTATAACGATTTGCTGGAAGGAGACGGGATACCTCTATTTAACACAACATAATGTTTCTCATTGCTTTTAAGGTATTCCGCTCATTGGTCGATGGACCAACTAGTAGGAATCAGTTGATGGTGATTAAGACCAGCTTAATCACAATAAACTCTTTAACATTTTACCTTAATTATTGAGCTAAAGAATCACTGAGTCATTTGTTTAAAGATAATAAAGTTTATATAAAGTTTTTAGAAACAATGCATAAGTTTAAGTTTATCACCCAGATTATTACATTTATCATCATTATAAGAATAAATTGAAATTACAATGCATACCTATTAGATGGAAGATAAAGTTTGTCACAGCAAGAACTCCAAAAGATCAATCTATCTGTCTTGGAAAATCTAATAGCTTTAAATGAAAATTCTATCAGGAGTAAAAAGGTTCTCCAAGAGCAGCATCTTATACTCAACTAAAAATATAAAATAGCAGCATCAGCAACCGCAACTTCACCCATCTGCAGCATCAACTCTCTCCAGCATCTCACCCCTCCCCACCAAGAGTAGGTCTTCTTATACCCTAATTCTAGGTTACTAAATAAAAATGTTGCATCTTTATGGCGTGATTCTCTCTCATTGGTTCATTCGAGTCTATATACATTTTAATCAAACTTCCTTGTCTTAACCAGTTCTTTGTGGAATGTCCATGCTTGGATCGTTTCCCACAGTTCATGACATTACTCATCAGTTTCGATCAGTCCAATTTGTATCATTTTCTGATACTTTTTAGGTTCCACTGTTCCGTTTGTCCATTTATTCATTTTGACTTCTCACGCTTCTTGCTGATCATCTTGGCACACATTTGCTCAGTAAGGTCACAATAGCCTTGACCATACTTCCATCCTAGGCTCTCAGCACGAACACATGATCATTCTTGTTCACGGCCTTTCTCCTTTTCCACACGGCTTCTCGCCCATGCATACTCTAGCTCATGGCGGCCATTTTATATCGCTGCTCAACAGGCCTAAGCGCACTATTTCAAAGATAAACAAAATATTGTTAAAATAAAGAATATAAACCCTTTCGTTTCCCTCCCGTCTTTCTACGTACCCCAATTAGGTATTACCTAGCAAAAAGCAACATATAAAGCCGTCCCTTACTTACCATCGCTTTATTTTGCCACCACACGTTTTATTTTCAAAGCACAAATCATGCGTTTATTATTTTATTAGTACGCAAATATTACGTTTATGTTAACCACGTCAACAATTATAAGTAGATTAATTTGCACACAAAATAGCGTGTTACCTTTAACCCTTCACATGTAACATACATTGTTGGTTATTTACTTAAACGAACATGTTTATTAATTATTTTACGAAAATTATTAGGAGGTTAAAAAAATTTCAATTAACCTGCTCCATCAACTCCCCCTTTGGTGATTTTTAATATCACCACAAAACCCAAGTTATACAATTCTCTCAGACAGCATATTTCTTTTATCCGTTGGCTTTTGTTAGTTTACACAACTGTATCCCTTTCAACTTGTCTCTTGGTCTTCTTGTACATGTTCTCTTTTATCTCTTCTAGCTCTATTTCACCCATTTCTCTCTCTCTCTCCTTGTTTATCATGTTTTCTTTTTCTATTTTATTCTGTCTTCTTCTTTTCTTTATACATGTAATTACAAGCTTCAGCACTAAAATTATTATGATTATCATGGTTGCTATTATTATAACTTTCCCTATTATTAATCCACTCATTCTTGTTAACCAATTTATTACTGAAGAAAACCCTTTACCAAGTTTTCCAAATGCACTTTCAACCTCCAGTGGAACAAGTTCTTTGTGCAAACTTGTAATATTCTTTATATACTTTTGTATATTTTCACTTTTATCTGGAATGTAAGTGCAACAATGTTGGACTTTCAGCATTCCACAGACTCCACCCTCTTTTGCCAAAAGAATGTCAAGGGCAAGTCGATTTTGCATCACCATAGCTCTCATGGCAACCATCTCGGTATTTCCCATCAAGAACCCTCCAGCAGTATCTGTAGATAAACGATCTACCACTGTGGATAATTTCCGAATTTTAAATGCATTCAAAGATATTCCCACTGCTGGTATCAATGCTCCAAAAATATCACCTACTATTTCTGAAAAACTTTCCCTTTTTCTACGTGTAAAGGTATTTATCATTTTGTGTGTTCCTTTTTCTTTTCTATCCATATGAAAAATCTTTGGAAAGACCAGGCCTAAATAACATGACCCATACCAATGGTCCGGCAACCTGTAATAAGCCCTATTACCGCAAACATAATAGATCCCTGGAAATATTGGATCTTTTCCCCCTTTGAATCCCCATCCGCCTAAAATTTGATAATTATCATGGCAAATACTGGAACCCACAAAATAATTGTCATATCTTGTTTTATTTCTTCTAATGCACAACCTTCCCTGTTGGGGCCAATCCAGAGTCATAGCTGCATTTGTCTTTTTCTTGTCATGATTGTCTTCCTCAAACGCCCAAAGAGGTGTTTTTGTCTCTTCTATCACTTTTCTTTGAAATTTCACTCTTCTTTCTTCAACCATCTCTAAAAATACTTTTTCTTCCTTCTTTAACTCACAGGTAAGGTTGTTTTTAACTATATTATCTAATGTTAAAATCTTATCTTCTATGAAAAATTCACCAAACGTTTTTCCCTCTTTTATTTTGTTTAGTTCGGGAACTACAGAAACTTTCGCAAAAATCTTATCTATGTCAGTGTAATAATATTCTAATCTACCTGTTTTATAAAATAAACTTGCTAAAACACTACATGTTATTCCATACGTCAAAGGAAGGTGATGATAAGTCACACCCTCTGCTACAGACGCAGGCAATTGCATACAAACATAGCAATCTCTTACATCCATTGTTTCTACATACTCATATAATAATTTAGTAAAAACATTCTTTGAAAAATCTGTAATTGATTTGTCCTTATGTAATTCTGCACTACTTTTTAATATAACTGTTTCTTGAGTGTTAGCTCCTTTTTCTTTCTCTGTGTGATTAGACGTTTCTACTACAGCTAAACTAATTGGAATAGTGATTGCTAAAACCACCCATACTGTCATTAATAATCCTGTGCAAAAGAAGCACATCTTACACCATCTACTTAAAAACTCACATCTACATTTTCTATCTCTAGTATCCTCCATTTTGTCTTATAACCTTATTTATTTATTTTCAAGAAAATTGTGTCACTACACCTCAGAAATGACTTATTAGCCACTCTGCACTCCAATGTTTTTGTCTTTGCTTGGTACTTTCTTTTAATTCTTTTCAGAATTCTTTCTTTGTCAAATCCAGTATTTTGTCAAATCCGGTAGAAATTCGTCAGATCCAGTATTTTGTCAAGTCCGGTAGAAATTTGTTTAAATTTCTTCAAGTTTGTTGCACTTCACCTTCACCCATTAGGTTTCTTTGTTCTGGGTTCTCGTGAGTGTTCTTTTCTTCTTTGATATCAGTCAAAGCAAGATACAACCATTCAGGCGATCTATACTTCGGATTTACCTTCTTTACTCTTTTCATTTTCTGCAAGTGTTTTCCACCTTGTTTTTCTTGCTCTTTCTGACTTGTTATTTCATTCACTTGTTCAGCACTTTTTCCATCTAACCTTATGATCCTGTATCTTAATTTTCTTACTTCGTTGGGCCAATTGTCTCCTTTTCTTGGCCTTTTTGCCTCACTTCCTTTTTCCTCTCTTTCTGTTTTCCAATTCATTTTTCTTGACTCTAGTTTTTGGTTTCTTTCCTCTCCACTTTCTTCAGATTCTGTTTCTGTTTTCTCTTTATTGTCTCTTATTTTGAATCTTATAATTTCATTTTCTTCCTCTACTTGTGGTTCTTTTCTTATCTTCCTTCGTTCACCTACTTCTGTCCCTCCTCGAGGTTCTTCCGAATTTGTGTCAATCTCTCTATCTGCTTCTAAATTTCCCTGTTCTTTTGTTTGGCTATCTGTCCCTATTGCTCCTCGGGGATCTTCCGATTTTTCTAACTTTCTGTTTGAAACTCTCCCTTCTTCATCTATTAATATGATCTCCGAAGGATTTTTACCACAACTTGTACTTGGTTGCTCACTGTTACTGTCTTCGTGCTCAGTTTCTTCTCTTATGCTTTCAAATTTCCAATTTCTTTTCAGAATTTCCTCACAATCCGAATGATCTGTATCAGATTCTGAACTGGTATCTGATATTTCCAGATGTCGACTCACATGTCGATCTTCAAGTTCTGGAACATCAGCTATTTCCTCTACTTCTTCTGTCATTGCACTTGTAGTTGGGTCTTCCAGATGTCGATTTACAGGTCGATCTTCAGATTCTGGCACCCTGTTCGTTTCTTCTTCCGCTTCTGATGCTGAACTGTTATCCAACACTTCCAGATGTCGACTCACATGTCGATCTTCAGGTTCTGGAACTCTGATGGTGTGACTGGCATGCACCCAATGTTTCACTCCTGCACATTTGACTGCAGTGGTTGTCACCAGGATCACTTGTCGTGGTTCGTCCCAGTGAGGAACCAAACAGTTTCTTCTCCTGTGGACTTTTATGCGGACCCAATCTCCTGGATTCAAGTCGTGAGCTGGTTTTCTTTCAAGAGTGGTCGCATCCGGTCCAACCTGATGAAACACAGAACGCACCACATCAGCCAATCCTTTGCAATAATCCAGCACCAGATCATCAGTTATAGTCAGTAGTTTGTTGACAGGTACATGTGCTTGTCTCATTGCTCGTCCCATAATTATCTCATGGGGACTGAGTCCAGTTTTCCTTTCCGGAATACTTCTGATTGTCATTAAAACTAATGGCAAGGCATCTGGCCATTTGAGTCCTGTGGCTTGACACATTTTTCCTAACCTGTTCTTAATTGTTCCATTCACTTGCTCTACTATTCCAGAAGCCTCTGGTCTGTATGCACAATGCAGTTTCTGTTTAATACTAAGTGCTTCACAAATCAGTTTAATTAATTCGTTTTGGAAATGTGTTCCTCTATCTGTTTCGATCGTGACTGGAAAACCATACCTCGGAATGAATTCTCGCAGCATAAGTTTTGCTACTGTGATTCCATCATTCCTTCTGGTTGGGTATGCTTCCACCCAACGGGAAAACAAACAGACGACTACGAGGACATACCTTAGTCTGTTGCTCGGGGGCATTTTGATAAAATCCATTTGCATTCTAGTGAACGGACCTCCTTCTCGTCCTATTGTTCCTAGACTCACTACTGTCTTCCTTCCTGGATTTAACTGTTGACAAATAAGACATCTTTGACAAAGACTCTC
The DNA here is from genome assembly GCA_963921515.1 of Calotriton arnoldi. Taxonomy (NCBI): domain Eukaryota; kingdom Metazoa; phylum Chordata; class Amphibia; order Caudata; family Salamandridae; genus Calotriton; species Calotriton arnoldi. Next base: position 2,887,422 of record CAWUFW010000403.1, on the reverse strand, counting down.
AGCTATGGCTCTGAATTTTGGATTATACCATGTTTGTCTAAAAAGTCTGATCATTGAATCTCTCCCAATATGGGCTTGTCCATGGTACATCTGTGCCATGTCAGAAATCATGCTATCAGGCATAAATGGTCTTTCATCTCTGTAAACCCAAACATCATTTTCCTCACGTTTTCTACATCCTGCTTTTATCCATGTATCTTTTTCCTCATCATCTGCTGCTTCCTGTAACTGTCTCACCTCATCCCATGTCTCAACAGGGTTAGTAAAAAGCAAAGGACAAGAAATATGCTCTCTTTCTCGGCTCCTGTTCAAAGAGACCACATTCTTTGCACAGTACTGTGCAATCTCGTCAGCATACTTATTGCCGACAGTTATGTAGTCTTCCCCATTTTTATGTGCATTGCACTTCACAACAGCAATATGTTTAGGCAGCTGTATCGCCTCAAGCAACTTTTTCACAAAATCTCCATTTCTAATTGGCGTTCCTGCAGACGTCAAGAAACCTCTTTGTGACCAAATCTGACCAAAATCATGCACCACTCCAAAACCGTATTGGCTATCTGTCACAATCGTAACCTGTACATTTCTTCCCAACTTGCAGGCTTGAATCAGAGCTACTAGTTCTGCGACTTGGGCAGACCGTATCCCTTTCAGACAAGATGCTTCCATTACAGTTGCTACTGTGCAAACTGCATACGCTGCACTTAGAACTCCATCATTTGTTCTCAAACATGAGCCATCCACGAACAGAATATAATCTGATTCTTTTAAGGGCTCATCTCGTATATCTGGCCTTAGTTTTGTACAATATTCAAGCACATTCAGACAATCGTGATCTACTTCATCCATTTCAATTACACTCTCTTCATCTGGCAATGATGTCGAAGGATTCACATTCATACATCTGTCAATGGTCACATTATCTGCACTCAAAATTACCTTTTCATACCTAGTCAGCCGACTATGTGTCATGTATTGTGTTTTCGTTCTTGTCAAGAGAATTTCCACAGAATGGGGAACATATACTCTCAGTGGATATCCCATCACTATGCCTTTGCTCTGTTCCAGACTCACACAAGTAGCAGCAACTGCTTTCAAACATCCAGGCAACGCTTTTGCTACAGGGTCTAAAACAGCTGAAAAATATGCAATGGGTCTTTTCATGGTTCCATGTCTCTGTACCAAGACTGAAAATGCACATCCATCTCTTTCACTGCAATACAACTCAAAGTCTTTCTCATAGTCAGGCATTCCCAATGCTGGAGCTTCACACAATTTCTTTTTCAGCTCTCTGAATGCTTTCATTTCCTCATCATTCATTTCAAAAGGATCTTTAACATCCTTCTTTGTCAGTTTTTGCAACGGTTTGGCGATCAACGAATATCCGCTTATCCATTGTCGACAATATCCAACCATTCCCAAAAACATTCTTACCTCTCTTTGCGTCATTGGAGCTCTCATTCCTTGGATCATCTTTATTCTTTCAGTCGTTACCTTTCGCACTCCTTTCTCAATTTTATGCCCTAAATATTGGACTTCTTGTTGACAAAACTGCAATTTTGATGGGGACACTTTATGTCCTCTTTTGGCTAAATGATTCAGCAAAGCAATTGTATCATTGACACATGCTTCCTTCGTTTTTGATGCCACCAGTAGGTCATCAATATACTGAACCATCACTGATTTTTCTGGCATTTTTAAATCTTCCAAGGATTTCTTTAGAATCTGTTTAAAGATCGAAGGGCTTTCTGTGTACCCTTGAGGAATTCGGCACCATGCCAAAATACGCTCTCCAAACCGGAACGCAAATAATGGCTGGCTATCTGGATGCAATGTAATAGAGAAAAATGCATGACATAAATCAATTACTGTGTACCATTCTGCTTCTCGTGGAATCTGGTATAGAATCACAGCAGGGTTCGGTACTATTGGGCAACAAGGCACTACAATTTTGTTTACCTTCCTCAAATCCTGTACAATTCTATATGTTCCGTTTGGCTTTTTCAGTCCCATTATTGGCGAATTACATGGACTGCTCATGATTTCTTTTAGAATCCCTTGTTCAACCATTTTATTTATTACTGGCGTTATTCCTTCAATTATTTCTGGTGTCAGTTTATACTGGGGTGTATTTGGGTAACTCGTTCCCTCTTTTACCGAGATTTTAACGGGATCTACTTCTTTCATTAATCCTATATCTTCTCCTGTAAAGTCCCACACTTCCTCTTTTACTGTCTTTTTCAGTTCAATTGGGATTTTCTCTACATCAAATACAGGAAACAAATCATTTACTTCTGGTTCTAAATTCACCAGTGTCATTTTATACAATACATCTTCATCTGGGGTCTGAAATGCAATTCCATCTGGAGTACAATAGATAGTGCAATTCATTTTGCACAATAGATCGCGTCCTAATAGGTTCACAGGACTACAATCGCATACCATAAATCGGTGCATTTCACTAAATGGACCAATCTTTACCTCCACTAACTTAGTAAGAAGCGTCTTAATTTGCTGATTCGAAACTCCAACTACTTGGATATGTTCACCTGAGAGAGGAAGGTTTGGAATTTCCACTGACCTAACAGTAGAACGGGTAGCTCCAGTGTCCACAAGGAATGTTACATTTGCACCATTCACTTCTCCATCCACAAATGGACCAGACTGATCTACCTCTAGAGTTGCGCCAAGCCCGCACTCTTCCCCCTCTCCTAGGCACCGTCAGAAGCATTCATCTGTTTCATCCTCATCCTGTCGTAACCAATATTGAGAAATGGCAGCTGCACGCAGCAACTGTGTTACCTGCTCTCCTCCGTAGAATCCTGTTTCTGCACTGAATTTCTGTTGGTTAACACTCTTGGGAAGTGGTGGTTGTGGCACCTGACTCTGTTGAGTAACTACCTCACTCTGCACCTGTGAATTTAATGATTGATTTTCCACATTAAGTTTTGGAGGAAATTTACACTTGTTTCTCCAATGCCCTAGCTTTCCGCAGTTGTGGCATGGCCACTTTTTCTTTGCCTCATCTATGCTCATTTGTCCTTTTCCTTTACCTATATTTGGTCGAACTCTAGCCTGTCCTGCTTCATTACCTGTATTACTCAATTGAGCTTCTTGTTTCTCTGCAACTTTCACCTGTGTCCACATGGCTTTTTCTTTCAATTTACGCTGTCTACTCTCAATATCATTACTGCAATACTTAGCATATCTCAAAACTTCATCGACTGTGCTATTCTGCCAACAAATCATATGCTGTTTAATCATCTCACTTATCTCTGGTTTCAACCCATATACAAATCTATACACAAAATGACTCATATCCTTCTCATTTAGTGTCTCATAACCACTATACTGTTTGAAAACTAACAACAGTCTTTCATAGTAAGCATGCACTGATTCTTTACTTTCCTGCGTGGTTCTGTCTATTTTTACCCAATCTGTTTCTTTAGGTGGAATCTTATTCTTCAAAAAGGTAATTACTTGATCGTACTTTCTCATCACTTCTGGTCCTGGCGCTCCTGTTTTAGCATCTCTTGGATATTCTACAGTTGGCCAATCAATAGTAATCTTACATTCTGTCCACAAATCAGCTGGCACTACTATATCAAACAATCCATCCAAGTCTATCCACAACACCTTTGAAACCTTAACAAATTTCTCCACTTGTCTGTACCATTTTACTGGCTTCTCTCTCAACTTTGGGAAATCATTTGTAAATGACAGTATATCCTGTCTAGACCATGGAACATGCACATAACTACCTCCTGGAGTTTCTCTCATCGGGTACTCCCTTACAACTGGTTCCTTATCTGTCACTGCAAAAGCCAAAGATGCTTTATCTGTTACTTTCTCATTCTTTTTATCCATCTACTTCTCCATCTATCCACATCACCCCATTTTCTCAGTAAAACAATTAATTCTTTTATTTGGGTCAATCTTCCTGATGTGTTCAGATTCTCTATATCTTTATCACAAAAATCTACTCTATATGGTTTCTGCAACGTTCTCACTTTTGCAAATTCTACTCCCAGTTCACTTGCTGTCTCTTCTAATTTGTCATGTAAATTTCTAGCTCTCCATGTAAGACTTTTGCACAAAAACATAATCTCATCATCCTGATAATTTTTTAATTTTTCTGTACCAATCGTTCCTAAAATCAATTCTTCCATGTCTATTTTTAACCAAATTACATCTAATGGTTTTACTTCTGTCTCTTTCGTTTTTAGCGTTTTCATCCATTCATTTAACTCATCTGGAGTCGGACCTACAGGCGTACTATTTAATTCTATCCAATTGTTACTTCTTTCTGGTGTCCCTGATGCAGACTCCGTTACCATAGGTATTCTCCTGAACTCATTCTCATTTATCGTCAAATTAGTAGGTGGGCTTGGTCTATAGGTACTAACCAAATGGTGTGCACCTTCATTATCTAGTTCCATCCCTTCTCTTTTTCTTTGCAAATGTGAATTCATGGGAATCACTAAAGAACGTTCATCAATTTTCTGATTCTCAAAAATTGGCATTACTGGACCTATCGTTACTGGTACAGTTACAGCTTCCATATTCTTTGTCAATTCTCTTATTTTCTCAGTCAATTCTCTTGTGGTTTTTGCTAATTCAGTTGCATTGTCACTTTCTATCTCTTCATTTTGTGAAGTTTTTAATTGATATTGTGACCTATTTATCTCATCTCTTCGTTCGGGAATTTTATTCCTCCCAGTTTCCATTGGCGGTGCATTAGGTGTCACCACCGCAGAAGTCTGTTGGTATGGAGGTGGGTTTCTGTTTAAAATATCTTCCAGCAATTCATCTTCCGTTTCACTACCACCATACCCATACTTTTCCATAACCACTTGTTTCTTTTTCTCTGTACACTTTTTCTTTGCTTCTTCCTCAACTGTAAAAGCTGGAAACAAACCTCCTGTCATATTAGCACACCTCCAACGCTTTATTCTGTCCTCATGATTTACTCCCCATAACCTTCCAGGCACAAACTCATGATTCTTTAATCCTCTGAATCTCTCTCGTTCATACATCTCATCTTCCCATTCAGTTAAAGCTTCAAACTGTGTCGGTCTAGGTCTAGGTTCTAACATTGCCATCTTCTCTCTCAAATTCCGTAGTACAGCTACATTAAATGAACCATTCTCAGGGAAAGCCAATACTCCATCATTCTTGGTATATTTTGTCCAATTTTCTAACCATATGCATGTATGATATCCATATTTCAGCATCATGTGCGAAGCTGGTGATTTCGGCAGAGGAATTACTTGTCCCTCTCTAGTCACTACCTTTTTGTCTTTCTTAAAGAAGTTCTTAACTTTCGACATCCACAACGTTTTCTCTCTACCATACTCATAATAAGACATGATTCACAATCGCTTTCTCTCCTCAAACGATCCGCAATTCAACACTGTTCTCTATGCGTTATTCGACCAATACTAGCGCAACTCACACCAACACTCCAATCATAAACTTCCACGTCACTATTCTATCCGTCCAATACTAGCGCGACTCACACCAACACTCCAATCAGAGCGGTTTCTGTCTACAGCGCACTGTCCAATCCCAGCACGGCTTTTGTCTACGTCAGTTCTGCTCCTGTCTCCGTATGACTAGCGCACTGTCCAATCCCAGCGCGGCTTTTGTCTACGTCAGTTCTGCTCTTGACCCCTCCTTTACAAAATTTATCGGCAATTTCTTTTTCAACAATTCTTCGTTAGTTGCAACATTTAAAACACATTTCCATTGTCTGATTCACTAAACAAAAGAGATAGCTTTGTCCATTTACACAAGAATTCTGTATTTTCCAGTAGGCAGCGCTTACCTCTACCCTACCACAGAATTTTCCCGTTTCGCCGATAAAGTAGCACTTCCCTCTACCTTACCCTTCTTTCAAGCAAGCGGTAAACCCGTTTCTCTGGGGATAAAACACATGTGGAGACTATACTGCTCCTGAGAATTAAGGCCAGAGTTTCACAAGAAAACCGGTCACTATTTCTCTTACACACCTTTTATGCGGAAAATGTCCCTATCATAACACAACCTGTGTTATCACCAATATGAACTCAGACAATGCACTATTCCATGTGACTTCTCTTGCCACACGTGTTCCACTTCCTACTTCCCGGAAGTGTGAAAACTTACATATAACATAACGCGACTCAACATAAAGTGTTAGACATGAACTTATCAATAATCAATAATCACCAAACTAATCTATAGTAACCATAACTCTGCTACCAAGAAATCTGATCCAGCGCTAACAATAAAAATTCTTCTCCCATATAACTCGGTCATCCAGGTACAACTATCTCTCCAATAAACAGACTATATCCATATGACGGTGGGGCCCATTGACACCGCATATACATTCACTTACTCATTTATTCCCTGGATTACCTCCGTCCTTAACCTAGGAGAAAAAACAGTATAACGATTTGCTGGAAGGAGACGGGATACCTCTTTTTAACACGACATAATGTTTCTCATTGCTTTTAAGGTATTCCGCTCATTGGTCGATGGACCAACTAGTAGGAATCAGTTGATGGTGATTAAGACCAGCTCAATCACAATAAACTCTTTAACATTTTACCTTAATTATTGAGCTAAAGAATCACTGAGTCATTTGTTTAAAGATAATAAAGTTTATATAAAGTTTTTAGAAACAATGCATAAGTTTAAGTTTATCACCCAGATTATTACATTTATCATCATTATAAGAATAAATTGAAATTACAATGCATACCTATTAGATGGAAGATAAAGTTTGTCACAGCAAGAACTCCAAAAGATCAATCTATCTGTCTTGGAAAATCTAATAGCTTTAAATGAAAATTCTATCAGGAGTAAAAAGGTTCTCCAAGAGCAGCATCTTATACTCAACTAAAAATATAAAATAGCAGCAGCAGCATCAGCTCGTCAGCATCAGCAACTGCAACTTCACCCATCTGCAGCATCAACTCTCTCCAGCATCTCACCCCTCCCCACCAAGAGTAGGTCTTCTTATACCCTAATTCTAGCTTACTAAATAAAAATGTTGCATCTTTATGGCGTGATTCTCTCTCATTGGTTCATTCGAGTCCATATACATTTTAATCAAACTTCCTTGTCTTAACCAGTTCTTTGTGGAATGTCCATGCTTGTATCGTTTCCCACAGTTCATGACATTACTCATCAGTTTCGATCAGTCCAATTTGTATCATTTTCTGATACTTTTTAGGTTCCACTGTTCCGTTTGTCCATTTATTCATTTTGACTTCTCACGCTTCTTGCTGATCATCTTGGCACACATTTGCTCAGTAAGGTCACAATAGCCTTGACCATACTTCCATCCTAGGCTCTCAGCACGAACACGTGATCATTCTTGTTCACGGCCTTTCTCCTTTTCCACACGGCTTCTCGCCCATGCGTACTCTAGCTCATGGCGGCCATTTTATATCGCTGCTCAACAGGCCTAAGCGCACTATTTCAAAGATAAACAAAATATTGTTAAAATAAAGAATATAAACCCTTTCGTTTCCCTCCCGTCTTTCTACGTACCCCAATTAGGTATTACCTAGCAAAAAGCAACATATAAAGCCGTCCCTTACTTACCATCGCTTTATTTTGCCACCACATGTTTTATTTTCAAAGCACAAATCATGCGTTTATTATTTTATTAGTACGCAAATATTACGTTTATGTTAACCACGTCAACAATTCTAAGTAGATTAATTTGCACACAAAATAGCGTGTTACCTTTAACCCTTCACATGTAACATACATTGTTGGTTATTTACTTAAACAAACATGTTTATTAATTATTTTACTAAAATTATTAGGAGGTTAAAAAATTTTCAATTATCCTGCTCCATCACTACTACAAAGGGCAACGCAGCTCGACTGACCACTTCCGGAGTTGGATGCCCTATTATGAAGGTACTGCAGTCAGGTAAAGCTAGTGAGGTGATTAATCCTGGGGGTTCTGCGAATTTGCCACCGGAGGGTGAGATGGTGGATGCACTTATGGAGGCAGTTTTTAATGCTCCTAGGGAGATACCAGCAATGTTACCGGCTTTGATACCGGCTGTAAGTCTTGAAAATGTCTCGAATTTGGTTGTCTTACAATCCCTCCCCCTGAGCACTGTGGAAGAGGGCGAGAATTCTGACCCCCCTGGAAGAGGCCATCTGATGATGTGATAAATCTGCCATTGCTGAATGTGGCTGTTGGGGGTGATAAGCTGAGTGGTGGATTGAAGGAACAATCTGAGGCAGCGGTGGCTGTGCAGGCAATAAACTCTCAGCCACATCAGGTTTTACTGGACATCTGCCAAGGGGACCTGAAACAGCAACTCAATTCAGCTCGGGGGGGACTCACTCGAGCGACAGCTTGACTCTGGAAGTGTGCAGGGGGGAGTGGCACCGGTATGGTTGGACCTGGGGGTACAGATACTCTTGCACCCCAACAGAAGCTGGCTATAGCCCCCCCAACCACCACCGCTGATCTTCCCAGCTGTAACTTAAATGTAAAACTCCGAACACCACTAATGTTAACATAAATTACTCTGCTCTTGATGACGGGGCACTGCACTCTGAATCGACCAGCTCACCGCCCGGCCGAAAGAAAGGCAATGCTAAGACTAAGACTACATGATGCTACATAAAAGGAGTCGACAGACCGGGCGATCTACGAGATGGCAAGATTACTGCTGGTAAGCTGGGTAAAACTAGCAGCCCTCTTTGTAGTGGGTCACGGCAAAGGGCGAAGTGAAAAATTCGATATCAAGACACTCTGGCTCAGGCCCAGGTATGCGATGTGACTTAAAACATACGTCTCAAGGCACCAGTCAAGAATTAACTCTCTCTTCTAAGACAGATCCAATTATAAACAACAACCTGATGAAGGCGATGGCTGGCTCTGCTTCCCCAACTTCTGTTGCCACTGTGGGTGAGGGCGAGCTAGCTGCCTCAACTATTGGACCGGTGGAATCCTTTGCTGTGGTGATCCTTCAAGCATTGCAAGCGCAAAGAAAGAAGCTCAAGAGTATTATGCACAGGCCAGGGCTCACAGCTTAGCGATTAAACGATATCTCGCAAAAGTAAACAGCAAAGTAGCGGCACTCACATAAGATATTACGGAGCTACAGCAGCGAGTCGCGGATACAGAAGAACATGCTACCAGGTCTGTTAAAGTCTCTGAAGCACATGAGAGCCAGCTCACCTTTCTGCAAGGGAAAATCGAGGCTCTAGAGAACCGGCAGTGCGGCAATAATCTCAGGCTCTCTGGGCTCCCAGAAGGTGAAGAGTGAACTGATCCTTGAGCATATGTAGTGCAATTATTTTAAAAAGCCTTCCCTTATTTGGCTGACTGGGATTGGGACTGCCAAGTCCAGTATGCGCATAGACTACCAGCAGTCCTCAACAAGCCTGTAGGTCGCTATCCCTGGCTAATTCTTATTTATTTTGGGAACTTTCTTTTGAGGCAGGCAGTCTCCATCAAAGCTCGGCCTACTGCTCCTATTCACCTGGATTCCTTTTCTATCTTTGTTAGATTGGATTTTTGTAAGAACACTATGGACAGGCGATGGAAACTGCGCCAATTTATCGATCCATTAAAATCTGAAGGGGCAAGTTTTTTTTGCAGGAACCAGCTCGTTTAAAAGTTATTAAAGATGGGCAAACACAGCAGGTATACACGGAGCATAATGCCCAGCAGGGTTTGGCCAAGTGGCGACAAGGAGCTAAATAATCTTTTAAATAAGATAATCTATTAAGCTCTCATTTTGGGGAAAACAATCAGGCAGATATGAAATGGGGCAGCTAATGTGTACCGATTTGCAAGATTAGTAATGTCTAATTATACTCTTTCTTTCTTATAGCGATTCTTATATTTATCTCCCCATGTCTTTTCTGTTTTCGTAACTTTTTTTTTTTTCCGCACAGATATGCTATAGACATGTGTGGTGGGGCGGCTCTCTGGGTGTGATGGCTCTCGAAGGCTGTCCGGCCACTGACAGCAGTGAGGGGGGTGATTCTTTTCCAAAGTCACAGGGTGGGCTGTGGGAGGGTTGGGGTGGGTGGGTTTATGCTGAGAAAAAGCAAGGGGAATAGGAATGTGGAAGGGCAGAATGTTGAAAATAAGAACCAGTTTATAGGAGATTTTACAATAACTGGAGATAGCATCTATAAGGATTATTTAAAAGAAATTATTTGTTTTTTTAGGAAAATCAATGATGCATGGTCAATCTCTGAAACAGTATGGCTTCACTTAAGTGTCTATGCTGGAACGTCTCTGGCTTAAATGCTGGCGAAAGCGTCAACTTGTCCGTGAGGAATTAAATATGTATAAGCCTCACCTTGTATTCCTATCAGAAGCTCATTTGGCCTATAAGGATAGGGGATTGCTTAATCAGCTAAGATATCAAACAATAGTGTGTACATCCCAAAATGTTTTGATTAGAAGAACTGCTATCTTAGCTAGTAAAATGCTTACATACAAAACACATAGGATATTAGCAGATCCTAGGGGGAGATGGGTAATTGCTCAGCTGGAAATACATGGTATAAAATATGTCTTAGCAACTATCTACGGGCCTAATGCTGATGACCCTGAGGTTTTTAACTCATTAATGTTAATACAATTGGAATCGAAGGCGTCTTAATAATCATGGGTGATTTTAACTGCATTATGAACTACTCTATCGTTCTGCTAGCCGGCAAACGATTGCGAGGATGCCGAAAGTACGGGCATCTATTCTAGAATTAGCATGTTTGCATAATGTAAAAGATGTATGGAGAACTTTCCACCCTAATCTCCCAGGATATACATATTATTCATGTCCGCACAAGCAGTACTCCAGGATAGATATGGTCTGGGCTAGTGATATTACATTTCAGTCAGGCACGATTGAGGTTTGTCTAAAAATAACATCGGATCATAACCCTATTTTGTTTTGTTTCCGAACACAGTCGGCAAGTAAACCTAGGTGTTCCTTTTCCTTCCCACGGTATTTACTGACAAACAATGAGTAAACACTATATTTTACTACTAGAAGAGTTTATCTACTTTAATCTTAATTCAACCACTTTTGGTACCGTTTGGGATTCGATGAAGGCATATATCAGGGGTATCACACAACAATTTATACTACAAGAGAATCAAACTAGAAATGACTCTATTAAGGCAACCTGTTTAGTGCTCGCTAACTTAGAAATACTTCATGCCAAAGCCGTTAGACAAAATGACCCCAGACAAACACAGTTTTATATTGACCTTGTCGAAGCACGGGCGTTACTTGGGGGGACACTAAAGGAGAGGGTATCAGCTTGCTATAACAAATATCGTTCAGCTCAGTACAAATATGGTGAACAGATGGGGAAGATACTTGCATACCATTTGGCCAATCAAAAGGCAAACATTTTAATTAAGGCCATTAAGGGCGAGGATAATACACTTCATACTGAACTTCATATGATACTCAAACAATTTATAGTGTTTTATGAACTCTTTATGCTCAATGAGATCCAATAAATATAGAGGAATTCTCTAAGTATTTAGGGAGGGCCACGCGCCCGCACCTACAAGAAGATGCCACTGCCCAGTTGTCTACTGAAGTTTTACCAGAGGAAATGTTTGTTGCCCTGTCGTCACTACCTTCAGGCTAGGCATCGGGGGATGATTCAATCCCTATTGAGTTTTATAAAGTATTCAGAAGTATTATAGTTCCACTGCTAGCCAAGGTTATACAAGAGATCGGCGACACTGAGATAGCACCATTAACCTGGGATACCACAAATATCGGGGTTTTTTTTTTTTTTTTAAAAAGAGGCAAACCGCCTGAAGAATGTGGCTTGTATCGTCCGATATCTTTTATCAATGCTGACCCCAAAATATACGCAAAGGTTTTGGCTAATCGCTTGGCTCCTCTGATGCCAGGCTTGGTTTCAAGCCAACAACAGGGTTTTATAATAGGTCGAGGTACTACGGCACACACTAATACAGCCATAATGGCATTTGATTATGCTAAACAATCAGTTAATAATTTAGGTATGATATTTTTAGATGTGGAAAAGGCTTTTGACCGCATGGCTTGGAGCTGTCTATGGCCTACTCGTGCCTCATTTGGCATGACAAGTCGATTTCTAATATAGATATGCGCTTTATACTGCATGCCGCAGGCTAAGCTGAGCTATGCAGATACTCAATCTACATCTTTTCGTATACACTGAGGCACCCGTCGGGGTTGTCCTCTTTCCCCACTTTTGTTTGAACTTTATATTGAGCCCTTCACACGGGTATTACTTGCTAATGAAAACATCCCACCTTTACGGTCGGGAATTAATGATCTGAAAGTTACTGCTTATGCAGATGATATTGCCATCTTTACAACAGACCTGGCTGCTTCTTTAGAAACAATTGTGAACGAAGCAGAAATGTTTGATTCTTTTTCCGGGTATAAGTTAAATCCTAGTAAAACACAGGTGCTTTTACATTTTAAACCAGATAGGCCTACAGCTGGGGTATGCTCTGAAGCTACTTACCTGGGAATTCGTGTCACTTCTCAGATTAAACATATATTGAGATTGAACTATGATACTCGGCTTCAAGATGTTAGTAAGAAGTTAAGAAACTGGCATAAATTACCTATAAGTATAATTGGTAGATGCAATATATTAAAGATGACGATACTTCCAAAAATTTTATATTTATTTCGCTCAATTCCCCTAAACTAGAAGGTGTATTAAGCAGTTTCCTATGGGGGTATAAGCGAGCACGTCGTGCTATTAAACTTATAAAATACCAGTATAATCAAGGGGGCCTTCAGCTTCCCGATTTTAAATGGGCTTCTTTTATGGGCTGTTTACATAGCTTTCTTTCAAGTGAGGGTCAAGACTTTAGCCATCAGCTCCTACTAGGCCATGATTGCCGTAGGTTTCTCTATCAGGCTCACAACCTGAACTACTTTAAGCGAGTTTGTTTCAAGACACTCAGGGATTTGGTCACTATATGGCGGGAAATTCTTGCTAGATATTCTCTTCCAATATATAATGACAGGTTCCCTCTCTGGGATAGCCCATTACTACCTGGGATCTTTGATGACAGAGTCTCAAAGGGGTGGGCTAATCTTGGGGTTGAAAGGCTCGGACATCTTTAAGACTGCAATGGCTTTAAAACTTTCGAAGTTTACAAAATATGTTTGTACTCCCACGTCAATATTATTATAAGTATTTATAACTTAGAGACTTTTTTATGAGATCACAGGGGGTCAAATCCATAGTGATGCATGATATATTGACATGCTTACAAGAGACACCTCGGAAACATGCAATCCGTATTGCATACCAATACCTGTGTCAGGATAGAATTGATCCATGCTTACAGTTAGCCTCAAAATGGAGCAGAGCGTTGGAAATAGAGGTTACCCCTACATCGGTAACCAATGCACTTATAACGCTAAAAGAAGCTGTATGCTCAATTAATTTAAAGCTCCAGCAATAGCTAGTTGGGCGGAGTTAGGCGGACGATAACAAGACAAATTGTCCAAAGTGCGGATTATATGCTGCAAATATTGTGCATATGTTTGCTACATGCCCATTGCTATTGACATTCTGGCAGGGAATTAGACGCATCTGTAAAGTTCGCTTTGGCTTAGATCTGGCTTTCACTACACAGGAGATTATGTTGGGGTATAAGGCTGATCCCAGCCATGCGCGACGAGCACTGTTTGCTATTATTTTAGCTACCACTAGGCTAGCTATTTCAAGGGCCTGGATCGCTTCAAAACCTAGTAGTATTGCAGAATAGTGGGCTATCGTGGTGGAGATTTTCGAGAGAGAAAAGGCTTTGGCTAAAAGCAAAGGTATTCGGTCACTGTTGAAATGTAATGCTGTTTGGCATAGAATGATCAAGGATTGATATAACATAATGTGATTTTCTATAAATTCTTATATTTTTATCATCCTTAATTCCTGCTCTAGATTTATCTATATGCTTTTTATTTTAATATCTATGATATGAACTCCTATATGTGAACCGGCATTGCCATACTGTTTGTTAATTATTTATGAACTATGCTGATCTCCTTTGTGCCAATAAAAAACTATAAAATAAAAAAAAAACAGAAAAGATGGGCCACGGGTGCCCAACGTGCTCATCCCGAAGGTGTCTACATCGTTGAATGAGTGGAATATCAATCAATATTACCCAGAAGGCACAAACATGCATAATTGATAGATAATGAGCTGAGCGCATCTGGCAAGGACAACAAAAAGGTTGGGAAAATAAGGTAGGAGGAGGGTTTTTTCGGAAACACGCAATCACTGATGTTGAGGTAGGAATGAGAGCAAGATATAGCTTTGTCGGAGATCTGCTCCCTGTGACCCTGCTGCCCGGATGTGAAGCACTTTGCAAAGATGATGTCTGGCTAAAAACATGCACCACCCCCATGTTATGGAAAAATCAATTCAGGATATATATTCAAATGCTTCGGGCTAGCAATTGATTTATAAAAGTGTTGACAACAGCGGTTTGAAAGGTTTCAACTAAACTACTCATAGCGGGGTGTGGCATTACTGTCGCATGATGTCTCCTTATACAAGCTTGTCCCGTGTTAATCTATAATCTGCATTCCGGTAACAACATTTCATTATATTACTCTGCACAATTTTACCCATTATTTCCTTGAAGCCATAAAATAACTTCATGTAGCCATAGACCACTCTTTCCCTTTCTTTACCGCCTTTCAGAACAGCTATTTCTCTTTTCAGAACAGCACTTTCTCCGGTTGTGTTTCACACTTTGTCCGTGATGATGAGTTAGGAATAGTGATAATTAACGAATGCAAGGGTAAAGAGTTCATTGCTTTAATGAATGAGTCAAAAAACACTTGTTATATTTAGCAGATATGATAAGTACCACATGTCTGTAGTCCACGTGCGCTATTTAACGCATGTTCTATTTACTGCATGTGATATTTATCGCATGCAAAAATAGCACATGTGGTAAATAACACTCAATTACAAGTGCGAGAAGTCATTAAAAAACAGTGGAAAATACCACCTTAAAATACCTCCAGTCAAAGGCAGATGGTCAAAATTCACGAAAGTGTACGATATGAAAGAAAAGCTGTAAAACAATAGAAAATTTCAAAGACCAACACAATAATGCAAAAAAACACAATGCTTGCACTGTTTGAGCCAAAAATAATAAAACTTTACACACACCTGCATACAGGGCCAGACCTACATTAACAGCCATGGACAGGTGAAGCTCTCACAGGTTGATTGCAACTGCTCGACTATTGAATACACCACTGTTAGACCACTATATCATGCTATGCCAGATCCATATTCTCCTACAACAAACTATGAAGCATGAGCATGGAAACCAATTAATGGCTTCAAATGGCGCAAAAACAGAGTATAAGGGCCTGGATTGACAGAATAAGGCTGGAACCCCTAAACATGAGTCGGCTTGAGATTGAGGATACACAGGCTCGATACGTGCACTATACAAAACACATTTTCATCATTACGGATACCCTGGAGTTCAATATATGCACTGCCATCCCCCATGCTGAAAATGCTAGCAGCACTAAAATTATTTGCACCAGACACTATACAGTAGGTTTGGTGTATGGCAGTTCTTAGTCAACCTTTCTCAAAATACTCTGCTAAGTGATGGATGCTTTGCAGAGAGTGAGCTAGCAGCAAATACAGTCCCCTTTGGGCACCCACACAGCTAAAGCCAGCAAAGCAAACCTCTGTGCTACAGCAGGATTTCCTGATAACCTAGGGTCAATTGGCTGCACTTATGTACACCTGGTTACCTCACATAGACAAGAGCAACTGTTCTGAAACTGTAAAATCAAACAGTATCAATGTGGAAATGCTGTGTGATGGGATCTTTGTATGCTGAACAGGTGTGTTTGGTGCTCTGGATGAAACCACAAGGTTATGATCCTGATGAGAAGCAACATTAGTGATACTGTGGTAACACATAACCCTTAAGGTACTGGGCAGACAAATCCACCATTCATCATCAAGATTACAGTGCGTTATGAATGTTGTAGTCCAATCTCAGTGCATGTCAGCAGTACCATTAGAGGGTTGTTAACCCCTATGACCTATATATGATCAATGTGAATATGTGTAACAAATTATATCAGCCACTCTTCACAGTGATGATTCTCAGCCAAGTCAACTTTAACAACCACATGTACTTCCATTACAACTCTTATGTCTGTTGCCTTGGTTTCCTCTGACCTCGAGACCTTCTTTAATGACTTCCAATCCAGACATGTTGAGGATGGTCATAATTGTTTCTTCCCACTGCTTAAGGTAGAGCTGAGGTGGAGAACTACCACCCCTTGCCATGCTTTAGTGCTTGTGCTTGGCACCTTGCTTAAATTTCAAGGTTTAGAACCTGTTTTTAATATTCTCAGAATCATGTCGATATGTTGATTCAGTATTGAGTTTGAGATTACCTCCTTTCACAAGAATATTTTTGCTTGTTTTGGTGGCCTCTTCTGCATGAGATGGCACATTAGACAGTCATGGTGTCACCTCTTTGGCCAGGACCGCCAGCTCGGTATCCATAAATTTGTACTTCCTTTCCCAACCTAAGCCCATGATGGAAGAGTTTGGCAGGTTTCTACTTATGATGACTGAGTGATATCAGTGTCTGTTTTCAAGGAGCTTTGTCCTAACAAAATGAATATCTGTACACTCACACACAGGAATAAGTTGTTGGTGTACTCTTGGTGCATCTTAAGTTCCTTTTGTGTGTTGCTCTGGCTGTTTTTTTTTTTGCGTAGCTACCAAGGGGCATCCCAGCGATGAGGCAGTAGACCGAGAACATAACAGCAACACTTAAGGGAAGAGCCTCGTTTTTAGCGATTTCCGGAAGAACAGATGACTAGGTTCCTTCCTAGCGGCATTATAGGAAAATAGACGACCGCCACTTCTAGCCTTCTTGATCCTGGGAACGACGGCAAGATACAAATCATCAGAATGCAGCCGTCTGTTTGCCAGGTAAGGCTGGACAATGGAATGGTTAATCGCTGATCCATTCCCTGCTAGCGTCTTGTGGACAATACACATAGCCTTGAAATTTACTCTCTCCCGAACAAGGAGCCAGTGGAGAGACCTCAAGGCGGGGTTTGCAGAATGTCAGTTAGAGGTCCCCATAAGAATCCTTGCTGCGCAATTCTGCACCTTTTGAAGTTTTGAGAAGGTCGAACCAGGGGCTCCAAGGTAAAGAGCGTTCCCGTAGTCCAAGCGAGAGAGAATGAGTGCCTGCACCATAAGCTTTCTTGCCTGGAAGGGAAGAAGAGGAAATACTTTGCGGAGCATCCTTAGGATGCCGTAGCAGGATGCTGCAACGTTCCGCGCCTGGACCATAAAACTGAGATCTTGATCAAGCCAGATGCCTAGACTTTTCATCTGGGTCTTGGGAGCAGGGACGGGTCCCATACAGGCTGGCCACATTACATCTGCTTTAAAGAGAGAGGGATTGCCTAAGAGCATCAACTCTTGAACATTCTGTTCTCTAAGGATTAATTTCCACACTCCATGACCTTCCAATGCCTGAAAATGGCCTGTCCTGATGTTTTGTTTTGTGCATGTGCTATTTATCAGGTGTGGTGTTTAGCATATGTGCTAAATAACACATTTGGTATTTACCACGTGCTATAAATAATGCACATTCACTATTTAACTGGGAGGGGGAGTGGGCACCGAGCAGCAGCAGCAGCAACCATTTTCTCTCCGCCACTATAGTGGCTTTATCTGCTTTCCTTGCTTCCTGGTACAAGCTGGTGCTTGTCTTGTGATTCCCTTCTCGAGCTCGGCGGCACGCTGACGGCACTCCCTCTCTCTGCCTTCCTTCGCCTGAACGGGGCGGCGTGGCTCCTGTGGGCACGCAGGCAAGGGGGTGCGCCTCGAAGGCGAAGCGGCAGCACCTAGGGAAGGACGGAGCTTGACGGAGAACCCACCCCACCCCGGATCACGTTTTATCTCTGTACATCTCGGTTCTGCTACCATACGTATGGGGGGCCTCTTGGTGGATTGTGTAGTGTAAATAAAATGCGCATTGTTGGAAAATTCAAGCAGGCAGGAGCCGCCTCCTTCACTGCAAACAACAGTTTTTATGTCAGGTATTCCTAGACATATGCACTCAGCCTTTATTTTGGAGCGAGGCGTTGTGGAAGCATATATGACATTGAATTTGACAATCACAGCTTTGTTTACATACACCGCTGAAAAAAACTCCCTTTCTAATAACGGGTGTTTTCACGCACTGTAATGATATTTGCCAGCATTTAGCAACATCTAAAGAGGGAAGAAGTTTAATAGGCTTGGCTAAAATTTGGACGGGGGATATTTCCCCATTCCCAGGGATTGGAGTGGAGGTAGTTTTTAGCTGGCGGAACCTTAAACGCTGGCATTTTTGCTTACAATCCAAAATCTTTCGTCTAAATCGGGTATGTAAAATGTACTCTAATGAACGACCTCAAAAAGGATGAACAGCTGATTTGACCTTGCTAGGTTTTGAACCGGTGAACTTGAATTCACAGAGTAGTGCGGAATGGGGACTAAAATAATCGCGCTCCAGGCGGATGTTGACTCAATAGGACACGCACCCTGGACCTGGAAGCGAAATGCCAGGACTTGGAGGGCCGGCTCTAACCTGTTGAGTGCGGAATCCCTTTCTGCCCAGCTGAACTCGGCATTTACTCTGAGAACTTTCCCTTGACAGCGGAGACTTAGCCATTTTGACTGATGCCCGGTGGATCTAGCTCGCGAGATATAGGGGAGATGTGCTACGGATACCCTCCTTGACCATCACCTACCCAGCCGGTCTTTGGGCAAACTTTCCTGCATCTCTCTGGACCTTTATTTCCCTCCTCCCCCTTCACCCTACCCCCTACCCCTACCCCTCTCCGCTCTACTCTTTCTCCTCTTTCTAGCTACTGACCCTTACCCTCACCCGTCCTTGCTCATAGATCCCACCCTGCCTTATCCACTTGACTTTCTTTTGTGAACCTTCCCTCGTCAGCTGAGACTTAGCTATTTTGACTGATGCCCGATGGAGCTATCTTGTTTAGCTATAGGGGAGACGAGCTGTGGATTCCCTCCTCGGTCGTCACCTACCCAGTCGGTCTTTGGGCAGACTTCCTCACGTCTCTCCTGCCTTCTTTTCACCCATCCTCCCCCTTCACACTTCCCCCCCTCCCCCCTCCGCTCTATCTGTCACCTTTCCTTCCTCTTTCAATATGTTGCTTATTTTCTGATGTAAAGTGTAACTTGTTTATTGTGCTCTGTAACATTGTGTAACCCAATGTAAAGCGCTCTGATACCTCCGAGTCTAGCCAGCGCTATATAAAACTCTCAAAATAAAAATAAAAAAAATAAATAAAATTGAACGCATTTTCTAAATGCCAATTCCGCAGTGCTCTGTGATTTTTACCACCAAACTCATAGTCAAGGACATTATGGGGTATATTAAAGTATTGGATTGATAAAACAACATAGTTGGCAGCACCTTGAGAAAGGTAAACTTATGTCCTTCCTGAACGTTGCCACACCAATGTAAAATTTGAAAAGTAAACTTTGTTGTGGAGTAGGGTCAAACTAGTATATAGGCAGTCTGGCAGTGCCAAAATGGCCGGTCAGACAGGATAGTGTAGGCTTTTTTTTTTGGCTGTTTGCGGGCCTGGTTAATTGTATGGGGGCCAATTTTTACTATTGATTTCCCCAATATCATCACAAACCATGCCTATAGCAAGCATAAATACATTTAGTCTCCCACATTTGCTAAACATTTATACAGCAGGTCCTTATAAGTTCAAACCTGTTCCGATTTGCAAATGTGGGCCTCTTTTTAGATATCTGATTCTCTAATGGGGCTATTTTTATTTTAATGCCAGCACCTATTTCCTGTCCCCGTCTTCCCTGTTGTGCGGCTTAATTCACTAAAGCTCACATTGATTTACACCATATTCTTTGGACTTTGAGGAGCAGACCACAACTTTTGTGTTCATCCTGGTATTTCAAAAAGAAGAATGCAAGCCATTGTTATTACTTACATACTCACAATACTTCAACAACACTATAATCTATCATAATGCAGTGAGACATTTAAAAGATAATTTGATCTTTTTTATAGATACTATTTGTAACTTTAACCATAGACCACATTTGTGGGTGTAATTTCCATTGATGTGCCAGTGATAGGACCTTGGGCAATCCTTTTGTGTGCCTGAGTAGCACTATATTTCATACATTGAAAAGTGAAACAAAATAAGTTTAGTTCATTACGTATAACTAAAAAGTAAAAAGGTTTAAAAATTGATTTGTTCACTTTTTCATACGCAAAATTGTGAATAATGAGATGCTTTCCAGAGATTTTAATATAAAGGACCCTATTGGATGAAGGTATTCAAACAGAGGCGGGCCATGTTGGAGTTTGGAATGAATTGAGTGACTTCATTGAAAAGGTGTTTGATCATGCTACTGGATCTTGATCCCAGACAGCTACCAGTGGCTAGTATTCAGATGCTGAAATACAAAGATTTCAGATGTTGGATGGATTTTTACAAATGCTCAGAACAGCAGAAGAAGATGTGTGGAATCGCGTTGTCATCTGTGGGCAGCACCCTTCTTCCATCTTGCATCCATTAGGCTTACAAAAGTACATTTTTGTGAACAGCTGCTGGTAACTTTAATGACCAGTGGACTAATATTTTTCACAAATCTTCCACTATGCACACACATTCTGATGACCGCAATCCACATTGCAAAAAGTTATGTTTCTTTACGCGATGTTAGAAAATAGCCAAAACACACAATACATATTAAACATGATATAGCTCCAGTTGGCCCAAGTCTGTGGACTTAAATAAGGAGGTCAGTAGGCAGCTTTAATGCGTGCAGCTGCTGAACATCAAAAAATATAATCATACTGCTACTATCCACTGCTTGTGCCGAAGGAGTTAAGAGGGCCTACTCTCTTTGGACTGAAGTGTACATAAAACTGGTGCTCATGAGGCGCACCAATTTGCATTTTGATTGAAATCACCAGATTAGATGTCCTACAAGCTGTTGTTATGAAGGATGCTCATTGTCTGCACTCTAAAGTGATTAAGTTGATATTAGAGTTTTTGCTACTGAAATACCTCTCCTTTGTGCAACCATTCAATATCAAATAAACATTCTGGGGTTTCCTTCATTGCAAACATGTAGAGTGGAGAAATGTCTTGCAGAGTTATCTGCATCTTGTGTCATCAATACTCTAATTTCATAGAAGATTCTGAGCTCTCCTGTTTGAGTATATTCTTAACTTTTGATGTAACTCACTGGATAAAGATACAGTGAGTATAACTTACTGCTTTCAGAAAAGAAAATGTAGGGACAGTTGACTGGAAAATTTAGCGAACTCAGCTGATTCCCTCACCTCTGTCAGAACATTTAGAATTATCTAGAATCAGACTGCTAATGTTGGGTCCACTGAGGTAACTTGAATCAGTCATACTGAGTCTACTGAGGCAACTTTAGACAGCTGCAGAGAATACAAATGAACTAGTTGCTCGGCATATGTACTTAAGTTCTTCCTCTCAACTCTTTGGAGTCTATCCTGAGTTTAGACGATACTTTAATGAGTTGGGAGGATCTGACAGAAGATCTTTGTCAGACTCTCAGACACCCTGATTTCGCCCTTGATTTATTGAATAGTCCTCAAAAAGTAGACATAATTAGTATCCCATTTCAAGGAAAACTACTCAGTCACTCTCAAGCCAATTACCATTGCCGCAATTGCTATAAATTAGGGGTGGGCGAAATATTCAGTTTTTCCTGCAGAAGTTGTATAAAACCACACATTAAGTCAAAATATATCTATTTCTAAATAAAAGAATCCATAAAGAGGTTGGTTAAGGTTAGAATTCCTTCCACCAACAAAGGAAGGAGGATGGTTCAATAGAGTACTCTTAACATGGGCAAAGGGATCAAGTTAGAGTCCACTAAGGAAAAGTCCATGTGCATGGGCAAAGATAGTGGAGCAATAACCAGGAAAGTTCAGGTCTGGTCTCTCTCCACGCAGCTTTAAATCGTCTAGCTGGAAAGCTCATCAGGAAAGGGAAAAAGGCAAAGAGCATGTAAAGATATTCCGACAGGCAGACTGAAAGCAATGGAAGTGAAGGCCCCCCCTCCTCTTAGGAAAGTCACTTTTTATGCTCCAAATTGTCCATTTGTGACATTAGTTGTCACCATAAGATGGTCTGACTGTTATCTGACTATTATTCCATTCACCAGGTACAAAATTGATACTCCAACATATTTTCCAGTGTTGCTCATGAGAAACGACTGTCCATTCCGTCCTCACAGGTTAGTTGACAAAGAGTTTCTTTACTTTGTTACTCTTCTTGGATTAAGTCGAGAGGTTGAGTTCCCACCAATTCACACACAATGAAGTGCTAGAAAAGTGTCTTATCGATTAAAGAGTGTTGCATAAACCGAACACGTACAGAAACATTTGAGGAAACGTAACAAAAGTCCATTACATCAGGCTATGAAATAGTGCAGCCTTAGGAAAAAGGTAATTCAGTGCATTTTAAAGTTAGCATTTCTTATTTAGTAAAATAAACTCTTAATTAACTTCAAGCATAACAAAATAAATCAAACAGATCATATATGAAAATAATTTTAATGTTGTCAGTGATTATTACCCAAAAATGTTCATCTCTAATTATGGTCTACTACTAAAATTTCAAAAGTACCTACGTGCAAACTATTCCTAAAAATCATTAAAATAACATTGTTTCAGAAATCTAAGACCCTAATAATGTTAAGCACTTATACTGAAAGTTACAGTCATATACCACATCGCATAAATCTTTTGCACCACTTAATATTTTCTTACGGTGCATTTTAATGAAGGCAATAAAAATGCTAATGTCATTATTAATTTTCATATTGACTTTGTTAAAAAATGTAAGGAAATCAGTTAATAAACATGTTAAATTCATTGTTTTATTAATCCTGCTATTTCTACAAATCCAAGCACACTTTTATGGTTCTGGTACGTCAACTTTTCTCAGTTTTAGTGTTGTTTTTCTAGACGTGTGCAAAGTGCACATTAGAGTTTTGTTGTCATAATCAGTTTTTGTGTTGTGTAAAGAATGATAAGCTTTTACGCTGCAACAGGTGTACGCAAGGTGGCTGCTAGTGAGGAGATGGGTCCACTCAATACATTTTTCATAGCTCTTTTATGCAGCACATTTCATACACATATGCTTGGTAAACCACAGCAGAGCTTGGAAAACCACAGCAGAGAAGGCATAGATTAATTGGATCCTTCTGACTCAGTACAATTGCCATCTTCTAGTAATGACACTTAAGATGCAGCAATCACCTTTGCACAGGACAATAGATTTATCTCAGGTTTATATTGCTGTTACAATGCACACAAGTATGTATGCAGAAACAGAATCTGTAGCACAAAGTCTTACATTGTAACAGAGAAACTTTTAGAAATTCTTGTGGGATTTAGACTCCTCTTAAAGGTTTGTGGCTACATGCAGCATTTTAGGCACTTCTCTGCATGTATGTTAACCAGACATTAGTCACTGATTATGTATTGCTCACTTGTGTGTGACAGCCTTCATGAACCTTAACATGTCAATGTTATTCAGATTACTTCTAGTGTGTTCAGAATCCTTCTTTGTGCAAAAGGATGTCTCCAGTATACCAACAGAGATTGTGCTTAGTCAAGAGACCTCGAATAGAGTTGATGTTAGAGGGTACACAGATAATAACACATTAAAGTAGCTCAAGAGAATAAGAGAGACTATTGGACAACATTTTTGTTTGGACTTTGTGATTTTAATCAGACACTGAGCCCCTGAAAGAAGGACCCAAGCCAATAAGAATACTGACTGGTTCAAAAATTGACAAAGCCACTAGCAAAAGAAAGCAATTGATTGCATGGGACTGGCCAGCCTGTCACTTTGGCATTACACAGGTAGGCCACAAGCCAGAGGCTGCTTTCAGAACAGGATGTGGTGCCATTACCCAACTATATCCCTATGACCCCCACAGAACTTAGTCCAGCCAACACATGTTTTGCCACTCAATGGCGAGCACACCTGAGGCTTTTTCAAGTCTGTCCATTTGGTCCTAATCGCATCTTCGGTGAGTAGATATTCATGCTTGTTTAATAGCGAAGTGGCATTGTAATAATTTTTAAAGAGTGGTCAATGTCTTTCATTAGTAGCGTCCATTCTGGTCCCTGCTGTAAAACTTGAAATAGCAGGAGATAATAAAAAACTGAGAGATACAGTCATTCCCGTACAAATAGATTATCCCAGACAGACAGAGGAGTATATGAAAAAATTGACTGCTTTTCAGCAGAGTCAAATATTAGGAAGTATTTCCAATACTAATAATATAGGAAGGTTTGAAAATGTAATTAGTCAACGTGTTCAATGTTTTAGGGTGGATATAAAAAAGAATAGTCTTAGAGCTTAGGAAGAAAAGAAGCCAGAGTAAAGATAAGGACTGGTTTAATGAAGAATGCCAGAAATTAAAGGCGAGTATACGAAAAGGGGAAAGAAGCCTCATATTAAAGTGTGATTTAGAGGTGTTTAATAGCCTTCAGAAGTTAAGGAAAATATACAAAATGGTTATTGGGGAACAAAAAAGAATGCATAAAGAGAGATGTTGGGGAAGCCTATTGGCAGCAGTAGAAACAAAAAAATATAAAAAGATTTTGGAAGCTAGTCCAAGAAGGCTCTGTACGTTACAGGGGACTTTCAACTGTGTGGTGACTGAAGATGCTTGGGAGGAGTTCTGGGAGAAATATACGTGAAATGGTAGACCCTGCGATGAAAAGGAAAATTTCCTGGGTAGGAATCGATGGGGATATTGGGTTCCTCTTTACGGCAAGTAGTGTCAGACGAATTATAGCAAATATAACTCTGACCCGGGCCGCTGGCCCAGATAATCTTCATACAGTGATTATAAAGACCCGGCCTGATTGGTGGGCAGAGTTCTTTTCACAAATGTTTGTTGGCATACTTGATTCTGGCCAGATTCCCGAAAATTGGAGCGGGCGATTATTAGACCCATCCATAAACGGGAAGATATAAAAACCCCAAGGAATTATTGGTTGATTAATCTATTGGATGTGGGAGAAAAGGTTTTTTCTAAAATAATTTTGGAAAGACTTAAGGAATGGGCAGAAGTAAATTACATTCTGCCTCCCGAACAGGGGGGTTTTAAGGAAGTACCAAACATAGGACGGATCACCGCCAAAGGGTCCTAGGGAAATTTAAAGACCTCACAGGGTTCGCTCCCCATAACCGTTTCATAACACAATATAAAACCCCGGGTCTATGCAAAACAGAGATCAAACTAAGTGTAATAAATCACTATATGATTTGAAGGCATGAAAAATGTATAAATGTGCATTTACAGAACCTAGTAGCTAGTGCCACAGACCTAACTGGGGGCACTTCCCTTTAAGGACGAAATCCCTCACTCACCAGAGGTGACATGCTTCATCATATGGGATTCTCCTCCCAGAGGAAAAACCTAGTTCCTCTGAGGGCTACAACTCTCTCTCTGAGAGGGAGGAGCTCAGGGATGTTTTTAGTAGGATATTATAAATCCACAAATGAAGAGACAACTGTGTGAATGAAGGCGCAGCGCAACAAAAAAATGCGTGAATGTGCAAATAGTGAAAAATAAAACTGGCTAGAGAACGCAAACCAGTCACTTTATTCAGATGCGTCCTTTGCCAGGATTAAAAAAGTGTACCCGCGGTATGAATTTAGACCGCAAAGGTAAAATAGAAAAAAGTGGTCAACATGTTTCAGCCATCCACCTAACAGTAGGCAAGGCTTTCATCAGGACCTATTAAGCTGCTGCTATCTCAATGATGTGCTATAACACAAAGGATATGAAACCAGAAAAGCTCCTCAATCTGTCCATTCTTGAAGGGAAGATTACCTACAAAAAGAGAGAAGAAACAGATCTGATCCATACCTATGATCATCAGCATCATGCACACACTGCAACAGGTTCTGTAAATAATAACAAAGAGCAAAAAAGGAGCTTACCCGTCACTGTTGGGTAAAGAACCACACCTCTACCTGGCGACAGCTCAGGAAAGGAGCACCGCTCTGAAACAAACGGTATATTTGTATCTTTGACACATCATGTCCTACCAAAAACTAGGTTTATTATAGTAGTCCCGATATCAACGATAGGCATGTAGAGGGAGTAAAAGGAGTAAAAGTATGTGAACAAGAACGCGGAGTATCAACCTTTTAAAACGTGCTATGTGAATTTTATAGAAACTAGCAGGCAGGGAGCCCAAATGACTATAACGCAAATCTCATCATCAGGACTCCATTAAACCCCATGGGTAGATAAGGTAGCTAGAGTAACCTTGGTAGCCACACTCTCCACATAGACTCAAGAAAGGGATGTGTATCGAGTCAAGTGGTCATGTCTAGGATCCAAATGCCTACAACGTCAATATCAGCATCGGTAGCTCCTTTAAAAAGTCAGTTTTTAAACAATGGGCTGCAAGATGCTTCGATGGCCACAACCTCCACTAAAAGCCGGAGATCTTTGTAAAAAAAGGGGGGGAACAAACTACCCCACCAAACCCTCTCTAAAGCGAGCGATTAAAACCAAAGAAAAAAAGAAGAAAAGAAACGCAAAACAGCACCAAGGCAGAGACACTCACCTATCCGTCGGTACCCCGAGGTATACAGAGCCTGCAACCGGAGGTGAAGTCCAATCTAACCCGGTGTGCTTTTATAGTCATCAGTAATGATTAATTACACTCAGGTGAGCGCACAAACCAGAGCCGATAAACCAGTAACTGCGCATGCGTCGAGTGAATATCACTACACTCCTGCGCATGCGTGCAATATCAGAAATGCCCATCTCATGAAAATATATCGAACCGGTCAAAAAAGCCATATAATGAGAAAGGAGTATAGAAAACACCCTTATTGTAGCGATTACTGCAAGGTAAGTATCTTCAATACGAAGAACAGATTTGCCCAGTATTGTAACAGCATCACCCAAGTCGCTTCGGGAAACACTACTCTCTCACGCATGCGCGTCTTGAGGCAAAGGCATTCGAACCTTACACACAAAGATGCAATCAACACAGCATCATTTCTCATATCGAATATATCTTATTTCGAAATAATAGGACCCCATAGTATGGCGCTCAAAACCAGAAGAAAGTAAATAAAGAATGAGACACGTCTGGTCGCCATGTCAACAAATACAAATGGTTTTAAGGAAGGCCATTCTACAGTCGATCATTGTTTCTCCCTTTGGTCCATTGCACGGAAGTTGGTGGATCAGTGGGCAGTTTTTTTTGTTGCTTCGTCGACTTCCGGCGGCGTTCGATCTGGTAGACCGGAATCGATTATGGGAGGTGTTGACCAGGTGGATATCTCCAAAGGTCTCCTAGCAATAATCCAAGAGCTATATAGCTATAATTAGGCTCAGGTTATTTTGGTCAAGGTTATTTTGGTCAAGGAGAGGACCCAGTCACTGAAGATTTTAATTGGAAATGGGTTAAGACAAGAGTGTGTCTTGGCCTCCTTACTTTTCTCTTTATTCATAGCTGATTTGCCATTGGTTTTGGGTGGGGCTCGGGGTGAAAGCCCGAAGTCAGATGGGAAACATATTGCATGCCTACTTTATGCAAACGATCTAGTAATTTTAGATCAAACAGAGCAAGGTCTGCAAAGGAAGTTGAACATGTTTAGTGAATATTGCAGCCACAAAAAAACTCATATTAAATATGGAGAAAACCAAGGTACTGGGCTTTGGCAAAAAGAGGATGAAATTTAGCTGGTTCCTAAGCTCTACGAAGTTGGAAATAGTAAATGAATACAAGTATTTAGGGGTCTGGTTTGAAAAATCCCTAAAATGGAATGTCCATCTGGACGCATTGAGAGTAAGGGCACTTGCTTCATTAAGTGGTCTGAAACAATTTAATAAAGACCACAGAGAAATGTCAGACTTGTTTTAAAAGCCTATGCGGTCATGATACCACCTTAGTTCCAATATGGAGCTGAACTGTTATATGTAAGTGGTTAAAGTGGGCGGGACGTGGAAGAGGGGAAATGTTTAAAAAACGTATTGTCCCTAACCAGGTCTTCTATGATCCGCGCGGTAAGAATGGAGACTGGAATGATTTCATGGGAGATAAGGGCACGTATGGCGTTAATAAGATTCTGGAAGTGCCTGGGTTGTTGGCAGGAGCAAAAAATATCACAATGGTGTAAAAGCGAGATACTGCAGAGTGAATTGAAGTGGGCAAAGGGGGTTAAGAAAACTGTAGTAAATGCTTGCAGGGACATGAGAGTTAAGTTGTGCCCAAAGAGTCTACAAATAGAGATTGCAAAGAGAGAACTCAGGTTGTTAGGAAAGGAAATATCTCAAGATTATGACCAACAGTATCTTGAGGGGAAAAAATCAATGTATTTTATGTTTAACTTGTGGCAAAATGAACAACAGTTCTCGTATATAGATGTACTACCCAATCGTCGGCTTAGAAATTAACTATTAAGGTTAAGGATTGGAATCAATCCTTGCTATGCCAACAACGGGATAAAAGTGGCTATGATTGACTCTGAAGGGAAGTGTGCCTGTAATCTAGGCACAAAATGTGATGTTTTGCATATATTATTAGATTATTTAAAGATCCTTGCTATACGGAAAATGTTCTTGCGTCCAATTTTCTTTAGATATGGTATCGAAAATCGTGCACAAGCTGTACATCTGTTAAATGAAATGCGCTCCCTGGATATAGCATGTGCCATTGGAAGGTTTATGCTCCGAGTTAAAGTTTTTAAAGTGTATAAAATTGAGCACTTAGATAATTTAATTTTTGAAGAAAGTTATTTTGCATAGAGCTGTTGTAAAGAAGGCATAGAAATTACTGAATTTTGCATTTTATGGAATTTTATGCAATATTTTACCCTTTTATAAAGATTATTTAAGGAATTGTATTTAAGAAAAGCTGAGATGTTTTTATGTCTTTAAGGACTCAGGGTCTAAATAAACATTCTTTTCGACTGACTGAATGAGGTCCCTGCAGTCCATTCAAAAGTATATGAAAACATACATAAACTATTGGCTGACCTACGTTCCCAGTTGCCTCACAGTTAAATAGAGGCTTTCATTTGTTTTCAACTTCATTAAAATAAACATATGTGTTGATTAGTACATAATCTCTGACCACTATTTTACTCAAGGAATATCAAACCACATGTTTATTATTACTGGAAATTGCTTACTGTTGGAAAACGAGGCAGTACTTGTGAGGCCTGCACAAATAACATAACTACATTTGTCCTTCACTGGGAACCAAACACCCCATTGTAGCGCTTGACTCTCAGAGGATAGCGTTGCAGAACAGCCTAAGGCTTACTCAAGGGAGGTGGTGTGGGCTAGTAATCACCATTTACCAGTACGCAGAAATAACACTCAATAATTGATTGTCCAATCTGTACTTTGCTTTATAAAACGAAGAGTACATTTATTAAACACACACACTACTCAATACTATGCAACAATTTACAAATATACATAAGCTGTTGGAATTACTTTGCGACATTCCATAACATTCCCACCCCTCCCACAGGTCTAGTACCACCACTCCCATGTATGCACATCATCTTGCCCCCAATGAAGTGGGTTGAACATAACCTGGAGCGAGGGCCTTGCCCACTGGTACCATCCCAGTGGCGCCCCACCCCTTTATCTCAACAAGCATTTAAAATGGGCACACCTACACTGGTGACACATAACCCTGACTGAGCATCTCATACTGACCCTACAGTATACACCTCTACATCTTAGGGGCTAACAGTCTGAGTTGTTCCTCACCTAACGCAGCAGCAAGAATACATGTTTAAGCATCACTTAAAATGACAGTACTTATCATAGCTGATAACCATTATAATGCATTGCAATAAAAGCTCTTAAAAGGCATCACATTTATAATCCCAGGATTAAGCATATAAAGCCAGACACCCTAGCAGGAATGTCCAGCAACATAACCCCACTTTGCTTATGACTTTGCATTTCACATGTGACTTTCAGTCCCTCAAAAGAAATAACATTAGGTAAATGCACTTCTCATGCAATTGCACCTCTCTACCACCAGGGGATGCCCTTCTCCAGACATACCCAGTTCAGCCGTTCATACCGTGGTGCAGTCCCCAAACACCCCCCCCCCAGCTGAAGAACAAAAGTTCCAGCCACAGAATACTGTTAACACCTGGCTGAGCCCCTGAGGGGTTGTTTCTTTCAAGTCCCCCAGAGGCTTAGGGAGGAACTTCTCCTCTTCCTGCTGGGGGAGTCTGCTTTGCTCCTGCAGCTCCCCCTGCACCTTGGCACACATTTGGTGGGGACCCCATCCTCCTGGGGCCAGCACCTGCCCCCAACAAGCCTGATTTCCCTGCAGCCCTTCACGAGCACTGCAGGGCATTATGGGGCGCTTTCTCCCTTATTCCTGCATATTAAGCAGCGGCTTTCCCGCTGCTCCGGGGAGAGCCGTGATGCGCTGCTGGCAGCCTCAGCGGCCTTATGCCGCTTCTTCACTCCGTTGGGGGCCCGGTCCCACCCTAACCCCTCATGCCAGGTATGTTGGAGGGCAGCTCGGGGAGCCCACCCCCGACTGGCTAGCACCCTCGCGTGCTGCCGCGGGAGCCGGCCTTTCATTATGGTCTGCCCGCTCTTGCAGGCAGACAAGAGGCTGTTCCCGGCCCGCAGGTCCTCTGGGGAGTGCGACGACACTCCCCCCGCCTTCCCACTGCTGCAGGGGAGTGTGACGGCACTCCCCCCTCCTCATCGACCACACCAGGGCCCGGAGTTGGGGATCCTGGGCCCCCTGGGCAATCTTCGCGGGGAGCGCTACGGCTCTCCCCGGCTTGAAATTCCTCCGCCTGGGGGGTAGTGAGACGGCACTCCCTCCTCCAAGACACCGGGGCCCGGAGTTGGGAATCCCGGGCCCCCGAGATCTCTTCGAGGGGGACGCGATGCGCTCCCCCACCTCCGGTGGCTTCGGGGGGCCAGGGTGGGCCTCCTGGGACCCCCCCCTCGGGTGAACCTTCACGGGGAGCGCAATGCGCTCCCCAACTTCCTCTTCTTCTGGGGGCAGCCCCCGGGACCTGACCCACCCCGGGGGCACATCTAGGACTGGCGGCGGAGCCCCACGCGCTTCGTCGTCGGTCCTCGCAGAGGTCAAAGGTCGCCTACCTTCTGGGGGGCGTATCCCGGCCCCCAGGTGGCCGATTTGCACCATTTTGGCCTCTTCTTGCTCCAGATGACCAGATCTACCCTTCTGGAGCACTTTCCATTGCCCTCCTGGCCTCCAAGAGGGTGAACTCAACAGGGAGAGCTGTCTTCACTGGCTCCCTGCGCCAGCCTTTCCCCTGGCTCTTCCCCTGGGCCTCTCTTCTCCTTGCGCAGAGGCCCAGGCTTCTGCTCACTGGTCCTGGACTCCCCTTTTTGCGCAATTCAGGGTCCTGGGCCAATCTGGAGGTTCTTCCCTCCAACTGCACATGGCGCCAGGCTCCAGCACCAGTCTTCCTCAGCCGACCACACCGCAGAGAGAGCTCCTCTTCCTGTGCAAGACCTTTTAAAAGAATTTGGAGGGGGCTGGCAGGAAGGCTCAGCTTGCCCTATCAGGCAGCGACACATCACCTCTCTGCCCCAGCTCCCTCCTTTCTGCCCAGGCCTCTAGGATAGTTCAAAATGGCGTCGTCCAGGGGTCTCATGCCACATGGTCTCTGAAAAGCTCCTTCCCCCCTTTCTGCCTCCTCTCCAGAGCAGCTTGGTGCCTGGCACCAGGTGACAGCTGCTGATGGATAACCGGCAGACACCACCCATCTTCTCTCCCTCTTGGAGAGGAGACCTTCCCCCTTGGAATGCTTCAGGTTGGGGGGGAAGGTCATTAATCCAGCCTGGCTGGGTCATACCCAGCCAGGCTCTTGTTATGAGCGGAGTAAGAGGAATATGACATTTCTGGATGACCCAAAAGCAGTACAGATATGACTTTGGACTTTGCAGAATAATACTTCTCACCTAAGTTACAGTGGACTTTAGTGCGTATCTGGAATTTGTAGGCCCTAAGGAAGTGAAACTATCCAGTGTGATCCCCATCCTCCTAGGAGAATAATGGAGTGGTCCTTCAGTGAAAACAGTAAAGCACACTGACTATCCCTTACATGTTTCTTCCCATTATATAAAGCCCATTCCATGTCACCACCCAGCTCTGCATAATTCCTGCCACACCATTCTATCTGTACCTGCTCCTGGGCTGCGCACGCCAGGAATCACCCCTGCGCAGCCCCTACACGTGTGCACACGCATGTACACACATGTCTGCATGTAACCAGCCCGGTGCCCCTTACTCCGGCTGCAGCGCAGCGGCCTACTCTTACCCGGGGGACACCGGTAAAATCCACATGCAGTCTCTTTCATCATGAGTTCACTGTGGGTGAGTCCCACCTTATGAGGCTCTCCCACAGTAAAAGCTCAACAAATAGGTGTTCAAAAAGTGAAAAATCCAGGCGGCTCAGATGGTCAGAACCACCTTCTAACACTTACCCTACCATACTTAAATATAATTCATAGTTGTGGGCATAGAGGTATTGGGTAAGCAATGCATACTGCCATCGAGCCAATACTAGTCGGCGTAAGTCCAGAACAATTACCCCCCTTTCTTGATACTCGAATATTGCATAATCTGCCAGTAGAATCCTACCAAGGCTAGTCCCTAAAAACTAATTTGTAGATATAGAAGAATGTTATTGTCTTACCATGCTTTGGGAGGTTCAGTGAGTAAGAGGCCTTAACCCTGCAAGCTAGTAGTCCAAAAAGCTCAATGCTTGTAGAAAATGCATCTATATAGAAGCAGGAGGATAAGCACAAGCACAACACAAAAGAGCGAACACAAAAAGCAAAAGGATCATTACTACTGCACAGATTTTGGTGACCAACCAGGGATATATACAGAATGGTCTATGGTTTTCTAGTTTCGGGTGGAGAAAATCTATGTCCTCCTGAGTAGGTTGGGTCCTCTCTAAGTTCATGGAATGAAGCAAGAGGAACAAATCTCTGTCTGCAATGTAAAGCTCAAATAATGAATATTAGCTCACCTGGCAGCAACATATATTGTCCCAGCAGGAACAGAACAGTGACTGTGTCATGAAAACTGTGAGCTGTACATTGTTACAAAATGCAATGGTGAAAGAAGTGGCAGGGGTAGAACGCCCACCTCAAAACAAAAGGACTTGCATAAGCATGAGTAATAAGTCAATGTGCAGGAAATCCCACTAAATTAACGGGAAAGTTCCTGGTACACAGAAGAAAACAATGAATATGAAAGAGATGAAGGACATAGACTTAAGGGAAAGAACTGAAGGAAAGTCAGAAAGTTTTTATTGCACTTTCCAGTCAATGGAACATTTTGTCTTCCAGTAGAAAACAAATATAATTAAAACCATTAGAAAAAAGGACACCTACAGCAAAATGTCCTTCGCTCATGAATTTACCACCATTACCAATATGGTCCCAAATAAAATTAATTGCAGCAGATTGACCAGCGATAGAGCATGCTATGATCTAAACTACAGAAATAAGAAGTGAAGAGCACTGATGAGTGAAAGACGATAGACAATGGGAGTCGGAGTACTAAAAACGGTATCAGCTGGAGTACCAGTTGAAGGTACAATAGGCCGAACTCAGACTACAAAGACACTCTAAAATGAAGTATCGAAAGAGCCTAGACAAGGAAACTAATAGAAAAATTAGGGTAAACAGACAACTGGAAAAGGGAAGAGCACACAATCCAACTGCAGGGAATCCTGCACTTCAAGGTAAATGAGCGCATGTAGTAGCAAGAGGTGCACTGGAAATAAGAGCAAGAAAACTGAATGGAGGTGACATAGAAATGGGAGATACGGAGCTGCAGAAGGGGCACTAAGATAAGGGAGATACACTAAACTCCAGCAGGAACACAGGGCAAATTATCTATAGAAGGATATTGAAGGCAATGAACTGGGGAAAATAATACGTCTCCCTCTCGACCTCTATTTCTTTACCTAGAGGAAATGAATCTCAATGGGTTACATATCAAACTCAAAAACAATCCCATTTTCTGATTTCTTTTTTGTATTTATTCATTATTCTTTTTTTAATTCTTTAAAAGTTGACTATCACAGGAAGTTTTTAAATTTCTCATAAAATCACAGAAATAGTCATACAACATTATTTTTGGCATTTTTATACAGTTTCTTTTAAACTTTTAAATTGACAATTGTTTCCTTTTGCCAGTTCAATAATTCATCACTTGACCCCTACAAAAGAAAACTTACAAATTACTAACGAAATACCACAGAATCATATATACATTCACTTACACCAATCATACTATCAAACAACCCCAAATGATGTAAAACGCGCCTCGACCATATTACATGTGCTCAGCCCACGACTTGGTCATGGAGATTGATAATAATTGATTCCCCTTCTGACCAGGACATTTGTGTATCATTTGGGGTTGTTTGATAGTATGATTGGTGTGAGTGAATGTATATGATTCTGTGGTATTTCTTTAGTAATTTGTAAGTTTTCTTTTGTAGGGGTCAAGTGATGAATTATTGAACTGGCAAAAAGGAAACAATTGTCAATTTAAAAGTAAAAAAAAACTGT
Organism: Calotriton arnoldi; assembly: GCA_963921515.1. Classification (NCBI taxonomy): domain Eukaryota; kingdom Metazoa; phylum Chordata; class Amphibia; order Caudata; family Salamandridae; genus Calotriton; species Calotriton arnoldi. The sequence goes on along the minus strand of CAWUFW010000403.1, from coordinate 2,852,682 downwards.
ATAAAAATGCCTAAAATAATCTTGTATGACTATTTCTGTGATTTTATGAGAAATTAAAAAAATTCCTGTGATATTGTCAACTTTTTAAAGAAATCAGAAAATGTGATTGTTTTTGAGTTTGATATGTAACCCATTGAGATTCATTTCCTCTAGGTAAAAAAATAGAGGTCGAGAGGGAGATGTATTATTTTCTGGTTGTTGTTCTTTCCCCCTTTTCTCCATGACCTAAAATTCCTTTTCTGAGGGGGGTGCCCCTTTTATCTAATAGAATGAACTGGGGAAAGACACAGAACATGATCTGCACTAGGGTCACAGAATGTGAGGAGCTGCAGGAGGAGCAGAGGAACAAAGAGTGGGAAGGCTCCATAACTTTGCAAGCAGAAAGTGGCCCAGAACCATAATGGTCAACAATCAAGCTGCTTATTTATATATTTTTCCAAAATAAAAGGAAGAGGAAAAAGGTGGATTGCATTCACCATCGGTGCCACAGATAAACGATTTGCCCATCCGTCCTTAAATCTTGGAAAGTGAAAGGGAAGGATGTCCCTCAAATTTATATTGAATTTAGATCTCAAAATATTATGTTCCTTGTTTTCAAAATAACTATGTGTGTTATGGGTATTTTATACCCGAAAATGCAGTACAGAATATCAACATTTTTCGCAAGTGTTTGTAAAATTGTGTTGAGACACGAGGACACATCAAAATGGATTCCAAGTCCCAGTTAGTCACAACAGTTTTTCCTCATAGTTAGAAATGGCAGAGCCGGTACAGCATGAAAATTGAGTGAAGATGAAAAATGATGAGCCTTTAATCATCATCCGTGGGATTCAGATGTTGTCAAATGTGAATTTATGAACAAGGCACCATCTTTGAAGAAGAGTTAACACTCAAAAGTGTTTACAATTAACAATTGAGTGAATTAGTGTTTGTCAAGGAAAAAGGAGTGCAATAAACCATGAAAGAGCCCCTATAACTTATGATGGAGGAGAAACCAGCTTCGAAGCAAGCAGAGGGCAAAATGGAACTTTTGACGGAAAAGCTGACCAGGAATAAGAAGGGACTTATGTATAAAGGTTAACAAAAGGCTAACAGACCTTATCACTGTTGTAGCCTATGTAACATCTGAAGCTTATTAACATGCAATCCCTGTACATATCAATGGCTACAAGCTTAACTATTCCCTTGATTCAAACACGTTCCTGTTCAAGGAAAGGGCGATGCCCTCCAGTAGCCACTTTGCTTCTCACGAGGGTGCAGAATTGGCCAATAATTAAAGAAGATTACATCAGGTCAGAATGGCACAGATAGCTATAGGAGGGTGGAAATGTGAATAGGAGCGAACACCAGAATGACTGGGAATGAAGAGAACTGAAAAACACCAACTGGACTGGAGAGATACTGCAAGTTGGGCAGCAACTGAAACTGGAATTTGGGAGCTTTACCCATCAAGAGTCAGGACTATGACTGAATTGTGATGCAGTGATCAAGGTGTATGAGCCTCCTTTCCTACTAGCTAGACTGGGTACAGGAAGAGCACAATACAATGTGCTGCCATGATGGATTGGGAAGAAGAGTAAATTAGGAATCATTTCTGCCATTTTGGATAGGTGAGAAGTTTTCAGAAGATACTGGCCAGGATATATTTGCATACATTTAAGATTCTTTTGGTCTTCATTTTTTGAAATTTCGCCACATGCCACTAGGCACCTAAAACAGGAAGTACTGACCATACAGTGGCTGGGGCACACTATAGTTGACCTCAGGACCTGGCGTGTCCATGCCACACTATAGAGCCAAGCAACTGCCAGTCAAAGAGCAGAGGAAGGCACTTGTGACTGGGACCCAGCTTCCGAGCATAGGATTGCAAAGACGCTGAGCCTGAATTCATCCGGGTAAGATATCACTGCGTGGAGGCAAGCGCAGTGGTTTCTATAGTGTCACTTGATGCAACAACACTCAGGCTCCCAACCTTCATATGACCCAAAGGCATGACAGTCCAACAGCTATGCTGCTGCATATTTAGAAAATCTGTCTTGATATGGATTGCCCAAATCACATCATTTGTTGTCAATATTTTGATCTGATGCTTCTGATTTTAGCTACAGACTTTAGTGAAAATTAGCAGTGCTAAGTTGCACAATGGTAAAAACAGAACAGTGCCAGATTCAGCAATTTTTGCATTTGTATGTCGTCATTAGCCATGTTAGTCTTACAAAAGCCATTTAGGCATGGCTCTGTGTTGCGTTATGGTGCAAAGATGATCCAGGGGTGCTTTGCATAAGATGTAAATCCTGCATCACAAATTTCAAAGCAGGCACAACCACCCAAGGGTAAGACACGTGTAATGTGTAATTTCACTACCATTACATATTTTATGCATGGAATATCAAACAATACTCTGCATGCCTATTGCTTGCCCTTGCTTTCCTTTGGGTTTTACTCAAAGCCAGGTTATGGTATGTTACTTGTGTACTACTGTTTCCGGATGCCGACGCTGATGCCGGGAGCCGCAGCCACTCCCCCGTGGGAGACTTGCCACAACCAGCCACAATCCAGCGCCAGTGTGCTTGTGACCCAACCGACCCCCTGCTACGCAACCATGTGTATCGGGGGGGTGTAGGACGGTGGCACAGGAGCACAAGAACTGCACCCCTCTTAGACTCTGTAACTTTACCTCCCACAACTCCTGCCTTTGGTTCAGCACCAGTGAGCCAGTGCGGGTGCGGAGGAGGGGGGGCACGAGGCTGAAGGAACTTTGCGCCTGGGGTCACAGGTGCGATGAAGAGTGAGGAGAAAGCTTGATCCGAGTAAGGCCTACTCAAGGACAGCCTGCAACTACCATCCAGCATCCTACAATCGGCAGCCTGTATTTTGCTGAAAGGATACTGCCGTATTATTATGACATACAGCCTGAATCTACCACTGAGGTGTGGGGCTAGACTTTGATGGACAGCACAAAGAAATCTGCTTTGGGGAAAGTGGAGAAGACGCTCAGCCAAACTGGTGAGTGACAAGTTCGCTCCATTTCGCTCGCTGCTGAACTTGGTTAAGTGGGGGGAGCTGCCTTTAAAGGCACTGGGTAGTGATTTAGTTTTCACTGCTAAAGGTAGAGCCCTAACTTTGCAGAAGAGGCCTAGCTAAGCTGAGTGTCGCTTGTGTCTAGGTGTGCTCCCCCGTAATCTGCAGCTAAGAGTCACTCTGAAATAGCTATATCATTTATCACTGCAACTTCATGAGGCAGCCACCAGCACCTTGGACAGTACTCTACGACAATTTATCCAATATCAAACTTGGGACCTGCTAAACAACTCCTGTCCCCATTCAAAAGAGTGGAAGTATAGACAATTAATTTAAAGGTCATCTTGTTTTTCAAGGAAAGGAGTTTTGAACTGTTTTAGCCCAGAACCTGCAAAAGCTCAATAATTCAGACACCAACCTGTAAACACGGTTCAGTTAACAGCTTTAGGGATGCCTTCCCTGCTCTCTTCTACAAAATCTTGTTTGGGTGTCATAGGTAATTCAAAAGGGCCCAATAAATACCTCAGAAGGCTTTAGCAGGCTTCAGGAGGTTCTAGAGGGATTTAGAAGGATTAGAAGGACACAAACAGTACATCATGAGGTCAGGGTGTGAAAGGGTGTACATATATTGACAAGAAGGAAGAAAAGGCTTCAACCTCTATTAACAGCAAACAGTGCGAAGGCTAAACCAACAAGGGAAAATCAGTCATTAATTTCACCGGTAACCCACATGTTTGAGAGTTGGTTTAAAAATCCACAAAAATTTGAGTTTCTAAAAGACCCAGGCTGTATCATTTTTTCCACTGCATGTGACTCTAACGCCCTTCCAGATCCTATTTTGCCAACTAAAAACAACAGCAGCCTAGCACAAACTTCAAAAATAAATTTAGAGTCTCTAGAAGGCCCACCAGTCACACTGCCGAAGTGGGTGCTTGAGGATAGAAAAGAGACTGCGTGGGGCCCAGTTAGGGATTTGGAGCTTCTCTTGCTAATATCTTTATCACCACGATTTCCCTTGGAGCAAAAGCAACCACGCGTATCTCCAAGACCTCTAGTAGTGAATGGAACTCCACTCCCAATTGAAGTAATAGTGGAAGTTAACAAGGGAAAATACACAATGGGGCCACATTCTGTACTTCATGATGGATCCAGTCTACTAGAACGTTATCTAGTTAACCTGGGACCTGTACGGGATCATCTGCCAACCTCCCAAAATAGTCAAAAGAGCAGGGAGATCAACTTACAGACCTTTCTCTAAAACATAACCCACCTGTAGCAAAAGACCCTGGGACAGTATGGGACATTTTGTTTAGAACATCTCAGCTGACTCCCAATGCAAATAAAATGGATGTGCTAGTGGAATTATTGAATCTAATGGCCTCAGTCTCAGGAATTGACCAGAAGTTGGCTGAGCTAAACAATCTGATTATCCATGCACAAAAATATGTGGCACCAACCACCATAGATTGCACTTGCAAACTGGTGGTCAACAAACTCGTCACAATTCCTAGTGCACTGTCCACACTGATAGACGACCTAACAAAATGTTAAAGTCTCCCTGGCACATTAAAGACCCTCAACAGGATATGCAACAACTTTCGGCAACTGGTGGTTGTACGACCCCTAAAGAAATGATTGGATATGATGACCCAAAAAAAAATGGGTCTTTGCAGTATTGACCCACCATTCCCACCACAAAAATAATAGAGGTCATTATTGAACGTGTGCATGTGACCGAGATGGCAATGTCCTGATAAGTGATTTCTGTGATAATCATTGTCAAAAGAGTGATACCTGATTGCTTACTACCAAAGATCTGAGACTATTATCATGGGATTGTGTTAACCTATTCTTTTGGTAATGTACACAATAAGCAATCCTTTGATAATTTAAAGACACATTTATTGATGTATGATTCATTCATTCCAAGCAATTAAACTCCTGTTTTAGAGATTAGTGAATCACAACCTTGTGATTGGGTGTTATATTTACAGCAACATCTGCGGATTTGTGTGTTCACCTCCACACATATGAGGGTGATCATTAAGAACCAAGCCATCTTTACATGTCTGCTTTCCCATCCTCTCTCTCCTATTGATATACTGAATTCATGTTGAACCTCTTTTGGTAAAGTCAAATATTCCTTGGTTAGGTAGATACGCAATGCAGATGTGAATAGTTGTAAGTTTGGAAAATTACATGGCTGAGCAAAGACAAGGTTGGAGGAATAGGGTCGAACTGTGAAGAAAAGCTGAACACTTTCAGAATCTTTGGAACATTTTGATTTCTCTTTTGCAATGTGCTATGCGATAAGAGAACTAAGAAGAAAACAACATGCAATCTATTCACTTCTCCCTGAGCACTTTGTAAAAGAATAGAGCGTTTAGAAATGAAAACTTCAGAAGAGACATTTTACAAAAAAAATGCAGGATACACAGTGGGAGATGGAACATCTGTGACAAAGAGGAACTCTTTCCTTTATTTCCGGCTTATGAAAATATATACTAGTTGTATGCTCTAAATGAACTCTAAAAAAACACAAAAGAGAACCTGTGGATCAAAACCAAAAATGCATTTGAAAGGCAATATGTGTGTGGGCTCATAACTTTGTAAAACCTTGAGATGGGAACTAAGACAATTATTCATTATAACTAGGGCTCGAAAAGAAAATGTCCTTCTCAAATCTGTCAAAAAGAAAATTGAAATTAAAAGTTAATTTCTGCCAGAAACTTAGTTGAAAAAATAAAATACGTTCTTTTCAAAGCTATGCCCAGGATTTTTTCCTAGTTTGATGATTTCATTGAATTTTAAAAGAGACGACTTATCAACGTTATTAATAGGACATTTCAATACTTAGAGAGAAGACGTACAATTCAGCATCTATAACAATAATGGATGTATAACGAGTAATAAATATGTTATTTAATTACTATACATGTTTAAACAGCTGTCACGTAATACCTGAGAATAAGTTGAATATATTTAAATATTTGAATATATCACTTTCAATTGCTTACAATTTTGCACATTGCTTTGTATTCGATACTGATAAAGTTAGGGACATTAATATAGGTAGGGCTTGTAAGAATTCATTTCAATGTCTGTTTTTTTTATCACTGCCATTGCTGAGCAGTGGCAGGACCCTAGCCACTTAAATCTCTCAAACTTGGACAGCGGTACTAGGTGTTACTGTCACTCCCATCCTTCAGTACATTATACCATAAGTGAGCACCTCCTGGAAAATCAACTCTGTGGGCACAAAAATTTAAAAATCCATTGCAAAACTAGCCACCTACATAAAAGTTGGAATGTGGTCAGTTCACCATTTTGAGAGTTTACGAATAAATAGTGTGAGCCAACATCAAAGCAATAGGCATAAACTACACTGTTAATTCCCTCTCAATCTTACGTAACGAAATCCTGTCTAGATTCCAACAAGCCTCTCCCCTCAAGCAGTAGCTTCTTCATCACCACCTCTGTAATGTAACTTACCACTAGAGTAGAGAGATTTCGTCATGGAAATCCCAAGACAACAGAGCCGTGTGATGCATCGGAGCATACATACCTCCATCCAGGTAAACATCAAGAAGGTCATCAATTAATGTTTTGCTGTTCCCCACTTCTGAAAGAAGACATCATCACTCTTCCACCTTAACTATTTATGTCGACAACTGTTGAGTTGTGAAGTTGTGTTGATGTTGTTGTACCGACAGTACCAAACATGATTGAATATGATGATATTAGTTGTGTGTTTCAATAATCATAATAAAGCAATAAAAGAATACTACAGAGCTTGCGGTACACCTGATTCTGCTGCTAAACAGTCACCTTGTCAGAATTACCTGATTCAATTAAATGCATAAAACAAGCCCCCTTGCAGGAGCTATCTAGTGCCCTGCATCAATTCCAAGGCCATTCTGATGGCATCTCCCAGGCTTTCTAACACAGAACAAATTCTGATGAGATGCTGCTGTTGCATCCCTCTGCCTCTACTGCCTGATACAATACTTACAACATTAAATCAGTAAAAAGAAATGTCGCATAATTCACAAAATATAACTATTTACTTGGAGCACTTGCAGCCTCATGCAGAGTCTCCTGCGATAAATCTGAAATTGAGCAAAAACCGTGTTTGCCTTAATATTTTTATTTGAATGTGTGTGCAAATTGTGCATGGACGGGTTTGGAGGGGGTGGATACCTATACAAATTCCCCTATGGATTTTATTGGATACATTATCTTGGGGAAAACAAACTTTGGAACACCCTTCCTTTGGAACTGCGTGTACTCCAATGAACTTTCATTTCTCTAGGCTTTGAAAATGTGGCTATACAGCAATTAGGCTTACACAACTTTTTACTTCTGACTATTCTAGCGCAGGGAGGCCTCCGGGTAGCCATGCGCTATAAAAAGACCTACAGAATAGAAAACAGGCTGCAAAGAGGTATAAAACCTGGCAAAACTCAGACCAGGTTAGATTCTCCTTTATGACCTGGTAAACAATCGGGTGGTAAAACCGCCAATGGTGGTACTGCTATTGCGTGGTGACTGTATTTCCCTGGCTGGGTTTTACCTCCCAATATTTCTGTCCACCTTTAAATGTGAGTCGTGCACAAAACAAAATTTAAATTCATATGGATCTTGGAAAAAATGAAAGGGGCGCTGGGGAATAAAGTATGCCATTTTCAATGAGAATGTTACAGACAAGGAGGGATCTGTGTGGAAAGAGTAAAAGAGCTCAATTCTGTGCCATCTTGTTTGCTTTTGCGCTTCAGTTTTATGAATATACCAGTCACGCGTCTACCCTTGTCAGTCGATGCCACTGGGTGCATTGTCATGGGTGCACAGTTATACATGTCAGTCTGAGATGACTACGATGGAGCAATGGTACGGATTGGCATGCTTGTATTATAAGGTCTAGGGACAGTAAATATCTATCATCAGTTCTCGTCATGTCTAGTTTATATGCAGTCAACAACATTATAGGACTTACAGTATACCCGATGGTCCGGTGATGAACATTTAATTCTGAATGTGTGTGTGGGATGGAGGTAGTGCAAAGCAAATTGTGCTGTGCGGATGGAAGGGTTCCTTTATCAGTGTACCTTGTGTTTTGGGTTTTAGGGACATGGGATTATTTTAACATGAGCCAGAACCAAACACAGTAGATGAAAAAGCAGATGTGCATCTAAATACAGCTGAAATTAGTGTTATATCATATATAGGAGTCTGCAATCCCTGTATAAATGCCCGTCTTTAACTGCGTTATTACAGCTGACTTGTAATATAGAAATTACGGAGCTGCTCAGCTGTAATAGGGTGATCAACATAAAGGAGATATTTATGGCAAATTGTTTTTTTTCTCCAAGCTATTGGTCAGTATAGGAACTTAGAATCTCTGTATGCTTCCACACATTCTGAGGCAGCGTTTTATGTTGTTTGTCTGACATACATTATACTGATTCTGGCATCATTTTGCAAACATTGCTGACTGATATTGATGTTTACATTTGCAGGCAGCTTCTGCTTTTATTGTTCTTGTTTGTGATGAATATGTAAGAATAAGACTCCAAAGATTTATGAGGTCTGAGGGAAGGGTGATGGTGTGACCATGCATTTATTAGAAATAAAATACCCTCTGAAGTACATTAAAAGTATACTGGAAATCACCATAGAGTTCGGTGACCTTATAAAGGAACTCTGCCTCTGACTTCAGTCTTGCTTCTTTTTTATAGGACCACGGAGCTCCTCAGTGACTTGTAATATCCTTATAATGTACAGAGGGGGTGTACGTTATCCCACAAATAAAACATGGGGTTCTGCAATCTCTATATAAAAACCCTTCTCTAATTTCTGTAAAGTAGGTGACTTGTGATTCACCCAATCACCTATTGTAAAGAAATGACATCAGAACTGAACTTTAATAACCTATTACAGTTGAGTTCTGACGTCACCATGCCTGCTCCCATTGCCAGCAGTCGAGGGAAAAGGCAGGGCTGGTCATGAGGCATTATTAAAACAGCTGTTTAAAGTACAAAAACAAAACATTGCTTTTCCTTCTTCTCTGTTTTTCAATCTGTACAGTGACAAGCAGAAATTAGATATTTATGGCAATATGGTTATTTTTCTAAACTACTAGGGTAATTATAAAAACGTTAGAATTGCTCTTCATGTTTCCAATGCACCTCTAAAAAAACCTGATTTGTATTAAACTAATATTCATATCTTTTTGCTACAAATATCTAACAGCTTTTTTGATGTGTTTAATTTTGCAAGAGATCCTGTTTTTATTTTTCATGTTTGCAAGCATACTGACTCTTTCATATAAAAGAGCTACGCACCAAGGATTCAAGTGGTCTATATGATAATGATATTGCAAATCACCTTGGAGTTCCATAACCCTATAAAAGAACTCTGCCTTTTGCCTTGTTGCTCTGTTTGGACATGGAACTCCTCAGTGACTTGCAATATCCTGATATTGTACAGCAGGGGGTACTTTATACCATATTTAAATCCAAAATTGGTAGTCTAGGAGGAGTTATTCTAGCATGGAGTCCAAGCATATAAAAACAAAACATGCAAACGTCTAGAGGGCAGCACATGCATTATTGCAATATAATGTTTGTCTCCCTCTGATAGAGTGCCCAACTGATGATGTTTTAAATTCCGGAAACCTACATGAGTTACTGAAATGCACTGCCTTTCTACTTTTTGTACTAATAAAGTAGGGTATAACTTGGGTCTTGCAAAATTTGTGTAATTTCCTTTGTGGGGATTATGTAAAATTCCCCCAAAATTATACAAATGTTGACGTTATTATGTGAAATGCCAAATCTGGCATTTTGCACTATTTTTGCAAGAAAAATACCCTCGCCGCCATTTTGGATGCATGGATGCAATTAATGCACAGAAAGCACAATTTCATGCATAATGTCAGCAGCAGTCACTCACATTTAGTTTGTTCACATTGTTCCCGTACTCCCATTTTTATATGAATCAAATCTGAATTACAGTAGTGTAAGGGTGTGATCTTGAGCATTTCACATTATGATCGTAATATGACTTAAGATTATGCTGGGGTACACAAAATTATGCCCTGGCTCAGTATTCCTAAATTAAGAAGCGCCACTAATTCTGATTCCATACACCATACTTCTCAATTATCAATAACTAGCATTACCTATACACTAGAGGTGAAATCAATGCATCCAGAAAAAAGAGCTCACAAATTGTGTACATCAAGATATTAAAATGTGTTCTACCCTACTATGTAAACATCCTGACGGCACACTTAGGTGACCTCTGTGCAATTTCATATAAATCAATTGCCATTGGATTACATCGCATTCCAGTAGATCATAGACTTCAGAATGCACACATAAAAGCAACATATTTACACTTAATTGGTCTTACACACGTTTAAATAGGATGCTTAAAGATTCAGTTTCCAGGCTCTAACTACATGCATGCTTTACACTGCATGTATGTATGTTTTGTCATTTCAAAAGTGCAAACCTAGCTAGCTAGCAATGAAGCACTGTACAGTGGGCAAGTGCCAGTGGGAGTACATGGGGAGGAAGCCACAGGGGTAGGAGGTAGAGCCAGTGTAAGGGGTGAGAAGTCAGGCTATCTGAGGTAGTGTTTCTTGAATAAATGATTTTTCCGTTTCATCTTGATTTGTAGAGGAGCTGGTGCTCTTCCGATGTTGAAGAGAATTTTCCAGATCCTGGGGCCATATGCTGAGAAGGCTTGTTTTCTTGTTTTTACCCTCCTGCGGGGCTGTGTAGTCTCTAACCTGGCAATGTTGGCGCTCCTTCTCTGACGTTGTCCTCCAAACAGCGTTAGTTAGCTAGGTAGACTGTGGTCTTGCTCAAAGTATGATGCATACCTGCCAACTTGAAGAACAATTTCACCGTGTGAGGAGGGGGCAGGGCCTTGAAGGGGGTGGGCCTCATGCTGAGAAGTACCTATGAGGCAGTTTTGAACTCCACCCTGCCACCAAGCCCTCTCCCCCCCCCGCCCAAAAAAGTTTGCTGAGACTGGAGCCAATGTCCTGTGGTGTTTTCACATCCCTTAATAGACATCAGCAGTTCAAAGCCTCTGAAAATTAGCTGGAAAACCACTATTTACAGTGGTTTTCTGCTCGTTTTCCCTGCCACTGTGTGATATTGGCTCCTCACCAGGAGACCATATTATAGGAGCCAATATCCTGTGATACACGGTGGCACCGTGTGAATTGGAAAGTATAATGATGGTGCATGCAATTCCATAATGTACATGATCACAGAGGCTTCCATGTCAAAGTACCCTGTAGTAGACAGCTTGCCAAAAACAGAATACATATTCTCTGTTCAATAACAAGTCATGCCTGTAACATGTATCTATTGGGGTGCTGTACGCTGCTAGGTAGAAGGCTGCAAAAGTAGTTACTGTGACAAATAGTGCACTACTCAGTGTAAATAAATGTTCTTAAAAAAGCTGTAGTTATGTTCTCGCACGAGTCAAAGTATGACTTGGGAATTGAAAAAAATGAACCTTTTCATGTCTTTCTCTTCTCAGCCGCTGCAGGCTCAACGTCGGACCATGCTTTGCAACACAGCATTTTGCAGGCGGATGTCAACGGATCCGAGGGCGGTAAGGCATTACTTTGAATACATTTCTCTCATTCCAACTGCGGTAAAGCAAAGTAGATGCAAAACAGCCCGCGAAACAGTCCATGGTGTCTGTTCTGCTCCAGTCACATGAAGCAATGTGTTGTCTGTGTATTTCTCTCTAATGCACATCCCTACATCCACCATTGTGGTATGACCGCAATCAAACAGCCTACTGGGCATCACCTTCAAGAAACTCTGCTGATCTGGGTGGAGCCTGTTTGCAATCAGGCGGGTGTTTACAATAAGCTATTAGCCCTAGCTGCTCCTATGCTTGCTCCAGTTACTGGCATTGGGAGTGGTGCAGTGTTGCAAGGGGTAGCCACGCAGTAGAAATCCATTGAATCACTGCTCTCTCCAGAACTCAGTAGAAATATTAGAATGCGGATGAGGTAGAGAAAGATCTAAGAGAGGTGCAGGGGAGGGGAGGAACCAGATGAAACATGTGGTTTCATGGTGGGCTATTGATTTTTGAATGATTTGGATTAGGATGTAGACTCAAAACTACTCAGATGGCACAATGATGCAGGACATCCATGTATCAGAATTGGCCATAAAATTCATTGCTGTATTTGTGGTCAGAAGGCCTTTACATGTTACACTGAGTGGTTTGTGATCACTCTTGTGAAGGGAGGATTTAGGGCATTAACTTATTGCTGCATGTTCTTATTTTGTTACACTTGTATTTTTTCAAGTTCCTACCACTCCAAAAACAACTTCTGTTGGTTGCTTGGCTTGCTTTTGTATGTTTTGCTTTACATTAGTATTCATCGAAAATAGTCAATAGCAATTTTTCAACATATTCATCACCTCGATGCGCATCTCTTTCTCTGAACCTCAACCCACTCCTGACATTTTTGTGCTTTGTAATTCAAGCTGCTGTCCAGCATTTCTTAGGGCAAAACAAGGATATAATATGAAATATAGATTTATCTATACTCACTACCTAGCCTTATTTCAGCAGAGGCGATAGTGATATATTTTTCAGCCGCAATATATGTTGGTTATTTGTAATTACTGTGTTGAAAAAGGTTTGATTCTTGCTGTCAAGGTCTTCCATACGTTGTACCTCTTCTACCACCATGAGTGGACGGGAGTATCCCCGGCTCCCGCGTCAATGGCGCATGACGTCATTTTGGATTCAAGGCTACCCTTGCAATTATAGAGGTCTATGCCACATTTATCAGAGAAAGAGGACCAGAAGATGAATCTACCTTTGCGGGCATCCTTTTGCCTCTTGGAGGCACAGAAATTGATGCTTTATCATGCGCACATTATCCAATGAGCGCTAAAGCAATGTATGCTCTAAATCTTAGCAAGCATCCCTAAAACTCAATGAAAAACATATAAACGCAAAGGAGCCAGTGTGATTCCCAAGTCTCAAGCTTTAATTCACATGGGGGTGCCAGCAGGCATCTCATCTTGGTGCTGCCACTGCACCCCAAATTGGTATGTGATGCCACCGGCCGGGACTTGTGCTGGTGGGCCAAGTTGTGTTATTCCCTTGAGAGAATGGGGTGGGTGGGGAGACCACAGAGAGGGTCTCTCCTCTTAGAGAACACCCAAGGGGTGCCTCTGGGGAGCACCACTTTGTAGTTACAATGGTCCCCCAGGGTAAGGGACCCCACTAACTGCACAAAACAAAAAGACAGGGGATAAAGGAATGATTGAGGAGACAGCACAGAGACACAGGCTGTGAGATTATCTTCATACACATGGCATACAAGGCATGATATGGCTTGCAGAGAGCGGTGACTTAGATGACACGATCATATCTTGCTGGGGTCAGTGGCCCACTTCATCTGTGATGTCCTTCACTGTGTTGTGTTAGTGGTTGATGAAGTGATGCATGCATCACTGTTGTATTTCTGTACAAATTTAGCGGTGTCCAAGGAGCATACATTTTTAGAACCAATGTTTTCAGGTTTCTGGTCTACATTTAGTTTTACCTCAGGGTGCAGAAAATCTGACCCTATGTGCATTGTTTCAGAGTTCAGGTAAATGAAATGTGGGGGTGGACTGAGGTCATTTAACCCCTAATCTGCATTTTTACTACATTAATTCGATAGTGAATACAGGGCGTTATCTTTTTATATGATCTTAAGTTAGGAAGGTACCCTGGTCATAATAGGTTCCAAATCAGTAAAGGCTGCCCTAATATCACCGTATTCTATCGAATAGAGTCCCTGTAATAACTCCAACAGGAACTAACAACTGCTGAAAAGTTAATCAACATTTTGTTTTAATAATCTATCTCGACACTGGATTATGAAGACTGACTATGTGAAAATGGGTGGGCTATAAATTCCTATAAATGTGTCAAAATGTGAAGAAGTCTTGACATTTTACAACTATGTGAATTTTCTGAAGCACAGCATTTTCATCTCTGCTGAGTGTGTCAAATTACCTTCATTGATTCAGTTTCTCATAACTGGCTATGCAGTTGGTTTTTATTGAGCCTGGCAACCTACTGTGAATTGTCCACCGCAAACATTGAGCATTTATCACAGTTTTATTCTAAGCGTACCCACCTGCAACCACTGATGGACAAGTGAAGAGGCAATATGCATATTGCATAAGATATGAAAGAGTTCTATATCTGAGATTGTCAAATTCCTAAACGAAATGCTATTAAAATGTTGTTTTTTGTAGCTTTAAAGTGGTAATATATTGCTGTGGAGTTTTAAATTGTAGATTTGGTCTTCATCGATCTGAATAACACGGACATAAATCTTAAGAAGGTTTTCAAATCGGGTAGCAGAGGCAGGTCAAGTAATAAAAAAGTGATAAAATATGAAAGAATGCTTTAAAATACAATGTAATGAGGAAAATAATGAAATTGTTGTGGAAAAGCCAAGTAATACGTGGTAAATGCAAAATGTGTATTAGTTGCACAGCTCTTTGTAGCCTGGTGTCTCGCTCTGTCCCCTCAAACACGACACTTGCCAGCCTCCCCGTGCCCTGATGCCTGACACTCTGTACTCTCACACATCATAATAGCTCCCCTTCCCTTACTTTTCATTCTAAAATCACACGTTTGATGTAACAAAAGGTTTAACCTCATGTGAGAGCTCACAGATGGCACCGTATTCACTCAAACTGTGTATCTGTGTAGCTGGCTACTTGAACGCCTTCAGCCGGATGGCATTCTTTGCAGATGCCCACTTATTAACCTAGCCTCCAACCCAGGTGATGTGGCACCACAATAAAAACTATACTGCCTTGTATGCCAGCAGCGCTGCTAGAAAGTATCTAGCCTGGCTATTTCATGCTTTTTAGGTCGAACCTGAGCCAGCGCGCAAGTGCTGCTCTACGAAGATCTGTGGTAGTTCAGTACGGAGAGAAGCCCCGCCCACTCCCTGCCCTTATTTTTCATTGGCTTGTGTCTTTGTCCATTATAAATCCTGGCGTCTGATTCCTTAATAGGCTTCTTAGTCCCTCCTTAGTATGGCCATGTCGTCATTTGTTTCCTCCCATGGCTACTGGCCCCTTTACTTGGTTGTTACACCGTGCCTGTACTTTTTTTTTTAGTTTCCTGTTCCCGCCCCCTCCCGTTGTCCGCGTTCCCTTTGTTCCCGCCCCCTCCCGTTGTCCCTGTTCTCCATCCTCCCGCCCCCCTCCTGTTGTCCCCGTTGCCTTTGTTCCCGCCCCTCTCCCGCTGTCCGTTGTCTCTCAGCTCTTGGTTCTTACACAGTACCTGTATAAGAGTCCATTCGGCAGCCGGGTCCAGATTTGATAAATGATGTCTGTCCCCTCAAATCTCACTGTTGAGCCGAAGGACTACAAGCCCCAGCGCCCCATGCTTCCTCTCCGCCCCCTGCTCTGGACTCAGCCAGGCTCAGACTCTGAAAGCGAAAGTGCCGCGGGCCGAGTCACCTTCTGAGCTGGGATCAGAGTGCTACATCTGCGAGGAGCCTCTCCTCCCACCCAGGCTCGCCGAAGATGAACGGGCGGACGGACCTGCGCGTCCCAGAGGAGGAGATTCACCTCAAGAGAGGCCCCGCATGTACCCGGTGTCTAGGGGGCAGAGGTGTCCGTTGCTCCAGCATTCCTCTCTTAACTCCCGGGGGAGGTGAGGCAGGAAAGTCCCAGGCTTGTTATTTTTATTAGGCCACTTAAGAGCTTCAAAGTTGGGCGCTCTCATAAAATATTGCTTTCACCCTCCCGATTTGCGTTCAGCCCTCCCCACCACCATTTCCATATGCATCGAGTGAGGCACCATCCGTGTCCTTATGTCAAAGAGGGGGAACATTTAGGCCTTTTTTTACAGGCAGATCGCTAGGGTATAGCGTCATCACATGGTAAGCCCTTTTTGGCAATTTTATAGGTTTGTTTTCCCAGGAGGAGGATGCCTAGTCTCATGTTGAAATAGAAGACGGGCTGCACTCAGCGGGGTGTTAAGATCTGTTCTGCTCTCTGTGATGAGATAGACAGACAAGGCAGCTCAGGCACTGGAGTCTGCCTGGCTGCTGCTTAGAACCGGTGGGAATGAGCAGACAAAAAGCACCAGGAATTGGAGAGCTGCTGCTTGCCTTCAAGCCAAAGGAGACACAGGGCTGGGTGGAACAAATACCTGCCATCACTGCCTTTTTGCAATGGCAGTAGCCAGTTTACCCAGTGTGAAGTAGTACGTGTGCGCAAGCTGGTCGTTAACCATTGATTTCCATCCATCTCCCTGGGCTTTTAGCATCTGCATTAGGATTGCACCATGTCCCCCTGTTGAAAGAGCAAGGGTCACGAAAGCAAAGTGCTAGTTCTCCCTTTTAAACCCCCGCCCCCACCCCCACACCCACCGCGCAGAGTAAATGTTTTGAAAAGAAAATGAGAAAGGTCTGACACTTCCCAAAGGTAGATGATTTCTCAGGGCCTGCAGAGAAAAGTGCGGAGTGGATCCCTAGTCTGGTATTGGTGGTGCCGACCCCTACATTATCAGATACGTCATAATCCAATAAAATAATATAGGTCTCATTCAACATTCAGCCTCTTTACTCTACCAGGTATTTTAGCAGAGTTGACCTTTATTTACCTCTCTGCTGACTTTAGAGGATGTATTTACATTTGTGATTATCCTGATTCACTGCCTTCAGTAAATACGAACAATATCTTATCTTCATTTAGCAGGGAAATAACATGATGGAGGCAAAAGAGGAGAAAAAATCATTTCTGCTCTTAGCAGCGCAGGCGGAAATGCTACATCCTTGCATTTCTTAGCATACAAAGAGTATGTTCTGCTGCATGTGGGGTGGCAAACTCCCTTTGCTGATGTAGTTAGTTTGAGGGTCTTATCCTCTCCCTGCCTTGAGTGGGAAGGGAGCTTACATTTCAAACAACATTGCTTTAGCATGATTCCTTACTTTTCTTCTCAGCTCTAGTTACCCCTAGCCCTTGTGGCCTACAAAAGATGCAATTATAGTTATTCAGTGGTTCTGGCCACCCCTATCAGTATGACAGTAGGTTCCCAATTAGTCTTTGAAGTTTCTCGTTGTAGATTAACATTTCTGTAGATAATCTTCAGATACAGTCCCTTTCCATCGGGTGTTCCACAAAGGGACAGACTTTTAGGATGTCTGCGTAACAATAGCTCTAACTCAACCAAATGTGAGACCTACTGCATTTGCAGTGCTTGTTTAACTCTTCTCTCTGGTACGGAATCTAGAAAGAGATACAAAAGGGCCATGTATTGTTCAAAATTGAACATATGAGGGGCAGTTTGCACATTTCCCACAAAATCAGAAAATGTTCAAAACTTTCAAAAGCTGTGGGAACCTGTGAAGTCTGGCTCTTCTTCAAAAACCTCTCAACTACCGGTGTGTACTGTCGCTTCCCATGAGCACTGATGCACAGTGAGCCTGTATTGCATGCAGACAGAAGGCGAGTCATTGGTTTGCCTTCAGATGCAGCAACCGCGCGTTTCAACAGTGAAAGCCAATCTGTGGGAGATATGATACAGATGTCCATACCACTGTGAATGTGGAAGACATTTCCTTGCAGCAAACTCTACCACAGTCAACATCCAAAGCTCACTTGTGCCACACTTGTGTGTGCTTGTCAGTAATTTCACTTTCGCAGAATTGTTTTGTACTTTCACGCTTACATCAATTAACACATGGGGCATATCATGATGTGCTTTTCGGCGCAGTGACGAGCCGAACACCTGTTTTATGCGCCTGTAGGGGATTATTTACAAGACCCTTGCGCCGCTGGTGCGTCACTTTTAATATGGGAAAAAGTGATGTACCAGAGGCGCAAGGTGCTTGTAAATAAGCCCCCTGGGACATATTTACAAGGGGAGTGTGTCACCAGAGCTTCACTTTTTCCAACGCTCCAGAGGCGCAATGCCCTGCTCCATATTTACAAGGCTGCGTTAAGTCACTTTGAGTGGCTTAACACCGCCTTGTAAATATGGCCCTCCTCGCCGCAGTTTTCTGCGGCAAAGGGGCGTGCAATGGGTGTTGCTATGGGGGTTCCCACACAACACTCATTGCTATTTAACACTGCCCCAAATTTACAAGGATCTGTAAATCTGAGGCAGTTCCAAAAACTAACGCCTTTGAAATGGAGACTTTAGAGTGGCGCTATGAGAAAAACAACTTTTATTTCTCGTTTTGCATCCTGAGGCACACATAGAAAGAGCAAAACACCATTAATGATTGTTTTTGTTCAGGAGTGTGTCCCTTCCTGCACAAACACAATCATCCCTGCAACACAGGCACCCTTGCACCATGGTGCAAGGGGGCCTGCGCTGGTGCTAGGCAGCTTTTTTAGTGCTGGTGCAAGGGAAAACACAGGGGTGGGCCATGTTCATGTAATACGGTGCATCCTTGCATTTTTGAATTGATGCAGCACGCACAGCTAAATTGCTTGCAGCGCTGCGCCATTTCATTGAAAATATGAGCCCTAGTGTGCAAAGTAAATTCCTGTAACCCAATATTTCTGAGTTAGTGCTCTATTTTCAGACAGCAGAGCTCAGAAACAGAAGAGACAAACCTTGCTCACAGTTTCCAAGCTGTCCTGTCTGAAAACAAAGCATCAACTCAGAGAAATATCGGGTTTGCTGAATTCATTTTATCCTCTACAGGCGCATAAAACAGGCGTGCGGCTCTGCAATGTACTAGTAAAGGCAACAAGAAAAAAAAACTGCAAACTGCCATCATAATGATACTGCCACTTGAACACTGGCGAGGTGGTCTTTCCCTACATGTAATGCCTGTCAATGCAAGTTTGAAATGTATTCCTCCAGGTATTTTCGCCACGACCTCTAGAGGAATGTGCGCATAGATGTACATCAATATTATTTAGTAACAAAGCTATACTTTGTTAATTATCTCATAGAGAAAACTGCACTTTACTGTTCAAATTAACAAAAATGATGAACATCTTCCAGTTCATAACGTGCCATTTGTTTCCAAAGTATACAATAAAAAAACAACAATGTGGTTTCGGTTCCCTAAACTTTCTGCTTAAAAGAAAAACGTTTTTAAAGTTTCTCTCGATCCACTTGAAAATGGAGCTTATAAGTATAACATCTCAGATCTTGCACACCCGATGGACACAGGGGATACTTTCCTTCTGAGGGTTGAAGAAGGCTGCCTAAAAGAGCAGTACTGCCGACCACCCAACGTAAAATTCAGATACAACCGCACTGTTTTAACATCACCAGCGTCTTGAGTAGCCTTTAGATAATAAATGTTCACACAGACAGAGTGTTAGAGGGATTGAGCTATATCACATTGGAAAATATACTGTACAACAAATATTTTATCATTATTGTAATCATTGCTTTGAAAGAGGCTGATTGAATGTTGGTACATTAAAAAAAGGAATGTAGTTAGCAACAGAACCCCACTATTTTAGTTGCTAAATTTTTTGCAAGGTTACATTGCAATCATAGCATC
Source organism: Calotriton arnoldi (assembly GCA_963921515.1). Lineage (NCBI taxonomy): Eukaryota > Metazoa > Chordata > Amphibia > Caudata > Salamandridae > Calotriton > Calotriton arnoldi. The sequence goes on along the minus strand of CAWUFW010000403.1, from coordinate 2,833,115 downwards.
AGTATCGATATGATTAGCCTGGGAATCTTTGTTCCACAGTCTGCCAAGTCTACAGATACCAGGGACATCCAAGTAACTGTTCCGGTGACAGCTCTTCTTCTCATTTGATGCATAAACCAGGCAAAACTTGATTGTTTATGCTTTGGAAAAAACGCCATCACTTCTGTTTTCTTAGCACTAATGGTTAGAGATTCTCAGGGCAGCATCGCTTCACTAAGATGCAGCCTTTGCAAATACTGGTGTTCCTTCCAGCACTAACAAGCATTTGCAATGCAATAGGTCTCACATTATTAAAGTTTGAGCTATTGGTGTTGCATTTGCAAGAGTTTGAGCTATTGCCATTGTAAACGACAATGCCTTTTATTTATGTGTTTCGAAAAGCTGTATGCGGTGCATAAACACGCCCTTTGTACTTATAGTCCTTGCTTACGAAAAAGAAGGCTGGCAGTAAAAGAGGCATAGTTACTGCCAGCATTGCTTCTCGTAAGCAACGACTGCAAGTACAAAGTGCCTGTTTACGCACCGCTTGCAGGTTTGTAAAATACAGAAATAAAAGGCATTGGAATTTACAATGCCCATAGCTCAAACTCTCGCAAATGCGACACCTATTGCATAGCAAATGCTCGTTTTCTTATTGCGTAGTAGAACCACTCTTTGTGGAAAACAACAATTATGCCATGCCAGATAGTCTTACAGGCATTCACAGATATACAAACCTACAATAAGTTTCCTATATTGAGGTTTTGGAATGTTCCGTTTTTTTTAAAGCACAATAAAGATGGGGGGCTGTTGGTGGGGGTTTAGGGTTAACTCCCACCTTTAACTTGTGAGGGCCTGAGCCTGGTGAGGTAGCCTGTCTGCTTTGTTTCACTGTTCTACCAAGGTTTTAGGAACTGTAAGATTCTTATCAACAACAGCAAGTGATGGATGACCTGTGGCTCAAAACCTAATCCCAAGTAGTAATTGTAATAATTCATTATTATTATTTAGACCGGACTAAATATTGATAATGAATTATTACAATTACTACTTGGGATTCCGCTTTGGTTTGCCCACAGATGAGTGCAAACATCCTTTTGTGTGAATATTAATCCAAAATGAGGGATGAATGCTAGCCACTAAAAAACAAAAGTGTCTGTCCATCCCCTATTTCTCCTTGCTATTTTTCCAGATGTGGTCTGGATGAGATGCCCACAGATTTGCCCGAGCAGCCGGGAGTGCACATCTGTTTGGTGGGAAGGGATAGCAAAAGATGGTGAGGGCGAGGAAGGAAGTAGGGGGAAAAGCAAGAGTAAAAAGGATAGAGAATGTTGGGAAGGGATAGCAAAAGATGGTGAGGGGGAAGGAAGGAAGTAGGGGGCAAGGCAAGAGTAAAAAGGATAGAGAAAGTTGGGAAGGGATAGCAAAGGATGGTGAGGAGGAGGAAGGAAGTAGGGAGCAAGGCAAGAGTAACAAGTTTAAGCTATTGGCATTGTAAATGACAATGCGTTTTATTTATGTTTCAAAAACCAAAACATAAATAAAAGCAGTGTGCCTTGAAGCAGGATGAAGGATCCTACTGATGTATCAGAGTGCAGTGAAAGCTGTGCCAACATGCATGTTTAACTATATAGCACACTGCTCCCTAAGTGATAAGTGACAGCTACGTCCACCAGTCCATGATTCAAAAGAGGAGACCAGAAGTGGCTGGGGAGAGACCCTTGAATTTAGTCTCCTGCTCCTGGGACACGCCTTTGGAAATGGTTCTATGATGTATCCATGTGCCCTGAGCACGTATACCAGTCTTGCACTGCCAATTACTCCATCATGGTGCATCTAACTCAACAGTGGGTTTTTCACATGGTAGTGGAAAAGACCAAGGTATGTTGTTCCCTCTCCTAGACAAACATCGACAGCATCACTACTTATTTCACCCTGCTCCCTCCATTATCCTGAACTTAACCTACCATTTATACCAGTAGAGCTACTCCAGTTTGCCAGGGCTATTCATGGTGTCAGTGTTACTGATTAAATTGGTGCCAGGTTTGCTTATTATGACAGGGCACAGATCGAATACAGCACACATTACCACACCTGCAGTTGTCAAATTTTTCCAGGTTAGCCGTACACTATACCCTCAGTCCTGGACCTTTACAGATCAGTGCATTCTGGGAGAGGTGTATTTTGATCTCTTTATATCACCCAACTGGATTAATACACCGATGATTAATAAAAAGAAAAACCTCCAAATGGAACAAGCATTGTGAGCGGCAATAGTTCTGGGGCTAATGTGCTAACTCGTACAAAAACCTCATGCACAATTGTGCATATGTGCACGCTTGTGTGGCTCATTAAAGCAAGACAAAGTGCAGTGTAGACATGAAATCAGAACTGCATTGAAGACTCTTTTCCCCGTGTTTTAGTCCTGTTCTTTGTATGTGAAAGGAAAGTCAAATGGCAAGAGAGGATTTGTTATAATCCTCTTGTTTTTGTGACATCTAAAGAAACGTGTAACTATATTGAAGACTGCCTTGCATCCCGAACTTCAGTTCTCATAGAGACAAAAACAGGACTGTAATTATAACAAAGTAGACTTCTATATAGTCCTGCTTTTGTTTCTAATGGAAAGGATGATGAGAGGGCTAACCTACCTTTATTACAGTCCTGCTTTGCATGCGCGTAGAAAGAAACGCAGGACTGTACTGTAGCTCTCATCTTGCTTTCTGATAGAAACAAAACCAGCACTACATTGAAATCTCCCTTTGCCTTCATTACATTCCTGTTTTTGAAGTTCGGGTTTCTATCGCATAGAAACGCAGGACTCTGACGAAGGTTCCTTTGCCACAAAGTTAAACTAGGTATCACTTTTTAGGCAAAAGCTCAGGTCATCACAGAACACACACTATGCCCAACATGCATTCTAACAGACTTTTAATCAGACACCTTACGCAAGACAGAATCCCCAGACAGGCTACAGAAACGTCACCAGTATACATATTACACCTGACTATTTTCTATACTAAAGGACATGCAGACTAGGCAAAAGTGATTTTTTACGGCAAAAATTAAATTCTCTGAGACACTAGACAAGACCCCCAAATTACAAAGACGCCAAGTTACAAAATAAGTACAAAAACAGTGAGTTCAGCAGACTTGAACTAGAAACAAATTCATGAGCAAAAATTACTTTAACCCCTGCCTCCACTGCTTTATTAACTGTGTATCTAACCCCAGGAAAAGGGGTTCCTGGTCTCCCGTTACTTTATACCAAAGGCTCCCTAATTTCTATTTTTTGCAGATACAGACAGACAACCATTTTTAAATGTGGATAAAAACAGAAATTGGATTCTTTTGAGTGATTCTAAATACTGTCCATCATGACTGCTTGTTCAATAGCAGTGCAGATTGACAGGTAAGGGGTTAAAAAAGGTATTTTTAGTAGATCTGCACAACCTTGATACTAAAATGTTCATGTTTTCATATACGTGCATTGATTTATCATCTGTGGGTGGTAATATCATTAAAACCCACCAGGCGTTCAAGCATGTAGGCACATTTATTGGTTACATAAATGTAGAAATATACTAGTTTCACCTTCCATTTATTCACAAAACCCAAACTAAATATGGATAAATGTATATATACACAATTAGCAAAAACAAATATGTAGAAATGGCAGACACAAAATACCATAAAACTGGGAACCCTAATTATACCTGAAAGTCATACATGTGACAAATATCAAAAGATGTATCCCATGTGTGTTTGCACCACGATGTCAATGCAAATATTGGTGGAAAGGGATGGTACCCAGGGCCACGCTAATGATACAATTCTGCGGCAGTGCAGTTTCCTGCACAATTATGGGTTGCCTCCTTTGCCACATAACGCAACATCTGCTGCACAATCTGCAGATTTCAGCAGAAATGTAGATTCTAGCTGAAACAGGTCAAAAGTTAATTAAAAAAGCTGCGGCAACTGTTGCTGCGCATTGGATGGCCCTTTCTCAAATGTTGACTGGTCTCTGTTGCTTATGGCTGTAGTCACGTGTTAAACTGGTACTAATGGTGTAAAACCTTTGTCCATGCAGTATTAACATGTACAAATGATAAACTAATGTAGCAATACCATCACAAACATAATGTGCTTTGCTGTGTTCCATAATTTAGTCAATCCTGCAACATAATTGGCTCCTTTCCTGTTGCATAATTCAAGTGGCCTTGCAGGTACCATATTGCACCATCATCACTACGGGATTAATGGGAGCATTAACAGTCCCAAATGTAATGTTAACTAGGTGACGTACACTGCCATACTCAAGAAAATACTTTCTGGCATGAAGAAACTAAGGGGCGCACAACACAGCAGGCCCACGTTTTAACAATCAGAAAGCTACGTGCCCTATGTACAGCAGCGGCACATGCACTACTCGCACAGAAAAGCACTTTTCTCTGTCCAACACCTGAATCTGATCCCACTTCTTGCAGCCAGCGAGACTTCTCCTGCCTTACATCCAAGAACCACATAAAAACACAAAGCCCCCAGCCTGCACCAGAACCTTTTAGCCTCTTACACATATACCAAGTCCTTTCCTTGCATCCAACTAACGGACATTCTCCTTTTATTTGCCTGGGCACAGGCATGGAGGACTGGGTACGGGGACATACTGTACAAAATTGTGTGTGCAATAACAGATTATACATTTGAGGCTAGGAGGGGTTCTGCCCAGAAGTCGTTGAAATTAAAGTAGTCGGAGATAGCCACCAAGGATTGGGCAGGGGGAATTCTTGACACCAGCAAGGGGTAGTCAAGAGTACCCTGAAGAGAACATGGCAGTGTTTGAGTACCAAGAAAGTGAACAGTATTAACATGGGTGGAGTTCACGTATTTCACACATAAGCTTAAATCGGTTGAGAACCGCAAAAGGGAGGATGTTAGGAGAACATATGGTAAAACGACCTATCTGGAGACCAACACGTTTCACCCAGCAAACCAATCCCAACATACACATGGTTCCCAATCTACAAAGCACCCACGAGACCACAACTTACAACACCCCGCAGCCTTCTTACACAGCTTCTGCTCCTTTCACCAGGTCACACCTTAAGCGCTCGCCTCCTTAACACCCACAATGTTCCTGCAACCACGAAGACCCTAAACAGTCATACTGCAAGTTCCGTACTCGCTGCTACCAGTAAGTACACCCAGCTTACACAGAGCAGTCTCCTAAACGCGGCGATCCTTCTTATCATTAAAACAAAGAGACCTTCCCTCATCAAACACTGTGCCTCCATTCCGCACCGCTGCCCCTCACACACAAGTAAATTCCCTACCCAATATACGCTCCCAACCCCGCGTGATCCCCTACTGCCGCATGCACCGAACAAAGGATACCAGCACCAAGGCTTGAGCTGCTTCTTCTTCTTCCGCCCCATGTCGTCCACGGGCCGAGTACTGCAGAGAAGGGGCAAACACAGAACAGGCAAGACGCAGCCACCAGCAAGTAGACACAAAAGGCCGCACGTAAGCTCACACTCCCAGACTGCACCGCAGTCACAGGAAGGGCGGAGACGTCGAAAAGTAGCAATTTCTGGTCAATGATGAAAAGTAGCAATTTCTGGTCATCCGCGATGTGCCTGTACCTCTGTTAGTGTATTGCTCACCTGGTGTATGAAGTGTCTAGCCCATCGCATTACTGTGTGCACAAGATCTCTAGTGGGGTCCCCGATGCAGTCGAATTAAAGCACTTGACAATAATGGACATCCGGGATATTCTTGTACTTACTCTGGGTAAATGCGCGCGCACCACAGAGGAGCGGGGGGAAGGAGCGCGGCAGCGACAGCGAGGCGAACGCGCGCTGCTGCGCGTTCTGGCCACCGTCGGGAATGGGAGGAGCGAAGGCGGGACATGCGCCCGCCTTTGCCCAATCGCGTGCCGTTTTTTTTAAAAAAACGCACGCTCCAGCCAATGTGGGCTTCTGAAAACCAAACCACACGCACGAGCGTGTGGGTCGTTTTCAGAAGCCCTTTCTAAAGGTCTCGCGCTGTGCGAGCAGTGCTGCGCACTGCAACGCTAGGCACGAGACCTAAAAATGTTATCAGGATAAAGGAAAATATTTAGACTATTTAAAAGTATAGTGTAAAATCAGGCAAAAGCAGAGTCAATGTCCATCCTTGCTAAAAGCAATTCATTGCAGCAATTGGCGTGGTTACTCTCACACCCCTTTGTGATCTACTCAAGGTACCTGAATGCAGGTTCATTTTTTTTCATAGTAGGCAGTCCAGTATTCTCATGCATATGTATTTTTCCACCAATGGTGCTAGCGTTGGGAATCCAGTGCTGTTGAGTGTTACATGTATTTAAATAGTGCACAACTCACCCGGGAGGGTATCCTGGTTCTGAAATACAATGCAATTTCATATGTAGGTTCAGAATAGCTTCTGAAATGATGGACAGCTGACCAAAATACTCTTTTTTAAGTCTTATGTCTGTTACTTGCACTTCACTGAGAAACTTCAGCTGCGATTGCACAGTTTAGACCATGTGAAATGCAGTCAAGAGAATTTGACAGCTACAAGGATCGTGAAGTGGGTCCTTAATATTTCTCTTGGTCTGATCCTACGTTTGAAACAATTGGATAAAGGAGCTAAATGATTTAAATGATTAAATTCCTCCCCTGTGCAGGCTCACACAATAGACGAAGATGTATGCAGGCTCTGATATATAGCCCCACATTCTTTTTTTTATCACCTACTTTTGTATTTTAGATTCTTATGTTCTTCCTCTAAGAACTAAATCAAATCAAAACAAGCTTTATTCGATTTTTGTGTGAAAATCATAAAAGCAGACAATTAAGTTAAAACACATCAACATACATATTTTAAAAATAGAATGAGTAACAATTGTGACAGGCTATCCGGTATCTCAGGGTTTAGATTCATCACAAAATTTCAGTTATATTAACCCAATTAATTTTATAGGGAAATAGTTTTTCTGAATTTCACTGTGCTTTTTAAAAAGGAGGCAATTGAGTTTGTAAAGCATTCATTTTCTAATAGTTGCAAAGATAAAAACGCTGGTCTACATTGTAACAATGCCCTTAGTCTTAAAATGGTTAGGATCCATCTCCTTCTTTGCATTTTATAAAATTTACAAAATAAAACCACATGAATTGTTGATTGCTGGGACTGTTTGTCGCTTGGGCAGCTACATAACTTATTCGACCAATTGTTTATTTCTCGGGTCAATACAAATCTATCGTAACCACTTAGAGCGTACTTTATGTACGGCTGAATACCATAGGTGGTCAATGTCAGTTGATGCGATTTTACCGATGGTTTAGTTGCTTCATGGGTGAATCTATTTGCCTCCAGATGTGCCATACAAATTCTTTTAATATCTTTCCTGGAGACAGTATTTATAGAACCTGGGATGTTATAGTACTCAGGGTAACCGAGGTCATACATAAAGTTTATTATGTATTTTAACCAAGGGATCTCGGTTGCCCGTTCCAGCTTCAAGCTATCATTTAGGATATCACGATTAAAACTAGTTTTAGGGGAAGTCCAAATCCTGTGCCACAAAAGAACAGGTTGGGCTTTGATTGTATCCGAAATATACGGAATACCTAGTTCAGCGTGGCAGATATAGGTGGAAGAACTGCCGGGGACCGCCAAAAGGAATTTTAAGAAGGCATTCTCAACCTGCTGTATGGATTGAGTATCTCGGAATCCCCACACACCAGCGCCGTATATAGCTGTGCTGACGCATTTCTCCTGATAGATTTGCAGGAGCTCAACTGGTGGCCTACTGCCCAGTTTCCTTGCGAAATTGGCTAGTGTTGCTGTTGTTTTCATAAAAAGTAAGCTCCTATTTTTAACTGCCTGATACCATGTCCCCTTATCGTCAAATAAAATACCTAAGTAGGGAAATGTCTTGGTCAATTTTACTTTATTATTACCAATAAACATGCCCCTGCATTTAGAGCTCCCTTTCCCGCAGTTCATTATAAAAGTTTTTGATATATTAAGTCTCAGGCTCAACTTATCAATGTACTCAGTGTAACTAATGAGTGCCTTTTGGAGTCCCAGTTGTGTGCGAGCCATCAGCACTGCATCGTCCGCGTACAAAAGGGCGGCTAAGAACTATATATATACCATAACAACCTGTATTGTTTGGTTCATTACTGATTTTTTTCCCCAGTATCTAAGCTTAAGAGCTGATCTGCTTAGATTATATTGGGGTCAGAGAATAAACTCTGCAGTGCTTCTTGAACTTCATCTTCACCAAATGTAATGGGGCTTGCTTTACACTGAGTATGTACATTTACTGCTCAGCTAATTACCCCCAATTGCATCCAGGCACATAAAGTGTTTCACTTTCTTAAGAGAGCTTGAGCTGCGTTTTTACTGTGATGACAAGGATTATTAGTTGAGGTGGATGGTAGTCCATCACAAGTAATAATGTCACTATTCCTGTTAGGTCCAGGAAAGGTTTCAGTAATTTAAACCTGAAGTCAACCCCTGGGAGCTATGTACAGAGCAGACAGGCTTAACAAAATGTGTAAAGCACTTAAAAGTACTAAAAACAATTAAGTCAAAAACACTGAAACAGAAAATAAAATCCCAATCTAAAGTATAAAAATAGATAATAATTTAATGAAAAAATGACATAAATCCAATAAGGGGAAACAGAGCTATGGATTGTTAATGTTTTCAATAAAAATAGCACCAAAAAGCGATAAGCGAAAGCCACGGTCATCTGGATACACTCATCCAGCACCTAAGCACTATTTAAGGCCAACGGCAATGGAGTACAGGTTGGATACAGAAACCAGGTTCGACCAAGTCGGACATTTTACCTTCTGACTTGGTCTCTAAAAGGCAAGTTAAAAATCTTCAGTGGCAATAGCTCTGGGCCTGAGAAGGGGTCCACAAGCCACTGGAAGAGGTCCTGTTGAAATTCACCAGGAAGGTCCCTCAACTGCAGGATACTTTCTGCGCCTTACCCGGTGAAGATTTCTAACTTTGGACTTAGTCAATTTTTTGGAGCTCGGATTACTCCAGCGGGGAAAGCCTGCAAGCTGTAGCTGAACAGCCCTCCACGAGGCTGGATACCTTCTCCACAATGTCTATCTGAAATAGATTTGCTGCTGCGGAAAATCTCAGGGTGGGAGCAACATGAATCTTTGGCCCAGCAAACGCAATTCACTAGATTGACTTGGTAGGTTCTTCCCAGTCCTCCAGGTGCAGTATTACAGTAAGTGCCCCACGAGCGCAACGAGCATTTGTGCCTGCTTTGCGCACCCCCGGGGCTCTTTGGTATCACAGAAGGGGGTGCAGATGCTTTTGCGTCCCCTTCAGTAATACCAATAGCGCTGGCGCACTTAAAGCATCAGCGCTACCTTCAGGGGACATTCCCTCATTTGCAAGGGGGTGTTCCCTATGCAAAGGAGGGAATGCCTTTTCCTCTGCACCCAAGCTGTATTACCAAGGTGGGCGCAGAGGCAAAGAAGCTCTCAGAGGGTGCACTCACAGTGCACCACCTAAAAGGTGGTGCACTGTGAGTGTGCCCCCTGAGAGCAGCCCTCTGAAGGGGGGAAAGGGGGTCCTATGGATCCCCCGGACATCCCCTTGCAGGCGGGTGCAGTCACTGACTGCACACGCCTGCAAGGGGATATCTAATCCCCTGTAAAAGTAAAAGTGCAGGTGGGTGTCGCCTGCACTGTGAAAACACAGAGAGGCTGCAAGCTGCTGCTCCCTGTTCACACATGAATGCGCTGTCCTCAGGGCAGCATGAGTTCGCGGGTGCCCTGGGGCAGTGCATTCATCATAATAGTGCGCACTTTCATTGTTTGGACCGGGCACACCGTTTAATAGGTGCGCCCGGCGCAAACAATGAAAATGCATAATACGGCCCAAGAGGTCTTTGGAGCCAAAAAGTTTCTAAGTCCCATTTTTTTCAGGCTGGTAGGAGGAGTACAGTTAGACACAGCCAAGGGTCCAAGGACCTCTCGAACAGCACTTGGTAGTGAAGGCTCACTCAGTATAAGCCACTAGCAGAGTCCTGTGTAGGTCTAACTGGAACTGGTCCACTGGGCTCTTCCAGAAAAGAGCATTTTGCAGCTTGTATCCCTGTAGTTTAACAGGAGGTCAGCCAACTGCTCCTTGGAGTCCATTTCTTTGTCCTAGGTACAAATGGAGCAGGTCCAGCCCTTCAGGTCTCTTCACAGGTCTCAATAGCAGGTGCAGTCCTTTTTCAGTCTTCCACACGTCCAGTACTGTTTTTAAGTGGGTGTCACATTGATACCTGGCACTTGCCTGTGGGTGACTCCTGGCCCCTCCCTAAACAGTAAGGGAAACGTTTCCAGGGGTAACCATACCCACCACTGAAGCAGTTTTTGTAAGCTCTACTTCAGACAATCTCACAGTGCCTCTCTCTACCGCATTTATACATGTCCAAACCTTTCTTTCATCTTGGCAAAGCTCCTGTGCCCACCCTAGATGTGTGGCCATGGAAATCAGCAACCCCTTCACTGTCGTCATTAAAAAACTGTTCTGGAGACAGCTACTCTCCCAATGGGATTGGTATCTGGCTGACTAGAGAGACATAATAGGGACCAGGCCCAAACGTTCGCTACATATGCCTGTAACAGAAGTTAATTAAGTTCCTGGGAACAGCCCAGGTGGTCATCCTGCCAAAAGAATAGAACACCTCCCCACACTCACGGTCTTTCTATCAGCTCTGGGAGCAAGTTTACACATCATACACCTCATAAAGTGGCCTATTCAGGTCTTGGGTGACAGTTGGAATCTCATAAAAAGGTGCTTCTAGATGGTTTTGACAGGGAGGAGGGTGCTTTCTAAAAGTGCCTGTTCAATAATGTTTATTACAAATGCATTATGTGGGAAATTGGGTTGTTGGTTGACTGGGGTGTTAGCCCTCGGCAAGCAACAATCCGTGGCAGGGTGAACCACAAAAAGTCATTCAATTATCCTGTGCTTACCAGGGTAGCTTGGTACAACAAGCAGTCAGGCTTAAGTTAGAGGCAATGTGTAAAGTATTTATACAGTACCCAAACAGTAATAAAGTGAAAGCATAACACAAGACAAAATTCCACACCAATATAGAACAATAGAGTACATTTTAATAAATTATTTGACACCAAAATAACAAAAATCCAATCAGTAGAACAGGAGTTATGAATTTGTAAAGTTATTTGTAAAAACTAGTGCATAAAAGATCAAAGCGCCAACCGAGTACATCTGGCCATTCCAGAACAGGTCAAAGTCGAAAAATATGGCCGACCATGATTGCATGCAGGTCAGATGCAAAAAGGGGATTGGGCCCAGTCAGATCTTACCTTCGGACTTAGAAGACATTTTGAAGAACATTTTCTGAGAAGGTAACGTTCAGCGGGGCAAGACTGCTGCCAGCATCCAAGAAGGGAGCGTGGACATCGGGGAGACGTTCAACAAAGTCGCAGTGAAGTTTTCTAAGTTTGGACTTTTTGGGAAGTTGTAAAAGGAGGCTGTTGCCAACGAGAGTTACAGGAAGCCAGATACCCATTTGGCAAAGGACCGCTGAACAGTATTTGCTGCTGCAGAGAACGTAGCGGGTGCAGCCACGAAGTCAGGCCAACCACCGATGCAACTTGGGCAGATAGACAAGCAAGTTGGCCCCAATCTTCCCTTGGCTCTCAGAGTAGTTTGTAACCAAAAATATCCTAAGTTCCAAGTTTTGGATTTTGGCTATCTGGGCACCTTTAACACAACAGCCAAGGCTCCAGGACTGGAGGGGCAACACTTGGGGGTGCAGGTCTCACTCAGACTGGGTCCAGGTGCTGGTTCAAGATGGTGGGGACCTATTATGTCCCTGTGGCTCTGAACAGGAAGTCAGCAAGCTCTCTTGGAATCACTCTGGTAGTTCTGGGTTCAGGTGGAGAAGCAGGGCTCAAGCAGTAGGGCAGGCTAGTGAAGGTTCAAGGCAGGCAGTAAGGCAGTCCTTCAAGGTGCAGCAAAGCAGTGTGTTGGAGTGCACAGCAGACTACAGCAGCAGGCAGTCCTGAGTTCTTCTACAGGTCCAGAAAGTGAACTAAAGAGTGGGCCTAAAAGCCCTTTTTTTATACCTGGTGCCTTCTTTGAAGTAGGAGAAGTTTCTAGAGGTTTCTCATTGACTTGCTTGGAATTTCCTGATTTCCCTTCCCTGACTCCAACCTGGCTGCAGAGACAATGCAGTGGTGACAAGCCCTTTGAGTGAAAGCCGGGTACAGCCAATTCAGTTGCAAGTAGGCCTTTCCCCTGCTCCCCCCTCCTGCCAGCAGGTGGCCCAGTCAGCCACACATAATCCTTCTTTTGTGTGACTTTCTGGGAAGAATTCACAAAGTCCAGCTGCCAACTACACCCAGTCATGTGACCCAGGGGAGGATGCAGGCACCAAATGGCAAAGGGCAGAAAAATGTCTACTTTCTAAAAGTGGCATTTTCAAAATTGTAATTTAAAATCTGACTTTATCATTAAAGAGGATTTTTAACTACAACTTGATAGATATTAAACATGAAATGCCTGTCTGTCCCCAACCATAAGTTAGTACTTATTACATGTAATGAGACAACCCAATGTTATCCTATGGGACAGATCAGGCCTCATAGTAGTGAAAAACATATTTACGAGTTTTTCGCTATCAGGACATACAAACCTTAAAAGTACGTGTCCAACCTTTTAATTGCAATGCACCCTGGCCTATGGGCTACTTAGGGCCTACATTAGCCTTGACTTAATGAAAAAAAAGGGGAGTTTAAGGCTTGACAAGGGGGTTATATTGCCAGTTTAAAAATGCATTTAGGCTGCAGTGTCAGACCTGAGACAAGTTTTATGGGGCTACTTAAGTTGGTGGCACAATAATGCTGCAGTTCCACTAGAAGCATTTGATATACAGGCCCACGGTTTATGGTATACCACTTCACAAGGGATTTATAATCAACTTAAATATGCACTGCGCACTAAGGCCCACAAAAATGAATTACCTCAAAAATGGAGGAAAAAAGGCAGAACGTTTGGGGGAAGACCTCTTTAAGGCTGACAGGTCTAACATATTATTTATTACACATCCAACTTTCCCAGTGGATTGGGCTTGCAATAAGTATCTTAAAAAGTCCAAGAATGGACTTTATAGTTGTTTCCTAGGAAGAGGTTACTGTGTTAGATTTAATATTGTACCCCAATGCTTTCCTATGGAACAGCTAACCCTGCAACAGTGAAAATTGCTTTTGGTGCATTGTCATTGCAAGGATATGTTTCGCACTAAACTTTTACATGTCCTATTTTTAAATACATGTACCTTGCCTTATAGGCATTAAGGCCTACTGAGGGTGACTTATTCATATTTAAAAGTAGATTTTAGGCCTGCCAAAAAGGGGTTATTTTGACAGGTCAAATTTGCAGTTTTACAAATGCACAAAAAGAATACAGAGGTAGGCCTGCAGTCATGTTTGCTCAATCACTGTTGTGTATATCACAATGAGTGCTGCAAGCCACCAGTGACTTCTACCTTACAGTCCCTGGGTGCACTTTGTGCCATATACTATGGACTTCAAGGGAAGTTGTATTTGCCAATTAGTAGGATAGGTAATTTCAACATGTTTTAGGGGTCAGGGCACATGCACTGGGACCCAGTTAGCAGAGTCCCAAATCACAGTAAAATAAACATCAGCAACAGTTAAAATAAAATGAGGGTGACAATGCAAATAGAGGTCTTGTCCTGAAATTACTAAATGGCATCTTCTCTTGTTTCACATTATTTCTAATGAATACTTCATTTTTAAGTCTCAACTGTAGAACTGCTTTAGCATCAACAACTGTTTACTATCTGAAGTCCTACGTCTTCAGGGACCCCAGCTCTCCCTCTCTGTCAGCTGTGGGTTTGATATCAGGGTGCAATATAACACTGGATGTAAGCAAGTCTGAATGATGTAAAGGAAGTGCTGGTGTTTCTTTAGTGCGGAGTGACAGCCTCTGAGAACTGGATGTTTCCCAGCAAACAGGATCAGATGACCAACATCTCACCTTTTTGTTTATATAATGGTAGCCTGCACACACAAGGAGTCTTCAACGGTCTTAGGTTTAACCCTTCATGGGATTTCAACCCAATAGTCCCCAGTGAACAGGCCAGCAAAGGACCAAGAACGCTGCCTGAGGTGCCTCTGGGATCGTGAGAAAAAGAGCATTGCTACCAGTGAGACCATTGCGATCTCGGCAGTTGTGGCAGCACACCTATAGTGCAAGGCGATGTTCTGGATCAAGGAGAGATCCAGAGCTGGAAGACTGGGAGTCAGAGAAGCACATCTGAGAGATGCCAGCAGGAGGGTAGGAGGCAGCTCCCAAGAGAAGGAGGTTGGGCCAGCGGCAACACCCGTCAGGCTCAGGTGCCATCCAAAGGGAACTGTAGCAGCCTGTCCAGCACCATAGGTCAATGGAGGGGGCACACCCAATGAAGTTTGGTGCTGCTGAATGCTTATAAGAGCAGACGAGCACCAATATCAACTGAAGGAGCACTGGAGAGATATCCATTGAGGGTATCAGAGATAGCCACCAGTGCCATAATCGGAGAACCCAGCACTAGCAGCTGTCGAGTAAGCAGCGAGGCCTTCCCCTGCACATTTGTAACTAACTCGTGTCTGCACACATATCTTCATCTGCAAGAAGCTGAGGCTGACGCTGCAGGCATCTAATATTGAGGTGGGGGTGATTTCTATCTGGGGAGCAAGGAGCAGGCAGCAGTATTATACCTAGGACCAGAGAATCCTTTATCTCATCTCCTGTATGCCTCTTCCTTTTGACCACTATACATTGCTTACCAGAAGCTAGTAGGATGCAGGCACTGCTCGAGTTATACTCCCAGCCACACCTTTCACTCTAGAGGTTAGTAGCTGGACGGAAAAAGTGCAGGTCACGGGGACTTCCACTCTTCAGTGGGTAGCTGCATTTTGGAGCAGGTCCTGAGCCGCCACTGGGCCATATCCACAACTGTGGCTTTGGACAGCAGGCTGAAGGAGACACATTTTCCCCTATCGCAAGACTTACATAGTCAGCTAGTCACAAAGGGTATAATGTTAACCACTAATTCACATAGTCTCCCAGGGTGCCACTGTGAAATGCGTCTCCAGCTAGAACAGGGATTAACGCTTTCTCTGTTAGACCAGCAGGTCCCAGGTTCAATACCCACCAACAGAGCAGTGTTACAACTCACGACACAAATGTCTGGGGCTTTAAGTAGGTTTATGCAAGCCACACAGGCGGGCCATTGCTGGGGTTCGGGGAGTGGATGGTTATAATCATTCCCTCTGCAATAGCAAGTGTTGGTATAAGCTACCCTCCGTGGTTGGTGGGGTTCACGGGCTCGTGTTTCTTCAGCCACAGTAAAGGTTATACAGGGGTTGCATAAGAGCAGCATGCTGCCTCGACAGTGCAGTCCTAGCAACATCAAAGAGGCACTCTACAATTCCAAGTACTGCTACTTTTATATTATATTTCATTCACTAATTGCCATCCAGGCCGTCAAGTTGTTATTTCTGTTTCTGTGAAATTTCCAGGCTCAGGGTACCGCCTCTCTGCGGTGCCCCCCTGCCCATACCTGCTGTCCGGAGTTCTGCCCTAGTGAGGGGTTCAAGGATGATATTTGGCACACTGTCTTAAATGGGCACGATTGTGGCTTCACATAAAATGCTGGAGTATGGTTCACCTCAGTTTCATGTGGTCGCTGAATGTGCATGTTTTGGTTGTTTACAGCGCCTTACTTACAGAAAAATGACGCGCATTCATTTATTAGTGGTTGGCTTGATGTAAGCCACCACCCACAGGAGGCTAATAGGTTGTAAAAGGTGGTGGGGGAGGGAGGGTTTTGGAGATGTAGTGCGTGTTTTCTTTGCCAGTGTGACTGAGGGCAGACTTCCATTCGGGATTCGAGAAAGAAAATGTCCAGGCCGGTGTCTGCTATTTACAACCAGTGCATCGGAGTCGAATCTCTGTGTACACTGCCAGAGTGGCCTTGCTGTTTTTTCAGACATGTAGCTCGTCATTAGACAGTTTAAGATGACTGAGTTAAAGGGATTGGTGCTGCAGTCAGTGCGCGGAGTGCAAGTCTTGGTCACGCGAAAGATATTCCTCCTACGCTGATCAGCAAAGACGAATGACCATGACGTGGTTTAACGCTATCAGATTTACGTTGTACTAGTAGAAGCTTATTTTTTGTGTTACAATTCTTTATTGAATAGAAGCATCCGGTAAGAACAAGCCAAGGATACCATGCAACAACGCAGAAATGCACAACAAAATTACAAATGCAGAGAGTGGCTGTCAGAGGAATCACAGGGGCCCCAAGGGGCGAGCCTCAGCCACACAAACCGATAACTATAGAGGCGCGCTGGGAGCCTAGGCAGAAAACCCCCCCCAAAAAGGTAGAGCTGAGGAGTGAGGGGAGAACAGAAGATTCCAGACACAAGAACCGGGAGGAAAGGGGTAAAGGGGGCTGAAGGAGGAGGGGAGAGGGGCAGCGGGGAATATAAGAGGAAACAGTAGGAACTTAAACAAGGTTGTCCTGCTAGATAACCAATTGGAAGGCTATGTTCTAACACAAAGTTGCTCTCCCCTACCTCCTCGAACTGACATGTTGCCTTTCAAGGGAAGGCGGAAGACTTCCTTGGTTGCAAGTTTGCTTGGTAGGGGAGCGGGGACACCATGACTTGTCAGTCATTCATTGTATGGCAATATACACAAGTAAGGCATTTTATTCAACAAGTCTTACACCAGAAGCTGTTCTGACAATTGGAGATGCCCCCTCCCCCCTTCGGGAATTCATGTTGCCCCTATTTAAGCAACACAGTAGCACGCACATATTTTTGCTACAGTGATGTGAGCGCTGAATAGAGGGGAACTGTGGTTTAAGCTGATTAGGGGATTTAACCCAGGTTGCACTGCCACGACACTTACTACTGTTATCAGAGTTGGCACTAAGGTTATGCAGCCGAGAAAACGTTGTCACAACATTCTGCATTGTAGTTTGCTTTAGTGAAAAATATGACAATTTGAGGGAGTGATATAAATGCAAGAATGCATCCCTCCTCCCAAACTTCCCCTCACATGCACACACACATTCATATATATACACTGGCCGGAGATTATTCATATACAGGTGTCAAGATGAAGGCAGTGCAACAGAGCGATTATCCTGCTGTGACTTTCTGTGAGCTCTCAATAACCGCAGGATCTAAAACACAAGGAAATTGGTGGAAAATACCTGATCTGTGGAGAAGAGGTCACGTGAAAGGGCGGGTTGTTGTATTTAAATCTCATAACCCGATCATTTAGAAGTAAATATGTGGGGATTATAGCTGTCAACTGGTCCAATGTCATGTGTGTACTTTCAGCCAGTTTTGCTTTGCTAAGTATCAACTTCTGCATTTTTGAGTCTGTCCTTAGTGGTGTAAGCAACAACTAAGAGATTCGAGGTGCAATGTTCTGTAGGGCTGAAAAGCCAGAACTGCCTCAAGGTGTTAAACATAGCATGGGGACACTAGGCAGCTATGCCCAGTGCGGGGCTGGGAAACAAAGCCAGTCCTTCCAAAAATGCTCAAATCAGCCCACATTGGAACCACCATGTAACGGAAAGTCACTGTCCCCAGTGGAAGGACTTCTCTTGGCCATGAAATGTAGGCAACTTTGTCTAAGTGGTGAAAATTAGAACACAATTTTTCGAATGTATGGACCATGTGCTTTTACAGCTGGGTCATGGCAACCGTTCCGGGCATAATGCAGCCCGTGCTTACAGCCTACCGTGGAAATGCTAGAATGCTGAAATGGCCAGGCCAGCACTGGGTGTGACATTCTCTCTATATTGGTGGTCTATGTTAGTCTACTTTCTGTTTGTTCTCTGACTTTTGGAAGTGTTCCTTATCCTCTGTTTGAGGATGGATTAAGCATATTGGTTGACCCCACCTAACAGGGACAATCCATATCCGGTCTTGAGATTTCCTTTCACAAATGATTGTTTTCAGTTCTGATAAGTCTGCATTCTGTGAATTCAACGGAACCGCGACAATAACTTGCAGAATGCAATGAAATGTTAAACGATTGCCCCTGGCCATAAACTCAGTGTGCCTGAGGTTATACAGTACACCTACAAATTGCCAGCAGGCAGTAGAACTTTCATTTACAACAGCTGTATGTCAGAGATAGGTGAGCATTTGTGGGAGTTTTATGTACCATTGTATGGCTGCCTACTTTTCAGTATGCGGATGTGTGACTTTTCGATGTTTGCAGTGCCTCATGTTTCAAAATTCTATGACACTATTGCAAGCGGTTACATGAGAAAATCGTCCAACAATTTACAAAGCAACAAGCAGGGAAATGGCAGTATAGCACATATGAATCCGTCCCCAATTCTGTGTAGGTGAAACCCTGAACAGTACCAGCTGCTCATGATACTGTCGCCAAAGCAGAACATTAACAAAAAAAACAATCAGAGAGCACACAGTTAAAAACATAGCAATCATCAAGTACATTCTGTTCAATAAACAAAAATGGAGAGTCATGATGTCGTAAATTGTAAATATATTCTTATATAGTTGAAATATATATATACAACTCTACATACTTTGGCTCAATTGAATGACAATAGTGAACAACATGAGGAGTCATTGGTTAATTTTGATGATCTAAATATAAGAATTGATGATTCGTGCCCTAGTGGATTTAAACCTAAGTCAACATTTGTACCTATTTTGCATTGTGATGCGATTGAAATATTTGAAAAAAGTGTTGTTAAAGATCTAAAAAAGATGAGATATTCGGACCAACATCAAGCCAAACGCATCCTTACAGCCACCCAGATTAAAGCGTTAGACAGCCTGAAAAATGATCCAACTATAGTGATAAGGCAATCTGACAAAGGGGGGAATGTTGCGGTGTGGACAAAAGATGATTATCTGAAAGAGGGGTTACGACAACTCAATGAACAACATTGCTATCAGATTTCATCCAAAGCAGAGGTATTAGCATCTAACACAAGGTACAATGAGATGTTATGTGACTGGAAGAACAAAGGAGTATTGGAGTGGGACGAATATCGGAGTCTATGTTGCAAACACGCTAAGACTCCTATACTCTACCTACTACCCAAACTACATAAAAACCCAGTTACTCCACCGGGTAGGCCAATAGTGTCCTCTATGGGTTCACAATTAGAGACATCTAAATATATTGACTTTTATCTGAGACCTTTTGTTATGGCATTACCAGCCTATTTGAGAGACACAATGCACTTTTTGAATATGATTGATGGATTAGTATGGGAACAAGATTACTTATTGATCACATTAGATGTGACAAGTTTATACACATCTATTCGACATGACTTGGGGATCCAGGCCATTCGCCACTTTTTACGGGCAAGATCAATCTCATTGTTATTGCATACTGAGATGCTGATTGAGATGATAAGTTACTGCTTGACGAATAACTTTTTTTTCTTCGACGGAAAAGTGTATAAACAGACACAGGGAACTGCAATGGGCACCTGCTTCGCCCCCAGCTATGCAAATTTATTCATGGGCTGGTGGGAGGAGCAGGTATCCATTAGCAGTGACATGTATGGTGAACAGATTGTATTATGGACAAGATTCATCGATGATATTTTTCTAATTTGGAAAGGTGATGAATCAAGTGCCAAAGAATTTATATCATCTTTGAACAACAACATCTTAAATATAGAACTTACCTCACAGATGAGCAGGACTAATGTTGTCTTTTTGGATGTGGAGGTGTTAGTGCAAGGTTATCACTTAGTGACAAAACTTCATAGGAAAGAGACTGCGGGCAACAATCTCTTATCTGCCTCCAGTGCTCATCCATACATTCTTATCCAGAGTATCCCATATGGGAACTTATTCGAGCTAAGAGAAATAGCAGTACTGATCAAGAATTTCTGTTAGAAAAAGAAGAAATGTGCAAAAGATTTCAAGCCCGAGGTTATACCAAGAAGGTAATACAAGTGGCAGTAGACAAGTAGATAAGGTACAAAGATCAACCCTGCTAATCGCCAAACAGAGGGAAGACACACAGGCTGTGAACCAAACTAGATTTATCACCACATATTCCAGCCAGGCGTATAAAGTAAGAAAGATATTAAACCGCAACTGGCATATTTTAAAAACAGATGCGGTTCTTGATAAATATCTACATGAATCCCCGCAAATAACATTCAGGAAAGGGAGATCTCTCAAAGATGAATTAAGCCAAAATGCAGTAACATCGCAGATCACCATTAGATGGGAGAAAACAACAGGCTTTGCATGTTGCATGCATTGCAAGGCATGTGTGAGTAGTAAAAACTGTACTAAAATCAGGGTACCCTTTAGTAGCAGAGACTTTTTAATCAAGGGGAGCTATGATTGTAACACGGAATACTGTGTATATTGTTTGATCTGCCCATGTAAAAAGTTATACATTGGCAGTACAATACACAGAGCCAGAAAATGAATTTTGGAGCATAAACGAGCAATATGCCAAAATAATGAGCAATATCCTATAGCTCATCATTACAAAGCTCTCCATGGCCAGAATGACAAACTTTTATAATTTGTAGTCTTGGATGCGGTAGCACCACAGATGAGAGGCGGTGATAGAGAACGCCAACTTAGGGTTTTAGAATCTAGATACATCATCGATTTTGAGACACTATTCCCTGTGGGTTTGAATTCTAGTGAGGAACTAGCTATACACCTTGGATAACTTGGGGGAAGAGGATTATGACATTAATAGAATATAAACTGATGAATATCACAAACGGGGATTAACCTAGACAATAAATTGATTTTGATATAGATGGATCGGTACGACAATGAAATTCTTGTATCCAATATTTTAAAATGTACATAGAATTTTATGTATTATTGTTTTTTTGATATTTTGTTTTCCGTTTTTTGTAAATAGGTCTTTGTAGATACTGGAGAAAACTGCATAAATTAACACTTGGCTCAGGAAAATTCACAAATTATGAGGAATAAAAGTGACTTTGATTTGACAAATTTGTTGTACAAGGGAGCAATAAGCATATATGGCTGATGTCATAAGCCCACTTGGGCGGGACCAAGCAAAACAGAATGATAATACATTACAAGGCCAAATTGTGGCAGGAATGTGTTGCATTTGAAGTGGATTAACTGTTTGTTGAGGACAATGAAACCGAAAGATACAGCCACCACAAGGCCCACTAGGGCAGGACTGTTTTGCATGCATAGTCGACAGAGTGTCATTTGGGGTCATGTTTGATTATATACTTGATCATATGTTCACTTGCACTTGTTATAAATTGTGTTACAAAGACTATGATTACTTGATTTTCACCTTGAAAGCGAATAGAGCTTTGAATGAAATTATTTAAAGATGTATTTCCATCTTTGAAGTAAGGCTCGTTTTTATGAAATCATATTTGATCCCTTTTATGTATTTTACAAATCATGAAAAATGAATTTCATTGATTAAAATTATATAAATATAAAAATTTAAAAGGGAATGTGAATTGACTGCACATGCACTTTATATTTTGTACTTGAGCTTGGAAATGAAATGTACCGTTACAATATGGCGCTGCTCAGTTCTCTGCTAGTATTGCACAAGTCCACTTTCTATGTTTAACCACTGAATTGTTTTTATACGGAAGTGAAACAATGCTTGCCTCACCGTGACCAAGCCGTAAAGGCGAAAAGGGTCGGCAGGAGGCTATCTGTAATGAAATAAAAAAACATTTAGTACTTTGGAGTGTCCTGACTTCTCTTTCTGTATCGGAGGAATAAGTTGGTGATATATATATATATATATATGATCAAGGCAGTGAATGCCGAAACGCCTCGCAGCGTGATTGTGGAATAAACAACTGTATGGCAGAAATCTCCCCGTGTCGGTGCCGGTTTGTTTCCTAGCAAACGGTTATGGTGTTCACATATATATATATGATCAAGGCAGTGAATGCCGAAACGCGTCGCAGCGTGATTGTGGAATAAACAACTGTATTTCAGAAATCTCCCCGTGTCGGTGCCGGTTTGTTTCCTAGCAAACGGTTATGGTGTTCATATATATATATATATATATATATATATATATATATATATATTTATATATATATTTATATATACACACACACAAAACATACGTATATATCAAAAATAACAAACAAACATCCTAAAAAGACTACATATGAATTGAAAATAGCTTACAGAATCAAAACCCAAAATTGATAAGTTTTAAGAATACCAAACATTTTTCTAATTCAGAAACATGATGAACTCATGCATATCCTTCATGAGCACATACTGATCCATATGTAATAGAGATAACAAATCCCAAACTGTTAGAGACAAAATACAGAAAAAAGACACACAACCCAATATGTACAGTTAAAAGTTGAAATCAATATATTGCCATACCGTTTGAGAAACAAAAGTAATATAATCACTGTGTGGAATTGGGTTGTTGATTAAGGGGGGTGTGAGCACTTCCCAAGCAACAGCCACAATCTTTTTCACTAAATTAAAATGAGCTTAACCCTCTGGTAGCTTGGCACAAAAGCATTCAGGCTTAACTTAGAGGCAATGTGTAAAGTATTTATGTGCACTTAAAGAGTAATTAAGTGAAAATACAATGCAAGAAAAATCCCACACCAATTTAGAAAAAAATAGAGAAAATGTTATTAAATTATTTGGCACCAAAATAACAAAAGCCCCATCAGTAGAACAGGAGGTATGCAATTTCGAAACTTTAAGGTAAGTATAGCACATCATGTTGTTTTCTGGTTGTGCAGGACCGGTTGAAAGTCACAAGTTCAGGCCAACCATGATGGAGTGTGGGCCAGATACAGGGACCAGGTTAGTGCCACTAAAGAAGTTCCGTTCTCAAAGTCCTCCAAGAAGAGTCCAGTTCACAATGGAGGTGGCTGCGAGCAGCAAGGAGAGTGTCACAGATAGTCTTCGCTGTAGCGCAAAGAGCAGACAGGGCATCACGGATGGTCATCACTGTAGCGTAAATATCCTGTTGGGTGTCACAGAGGGTCATTGCTGGAGCTTCATGTTGGCTGTCACCACAGGCTGTTAGTGCTCTCTCATGAAGTGCAAATGCTGTGTTGCCAGTCGTCACTGGCGGTCACTGTGGCATGAAAGGTTGGGGTCACCGGAACTTTGCATTGGCGATCAGTGTGGACGGCAAGATCTTGGCACGAACTGGCCCATTCATGGTTGCGAAGAGCCCAAAACTCTTTGGAAAAGGATTTGTCCTTTTCTTCTAGGAGTACCTCAACTGATGCCACACTAAGGGTCCAGGACATGGGATGCACCTCCTGGGAGGTCTATTTGCAGGGCCAGTGCAGTAGGTCTGCTGTGCAGTTGCAGCAAGACCTCTGGAACATCTTGTGTCCCTGTAGCTCAGAACAGGAGACCAGCTAACTAGCCCTCGGAGTTACTCAGCTAACCTGGGAGGAAGAAAGCTTGTCGAGTCTTCCTTCTCAGACAGCAGGGCAGGCCTCTGGGAGCAGGGCAGTACTTCCTGAAGCATCCACATGTCCAGGAATGTACTGAAGAGTGTGTCTGAGGGTCCCATTTTATACCTGGTGCCCACTTTGAAGTGGAAGAATCATCTGTAGTCTTTCCCCTACATAAGTGTCTGGAATTTTCCGCCTCTCTGATCTGGTCCTGGTCTGTCTGCAGGCACAGTAGGCTAGAGTGAAGTCCTGTGTGTGTGAGCTGAGGCAGTCTCTTTAAAGTGCAAGTGTGATAGGTGACAGCTCTACCCCTCTCATCACGTCAGGATGACCCATCCTGCCAACACCCTGACCCTCCATTGTGTGACTGTCTAGGAGGAATACACAAAGGCTAACTGCCAACTACACCTACTCAAGTGACCCAGGAAATGGGCTGCAGGCACCAAATGACTAGGACAAGAAAATGCCAGCTTTCTAAAAGTGCAAAACACACAAGATGATGGACGGAATGCTGCACATTGGCAAACATTCACCCCCAGTCACAGATCTGGGTTTAATCCATCGTTATTTTGCTTCACCACGCCACCCCAGTTCAGACATAGCCATATGCAAATCAGTCTTGACCCTGTGCCTCATGGGAACAGTCCAGACCGAACTGCCAAGCCATGTCTTCCCTGGACCGGAATAAAGCATCCTAGGACCGGTTTCAGGCTATCAGCCTTCATCAGTCAAGATAGCTTGACTCCAGTGGCGTAGTGAGCACGGGACCCACGTCTGGGCATACCCTTCCCACTTAGGGCGAAATGCAAAACACACAAGATGATGGACGGAATGCTGCACATTGGCAAACATTCACCCCCAGTCACAGATCTGGGTTTAATCCATCGTTATTTTGCTTCACCACGCCACCCCAGTTCAGACATAGCCATATGCAAATCAGTCTTGACCCTGTGCCTCATGGGAACAGTCCAGACCGAACTGCCAAGCCATGTCTTCCCTGGACCGGAATCAAGCATCCTAGGACCGGTTTCAGGCTATCAGCCTTCATCAGCCAGGATAGCTTGACTCCAGTAGCGTCCATCATCCCCTTTGGT
The DNA here is from genome assembly GCA_963921515.1 of Calotriton arnoldi. Lineage (NCBI taxonomy): Eukaryota > Metazoa > Chordata > Amphibia > Caudata > Salamandridae > Calotriton > Calotriton arnoldi. The sequence goes on along the minus strand of CAWUFW010000403.1, from coordinate 2,808,518 downwards.
TTTGCTGTGTTCGCCCTAAGTTGGCAGGGTATGCCCAGACGTGGGTCCCTTGCTCACTTTGCCACTGGATTCAAGATAGCCTGGCTGATGACGGCTGTAAGCCAGAAACCGGTCCCAGGATGCTTGTTTCCGGTCCAGGGAAGACATGGCTTGGCAGTTCGGGCTGGACTGTTCCCATGAGGCACAGGGTCAGACTGATTTGCAGATGGCCATGTCTGAACTGGGGTGGCGGAGTGAGCTAAAGAATGATGATGGATTAAATCCAGATCAGTTGACTGGGGGTGAGTGCTTGCAATGTTCAACACTCCGTCCATCATCCCCTTTGGTTTTGCTGTGTTCGCTTTAAGCTGGCAGGGTATGCCCAGACGTGGGTCCCTTGCTCACTTTGCCACTGGATTCAAGATAGCCTGGCTGATGACGGCTGTAAGCCAGAAACCGGTCCCAGGATGCTTGTTTCCGGTCCAGGGAAGACATGGCTTGGCAGTTCGGGCTGGACTGTTCCCATGAGGCACAGGGTCAGACTGATTTGCATATGGCCATGTCTGAACTGGGGTGGCGGAGTGAGGTAAAGAATGATGATGGATTAAACCCAGATCAGTTGACTGGGGGTGAGTGCTTGCAATGTTCAACACTCCGTCCATCATCCCCTTTGGTTTTGCTGTGTTCGCCCTAAGTTGGCAGGGTATGCCCAGCCGTGGGTCCCTTGCTCACTTTGCCACTGGATTCAAGATAGCCTGGCTGATGACGGCTGTAAGCCAGAAACCGGTCCCAGGATGCTTGTTTCCGGTCCAGGGAAGACATGGCTTGGCAGTTCGGGCTGGACTGTTCCCATGAGGCACAGGGTCAGACTGATTTGCATATGGCCATGTCTGAACTGGGGTGGCGGAGTGAGCTAAAGAATGATGATGGATTAAACCCAGATCAGTTGACTGGGGGTGAGTGCTTGCAATGTTCAACACTCCGTCCATCATCCCCTTTGGTTTTGCAGCTTTCTAAAAGTGGCATGTTCAGAATTGTGACTGAAAATCTGACTTTACCATTAACCCCTTCGCTGCTAGGCCTTTTCCCCTCCTGTGCTAAGCCTTTTTTTGGCTATTTGGGGTAGTGCGCGCTTAGGCCCCTGTAACTTTTTGACCACATAAGGTATCCATGCCAAATTTGCGTCCTTTTTTCTAACATCATGGGGATTGTAAAGGTACCCAGGGTTTGTGGATTCCCCTGGAGGGGACCCAGAAATTAGTCAAAATACAGCTACATTTTGTTTTTTTTTGGAAAAAGGCAAAAAAGGGCTACAGATGAAAGCGTCTTGATTTTTCCCTGCAAATGGCATCAAAAAGGGGTTGTGGGGATGAAATCACCATCTTCCCAGCTTTCAGGGACAAGCAGACTTTTGTCAGAAAACCAACTTTCTTTACACAGTTTTGGCATTTTTCTGGGACATAGCCTATTTTTGCTATTTTTTGTGCTTTCAACCTCCTTCCAGTTAATGGTAGAAATGGGTATGAAACCAATAATGGATCCTGGAAAGCCATACATTTATGAAAAGTAGACAAAATTCTGAATTCAGCAAGGGGTCATTTGTGTAGATCCTTAAAGTTTTCCTTATAGAAACTAACAGTTAAATAAAGGAAAAATTGAAAATTAGTTGAAGAAAACAGCCATTTGTGTCAACGTTTTCACCTGTAACTTCTTCTAATTATGACAGCTATTTGAAGGCAATATACCGTTATATCCGCTGGACCTTTCTGGTTGTGGGGATATATAGGACTTGTAGGTTCACCAAGAACCCGACGAACCCAGAGCCAATAATTGAGCAACATCTTGCAATGATTTTTTTTTAAGTACCGGGTATATAGCAATTATTTTGGGAAAATGTATACATGGAAAAATTGTTATGAAAGACACCTATGTATTTCTGAAATGGGAACAAAATGTAGATTTTAGAAACAGTAGATATTTGCACATTTCCGAAATTGGGAGTACCCATACTAGCATGAGAATTATAGGTCATTTTTCAAAATGACTTATTTTTTACACATTGTCTTTCATTTGGAAGGCAGAAATGCATCGAAAGTCAATAGGTAATAACAGTTGCTCTACAATTCTGTGTTACCCAAAGTCTCCCGATAAAAATGGTACCTCACTTGTGTGGGTAGCCCTTGTGCCCACAACAGGAAATGGCTCAAAATGCAACGTGGACGTACCACATTTTCACAATGAAAAATTACCCTTTTTTTGCAAAGTGCCTAGGTGTAGTTTTTGAACCCTAGCTCTGCCGGCACCTAAGGAAACCTAGCAAACCTATACATTTTTGAAAACTAGACACCCAGGGGAATCCAGGATGGGGTGACTTGACTGCCTCCCACCAGGTTCTGTTACCCAGAATCCCTTGCAAACATAAACAATTGTCAAAAAAACCACATTTTCCCCACATTTCTGTGGTGGAAAGTTCTGGAATCTGCGTGGATCCACAAATTTCCACCCACCCCGCGTTCCCCAAAGTCTTACGAGAAAAATGGTACCTCACTTGTGTGGGTCGGCCTAGTGCCTGCGACAGGAAACGGCGCAAAACGCAACGTGGTCACACCTCAATTTCGCAGTGAAAAATGACCCTTTTTTGGCAAAGTGCCTAGCTGTAGTTTTTGAACCCTAGCTCTGCCGGCACCTAGGGAAACCTAGCAAACCTATACATTTTTGAAAACTAGACACCCAGGGGAATCCAGGATGGGGTGACTTGACTGCCTCCCACCAGGTTCTGTTACCCAGAATCCCTTGCAAACATAAAAAATTGTCAAAAAACCACATTTTCCCCACATTTCTGTGGTGGAAAGTTCTGGAATCTGCGTGGATCCACAAATTTCCACCCACCCCGCGTTCTCCAAAGTCTTACGAGAAAAATGGTACCTCACTTGTGTGGGTCGGCCTAGTGCCTGCAACAGGAAACGGCGCAAAACGCAACGCGGTCACACCTCAATTTCGCAGTGAAAAATGACCCTTTTTTGGAAAAGTGCCTAGCTGTCGTTTTTGAACCCTAGCTCTGCCGGCACCTAGGGAAACTTAGCAAACCTATACATTTTTGAAAACTAGACACCCAGGGGAATCCAGGATGGGGTGACTTGACTGCCTCCCACCAGGTTCTGTTACCCAGAATCCCTTGCAAACATAAACAATTGTCAAAAAAACCACATTTTCCCCACATTTCTGTGGTGGAAAGTTCTGGAATCTGTGTGGATCCACAAATTTCCACCCACCCCGCGTTCCCCAAAGTCTTACGAGAAAAATGGTACCTCACTTGTGTGGGTCGGCCTAGTGCCTGTGACAGGAAACGGCGCAAAACGCAACGCGGTCACACCTCAATTTCGCAGTGAAAAATGACCCTTTTTTGGCAAAGTGCCTAGCTGTAGTTTTTGAACCCTACCTCTGCCGGCACCTAGGGAAACCTAGCAAACCTATACATTTTTGAAAACTAGACACCCAGGGGAATCCAGGATGGGGTGACTTGACTGCCTCCCACCAGGTTCTGTTACCCAGAATCCCTTGCAAACATAAAAAATTGTCAAAAAAAACACATTTTCCCCACATTTCTGTGGTGGAAAGTTCTGGAATCTGCGTGGATCCACAAATTTCCACCCACCCCGCGTTCCCCAAAGTCTTACGAGAAAAATGGTACCTCACTTGTGTGGGTCGGCCTAGTGCCTGCGACAGGAAACGGCGCAAAACGCAACGTGGTCACACCTCAATTTCGCAGTGAAAAATGACCCTTTTTTGGCAAAGTGCCTAGCTGTAGTTTTTGAACCCTAGCTCTGCCGGCACCTAGGGAAACCTAGCAAACCTATACTTTTTTGAAAACTAGACACCTAGGGGAATCCAGGATGGGGTGACTTGACTGCCTCCCACCAGGTTCTGTTACCCAGAATCCCTTGCAAACATAAACAATTGTCAAAAAAACCCACATTTTCCCCACATTTCTGTGGTGGAAAGTTCTGGAATCTGCGTGGATCCACAAATTTCCACCCACCCCGCGTTCCCCAAAGTCTTACGAGAAAAATGGTACCTCACTTGTGTGGGTCGGCCTAGTGCCTGCGACAGGAAACGGCGCAAAACGCAACGCGGTCACACCTCAATTTCGCAGTGAAAAATGACCCTTTTTTGGCAAAGTGCCTAGCTGTAGTTTTTGAACCCTACCTCTGCCGGCACCTAGGGAAACCTAGCAAACCTATACATTTTTGAAAACTAGACACCCAGGGGAATCCAGGATGGGGTGACTTGACTGCCTCCCACCAGGTTCTGTTACCCAGAATCCCTTGCAAACATAAAAAATTGTCAAAAAAAACACATTTTCCCCACATTTCTGTGGTGGAAAGTTCTGGAATCTGCGTGGATCCACAAATTTCCACCCACCCCGCGTCCCCCAAAGTCTTACGAGAAAAATGGTACCTCACTTGTGTGGGTCGGCCTAGTGCCTACGACAGGAAACGGCGCAAAACGCAACGTGGTCACACCTCAATTTCGCAGTGAAAAATGACCCTTTTTTGGCAAAGTGCCTAGCTGTAGTTTTTGAACCCTAGCTCTGCCGGCACCTAGGGAAACCTAGCAAACCTATACATTTTTGAAAACTAGACACCCAGGGGAATCCAGGATGGGGTGACTTGACTGCCTCCCACCAGGTTCTGTTACCCAGAATCCCTTGCAAACATAAAAAATTGTCCAAAAAAACACATTTTCCCAACATTTCTGTGGTGGAAAGTTCTGGAATCTGCGTGGATCCACAAATTTCCACCCACCCCGCATTCCCCAAAGTCTTACGAGAAAAATGGTACCTCACTTGTGTGGGTCGGCCTAGTGCCTGCGACAGGAAACGGCGCAAAACGCAACGTGGTCACACCTCAATTTCGCAGTGAAAAATGACCCTTTTTTGGCAAAGTGCCTTGCTGTAGTTTTTTAACCCTACCTCTGCCGGCACCTAGGGAAACCTAGCAAACCTATACATTTTTGAAAACTAAACACCCAGGGGAATCCAGTATGGGGTGACTTGACTGCCTCCCACCAGGTTCTGTTACCCAGAATCCCTTGCAAACATAAAAAATTGTCCAAACAAACACATTTTCCACACATTTCTGTGGTGGAAAGTTCTGGAATCTGTGTGGATCCACAAATTTCCACCCACCCCGCATTCCCCAAAGTCTTACGAGAAAAATGGTACTTCACTTGTGTGGGTCGGCCTAGTGCCTGCGACAGGAAACGGCGCAAAACGCAACGCGGTCACACCTCAATTTCGCAGTGAAAAATGACCCTTTTTTGGCAAAGTGCCTAGCTGTAGTTTTTGAACCCTACCTCTGCCGGCACCTAGGGAAACCTAGCAAACCTATACATTTTTGAAAACTAGACACCCAGGGGAATCCAGGATGGGGTGACTTGACTGCCTCCCACCAGGTTCTGTTACCCAGAATCCCTTGCAAACATAAAACATTGTCAAAAAAAACACATTTTTCCCACATTTCTGTGGTGGAAAGTTCTGGAATCTGCGTGGATCCACAAATTTCCACCCACCCCGTGTCCCCCAAAGTCTTACGAGAAAAATGGTACCTCACTTGTGTGGGTCGGCCTAGTGCCTACGACAGGAAACGGCGCAAAACACAACGTGGTCACACCTCAATTTCGCAGTGAAAAATGACCCTTTTTTGGCAAAGTGCCTAGCTGTAGTTTTTGAACCCTACCTCTGCCGGCACCTAGGGAAACCTAGCAAACCTATACATTTTTGAAAACTAGACACCCAGGGGAATCCAGGATGGGGTGACTTGACTGCCTCCCACCAGGTTCTGTTACCCAGAATCCCTTGCAAACATAAAAAGTTGTCAAAAAAACCACATTTTCCCCACATTTCTGTGGTGGAAAGTTCAGGAATCTGCGTGGATCCACAAATTTCCACCCACCCCGCGTTCCCCAAAGTCTTACGAGAAAAATGGTACCTCACTTGTGTGGGTCGGCCTAGTGCCTGCGACAGGAAACGGCGCAAAACGCAACGCGGTCACACCTCAATTTCGCAGTGAAAAATGACCCTTTTTTGGCAAAGTGCCTAGCTGTAGTTTTTGAACCCTACCTCTGCCGGCACCTAGGGAAACCTAGCAAACCTATACATTTTTGAAAACTAGACACCCAGGGGAATCCAGGATGGGGTGACTTGACTGCCTCCCACCAGGTTCTGTTACCCAGAATCCCTTGCAAACATAAAAAATTGTCAAAAAAACACATTTTCCCCACATTTCTGTGGTGGAAAGTTCTGGAATCTGCGTGGATCCACAAATTTCCACCCACCCCGCGTCCCCCAAAGTCTTACGAGAAAAATGGTACCTCACTTGTGTGGGTCGGCCTAGTGCCTACGACAGGAAACGGCGCAAAACGCAACGTGGTCACACCTCAATTTCGCAGTGAAAAATGACCCTTTTTTGGCAAAGTGCCTAGCTGTAGTTTTTGAACCCTAGCTCTGCCGGCACCTAGGGAAACCTAGCAAACCTATACATTTTTGAAAACTAGACACCCAGGGGAATCCAGGATGGGGTGACTTGACTGCCTCCCACCAGGTTCTGTTACCCAGAATCCCTTGCAAACATAAAAAATTGTCCAAAAACCACATTTTCCCAACATTTCTGTGGTGGAAAGTTCTGGAATCTGCGTGGATCCACAAATTTCCACCCACCCCGCATTCCCCAAAGTCTTACGAGAAAAATGGTACCTCACTTGTGTGGGTCGGCCTAGTGCCTGCGACAGGAAACGGCGCAAAACGCAACGTGGTCACACCTCAATTTCGCAGTGAAAAATGACCCTTTTTTGGCAAAGTGCCTTGCTGTAGTTTTTAACCCTACCTCTGCCGGCACCTAGGGAAACCTAGCAAACCTATACATTTTTGAAAACTAGACACCCAGGGGAATCCAGTATGGGGTGACTTGACTGCCTCCCACCAGGTTCTGTTACCCAGAATCCCTTGCAAACATAAAAAATTGTCCAAACAAACACATTTTCCACACATTTCTGTGGTGGAAAGTTCTGGAATCTGTGTGGATCCACAAATTTCCACCCACCCCGCATTCCCCAAAGTCTTACGAGAAAAATGGTACTTCACTTGTGTGGGTCGGCCTAGTGCCTGCGACAGGAAACGGCGCAAAACGCAACGCGGTCACACCTCAATTTCGCAGTGAAAAATGACCCTTTTTGGCAAAGTGCCTAGCTGTAGTTTTTGAACCCTACCTCTGCCGGCACCTAGGGAAACCTAGCAAACCTATACATTTTTGAAAACTAGACACCCAGGGGAATCCAGGATGGGGTGACTTGACTGCCTCCCACCAGGTTCTGTTACCCAGAATCCCTTGCAAACATAAAACATTGTCAAAAAAACACATTTTTCCCACATTTCTGTGGTGGAAAGTTCTGGAATCTGCGTGGATCCACAAATTTCCACCCACCCCGTGTCCCCCAAAGTCTTACGAGAAAAATGGTACCTCACTTGTGTGGGTCGGCCTAGTGCCTACGACAGGAAACGGCGCAAAACACAACGTGGTCACACCTCAATTTCGCAGTGAAAAATGACCCTTTTTTGGCAAAGTGCCTAGCTGTAGTTTTTGAACCCTACCTCTGCCGGCACCTAGGGAAACCTAGCAAACCTATACATTTTTGAAAACTAGACACCCAGGGGAATCCAGGATGGGGTGACTTGACTGCCTCCCACCAGGTTCTGTTACCCAGAATCCCTTGCAAACATAAAAATTGTCAAAAAAACCACATTTTCCCCACATTTCTGTGGTGGAAAGTTCTGGAATCTGCGTGGATCCACAAATTTCCACCCACCCCGCGTTCCCCAAAGTCTTACGAGAAAAATGGTACCTCACTTGTGAGGGTCGGCCTAGTGCCTGCGACAGGAAACGGCGCAAAACGCAACGCGGTCACACCTCAATTTCGCAGTGAAAAATGACCCTTTTTGGCAAAGTGCCTAGCTGTAGTTTTTGAACCCTACCTCTGCCGGCACCTAGGGAAACCTAGCAAACACACACATTTCTGAAAAGTAGACACCTGGGGCTTCCAGGGAGGTATGGCTTGCGTGGATCCCCCAACGTTTCTACCCAGAATCCCTGCAAACCTCAATTTTAGCTGAAAAAATCACTTTTTTCACACATTTGTGTGTGGGAAAGTGTGGCATCACTGGCCTCACACAAATTTCCTACCACCCAGCGTTCCCCAGGTCTCCCGATAAAAATGGTGCCTCACTTGTGTGGGAGGCCCAAGTACCTCGACAGGCAAGGGCCCACAACGTAGTGAGGCGACCTCAAAATTGCCTATCTCAAAACCACCTGGTTTTGCAAGGAAGTCACCTGGGTTTTTGGCCCGTGCTCGGCGGCCATCTAGGTAAACCTACCAAACCCACACATTTCTGAAAAGTAGACACCTGGGGGCTTCCAGGGAGGTATGGCTTGCGTGGATCCTCCAACGTTTCCTACCCAGAATCTCTTGCAAACCTCAATTTTAGCTGAACAAAATCACTTTTTCACACATTTGTGTGTGGAAAGTGTGGCATCACTGGCCTCACACAAATTTCCTACACCAGCGTTCCCCAGGTCTCCCGATAAAAATGGTGCCTCACTTGTGTGGGAGGCCCAAGTACCGCGACAGGCAAGGACACAAAACGTTTTGAGGCAACATCAACATTGCCTATCAAAAAATGTTTTGGGCCCTTGCCTGTCGCGGGTACTTGGGCCTCCCACACAAGTGAGGCACCATTTTTATCGGGAGACCTGGGGGAACGCTGGGTGGTAGGAAATTTGTGTGAGGCCAGTGATGCCACACTTTCCCACACAAAAATGTGTGAAAAAAGTGATTTTTTTCAGCTAAAAGTGAGGTTTGCAGGGATTCTGGGTAAGGAAACGTTGGGGGATCCACGCAAGCCATACCTCCCTGGAAGCCCCGGGTGTCTACTTTTCAGAAATGTGTGGGTTTGGTAGGTTTCCTAGATGGCCGCCGAGCACAGGGCCAAAAACCCAGGTGACCCCCTTGCAAAACCAGGTGGTTTTGTGAAAGGCCATTTTGAGGTCGCCTCACTACGTTGTGGGCCCTTGCCTGTCGCTGGTACTTGGGCCTCCCACACAAGTGAGGCACCATTTTTATCGGGAGACCTGGGGGAACGCTGGGTGGTAGGAAATTTGTGTGAGGCCAGTGATGCCACACTTTCCCACTCAAAAATGTGTGAAAAAAGTGATTTTTTCAGCTAAAAGTGAGGTTTGCAGGGGATTCTGGGTAAGGAAACGTTGGGGGATCCACGCAAGCCATACCTCCCTGGAAGCCCCCGGGTGTCTACTTTTCAGAAATGTGTGGGTTTGGTAGGTTTCCCTAGATGGCCGCCGAGCACAGGGCCAAAAACCCAGGTGACTCCCTTGCAAAACCAGGTGGTTTTGTGAAAGGCCATTTTGAGGTCGCCTCACTACGTTGTGGGCCCTTGCCTGTCGCGGGTACTTGGGCCTCCCACACAAGTGAGGCACCATTTTTATCGGGAGACCTGGGGGAACGCTGGGTGGTAGGAAATTTGTGTGAGGCCAGTGATGCCACACTTTCCCACACAAAAATGTGTGAAAAAAGTGATTTTTTCAGCTAAAAGTGAGGTTTGCAGGGGATTCTGGGTAAGGAAACGTTGGGGGATCCACGCAAGCCATACCTCCCTGGAAGCCCCCGGGTGTCTACTTTTCAGAAATGTGTGGGTTTGGTAGGTTTCCCTATGTGGCCGCCGAGCCCCGGGCCAAAACCCAGGTGACCCCCTTGCAAAACCAGGTCATAATGAGATAATGTGTTGTTTATTTCTGCAGCGTGAAAATTTTGGCACAATATTGCAAGGAAAATGTGACAGACATTTTGAGGTTTGCAGGACATTGTGGGTACCATAACTTGTTGGGATCCACAAGAGAGATATCACCATGTACTCCCATGGGTGTTTCGCTTACGACAATATCTACAGTTGGTAGGTTATTCTTAGACGGAATGTACACCTTGGCAGACAGACTAAAAAGACAAAGATTACTGCACAGCCATCTATTCCTCAAGCACACACACATACTGGTTGGATTTGGCACGAGGGCAAGTGATGGTTCAGGATATACAATTTTATTAACAAGAGATTTCACAAAAATGAAATGCACTGTCAATAATTGAAAGGACAAAAAACGGAACCAGTGACTCGCAGCTCGTGAGCTGTAAAGCCACGTCAAGGCCCCAACCGCTTTACAGGCCATTCACACACCTTTCATACGTGATACACACAAGACCATTCACACCCCCAGGCACGAAACAAACACATTACAACATTCACAAAAAGGGACAAGGTACACCCTGCTTGAGAAAGACAAAAAAAAAATATTACTGCACAGCCATCTAATCCTCAAGCACACACACACATACTGGTTGGATTTGGCACGAGGGTGAGTGATGGTTCAGTATATACAATTGTATTAACAAGTGATTTCACAAAAATGAAATGCACTGTTAATAATTGAAAGGACGAGAAACTGAACCATTGACTCACAGCTCGTGAGCTGTAAAGCCACGACAAGGCACCAACCTCTTTACAGGCCATTCATACACCTTTCATACGTGTGACAAATACAAAACCATTCACACCACCAGCCGCGGGCCCATCACATTACAACACTCACACCAGCAGACAGCGCCATTCAAGGGCCCATCACTTTCACACGCCCACATTCCTAACACAGCAACCACACAAGCTGATGGATTGCGTGGAGTGTCGCTCGGCTAGCAGTGTGTGTAGTGACCAGCAGCAAGTCACTACTCACACACTGCCAGCCGAGCGCCAGTCCACGCACACCGCCAGCCAAGCGCCACTCCACGCACACCGCCAGCCAAGCGCCACTCCACGCACACCGCCAGCCTAGCGCCACTCCACGCACACCGCCAGCCTAGCGCCACTCCACGCACACCGCCCGCCTAGCGCCACTCCACGCACACCGCCAGCCTAGCGCCACTCCACGCACACCGCCAGCCAAGAGCCACTCCCCGCACACCGCCAGCCAAGTGCCACTCCACGCACACCGCCAGCCAAGCACCAGCCTACACACACCACCATCACATTTAGGATTTTTTTATACAAAAAAGAAAACACAAACAAATTGCAAATAGATACAAATCTACTAACACAAAATCAGAAACATTGCACTAATGCCAACCTTGAAACAGAACAACAATTCTTAAACATTACAGACCAGGCAGTTCACTTTACCACTCATGGTTGCTCCCAATAATTCTTTTGCTTGTGGTACGCTCTATAACAAGCAGGCACACACAGCCCAGGGTTAGAAGGACACTCAGGGCAGTACATACGAGTCTCCTTCCGCGTACCTCTTCGCCAACAGACTCTACATCTCCTAGTGGGAAAGTCTTTTGAGAGTGTAGGAGGAATGTGATCAGGAAAGTGGCGCTCTTTCAATCGAGCCACATCCTCCACCACTCCAACTCTAGGAACACTTGCCTGTTCCACAACAACAAGGCTGCCTATGACAGACTCCTGAAACTGAACAAAAGTCAACTTTGACGCAGGAGAACACTCCTTGAACACAACAAAAGCATTGAAAGTTGCTAAATTGAAGAGATGGATGGCCAACTTCTTATACCAAATGTAAGACTTACGAATAGCAGTGTAAGGTTCCAACCTCTGATCTACTCTATCAACACCACCCATGTGCTTATTGTAGTCTAAAATGCACACAGGTTTGCGCACTTCAGCAATCTGACCCCAAACAGCCACAGGTGAAGTACTCTCATCATGGATGGTAGTCAGCATGTACACATCCCTCCTGTCCACAAATTTCACAGCTAGCAGTTCCTCACTACGCAAGGAATGTATGATGATACAACGCGTACCATCACAACGCGGTATGTTACATCGCGGTCTTGACAACGCAAGTCGTTACATCGACTTGCGCTGGAGGGCGCTGGATTTCGGAATAGTGTGAATTACTATTCCAACTCCAGTCTACGTACAGTAGGGAAGGTGTTGGAATAGTAATTCACACTATTCCTTAGTCTAGAGCGCCCTCCAGTGTAAGTCGATGTAACGACTTGCGTTGTGAAAACCACGATGTAACCATACCGCGTTGTAATGGTTGCGTGGTAAAGGATGTTTCCCCTACGCAAGGCACTGCACTGTCCCCTCTGAAGTTTTTTGCAAACAAGCTCTTTTGGATAACCTTTACGGTTAGAGCGGATTGTGCCACAAGCAAAAGTGTCCACTTTGAACAATTCCTTAAACAATTGCACAGCAGTGTAGAAGTTATCAAGGTACAAATGGTGGCCTCTGTTAAACAGTCCTCTAGCAAGTTCCCACACAATTTTCTCTGAAACTCCTACTAAAGTGGACGGACAACCAGGGGGGTCAATAGTGGAATCCCTACCAGTGTACACACGCAAATTAAAAACATATCCTGTCCTACTCTCAGACAACATATACAGCTTAATTCCATAGCGTGCCCTCTTGCTAGGAATGTACTGCCTAAAAACCAAACGGCCCTTGAACAGCACCAAAGACTCATCAATAGATATTTCTTTCCCTGGAGTATAGATCTCTGAAAATCGATCTACAAAGTGATCAAGAACAGGCCGAATCTTAAAAAGACGGTCACATTCAGGGTGATCTCGTGGCAACGCCAAACCATTATCAACAAAATGCAGCATCCGAAGCAAAAGTAAATACCGATCACGAGTCATAACTGCAGGAAATATGGCCGTTGCCATCAAGGGATTGGTAGACCAATATGAACCCATGGACGGCTTCCTTATCAAACCCATCAAAAAAGTAAAGCCCAAAAACTTCTTCATCTCTTCCAGATTTGTGGGACTCCACCGGGTAGCTCTAGAATGGGGCCTAAGTCTGGCACTGTTGTCCCTCAAAAACTGTTCAGCATACAAATTAGTCTGCTCAACAATCTCACCCAAAAATACATCATCCATAAACAACTGAAAATACTGTATAGGCAAATAATGTTCACAATCCACTCTACACCCTGCATAACCACTAAAGGCAGGCAACACCGGCTGCACCATGTTTGGATCAACCCAGAGTCCAGCACTTCCAGTAGGAAGCCTAGCAGCCCCAGGCTGCAATCCAGATGCCTCTTGCACCATCGGCACAGTAGTATCCTCCTCTAAATCAGGCACTTCATCTGCACTGAGAGTACCTTCATCATCCGATGATTCCATGTGGAGAGAAAACTCACTGCCTGAATCTTCCCCTCCCTCCTCTCCCTCAGACGCACTGTCAGTCTCATAATCCTGCTCAGAGGAAGATTCAAGAAGCAAACCAACCACCTGCTGAGCAGTAATTCTACGGCTAGCCATAATGCTTACTAATAAAGGTTACTTGTCAAACAAGTCAACAACAACAAACCCTTTGTAAAAAAAAAAGAAATAAACAAAATGTAGCTTTATCACAAAGACCTATATACTCCAACACTATACCACTCACGTGACAGAAGCAGCTAGACTCACCACCACCTACTCTGCACAGACACAGTAAGGATCAACAATATCCCACTAAAAAAGAAGAAGAAAAAAATTACACATAAGACAATGCAAAACATCGCAAAGAATTTCATGCTCTGAACACTAACAAATATGCTGCCATTATGGCACCACTTACAAAAAAATTCATTCATGCATGACAATAATACTCATTTGGAGTACACACAACAAAAATATTTTTCTTACCAAATAAATGCAATTACGCAAAACTGCAGAACCACCACTGCCGAAACCGCAAACAGGAATCAAAAGCTTTACACTAGAATAAAAAGGAGAAAAAAAAACATTACAATCACATATGCAAATAATGCACCAGTCCACACACAATCCACCAGCCAAGCTAAGGGGTAGGTGGGCCTAACAGTATAAATAAAATATTCACCCCCGTAAAAGGGGAGCAACCCTTGCCCTTTTGGCCACTCCCCAACACAAAAATTAAAAAAAAACCTGGTGCCTAGTGGGCATTCCTGCTGCACGATCACATGATCGTGCAGCAGGAATGCACAAAAGAGGCATCGGGGGAAAGGAAAACCCTTTCCTTTCCCTCGATGCCTCTTTTGATACAAACCCCCCCCCCCTCCCCGAGCCAAACCTCACCTGATTTCCCCGACGCGCTGGAAGCAAATGGCTTCCAGCGCGTCGGGGAAGAAAGGGAAACCCTCAATGATGTCAGCGCGCTGACGTCATTGATGGGGCGGGGGGAGGCAGAGGAAGCCCTTCCCCTGCCTCCCCAAAAAAAAAACCTAACTATCGGATTCCCACGGGGGGAGCGCCAGCGCTTCCCCCGTGGGTGGTCTTATGACGAGCTGGACTCGTCATGAGCACACGAGCACTGTGTGCCATGACGAGTCCAGCTCGTCATAAGCACCGAAGGGGATAAAGGGTCAGAGCAGGATCTCAGCGGCAGACGAGGAGAAGGAACCTCCTGGTCACAGGAACTACACGAGCATTGCGCTCGAGAAATTCAAGGATGCAAAGACCTCCATCAAGGATTACAGCTAACTTTTCAGGGTGTAAATGGAGAGAAGCCACATCTGCTTAACCACGCTCACGAATTCTACACGAGAATTGCGCTCGAGAAAATGAAGGATGCAAAGACCTCCATCAAGGATTACAGCTAACTTTTCACGTTGGAAATGGAGAGAAGGCACATCTGCTTAACCACGCTCACGAATTCTGCACACCTGCCCTGCATATTTATCCAAGAAGATGCCACCGTTTTGTGCAATACCTCTACTCAACTGGAGTACTGTCTACTGGCTAATCAGTAAGTGTTACCTCGTTGGGTAAATGTATAGTGCCTTTCCTACACTACAGCTGCGTAAAGGACCAGAAGAATTGTCTCCAGTGACCTGTGTGTCTGTAACTTTGCCACCGCGCCGAAAGCGCCGGGGTCCTTTGAGTAAGCTGTCCATCATAGTGGGGAAAGGGCGGGCAGACGTTGCATACCGCTAGTGTATGTGTGGCGGGGCCAAACGAGCGGGGCTTCTAGGCCCGTTCACATGCCTCTTGTTTATAAAGGGTCAGAGCACGATCTCAGCGGCAGACGAGGAGAAGGAACCTCCTGGTCACAGGAACTACACGAGCATTGCGCTCGAGAAAATCAAGGATGCAAAGACCTCCATCAAGGATTACAGCTACCTTTTCAGGGTGTAAATGGAGAGAAGCCACATCTGCCCTGCATATTTATCCACGAAGATGCCACCGTTTTGTGCAATACCTCTACTCAACTGGAGTACTTTCTACTGGCTAATCAGTAAGTGCTACCTCGTTGGGTAAATGTATAGTGCCTTTCCTACACTACAGCTGCGTAAAGGACCAGAAGAATTGTCTCCAGTGACCTGTGTGTCTGTAACTTTGCCACCGCGCCGAAAGCGCCGGGGTCCTTTGAGTAAGCTGTCCATCATAGTGGGGAAAGGGCGGGAAGACGTAGCATACCAAGAGTATGTGTGGCGGGGCCAAACGAGCGGGGCTTCTAGGCCCGTTCACATGCCTCTTGTTTATAAAGGGTCAGAGCAGGACCTCACCGGCAGACGAGGAGAGGGAACCTCCTGGTCACAGGAACTACACGAGGATTGCACTCGAGAAAATCAAGGATGCAGAGACCTCCATCGAGGATTACAGCTCACTTTTCAGGGTGGAAATGGAGAGAAGGCACATCTGCTTAACCACGCTCACGAATGTGTGGCGGGGCCAAACGAGCGGGGCTTCTAGGCCCGTTCACATGCCTCTTGTTTATAAAGGGTCAGAGCAGGATCTCACCAGCAGACGAGGAGAGGGAACCTCCTGGTCACAGGAACTACACGAGGATTGCACTCGAGAAAATCAAGGATGCAGAGACCTCCATCGAGGATTACAGCTCACTTTTCAGGGTGGAAATGGAGAGAAGGCACATCTGCTTAACCACGCTCACGAATGTGTGGCGGGGCCAAACGAGCGGGGCTTCTAGGCCCGTTCACATGCCTCTTGTTTATAAAGGGTCAGAGCAGGATCTCACCGGCAGACGAGGAGAGGGAACCTCCTGGTCACAGGAACTACACGAGGATTGCACTCGAGAAAATCAAGGATGCAGAGACCTCCATCGAGGATTACAGCTCACTTTTCAGGGTGGAAATGGAGAGAAGGCACATCTGCTTAACCACGCTCACGAATGTGTGGCGGGGCCAAACGAGCGGGGCTTCTAGGCCCGTTCACATGCCTCTTGTTTATAAAGGGTCAGAGCAGGATCTCACCGGCAGACGAGGAGAGGGAACCTCCTGGTCACAGGAACTACACGAGGATTGCACTCGAGAAAATCAAGGATGCAGAGACCTCCATCGAGGATTACAGCTCACTTTTCAGGGTGGAAATGGAGAGAAGGCACATCTGCTTAACCACGCTCACGAATGTGTGGCAGGGCCAAACGAGCGGGGCTTCTAGGCCCGTTCACATGCCTCTTGTTTATAAAGGGTCAGAGCAGGATCTCACCGGCAGACGAGGAGAGGGAACCTCCTGGTCACAGGAACTACACGAGGATTGCACTCGAGAAAATCAAGGATGCAGAGACCTCCATCGAGGATTACAGCTCACTTTTCAGGGTGGAAATGGAGAGAAGGCACATCTGCTTAACCACGCTCACGAATTCTACATGATGATTGCGCTCGAGAAAATCAAGGATGCAGAGACCTCTATCGAGGATTACAGCTCACTTTTCAGGCTGGAAATGGGAAGAAGGCAGACACCTGCCCTGCATATTTATCCACGAAGATGCCACCGTTTTGTGCAATACCTCTACTCAACTGGAGTACTTTCTACCGGCTAATCAGTAAATGCTACCTCGTTGGGGAATTGTATAGTGCCTTTCCTACACTACAGCTGCGTAAAACACCCTCGTGGGCATTCCTGCTGCACGATCACATGATCGTGCAGCAGGAATGCACAAAAGAGGCATCGGGGGAAAGGAAAACCCTTTCCTTTCCCTCGATGTCTCTTTTCCAATCAAACCCCCCCTCCCCGAGCCAAAACTCACCTTATTTCTGCGACGCGCTGGAAGCAAATGGCTTCCAGCGCGTCGGGGAAGAAAGGGAAACCCTCAATGACGTCAGCGCGCCTCGCGCGCTGACGTCATTGATGGGGGGGGCGGGGGGAGGCAGGGGAAGTCCTTCCCCTGCCTTCCCCCAAAAAAACCCGACGATCGGATTCCCACGGGGGGAGCGCCAGCGCTTCCCCCGTGGTTGGGCTTATGACGAGCTGGACTCGTCATGAGCACACGAGCACTGTGTGCCATGACGAGTCCAGCTCGTCATAAGCACCGAAGGGGTTAATGAGGTTTATAACATTACAAATCGTCAGATACCAAACATGACATTCCTACCACTCACAAACAAAAGTTATCACTTTTAGAATGTGAGAAGGTCACCCATTGTTATCCTATTGGAGAGGTAAGCCTTGCAATAGTAACAAATGAATTTGAGAGTTTTTCAGTACCAGGACATGTAAAAGTTAAAAGTACATGCCCAAGGTTTTAAATACAATGCATACTGCCCTTTGGGATCTTTAGAGACTATCTAGGTGTGATGTATATGTAATAAAATGGTTTATTTTGCCACGTTGAAATGGCAGTTTAAAACTGTACAAACAGACTGCAATGGGAGGCTTGAGACATGTTTTAAGGGGCTACTTAAGTACTTAAGTAGATGGCACAATCAGTGCCCACTAGTAGCACTTAATTTACAGGACCTGGGAACATATATGCTAGAAATTGGGTCTCTAGTTGGCCGAGGTTGCACCCTGTCCAAGTAGGGACCACAATCCTAGTCAGGGTAAGTAAGATACACAACCTAAATTAACCTGTGCTCACCATCTGACAGCTTGGCACAGAGCAGTCAGGTTTAAGTTAAGAGGCAATGTGTAAAGTATTGGTGCACACTTTATTTACAGTAGCACAGTGAATACACCACAAAAAGACTCCACACCAGTTCAGTAAAAAGAGAATATTTATCTGAGTAAAACAAGACCAAAACGACAAATATCCAATAAGTAGGACTTGAGAGATGAATTTTTTAAGATTAAATCCAAAAACCGTGCTTAGAAGTCCATAGGTTACTTGAGGTTGCGCTAGACCGGGGTAAAACTAAAATTCAGGCCAACCACGATGGAGCAAAAGACACACAGTTGATGGACGGAATGCAGAACAAATCAAAACATTCACCCCCATACAAGAGTTCTGGGTTAAATCTATCATTCTTTTGCTCACCATGCCACCCCAGTTTAGACCTGGCCATATGCAAATCAGTCTTGACCCTGTGCCTGTGCTGATGAGGGGTGAAACCCCGAAACCGGTCCTAGGATTCTTGTTTCCAGTCCAGGGAGGAGCTGGCCTGGCAGTTCGGGCTGGGTTCAAACTGGAATGGCATGGTGTTGGACTTGGCCCTTTTTGCAGGGTCATCCCTGAACTTTTTGCCTTCCTCCTACTAATTTTTCTGACCTGGTGTTGGTGGTTTTAGGACTCTGGGCACTTTATCACTGCTGTCCAGTGTAAAGTGCATGTGCTCTCTATGGTAAACGTGGTAATATTGATTTACACCTGTTTGGCGTATTTAATTTACCTATCAGTCCCTTGTAAAATGGTATCTCAGATACCCAGGGCCAGTAAATTAAATGCTACTGGTGGGCTTGCAGCGCTGCTTGCACCACCCACCAAAGTAGCCTTTCAAACCTGTCTCAGGCCTCTGCCATTGCAGGGCCTGCGCGCGCAGTTTACTGCCGCTGTGACGTGGCACATAAAGTGGGTGCCATGTCTGTGACTCCCCTTTTACTAAATATCAGTCACCCCTAAGGTAGGCCCTAGCTAGCCTTATGGGCAGGGTGCCCTGTAGGTAAAAGGTAGGACATGTGCCTTAACTGTGTGGCATGCCCTGGTAGTGACAAACAGCCATTTTGGTTTCTCACTACTGTTAGGCTGCCCTCTCATAGGAATGCATTGGGGATTCCCTGATATGTGTTTCAGTGGTAATTCCTGATCTGAGAGGAGTAGCATGATCAAGTTTGGTATTTTTGCAATAGTGGTAATAAATGCTGCGTAATGGTGTGCGCAGATTTATTATCACTATTTTAGGAATGCCACTTTTAGAGTGGGCATTTCTGTGTGCTATGTGTCTTTGTGCCTGTCTGTTGTGTATTGCATGTCTGGCTCTGAGTGACAGAGTCTGGGGAGGTGCAGTGGCTCCAGAGGGGCTGGGCGAGTCAGCGCTAGGCTGAATGGGCCTGATCTGCATTTGGAGTAGTGGGAGGAGTAGCCCCTGACCCTGAATAGGTCTGTGACTGCCTTGTACAATGGTGGCTCCGCCCGCCTGTGGTGTGTCTGGGGCCAGGACCTACACTGTCAATGGGGACTGTTGTGCACTTGTTAAGTGCCCCCCAGAACTGGTTTGGACCGGGCGCAGAGCCCTGTGCAGGGGGAGAACAAAGACTGACATAGTGTAAGTACTGGGGCTGTGACCCCATGAAAGTGTTGAATTGGTGCTTACTTGGAAAAGGGAGACATCGCGTGGGGCTGCCAGGAGGAACTGCCTAGGGACCGGACTACTCTGGGGGGGCTGAGAGAAAGACTGCCTCTCTGCACTGATGCCCTGGTGCTGGCCTGCCTGGCTACACCCTGCTGGCGTGCCCCCAGCACTCTTCCAGGGGTGCTGCTGTGCCCTTGGCCCAGGCAGACCCGAGTGCTTTGTCTCCTGGAGGCTCCTGGCCCTAGACCTGGGCTTGGAGCATGACGTAATTTGCCTAAGCCCCAAGTGTGGGCTTCGGCTGCCAAGAGTGCTTGGAGCACATTATTGCCCCTGTATCCACTCACCAGAAGCGTGTGGTGGGCGCTTCCAGTTTTATTGCCTCCAGTCTAACGAACAGGCTCAACCCCCCATGGGCAGCAGTTGCAGAGGGTGACTGCGCTGTGAGGAGGAGCCGCACCGGGCAGTCGGAGGGGCTCCCACGAAGGAAGAAAGAGCGACCCGGAGGTCAGGCAAGCCTTCTGCCTGGAGGTGGGTGGGGCTCCCGTGCCGGTGAGAGTCCCGCGTGTGGCCTGAGTGTTGAGGTGGGCTCCCTGGGCAGCCAACGTAAGGACCGGACCCTCGCGGGCTCCATTCCGCAACTCTCTGCCTCCCCTGCCTGGTAGAGGGAGAGGCGGATCACCAGCAGTAGACAGACACCCGGAAGCCCGGCAGATGCAGCAGGCCACGGGCCTGAGCCTGGTTGTGGGCGGAGCCCGTCAGAAGGTGGAGCCGACGCCTCGCAGGCTCCGAGAGTAGCAGAAGAAGCAACGCCGACGGAGGCTTCACTCCGTGAGTAAATACACCGCCCCTGGACTCACCCGGAGTGAGGGTGAGCCCAAGCACCACGGGCAGTTTTTTTTTTCACTTCACGAGGGGGGACTACGTGAGGACGTCTCGCCCTAGGGGAAGCATTGCTCTGCCCTTCGGTGACATCATGGGGTGAGTCCCAGATGGCCCCCCTCCCTCAGTTAACACGGCGGCTGCACCACGAGGAGGTGGGCACCTGCCCCTTACCAGTGGGGGCGAATTGGGGCACAGGAAGGTATTCATGTGCCCTGTGACAAGCGTTTGCCATGGTGCCCTGGGGCTGATGTCTTTTATCATGTGCAAGCTAGGAGTAATTACTCTGTCATGTGGGCAGTAATGGTGGTATGCCTACAGTGGGCACCAGATTCACAATGTGTTATGCCCTGATGTAATTGGGAGGTGTCGCAGTTATTCATACCTTATACTTATCCGTAAGGGGCCCCATGTGACCACAGTGATAATGTGACACACCTACCACAGGAATAATCACAGTGATGGTGATTCTCTAATGTGTGCACTGCTGCAAAAGTTTGTTAGGGTGCCCTGCTGATTATGTTAATGCATGACGCGCTATGCTGAAAGGTGGGCCTGATGCTTGACACAATATGTTTATGCTAAGTGTAATGTTGCCAGTAGTTACTGGTTGTTTTCACTAATTCTGTGAGTTCTAATGGTTATGACAGTGGCCCGATTGGCCCTGTCGTGTATATAATCCCCTGTAAAGTGATACCTAGTGCCAAGTGGCACAGTGTATATATGTGATTGCGTTCTAATGTGTTTTATGGGTAATATAAAGGCTATTTTTTATATAACCTTGTGTGGAGTGTCTTTTGTGGTGTGCCTAGTGTGTCACTGCTGTGTGAGTGTGTTGCGCAAACGCTTTACACATTGCCTCTGGGATAAGCCTGACTGCTCGTGCCAAGCTACCAAGGGGGTGAGCAGGGGTTATCTTCAGCGTGTAACTCCCTTGCCCTGACTAGAGTGGTGGTTTCTGTCTGGCTTAGGCGCTTGCCCTAGCCAAACAGGAATCCCATTTCTAACACATGGGGAGTGTTGGACTTGGCCCTTTTTGGCAGGTTCACCCCTTTTTTTGCCTTGTATGTTAGTAGTTATAAGTCTCTGGGCACTTTAGCACTGTGGTCCAGTGTAAAGTGCGTGCGCGCTGAGTGCGTATGGTGAGATTGTCCTGCCCTCCCATAGGAATGCAAGAGGGATATGTGTGTCCATGGTAATTCCTGGTGTGAGAGGAGGGCAGGGGCGAGTTTAGTATGTGCGAACTCGTGAGAATAAATGCTGCGCAATGGTGTGCGCAGATTTATTGTGACTGGTGTAGAAATGCCACTTTTAGAAGTTGGCATTTATGTGTGCTCTGTGTCTGCCTGCCTGATGTGAATTGCATGTCTGGCTTGTGAGTGACAGGGGATGGGAGGTGTGTGTGGCTCCAGGAGGGGCAGGGTGAGTCAGCGCAGGGCTGAATAGGGAGATCTGCATCTAGATGGGAGGGAGGAGTTGCACCTGGGACCTGAATAGGACTGTGCCTTCCCTCCACAATGCTGGCTCCACCCCCTGTGGTGCGTCTGATGTCCCTAGCCTGTCCTGTGAAAGGAGAGAGAAGCTGAGCAAAGCAAAGTGCTCCAAAGCTCCCCCAAACCAGTTGCGTCTGGTTTTTCCCCAGCCCTGCACCTTTACACAAAGGGAAAAGGATGTATAAAAGAAGGGGCTGTGACCCCATGAAAATGTTCTTGTGCTTGGACTTGAATCTGCCGGGGGCACGCTGCTGCAGGGGCCCAGGGGGGGCTGCCATGAGGGCTTGCTTCCCTGGGCCCTGCCTTGCTCCCTGATGCCAAAAGACTCTCTTGGGACCCAGGACTTTTGGCTGCATCTAGCGCCTTGTAAGCGCTTTATTTTTATTTTCCCAGCTGAGGAGAGAGTGTGGGCTTTGCAGCACTGTGCTGCATAGAGAGAGAGGGAGGGAATACCCAGCGTAAGGATTCCCCCCGTAATGCTGACTTCGCGGGTGCCCACCCCGCTTATTCTTAGCTTTAAATGCGGGTGCCCACCCCGCTTATTCCTTTATTTACGAGCGGGTGCCCACCCCGCATTCTTATGCGCATTAAAATCATTGCCGTGGCCCGAGCCGCAAACGGAAGCCAGGCGCGTCTGCCTGACTGTGGGCGGGGCCTCACGGACGTCATCTCCACCTCCCCCCCCGGCCGGGAGACTGGCCCTGCCTCGCGGGGCTCCCGTGAGCTGAGGGAACCCCGCGTATGTCCAGAGAAGTCCCGGGTCCCAGGAGGGGGCCCGGGTGAAGTGGAGAGGCTGCTGATGCAAGTGCGGGGCTCCCATGCAAGAGGGAAGCCCCGCGCCGTGAGAGAAGTGCTGCCGGTCCCGCAGCAGCAAAGAAGAGAGTCCAGCCTCCAGGAGCCGGTGAGTGAGGGCTTCGGGCGGGTTGGGCCCATCAAGGCACATAGGTGCCAGTGCCCCATTTGCCATGAGCGGGCCCGCAGTTGCGGGCCGCTCCAACGATGGGGGCAAAGTTATTTAAAAGCCCCGTGGAGGCCCGAGAGCACAGTAGTGCCGGGCCTCTTTTGCCATGATCACAGTTGCCCCGCTTGACAGTGGGCAACTGCACCGTTGGAGGCATTTCGAGGCACATTGTCGGTGCCTGAGTGGTCCCGCAAGAAAGCGGGCCACTCCAACAAGGGGGCATCTTTGTTTTTAGAGCCCGTGGGGGTCCTGAGGGCACAGAGGTGTCGGGCCCCTCTTCATGAGTGATATCACAGCTGCGCCGCCGTAGCGGGCAGCTGCCACTTGGGCGCATTTGTTCGTAGGGCCCAGGGAGGGGTCCAGAGGGCCCTGAAGGGCCCATGCCCAGTTGGCCTCATTTTTGCGACAGGGTCCCTGAGGGGGGACAGAAGGGGCACAGTGAGAGCCCAGTCCTTTGTTTGATATTTACAGCTGCGCAGCACTTAGTGCCAGCTGCAGCGTTTAGTCCACAGTTCTTTGGGGCCATTTTGCACTAGTAGTGAGATACACTCCTCTGCCCCATATCTTCCCAGCTGCCCAGCAAGTAGTGGGCAGCTGCTACGTTTAGGTTTGCGCAGTTGCGCACCCTTGACTTTCGCTGCGTTGGCAGCGCGCCCTGACTTTGGGACATAGGGCATTTGAGCCCCTTCTTGAGATGGCCAGTTGGCCAGGGGGACTGTTAGGGTTGTAGGGCGTCAGGCCCTAATGTGATTTATGCCTCTGCTAAGGTTTCTACTGTGAGGTATGTGCTAACGTGATATGGTGGTGCTAGGAAATGTGATTCATGTATTATGATTTACGCCCCTGTTTTATGCCTCTAATGTACTGTCATGATTATGAGGTTTTGCATAAAGTGTTTATGCTTGTGATTTTATTATTACCTAATGCGTTTAGGTTGTGAGTTATTCTCTACTGTGCTTTACGCCCCTAATGTGAGTTATACTTAGGAGGTTAGGGTCTAATGGGTTTAGACTTATGAGAGGATTGCATAATGTATTTATGCTGGTGAGGTTGGCGCAGAATGTAATTCGCACCTAATGTGATATTGTGCATAATGTAGTTTATGTTACAGGCTGATGCTAAGTACAGTGGTTACCAGTGATTACTGGTTGTACGTTTATGATGTGTTCTACATTTATTATAAGTGATACGTGTACTAAGTTCGCTTTGTGCTGGTTCTGACAGTGGTCCAGTTGGCCCTGTCAGGTGTAAATAATCCCTTGTAAATATGACCTAGTGCCAGGTGGCACGATGTATATTATGTGAGTACTATTCTAATGTGTTTTCTGATAATACAAAGGCTATTTTTATATATAACCTTGTGTGGTGTGCCTGGTATGTTGTTGCTGTGTGCGTGCGCAAACGCTTTACACATTGCCTCCGGGATAAGCCTGACTTCTCGTGCCAAGCTACCAAGGGGGTGAGCAGGGGTTATCTTTGGCGTGTAACTCCCTTGCCCTGACTAGAGTGGTGGTCTCTGCTTGGTTTTGGCGCAAGCCTTAGCCAACCAGAGATCCCATTTCTAACAGGGAGCAAAAGAAACGATGGACTTAGGCCCAGATCTCTGTACTGGGGTGAATGTATGACATTGTTTTGCATTCTGTCCATCAATTGTTGTTTTTGCATTTCTCACCCAGAGTGGGACGGGTATGCCCAGACGTGGGGCCCGTGCTCTCCATGCCACTGGGGTCAAGCTATCCTGGCTGATGAGGGGTGAAACCCCAAAACTGGTCCTAGGATTATTGTTTCCAGTCCAGGGAGGACCTGGCCTGGAAGTTCGGGCTGGACTGTTCCCATCGGGCGCAGGGTCAAGACTGATTTGCATATGGCTGGGTTCAAACTGGAATGGCATGGGGAGCAAAAAAACGATAGATTTAGGCCCAGATCTCTGTATCTGGGTAAATGTATGACATTGTTCTGCATTCTGTCCATCAATTGTTGTTTTTGCATTTGTCACCCCGAGTGTGATGGGTATGCCCAGACGTGGGGCCTGTGCTCTCCATGCCACTGCAGTCAAGCTATCCTGGCTGATGAGGGGTGAAACCCCGAAACCGGTCCTAGGATGCTTGTTTTTAGTCCAGGGAGGACCTGGCGTGGCAGTTCGGGCTGGACTGTTCCCATTGGGTGCAGGGTCAAGACTGATTTGCATATGGCTGGGTTCAAACTGGAATGGCATGGGGAGCAAAAAAACGATGGATTTAGGCCCAGATCTCTGTACTGGAGTGAATGTATGACATTGTTCTGCATTCTGTCCATCAATTGTTGTTTTTGCATTTGTCACCCCGAGTGGGACGGGTAGGCCCAGACGTGGGCCCCGTGCTCTCCATGCCACTGGAGTCAAGCTATCCTGGCTGATGAGGGGTGAAACCCCGAAACCAGACCTAGGATCCTTGTTTCCAGTCCAGGGAGGACCTGGTCTGGCAGTTCGGGCTGGACTGTTCCCATTGGGTGCAGGGTCAAGACTGATTTGCATATGGCTGGTTTCAAACTGGAATGGCATGGGGAGCAAAAAAACGATGGATTTAGGCCCAGATCTCTGTACTGGGGTGAATGTATGACATTGTTCTGCATTTTGTCCATCAATTGTTGTTTTTGCATTAACCACGATGGAGGGCAGGCCAGCTACAGGACACGTGCAGGACTCGCTGAAAAAGTACCTTAGATGGAGCAAGCACCAGGGTCAAAGACTTGATGTGTAATTTCCGATTTACGCAGCAGTGTCTTCAGATTGGCATTGTGTCATCGATGAGCCTCACAGTTGGGACCTTGGTCGTCGAACCTCAGTCAGGTCGATGCATCACTGTCGAGCTGCACAGGGATGTCCTGAGATTGGCACTGCGTCAGTGTCAGGTGGCACTGCATCAGTTCCGATTGCCGCACTGGTGACGATGCATTGATTTTTGCTGAAGCAGCTGCAGAACGCACTTCTGAGGCCCAGGACTGAAGGAGGAACCTCAGGCAAGTGTAGGACTCACAGATGGCAGAATCCAGCAGCACCAGCAGAATTGCAAGAAGTCTTTAATGACCCTGAGACTTCAGAGAACAGGAGGCAAGCCAGCAAGCCCTTGGAGAAACTTGGGTTCAAGGATGTAGAGAATAGGTCCAGTCCTTCTCACCCCCAGACAAGAAGCAGCAGGCCAACACAGCAGATCAGGTAGAAAAGTGGCAGTCCCTCCTACAGCACAGCAGCTCTCTTTCCAGGCAGAATGTCCTTGGTTAGAGCAAAGTTCTGATTTGGCGGTGTCAATGGTCCAGTACTTATACCCAAATGTGTCTTTGAAGTGGGGGAGACTTCAAAGAGGCTTTTAAAGATCACAAGTTCTCTGCCATTCCTGCTCTGGCCCCAGACTCACTACAGGGGGTAAGCAGCTCTTTGTGTGGGTCCAGGCACAGACCTATTCAGGTGCAAGTGTAAGCTCCTCCCTCCCAATCTACCTCAGGAAGGCCCATCAGCCTGGTGATGGGCCATCAGAATGCAAATGTCACACCCCACCTCCATTTGTGTGACTGTCTACTGGGAATGCACAAAGCCTAGCTGTCACCCAGCCCAGACGTCTATTCAGAGACTGGCAGAGGCACAGAATGGTTAAAGTAAGAAAATGCCAACTTTCTAAAAGTGGCACTTTCAGTCTTACAATTTAAAACCCAACTTCACCATATGTTGTGATTTTAAATTGTGAGTCCAGAGACACCAAACTCCAAATCTCTATCTTTTTTCCTGGAAATTACACTTAAAATATGTTTTAAGGCTATCCCGATGTTAACCTGTGGGAGAGATGGGCCTTGCAGAAGTGAAAAACGAATTTAGCAGTCTTCACTACCAGGACATGGAAAACTCAAAAGTACATGTCCTACATTTCAAATACAATGCACCCTGCCCGTAGGGCTGCCTAGGACCATCCTTATGGGTGACTATATGTAATAAAAGGGAAGGTTTGGGCCTGGCAAGTAGGGTAACTTGCCAGGTCGAAATGGTAGTTTAAACTGCACATACAGGCTCTGCAATGGCAGGTCCGAGCCATGTTTAAAGGGCTACCGAAGTCGGAGGCACAATCAGTGCTGCAGGCCCACTAGTAGCATTTAATTTACAGTCCCTGGGCACATTTAGTTCACTTTACTAGGGACTTATATAAGTAAATTAAATATGCCAACTGGGGATAAGCCAATGTTACTGGGTAAAGTGTCCAGAGTCCTAGAGCCAACAAAAACGAATTTAGCAAAAAAAGGAGGAAGGCAAAAGGTTTGCGGGTGACCCTGCAGAAAGTGCCATTTCCAATAATGTAGTGCCAATTTACTAGGGACTTACAAATAAATTTCATTTGGCAACTGAATATAAGCCAATTTTACCATGTTTACAGGAGAAAGCAGAAGCACTTTGTTCACTTTACCAATGTTAACCAGTGCTAGCGTCCTAACAGCCAACAAAGACGCATTCAGAAACCAGGAGAGGTGAAGGTAAAAAGGTTGGGGTTGACCATGCAGAGAGGGCCAGCTCAAACAATCACCCCATATGCATGTGATAAACAAGTATTTATACCAATACTTGTAAAATTCAAATTCATGTTACACTGGCCCATTCCTGTTATTGCAAGAATTTTGGTCACAATTCGCCCAAGTCAATAGAGTCATGTAAGCGGTTGTAAATACCTAAGTAAGTTAAAATCAAATGAAAAATCCATAAACCAGATGTTATATCTATCAGCTAATTGTAAAACAATGTTACGCACTAATACATCCACCGCCATAGTGTATCACCATATTAGTATAGTACAGCCTTCGTTTGAAAAGTCAAAAGAAGACGAATGTCCGTATCATACCAAAAGGTTGATGTTCAAATAAGCAAAAAGGTAACTAATTCAAAAATTCCACCTAGTGTTATGATAGGAAAGAAAAAAAACAGAGAGATCAAACTCTCCATAGTGTAGAAACCAATCACTGCTGCTGCAACTACACTCAATCCAAAACAGACTTTCTTACCTGAGATCTGATGTGGTCGCCATCTTAAAATTGTTCTTCGGATATTTATAGATAAAGTCATGAATAGTCATAAAAAGCAGGAGACATAAAATAAGAGATCAAGCTCTCCCCGGCATGATCAACAATGGAATCACATGAGGCAACCAAAAGCTCAAAACACAATCTCTTAACTGAGCAGCGACATGGCTGCATTTTAAAATGGTTCATCACGTTTACATACTATCATGCATTGTCATAAAAAATGGGAGAAATGAAAAGAGAAATCACCCTCTCCCCAGCATGATTAACAGTGATAATCACATGGGGTCATTAAAAAGAAAAGAAACCAGCTGAGAGATCAAACTCTACACAGTGTAGCAAGCAGCCAATGCAGCTGCAACTGCACTCAATCCAAAATACAATCTCTTAAATCCAGTGTGTGCAGTGCTTAGTTTGAGCCGATGGGTTCCGGTGCTCAGTACCGGCACTTTATCATCAACACCAGTGCTTTTCATGAGCACCAGTAAAGGACACATTCATTTACGGGGAGAGTACGTGATTTGCCCAGAATCACAGTATGTTGAGCCGACGTCGAGACTCAAACATGGTACCCCAGCTTTGAAGTCAGCAGCTCTGGCCATTATGCCACATCCTCTCCCAACTTTCATGGTTAGTAGTTGGTTCTGTTTTAGGCGGCGCTTACAGGAGAAATAGGCTGCTGCAAGCTGCCGCCTGACGAGAGACCCGGCACTTATGTTTTTTACAAATTAACCACTAAGTATGTCAACCTGTTCCCAACATCAATGCCAATAACTGCACAGCTTAATATACCACCCCAAGGGTGATATAGAAAAACGAAGTTTCAGCCAGTAAAGCAACATAAACCTTTAAAACATCAACCTGTTTTGCATGGCAGCTTACTCGAACCTGTATCAAAACTGCGTGTCAATAACTGGTGTTCTGTGATAAGCCACCATGTTCCATCCTTATTTATCATTTCCCCGCTACTAATGGGGTTGCAAGATGTTTGTATGTGAAAAGGGGGCCAAAGCAGTTGAAGTAGGAAGCCGCCTTCTTAGTCTAGTCAAAACACACAAATTTGAAATTATAAATCCAATTCAACTGGTATGTATATAGTCAGGATGAATATCAAGCAGCATCACAATTCCCATAAATTAGTCTGTACAAATCACCCTAAAGGTCAACCACCACCATAAGCCAAAAACAGTAAAAATGGACTACACATCATTTCAATAACTGTATCCCTCGTAGAAAGGGCTTGATAACCATATCCCTCTTATTACCACCCATCATAATATTTCGTATATGCATAGTCTAGGGTGAAAACCTTGAATCACTGCCCGTTAAGGATAATCGAACGATGCAATGCTTATTATCGGAAACAATGAAAATTATCATCTGTGTTAAAACCCATCTGAGTAGTTCTTAAACAGCATATCTATTTGCGTTCCATTTGCCTCAGGATCAATGCACACTTACCCCCATCACTTACTGATACGTGGTCGATTCCATTAAACCAAAAACCATAATATTTTCCATGTTTTTCCGTATAATTATGTGTCATAGGGTATTTGGTGTCTTTATTACCTAGTGCTCGGGCATGTTCCTAAATAAGTGTTTTAAGGTTACAAACTGTACTGCCAACATAAATTGCAGTCACAGCCAATAATGTACATAGGAAACCGCATATTGCATTTGATAAAATGTCAAATAATGTATTCCTCTTTGTATTGTATTTAAGATGCTGAAGTTTGTTCCTACCACATCTGAAAATATTAAAATCATTAGACTGAAAAACCCCTGTGGTCTTTCTTGCAGCCAATTCTTGGCATCCCATATAGGTGCAGTGTAGCTTGGACATAGTAAATCTTTCATTGTGTCTCCCTTCCTAAAAGTAATTTGAGATGTTTTAGAGATCTCATCCTTGAGGGCGGGTCCTTCCAAATGCAATGGCAGGTTTTATTTTTTAATTCCATAAACCTTGTCACTGAGCATAGTGTATTTTGTGATAAATGTCACTTGATTGTGCTTCTTTTTTCAATCCTGTGGTTTCATAACCAAAGTATCCCTTCACTTGAAGGCATGCTCCCTTTCATACCAGCCCAAAAAAGGCAAGCATAAGAGGGAGCAAATCTGGAGCCCATTGCAGTATTCTGGAGCCCATTGCAGTATTCTGCAATTGGTGATACCACGACCTTCAAGAAGAAAACAATTCTTTGAAAGAATGACATCATTCATTTCTAGAATCATGCAATTGTGTTCTTAACTATCAGCCTTCCTTGTGTTCAAAACAGGATGTAATCCCCACGACCCCAAACTCTTGCCTGATGCAAGTGTACAGACTCCTATCATTCAAAGTCACAAACGTTAGTTCATCAGACCACATTATATCATCAAATTTGTTTAAGATATCTTTCTCGTCTTGTGTATAAGATGGTAAATTGCATACAAAGTTCTAAAGGTGCAAGTCCTCATATTCAGAAAAGCACTCCATAGGGGAGCGAATGGCCAATATTATGGGTCTGTTAGGTGGAAAGGGGCTTGTTTGTGGTCTTTAGGGAGTATGTACATGCATGGAAATCTAGCATTGTCTACATGTAGATATTTATACTCCTCATTAGAATTAAAGCATCTCACCATCCAATCTGTAAGCTTCATATTTAAGAACATAGTCAATTCCTTCATAGGATTCAGTAAAATATGCTCATAGCATGTACCATCCACCAATTATCTGTTGATTTCATTGATGTAACTGTTCCTATTCCTAATGACGATATTTCCTACCTTGCACACTTTGAGAATTATGATAGTCTTGTCAAATTTCAACTTCTCCTTAGTCTATTTGTCAGTCCAAGTCAAATTAAATTTGTTACCGAAATATTTGCAAACCCATCTTGTAGTCTGTACAAATTATTGGTCACCCTTTCCTTGAAAACATCAACATGATTTGGATGTGTATTAGGTGGATAAAATTTAGAATGCAATCACAAACTGCTGTAAGTATTCACATCTTAAGAAATCTCCAACATATTCAACAGTGTTGCAGTATCAATGCATTCATCTTTCTCTAAAGAGAATAATAATTGCACAGCCTAAACATCATAAATAGTATGTACTGGGGAGGACGATTTCCAGATTGGTATCTTAGTTACAGATGCGCGAACTCAAAAAGTTTCACTCTGCAGAATTCTGTAAAGTTACATGAAAACTCTATGTGTTTCCAAGGAGTTCCGCGAACGGGCGGAATTAGGCATGTTGCGCTGCTTGCACTGATTTTTAGCACCGAGAGCTCGCTCTGCGCTGAAAAATCAGTGTGAATGGCACCAAGTGGTGCTCCAGAGATTTTCTAGTTGAGCAGCCGCTTTATGGTCGCAAATGGACGCAAGCGGTCGCAATCACCTGCGACCACCCACATTGGGGAAATCTCGCCAGGTGAATGAAAATTGCACTAGGGGATGCCAAAACTCA
This sequence comes from Calotriton arnoldi, assembly GCA_963921515.1. NCBI lineage: Eukaryota > Metazoa > Chordata > Amphibia > Caudata > Salamandridae > Calotriton > Calotriton arnoldi. Next base: position 2,777,145 of record CAWUFW010000403.1, on the reverse strand, counting down.
CTCGCCAACTTACTGGTGGTGAGCTGCGTGTGAGAAAAAACTCCACCAGAGTGGTGGAATTTTGCCAGAACTCCACATTTACATGTGTAATGCGGAGTGGCCAGAACTCCACCAACTATGCTGGAAGAGTGAAATTTATCGCCCACCCCTAATCTCAGTCATATTTGTACACAATTTGAAATATTCCTTCAGTCTCAATAATCCAACAAATTGGTACAATATAGCCACCGGATAACCAAACTGAGAGAGACAAAAGCTCAAACCCCAACTCAAAACCCCTTTTCTGCATCATCCAGAATTCTGTCTGACAGATTTATAATTTCAAGCCTATTTGATGCCACATCATACGTTATGATATTGATTGGCACATCCAAGGTTATGGATCCCCCCAAGAGGATAAGGTTAAGTCAAAAGACGATTCTATAGTGACGTCTAATTTTTGTTTGATCTGGTTTTTACCCACATTTTCCCTTTTCTACCTCCCTTTCTCTGTACGCTTCCATTTTGTTGTCTGTTGCCCACACATAACCTTTTAATTTCCTCTAAAAAGTGAAAGACAAGCACTGTGCTAAGGGAAGTCGGTCAATAGCCTCTTTCTAGGAATCATTCTTCTCCTTGGTGATAGCCACATTGCCATACTTAAGTACAAATGTATAGATCCGTCCATCTCTAAAATCTCTGCCATCCCTTTTAAATTTTTTCAAGTGATATTTAAGTATGTTATCTGCAGCTCTGAACAAGTACATTTGAATTAAATGCGTTGGCTGTATGGGCTCTTGAAAGGAACTTAGATAAATAACACTGATTTATGACATAGTTAGAAATGGGGTTCTCTAGTTGGCAGAGGTAGGTACCTTTGTCCAAATAGGGACCCTTGCTTATAGTCAGGGTAAGGTGGATACACACTTTAGATAACCCCTGCTCACCCCCTGGTTAGCTTGGCACAAGCAGACAGACTCATCCCAAAGGCAAGTATTTGTACTCAAAACACACAGTAATACAGTGACAACACCACAAATGGACACCACATCAGTTTAGAAAAATAAAGTATCTTTATCTAAACTCAATAAGACCAAAACGACAAAAATACAGCATACATGTAATAAGAATTTGACTTTAAAACGGTTTCAAACAACTTGGTCTTTAGAAAACTATGGATGCGTGATTTCTCACAAAGTACCTGTAGATGCGTCAAAATTCACAAGGCCAAACAGCAGCAGAGATGAAAAGCGTCATGAAACAAAGAGATGCATCAGTTCCTGAGACCACAGGGAGGCGATGCAACAGTTATGCTGCACGCTGGAGAAGTGATACGTCGAATCCGGTCTCTAGGGGGAAGTGATGCATTGACTCCAAGACGGTTCATTGTATCGTCAATGATGATTTCCCTGTTTTTTAATATGTGAAATGGGTTATGGCAAAAGTGCTAATGAGAAAAGAGTTGTAGTAAAGAATGTTCATCTCAGTCGCTTTTGTTTATATGTGAATTGTATTATGTACCCCTTTGTACAACACAGCTTTTTACATAAATTTGTACTTTAACAAGTATACACCCGTTCTGTATTATTTATTTCTGTTGAGCTTTCTTCTGGTTTGTGATTGATTCGCTTTAGAGTGAAATAATTGATTTTGAAATTCGGTTGTAAAAAACTACTAATTAGGGCTTCATTTGTGAAACCTCCTAATATTTTGATACTAGAAAGAATCCCTTGTAGGCACTGTTACCTGACATTGAGTTTATATTACCCAAGCCTCCAAGGGTTTATTGGGTTGCCCATTTTCTCGTTCAGCATACTTTCTAAAAGTGGCATTTTCAAACACACAATTTAAAAACCATCTTTACTAAAAGATGTGTTATTAAATTTTGAGTTCAGAGAGCCTAAACTTTAATCTCTATCTTGTCCCAATGGGAAGTTATACTTGTAAGATGTTACAAAGTATTTCCTATTCAATCCTATGGGACAGATAGCCTTTCAATAGTGAAAAACGAAATTAGCAGAATTTCACTATCAGGACATGTCACACACACCACATGTCCTACCTTTCACATACACTGCACCCTGCCCGGGGGGGAACCTTGGGCCTACCATAGGGGTGCCTTACATATAAGAAAAGGGAAGATAAGGGCCTGGCAAGTGGGTGCACTTGCCTGGTCGACATGGCAGTTAACAAACTGGTCACAGACACTGCAGTGGCAGGTCTGAGATACCTTTTCAGGGCTACTCATGTGGGTTGCACAATCAGTTGTGCAGGCTCACTAGTAGCATTTGATTTACAGGCCCTGGCACACTCAGTGCACTTTACTAGGGGCTCACCAGTAAATCAAATATGCCAATCAGGGAGTACCAATTGTGAACACAATTTAAACAGGGAGCACTTTCACTTTGACACTGATCAGCAATGGCAAAGTGCCCAAAGCATCTAAGCCAGCAAAAACGAAATCCAACACAGCATCAAAAATACAGGCGGTAGAGGCAAAAAGTCAGGGGAACCAAGCCAAAGATGCCAAGTCTAACAGACATCAAGAGTCTTCACTTTTGTTTATCGAATGAAATGTTACAATTGTGCAGTGTTGAATTCTTTAGTAGTGTCTTTAGGTCTCCATTACAGTCAGCTGTAACTGTCCGGTGGAAACTTTTTATTTCCAATGCATTCTATATACTTAGAGTGGGTTTGGGTCAGCCCCTTGCTCATAATTGGATATATTTGTTTTCTATCTCACTTTCCTGCTACTGATTCGATGTCTTTCGTCCATATTCTTGTGTTTGTTCGACCTAGGATCATTTCAGTCTGTGTTTTGATTGGTTGATGGATCCTTTTACTGCTGACATCAGAATGTCCTTTGCAGTGCAGCTGAGGAACTCTTTTCTCGCCCTGCCCTTTCCCACCCAGCATATGCTAGCACCTCCTGATCATTGTGTGCCACTCACTGCACTATTAGTGGGCAGCTCTTTAAAATTAGCTTTTTCGCAATCCAAATTAGTCGCCCACACAATCTCACACATGTACGATGGGCATTTGGCATGCGCACCCATCTTTGAGTGTACTTTGTTACATTTTTGTGAATCCTGATCACGCATCATCAGCGGCCATCTAGGAGGGGGAAACATTGTTAAAACCAATAGCATACACAACTAAAACATATTGCCTTTGCCAAAGCTTGTTATATAAAGTGACTACCCCTTTTAAATGTATGTGCATTTAAAGCAATGGTGTAATTCAAGATCTGAGTAACAGGAGCTGCTTAGATAAACAATCTTAGCCATATTTGGGAATTTTACAAGAAAACTCCCACCTACAGTTTTGCACAAAAAGTACAACTGTGAATGGTCAGTTTTACTCTACTGTACTTCAATCCTGCTGCTGCTAAACATCATTCAATGTCACAAGAATATGTAATATGAGTAAAATATTTGAGCGTTAAGTATTGTAATAAAAATAAACTCAGGCTTTTTCGCAGATATTTGTGCTTTAATGGAAATATCTTGGGCCTGATTCACAGAACTAACTTACGTCAAAAACGTAAAGTTAGTACCTTTTGGTATTCACAGAATACACTTACTCATTTTGGTATTCACAGAATGAACTTACTCATTTCGGTATTCACAGAAGTTAGTAGTCCTAACTTTAGGACTCCTAAATGCCTTCTGTGAATACCGAAAGTCTTAAAGTTAGGATTTTTCTCAGTTTAGGAGTAGTAAAGTTAGGACTCCTAACTTTAGGACTCCTAAATGCCTTCTGTGAATACCGAAAGTCTTAAAGTTAGGATTTTTCTCATTTTAGGAGTTGTAAAGTTAGGACTACTAACTTTAGGACTCCTAAATGCCTTCTGTGAATACCGAAAGTCTTAAAGTTAGGATTTTTCTCAGTTTAGGAGTAGTAATGTTAGGACTCCTAACTTTAGGACTCCTAAATGCCTTCTGTGAATACCGACAGTCTTAAAGTTAGGATTTTTCTCATTTTAGGAGTTGTAAAGTTAGGACTACTAACTTTAGGACTCCTAAATGCCTTCTGTGAATACCGAAAGTCTTAAAGTTAGGATTTTTCTCAGTTTAGGAGTAGTAAAGTTAGGAGTCTTAACTTTACTACTCCTAAACTGAGAAAATCCTAACTTAAGACTTTCGGTATTCACAGAAGGCATTTAGGAGTCCTAAAGTTAAGACTACTAACTTCTGTGAATACCGAAATGAGTAAGTTCATTCTGTGAATACCAAAATGAGTAAGTGTATTCTGTGAATACCAAAAGGTACTAACTTTACGTTTTTGACGTAAGTTAGTTCTGTGAATCAGGCCCCTTGTGAAGAGGTTTAGGCCCTGATTGCGAGTGGTCAATTGTTTTGGCCGATATTCAGTTCACTGGGTGTGATAAACAGCACCCAGTTAAGGTGAATAGCGTGCGGATTTTAGTGCTTACTGCTTCCATCTCTGCATATGTTTGTAATTACCTTGCATTTTTTCCTGGTATATTTCGCCAGGCTTAACCTGCGAAAATGTACCTAACAAAATGGGTGAGGTTGGTGTCCACCAAACTCATACTTCCGGTATGTCCAGTAACAGTACTCGCTGAACGTATCCTGACCACTCTTAATTAGGGCCTTAGCCAAGTGAGGAGTGTATGATCTAAGATAAATCAAAACGTCAGGTAGAAGGCCAGGCGTCTGCATGCAGTAAATATTAACATTAGAGGATGTTTTTCCAGGCTTATAAACATGAGGAAGAAATTGATTTTTCAAGGTAGCAAAAGTAGGACACAGCTGGAAGCAGAGACGTGCATTCTCTACTGACCTTAGATAATGTGGCCTCGGAGTTTCCACTTCCTAACAGTAAGAAAAATATTGAATATTGCAGCCACATTTATAGAAAGGGCTCAATATTGCACAAACCCTTGGTGAAAAGCATTCCCTTTGTGATTCATCTGATAGAAAAACATAATTGTTTCATAATTTTACTGACCGCTACTGCATTAATATTAACTCCTTATGCGTGTCTAATGAATAAGTTACTCCAAATAACATTCATTTATAAATCTTGCAAAATAAAGAGATAGGAAACTGCTTTTTGATGTGTTTCACACAAAGAGAATGCGGGTAACAACATTGGCAGTACATGGGTATATTTTTATAAGGCAAACCTGCAAAGTGGTCGGCTGCAAAGAACATACTAGTATACTATTTTATCACATGGGATAGTGTCATGGTAATGAACGTAGACATGTCTGTAGCCTTTCGAGAAATGTTAATACTTATTTTTGCATAGTATCTGAGGCAAGAGGGCACCGTTATGATGCATAGTTTTCTCTGAATTATGTTGAAGAGCACATTTCACCGTGCAATCTTTAGGCCACTGAATTAGAAGGGATAACAATTCTGTTCATGTATCTTGGTCGCAGAGACATTTTAAAGAATGGGCAAAGTGGGCAATTGCCCCGAGCCACTCACTTTCTAGTAAAGTGAGTGTGAAAGTAGAAAGTTCTGCCATAGTTATGTTGCTTATTAAAACCAGTCGAATATTATTAACAGAAATGTAGGGACAAATGTACTAAAGTTTTGCACTGGGGCAAAGTCCGGCAAAGTGACACAAATCAGCACAAACTCTTGCAAGGGTATTTACTTTCCATTGTTAAAGGTATGAGGGTATGAAATATTTAGCGTACATTCATTTAAAATATTTTCAAAAAGGTGCCAATGAAATCACCGCATGACTAAACTGTAAATCAGAAATTCCTTATCCTTATTAAAAACAGGTATTAGCCTTCAATGAAACTAGGTTAAGTTGATCATACTGAAAACTATGTTGAGCAATTAAAAAAAACATCTAGTTAGTTGAGGACCAGCTCCACTGAGAAATGCTTTTACTGTTTCAATCCAATTCCTCAAGTTTGTTTGCAGAAAAGGCTGGCTTAAAAATTTCCGCCTTGGACCAACTAACTCGTTGCAAATAATGTGGAGCATTTATTGCTGGCTACCTTTAACAAGACGACATGTGATGTCTGTAAGAAAGTAGGATCTGCTTTTATGGTTACCCCTACTTTTTGCCTGGTGCTAAGCTGTTACTGACTAGTCTGACTGGGATCCTGCTAATCAGGACCCCAGTCTATCTGCTTTCTCCCTTAAATTGTTATGACAAGTACTTAGGTATATCCCAGATTGGATACTGAGGTACCCGTATAATTCCCTAGTATATGGTACTAAGGTACCCAGGGCATAGGTACCCCAGAGGTCTCCCATGGGCTGAAGCATGCATTATGCCACCCATGGGAGACCATTCAAAATGGAACTACAGGCCTGCCATTGCAGCCTGTGTAAGTTGGTGCTAGCACCACTTACTAAAGATATAGGTTTCCTATATCTAGGGTCACTGCACTTAAAACCTATAAGCCACCCCTATATCAGGCCTTTGCAATCCTGAAGGCAGGGTGGTTCTAAGTGAGAGGGTGCCCCTGCATGAGCAGGACACCCCTACAGCCTACGGAGTCCATTCTCCCGGGTTCTCAGTGAAGCAGCCATATACCATGTAGAGGGGCACCGTGTAATTATGCGATGACCATCTCGAAAACGGCTGCAACGAATCCTATCATATTTGGTATCAAACATGTTGGAATTATACCCCCACACCATAAACGGTGTGGGAGGTATGATTTCAAGCACTGGAAGAGCCCTTCATTAGGCTCTCAGTTTTCCTGGTGCCAACCTTCTAGACCCGGACAGCACAAAATGGTTGCTGCCAACCAAAGACACATTTCTGCTCTCATGCTGCTGAGCCAAGCTCAAGAAGGGGAAGGTAGAACAATAGGCATCCTGTCACATGGAGGTGTGATCACCTGCCAGACAGGGTTTAGTGTATTGGGACCGGGTGGGTGCGCCTGCCAGCGCCACTAAGTCTGCATGAGGAGCACATTTGGTGTCCCTGTGCATAGTCCAGTTCAAACCAGTTTTGGGAGCCATTGGCTCCCGCTCTGGGATGAAACTGGACAAAGGACATGGGAGTAACCTCCCCCCTGTCCAGACCCTCCCCTGGGAGGGTCCCCTGAATCACCCCAACCCTTTCCTAAGGGTATTTAAGGGCTTACCTGTGGGAGGTCCCTAGATTTGTCGTGGGATAAGATTCAGATCAGACACCACTTCTTCTTCTACCATCTGGGCATTCTGGCATTCGCTGGACTTCGTTTGGGCTCGACTTCGTCTCCCTTCCAGTCTGCTGCATTGTCTGTGCCTGTGCACCATACAGGAACCTTCCAAGGCCTGTGCGCATCAAAGACACTTGAAGGAATCTCCTTTGGAGTGGAGGAGTCACTCCCCTGCATTCGCTGGCACCGCAACTAAGTCGACCAGACTGCTGATACTGAGCTCTTCCGGACTCCATAAGGTTCTGCAACACAGGTGATGGTTTTCCACAGCTCCCGGGGCATTCTCTGCCCTCTCACCAAGTTTGAGGCCAGTATCCCTCGTGGGGGTTGCAATAACCGAACCGCAGTGCATGCGTTGTCAACTTGCAGTTGCAAAGGCTTGTTGACTTCCTTCCAAGAAGATCTTCGGGCTCCAAGTAGCCCCCACCTCGAGTATCTCCAGAGATCAGAATCTTCAGCCACACCGCATAGTTGTGCATCTTGGCCTGCATCTTTTGGTGAGCTGCTTGAGGTCCTCTTGCAACTCCAGTGCCTCCAGCCTGTGGGTCCATTTGAGGGTCACGCTTGTTAATTTTGGGCTCCCCTGATTGCTCAGGGCCTGCCCTGACTCCCCTGCTTGTAGTGAGTCCCCTGGACCTTGCTGATCCCGAAGTTGCTCCTTCTTCAATTCCTGCATTGGTTGCATTTGCCAAGGCTTGTTGGTGCTCCTGCTAGACACCGACGCCTCAGCACTCGACATCCTTCATGGGAAAGCTTGTGCATGGCTCCTGGTCCTCCTCAGCATTGCCTGGTCCTCACAGCTGCAGAGTCAAGGTCATCGTCATCCATCCTGCAACACCTGACATCGGAGGGCATTCATCTTCCAAGTGTCCTGGTCACTCCTGAGTGACATAAACTCTGTCCCCTCTGCTTGCAGGTACCTCTCATCTAGAATCCATCCTCTGATTCTGCCAGACACTTTCTCCTTCTTCTACATCGCCACTTTCCTGAAGTCCTCCATTGGGTTCGACAGCGGTTTCCGACACCACTTCACACCTATGCACCCGGCTTCCCTGGTGTAGGTAACGTGGGTACTAGGGTATCCATGGGTGGGGTGGCTCTCCAACCTTCTGTCTTCCACAGGGTTTCTTTATGGTCCACTGGGAAGGGTCCTTAATCTTTAAAAATCCAACTGCGTCTTACACGTAGAGTTGAACGGAGCACGAGGTCGTGTTTCCACATTGCACACACTCTCTGTGGGGTCCCTATCTACTCACCTTGGGTGGTTCCTTGGGTCCCCAGCACTTCTACGTCCTCTCGACACTGTCTTGATCCGAGTCGAGGTTCTTATACCACTTTCTTAGTATATGGTTTGGTCCCCACAGGGGTCCACTGTGGATTTCGTGCTATTTACTGTGTTTCTTTGCAAAGTATTGTGTGCATTGTGTTTATCCCCATGTAGGAGATATCTGAACGTGTTAGAGAGTATTATATGATAAATACATATTTTTATAAATACCTTGTGTGATTCTTTTTCACTTAATCTATACTATAAGATTGCATTCTGGTAAAAACAAGCAGCTTTACACTCCTTCTGGACTAATCCTGAAGGCTGATCTCCACAGCTACCACTTGGAGAGCTTCTAAGGTTATCTAAGAACTCTTAAATCACCATAAGGGTTGTCTGGACTGGTGCAAGGTGCCCACTTACATTAGTGGACATCATATACCAGGGCAGCTTCTCATAATGTCCTTTTCACATCCCAGGCTGTCAAAATAAAAAATCCATTGGTGGAAAACAAACAAAATCTGTGTGATTGACCTTGCTTTTCTCTCAAGGCTGAGAGGTAAGTCCCAGTATTTTTGTCTTATGTTATTTTCACATGTACTTAAGACCATCCAACTCTGTCTCATTTTATCATAGGTTCAACAAGTGTAAGCTAGACAGATTAACTTTACTTGTTTTATTGCTAATTGTATTGATTGTGAGGTGGTAACGTAAGGATATGGATGGATTTGAAATGCAGATATACTAATGAATCTTCCAGATATTTGCTTCATAGGTTATTGTTCTCATGGGCCTTAATTCATTGTCCCAGTGGGTGTTTTAGGGACTCTTCTGGAGCCACTCAGAGTTTTGCACAGAAGGCTATACAAAGGCTCTCCACATGTATGCTTGTTTAATAAGATTGAATGCCAAGTGTACTTCAGCTTGTGACCAGCTATCTGGTAGTCTGAAGGCATAAATGTGTGACATGGTGACATTGAGCCATATCTAACCATTTAGTGCATTTCCCACGGAATATTATCTGGCCAAAAGTTAGTGTGGGCATTATTTTGCTCTTGACCACTTGCAAGAATGGATTGCGACACGAGCTTGACAATTTACTAAGTAATCTGAGGAGAGATATAGTCATGTTATGGCTGTTGTTTTCACAGGTGCTAATTGCCTTTTATGCCCCCCCCCAATCATCCAGCCATATACCTAGATATTTAAATCCACCATTGCGCTCAAGCTGATTACTGTTTTAGTACCAATTTTCTTTCCGGAGGATCTTTCCTCCAAATATTATTACTTTAGTCTTGTCATTGTTGATACCCAAGATGAGATTTGCACAAAATTCACTGAGCTTGTTGAGTTTCATTTGAAGAACGATTGATGTTTTATCTGGGATCACAGTATTATTTGCATACCGCAATATGTTGAGTGGATAGCCTGATTAATTTGGAGGAAAAGGAGCCGTATCGTCAAAGGCTGCTCCTTAGTCATCTATGTATAAATAAAAGAAAATTGGAGTTAACAAGCAGCCTTTCTTCAGTCCTTTGTAAGTATTGACTTTCTAGGTATTTTGAACTGAAAAAGTGCCATTTTTGCAGCGCAACTAAGACTTTGCTCTGCTGTGTGCCATTTTGCATCAAGGGTCCTTTTCTTGCGTTTAACTTGGGTGGATTAGAACAAGCACCCTTCGTTTTTAACAGAAAACCATTATACTCAGATAGCCAGACCAGGCTTTGCATCACACAAAAACATCTCCTTGAAGTAGGTGCTAACACTAGGAAATGTATTAATTTCTCCAAACTTTCCTCATGTTGCATGTGTGCTGCACTGTTCAGCACACATGCAATATGGGTAATGCTTGACAATTGACTTAGGTTTAGAATTTTGACCTGGAATGTTATACTTCCAGTACAAATCCTATGCTAGACAGCACACTCACACCACTGCACCATGGTGCACAGTTTGCGCATGGTGCTAGGCAGCCTGTTTGTGACAGTGCAGTGGTAGTGAGCAACTGCAGGCATCTGTTCTGCTCACACACCCGTGTGTGATGTGGCACAGCAACTTTGGTTATTTCACTGAGTAGCCCTAAAAAATAATAAATCTGCACCTTAGTGTGCATTCCCGGCCTGGCCAGCATTAACCCTTCCATCTTATGCATTTGGTGGAGACTAAATTGAAAAATAATCTTTCTTTGTCATTTTTATTCTATTGACTTCACTTCAGATCTTCTACTTTAACCCTCTCTGTTAACCACTCTCTTTAACTCTACTTCTCTATGTACATGCATCCTCACTGTCTGTTTTTGGTTCCTCTACCTTCTCTTTGTCTAGCTCACCTCTCGCTCAATATATCAAATGCAAATGACTTAACTTCATCTCTCTGAACCTCTCTTTCATGACCTTGACCCTCTCTCTATCATTCTCCGTGCCTACATGCATATCCTTCACTCTCTGTCTCCCTCTCTCTACCTCAGCTTTCTCTTCCTCACCATCTCTCTGTACTAACTGCTATTTTTCCATCTGACCTCCCAGTATTGCTCCTCCATCTATTTCACTTCTCACACAATGACTTCTCTATCTTTAACTCATCTCTCTATTTCTCTTTCCATGTCTTTACTACTTTACCTCTCTCTACTTCTCTCCCAGCTCTCTCTATCTCACCACTCACCACTCCCCCTCACCTCTCTATCTCATGTCTCTCTCTACCTCACAGCTCTGTCACTACCTAACTTCTCGCTACCCCACCACTCTCTCTCTCCCTTACCACCCAACCTCTCAATTTATCTTATCATTAGTTTACTACTGTTGGGATTAAAATGCCCTCTCCACGAGACTCACGGTAATGATGTTTGGTCATGGACAAGCATGGATCATGCATGTGCTCCATGACCTATGCCTGAACTTTGAGGCATATTTCAGTGTAAGCCGACTGCCAGGCGTGCTCCATGTTGCTCCCTTTGCCTGTATTGTGGGTCAATCAGAATTGCAGCCACTCCTGCTGTGGCAGATTGTTCCTTTGACAAAGGGCAGTGCAGAAGAGAGAGCACTTCAAAGGAGCTGACACTCATAATACCAATTTCAAATGATCAGACACTAAATCACATTTGTGCAGTGCTTAATTTGTAAAATATTAAGTGCCAGGGATCTGACCAGGAGGCCACTGCAGCTTGCACCACCCATCGCCCTTGTCATTGCTGCCAAAACAACTATTAACCATCTCTCTCGCATGTATATGCGACAGTTCAGATTATTCCAGGTTCCCAAAGCTAAAGGAATGGCTGGGGAGGCAGGTATTAACAATTTTTTAATGTATATTGTTTTCCTAAACAACTGTTATACTGCTCATCTCTAAATTACGTGAGCAGCGCCACCATGTGGCAGACTGCCCTAAGTGTGGTGCTGACAATTAGGTGCCGGTGCCGAGCACCGGAAACCAATTAAGTGCCGGTGCTCAGCACCGGAAAGCACCAGCTCAAATTAAGCACTGCATTTGTGTCTGGATCTGTACTGTAAAGATGGGAGAATGAGCCCCACAAATTGTTCAACAGCACTTTTCATTTAGAGGAGACGATCACTAAGACTTCTAGCAGCTGTAACCAGGACTAGGGATCAAGTTCTGTTAGAATCTGTGCTGAGTATGGGGCTATAACCCAAAAGTCATGACCACTTGCCATGAGCCTGGAGCATCAGCCATTTGCTTTCCTGTCAAGACCAGTGGCCCCTGCGAGGAGGAGAAGAGTGCCTGGAGGGCACGAGATCCTAGGTATCCTGCAAAGTAGATCCCAGTGAGCGGAGTGTGAAACACCAGGTCCAGTTGGGACCATTGCTGTAGCATTAGACAGCGACTCCCCATATTCCAGGTTGGGGCCACTGTGAAATAAGGACCATCACCCTTGTGCAGTGCCAGTCAGCGACCACTGTATGCGAGGTGGGTGCCACTTTGCAAAGCCAATCCTCGATCCCCATATGCCAGGTGGGGGCCCCATTAAAGTTAGGGTTGTCTCACATGTTCAGAGGTAGCTATTGACCCTGCCAGAAGGGGACTGCCGTGGAAGCATAATGTTTCCCAGGCCCATCATGCCCAGGGTGCTGTGAAGAACACTTACTGTATGCGAAGAGCCACAGATGGGGACATCCAACGCAGACGTGAACCATCTGGAAACTGGAGGAGGCCCAATGTGTCATTGGAAAAAGACTGTAGGATGTCAGGGACCCTTAGCATCAGAAGACCAGAACAAGCTGAGATGCGCCTAGCTCCTCTCGCACTTACTGGTATTGGGTTGGGTAAGATTGTTCGAGGTCAGCAGGCCTGTTAGGGACTTGCACAAACGTAGCAGCAAATAGTGCTTTTAAAGTGGACTCAAAAGGCCAAATATAGGTTTTGTCATGTGGGGACTAGAGTGGATTTCATTTGGGATTCGGCTCCAGTGTCGAATGAGAATAACCAACCTCACTAGAAAGGGAAAGTGGGACTCTGGAATATTTCCCAGGATGACGCTAGTGCACTGATCTTAAAAGAATGTGGATATTATTTAGTTTGTTGCCTCTATGCTTTGTGTGCTAATATTAAAATGCTCTTTTCTTTAAAGCAGGTATTTGGCTGAACAATCATCATATTGCTGTTGCTGTATGTACTTTGAGTCTTGAGCCTGTGTATGCCTACCACCTAACTCCCCTTTGAAGAGCCTTGGCCTGCTAGACCACTGAGAGTCAGGTGCAGAAAGGGGTGATAGTTGGCCCAGTGACTCAGGACACATAGTAGGTTGAGCTCTTGGACATAAGGAGTAACATTCCTCAACACCCATGGTTGAGCCTAGTAACTCCTGCTAGCCCTGTGGCCATCTCAAAGGATGTTTGAAAACTATTTCACCTCTCCAGTTTCCTTTCTTCCTTTCTATTATTTAACCTGTTCTCTTTCCTTCACATCTTTAAATACCATACTCCTTTCTGGATACCTCTATTTCTCTACCTCTACACCTTTATAATCCCCCGTCTAATTCTCTCTCTTTCTGTCACTTACAAACACATATTGCTCTCTGGACCTTTTTCTCCATTTCAACTCAACCTCTTCATCTCAACTATCTGTCTCAACCTCTTTCTTCATAGATCTCTCTAACTCACAATTTCTTGCTCTCACATCTTCTACCTATGTATAAATCTCACCTCTATTTCTCTGTTTCATATCTCTTAGCTTTCTCTTTTCACTCAACACTTGATTTCTCTTTCAGCCCCTTTCCCCTCTCACTACCTTTCCTTCTTCCCCACTACTCTTTCCTATTTTTCTACAAGTCTTATCAGTTGGCTGTTTCTCGAACTTGCATCTCTTTTCTTTTTCCCTGAGTCTCTGTTTACTTCTAACTCTCACTGCTTTTGCCTCTCTCTACTCCACCTTTCTCTATCTCATGCCTTGCAATACTATACTTCTCTGCCTCTCTCTAGATTTTCTTCTACCCTTCTACTGCAATCTAAAACCTTACCTATTTCTCTGCCTATTTTCTCTACCTGCATCATCCTCTTTGTATGTCTTCTTCTGGCTACCTTGTTATGTTATGTTATGTTATATGCATTTATAACGCGCTCGGCTACTCCAAGGAGTGTCCCGGCGCGGTCACCTGAGCGAATCAAGATTCTGAGCTTAAAACAGGAAGGTTTTCAACTTTTTTTTGCCTTTCTCTATATACTTTACTTCTCTCCCTACCTCACATATCTTTCTAAATCATCTCTGTCTCTTCCCCATTCTCCCTCACTTCACGTGTCTTGCTATATGCAGGAAATTGGTTGAGGGGGGTGAAACCCTACTCACGCAGCAACCACAATTCTTCCCAGGGTGAAACGCAAGCAAATCCCAAATTAACCAGTGCTTAACCCTCTGGTAGCTTGGCACAAAAGCAGTTAGGCTTAACTTGAGGCAATGTGTAAAGTATTTGTGCAGCACACACACAGTAATAAAGTGAAAACACAATAAAAGAAAAATCCCACACGAATTTAGAAACATAGAGTAAAATTTTATAAATTATTTGACACCAAAACAACACAATTCAAATTAGAAAAAAAGAGATATGCAATTTTATACATTTAAGAAAAAATAGTGCTTAAAAGCACAAAGCCCCAACTGTGGTAATCTGGATGCTCCGTACCAGGACAAAGTATCAAGTGGAGTGTGGGCTGGATACAGGGACCAAATTAGGCCTGCTGAACAAAGTACCTTCAATCCTGGTTGCAGAGCATTGCGAGATCCCGCGTTGAGGATGCATTGTGCAGCAGCAGTTTCAATGAACTGCGGGATACGATGAGAGGTCCTGAGTCGAGGATGTGTTCTGCAGTGGCTGCTGGGCTGCATAGAGGATGCGTCGCACAGCAGTGGTTCCGATGTGGAGCTGTAGGGAGATGTGTTGCACTGCATTGATTCTGACCAAAAGATCACAGCTAGGCTAACAGAGCACCTTCAGGCCCACTTCCAAGGGTCCAGGACTGAGGCAGCACCACTTGGAAGACTAGACTTACAGCAGACCAAGTCCAGAGTGGTTGGAGCCTTTTCTGTCCCTGAGGCTCTGATCAGGGGTCCAGTCAACTAGCCCTTGGAGTCACTCCGGTGTCCCTCGGTTCAAGATGCAGGCTCAGTCCTTCTCACGGAGGGAGCAGAGTAGTAATCCTTCTTGCAGAAGAGCAGCACAGCAATCCTTCTTCTGAGTCTTCCACAGGTCCTCATGTGTACTGAAGAGTTGAGTCTGAGGGTCCGATGTTTATACATGGTGCCAGCTTTGAAATGGAGAGAAGCTTCTGAAGTTTCCCCTACAAAGGTGTCTGGAATGTCCTTCCTCCCTGTACTGGCCCCAGCCTGACTGGGGGCACAAAAGACTAGTGTGAAACCATTTGTGAGTGTGAAAAAAAACAATCTTTGCGCTGTGCAATGTGGTAGATGACAGCTCTGCCAACTTATCAAGTCAGAGATGACCCACCCTGCCAACACCTATTCCCCCTTTGTCTTACTGTCTGGGAGCAATGCACAAAGACCAACTGCCAGCTACACCTAGTCATGTGACCCAGAAAACAGGCACCAAATGATTGGGACATGAAAATCAACTTTTTAAAAGTGCCATTTTCAGATTTGTGACTTAAAATCCGACTTTATCATTAAATAAATTTAGAATTTCAATTCTCCACCAAACTCGACATTCCAATCTGCTCTCAAATGAAAGTTATCACTTATTAAATTTAAGTAATTTACAGGAGTGAAAAATAAATTTGTTTTTTCACTACCAGGACATTTAAAAGTTGAAACGTACATGACCCACTTTTTAAATACACTTCACCCTGCCCTATATGCTGTTTCGCCCTACCCAGCGACGACCTATATGTATTAACAAGCATTGGCATAGCCAATAGGTCTCGCCTTTGGGACCTTATAAGTGCTTAGCCAGAGGTTTTGGCTTGGCATTTGTTTTTAAGCTATGTAGTAGAGCAGCGTGGCTGCTGTGCAGCATGTTAAAAAGTTATAATAAACAAGAATGGCCACATTCCTAGAGGAGCAAAAAGATCAACCGACGGAGAAGGGAGAGCAGGTCAGAGAAGAGACGGTGAGGGGGACACAGAAAGGCAGGTACGGGACAGTGAGAGAGCAAGTGTGACAGTCATCCACACAGAAAGAGAGGCAACGGGAGAGATGTAGAGAAAGGAGATTCTCGCAGAGTCACGTGGAGTGAGAAAGAGACAGATAGTCAGGAGGTAAAGAAGAAGCGAGGGGGGAGAAAGAAAGAGACAGACAGAGAAAGTAGAACGGAAGAGAAAAAGAAAAGCACCGCCGAGATAGAGCACCATACATCTGTGAGGTGAAAGAAGGTGGGAAGAACTGAGAGAGACAAAGAAAGTGCAGCGACAGAGGTACAGAAAAAGAAAAGAGACCAAGAGAGTGCCACTGAGATAGAGGTAACAGGTGAATCCAACACAGAAAAAGGAGTAGAGACGAATGGAGTGAGAAGATGAGATCAAAACGAGGCGGGAAAGTTAAAGAATGACAAATAGAGGTGAAAGGGTGACGCGGGGGAAGGGGTCGCGATAGGAAGAGACACAGATAAACAGGGAACGAAGGTAGGCACAGACCTGTACAAAGGGAAAGTCAGAGAGCGACGAAGGGAAGGGCATAGAGACAGATCCTTTGGAATAAAGCAATAGAGGAAGACCAGGAAACAATGACAGAGAGAAGAAAGAGTGTAAGTGAGAAATGGCAGAGGGAAAAAGAGACACTGCGAAGGAGAAGTAGGTAGTGAGTGCGCGATGAGAGTTAACAAGAGACAGAGCGAATGTAAATAAAGAAACTTTGAGTAAGGGGGTGAGCGCTGTCATTTATATAGCGGCCATCACAGAGTCGAAGCTCTATTGACCCGAAATATGCAAACAAATCAACAGTTGAAGACGAAATATGTCCGAGAACAGCCAGGAAGTCACGAAGTCAGAGACATAGAAAGAGGGAGAAAGAGATTTTGGAAGATAGAGAGTGAAAAAGAGTAAGAGAGAGAGAGATAGAAATACTTCTAAAGAAAGACAGAGAGGCAGGCGCCTTGAAATACTGCGAGAGAAGAACACACACAAAACATACACACAGACTCAGGTCAAGAGAGCATCAGAAGGAGTAACAGAAGAGTCAAGAGGCACGCGGAGAGCTATAGTCAGACAGCTACAGAGACAGTCAACGAAAGAGGGAGAGAGAGCGAGGGAGAGGGAGATAGAGACTGGATGAGACAGGGACAGTCAAACAGAGAGAGAGAAAGAGAGAGACCGAGAACAAGAAAGACGGGGTTACATTGAAATATATAACGTCAGGAAAGGCAATAAAAGGACAAGCAAACACGCGGATGCAGCATCTGAAAGTCACAAACAGAGAGTTGCAGAGACATCCAACGACAGAGAGAGAGAGAGAGGAAGAAAGTGCGAGGATGACGGAGAGCGACAAAGGGAAGCGAGGGCTGCATGGGTAGAGAGAGAGAGAGAGTCGGAGAGACGGAGGGAGAGTGAAAGAGCGGGAAAACAAGATAGAAATGGGCGGAGACACAGACTTAGAAAGACGTGCACAGGGGAGCATCTAAGCAAAGGATGAAAAGAAAAGAGAGAGGGCGGACGAACGAGCAGCGCTGAGAGGCAAACGGAAAGAAACCTAAAACAAGAGAGGGCGGATGAACGAGCGGCGCTGAGAGGCAAACAGAAAGAAACCTAAAACAAGAGAGGGCGGACGAACGAGCACTGCTGAGAGGCAAACCTAAAACAAGCAAGCACTGCACTCGTGCTTGTGGCGGCATCCACCTTGCGGGAGCGAGCAGCGGCCATATGTTTGTAATTAACGTGGCCGCGCCGCTTCTCGCTCCCACAAGGTGGATGCCGCCACAAGCACGAGTGCAGTGCTTGAAAAGTGAAGACCGATTGCTAAAGGCCCTCTCCTAGGGCAGCGCATGCGCGCTGCCTAGGTGAGACCTAAAAAGGAAGGTATAGGCCTGACAAAGGGTTGATTTTGCCATGTTTACATCGAAGTTTAAAACTGCGCACACAGGCTGCAATGACAGGCTGGAGACATGTTTAAAATGCTACTTAAGTGGGTGGCACAATGTGTGATGCTATTCCACTAGTAGCATTTAACGTACAAGGCCCTGGGTACACTTTACTGGAGACTTACAAGTAAATTAAATGTACCAATTGGGTGGAAGAAGTGTTACCATGGGTAAGGTTTGAGAGCACCTGCACTTTAGCACTGATTAGCAGTGGTAAAGTGCACAAAGTCCTAAAAACCAACAAAAATAAGTTTGGAAAACATGAGGGTGAAGGCAAAAAGTTTGGGGATGACCCTGCAGAAAGGGCGTATTCCAGCACTATACTATTCTCTTTATGTCTCTCTCCAACACATGTGTCTTGCTTCATCCCATTGCTCTTACTCAGCAGGATCCCTGGTAGCTGCCTAGTCAAAGAAGCGTACAGCTATATAGAGGAGAAAGGGGCCAAGGCAGGGGAGGAGAAATTAGGAGAAAGTTAATAGATTTCAACCAATGCAATGGTGAAAATCATCAAAGCATTGCTCTGATTTTCACCTTTGCATCAAGGACATCAGTAATGAAGGGTGATATATTTGTCATTAACATTATTTAGCAACTAAAGCTGCAATTTCAAGCACCAGGACCATGTGTCTTATTATATTATTATGCACTAGTAGCCTAACCATTTAACAAGTAAGTCAATTTAAGCATGGTTTTCCTGCAGTGAAAGTAACAAGCTGGTTGAACACTGAATTCCACCCAAAAAAATGTTTCCTGTTATATGTAAATAAATCTGGATCCAGACTAAAAAAGAAATCGATTTATCAATGCTTGTTCAAGCTTTCTTTTGGTACTATTTAACTGGCAAACAGGCAGTTTGGGCTTTCACAGTTTTTGTATGCCCCCATTTCTGAAAGTTTAACAAAAATTCAATATTGTTTGACATCACAAAGTCTCCATTAAGTAAAAATGGATAGTAAATTCAAAGTTATTCCAAGCAGGGTTTCAAATAGGCCCCTGAAATTCTTAAGATGTCACTGCTTGTTTGTAGGCTCTGTTACTCACTGTTGTGCAAGATCACCCCCCAAAATTAAATGAGTGGATTGTGTTTATCCACTCCTCCTTTTAAGACGAATATAAATAATACAATTGACATTTAGTTAAAGTGTTTTTTCTCCTCTATGGTGACCGCGTTGTTCACTCGGTGTTCATGGCATCTCTTTGATTCCACTAGCTTTATTCAGTTTTGCAGTGTTTTCCATGACAGCACCGTTAACTTGATGGCGGAGTGGGAAAGGGCAAAAAAGCTATATTCAAACTGTATTGAATTCAAACCTGAAACTTTTTTTGATTCACAGTTTCGATTCTGCTCTTTCTTAAAATATGAAAATTGTAATGCTCTGTCAGTCTGTCTTTTGTATCTGGTGAATTCCACACTCTATATAGCAAGATTGTTTTCCTAAAGTCACTCTGAGTTTGTTCTCTTGACAATGATCGATGAACTAACTTTTGCCATCATGATGTACTGAATAATTTATATACATCAGTTGATGCCTGTCTTTCACTTTGTCCTTTGCTGTCATAGAGGAGTGCAGTATTCTGTGAAGAAACCTATTCCAGTTTCTTGTATATTTGCTTTTGTTAAGGTTTGCAAAGCCTGTTTCTTGAAGCACTCGAACGCTTCAATGCACTTTTGCCTTGTATTTTATCAAATTTTTAACAACAACTATTATTTTACACCAGCCCTTTTCCATTGGTAACTTTTCTATGCAATAATGAGTTCACAATGGCAGAGGGATTCGTTTCGTATTAGAATTTAGTTGTACCACGAAAAGGAAAAGTAAAACATTTTTAGAACCACAAAAAAGAAGTAATATTGTAGCTGCTGTCAGTCCGTTGGCTCGCAATGTCGCACCTGCAGTTAGATTTATTAACCACTTTTCTCCAAACCTTCACTGGACATGAATTTCCATCGAAGACAGTCGGCTGGCCATTGCAATAAATCATCACATCAGGCATTTTTTTACACTACAACTTAGTCTCAGGGTGACCTTAATGATGGTTGCACCATTTTGGGGTACCCATCATGGTGCATGCTTCCTTTTCGATGAGGTTTTTGTATTGTGAGGTTATTGTATTGTATCGTAATTGTATTTATATAGCACTTACTACCCTTGATGAGGTGTTGAAGTATCACGCTACTCCGGAATCCAAAAGGTATTAGTGGTGGATTAATATAGTGACAATTGAGTTAATTTGAGCAGTGGACACGTGAGTCTGTTAGTTGGATTGAAAAGGATAATTGGGGGATAGAAGAGGAAAAGAGTCTAGAAAGTATTTATTGGGAGATCATGGTAGTAAGATGAGGTTTAGGATGAATATAAGGAGATGGAAGAGGGAAGAATCTCTAGAAGTGGATTAGAGATTATCACATGGTGTCTACCTTCATGATTGTATAACGTATTAATCCATGCCCATTTGTCAAGCATCCTGTAGATATCACAGTTAGAACACAATATCAAATGATCTCCTGGTTGACTGGTGAATACTCGTGTGCTGATGTGATGTATTAGTGAAATTGGATTATTGATTAAGGGGGGTGAAACCCTACTCATGCAACAACAACAGTCCTTGTCCGGATGAACCACAAAAAGTTACCAAATTAACCTGTGCTTAACCCTCTGCTTGCTTGGCAAAAAAGCAGTCAGGCTTAACTAAGAGGCGATGTGAAAAGTATTTACGCAGCACTCAATCAGTAACAAAGTGAAAGCACCACATGAGAAAAATATCACCACAATCTAGAAAAATAGAGTAAATCTAAACAAATAATATGATACCTGAATGACAAAAATCCTAGTAGTAGAACTAGAGATATGTAATTTCAAAGACTTGGGTAAAAGTAGTGCCAAAAAGTACAAAGCGCCAAATGGGGTTATCTGGTCACGCCGGGCCGGGACAAAGTCATAAGTTCAAGCTGACCATAATGGAGCACGGGCTGGGTACAGGACCGAGTTTGGCTCACTGGGCAATGTACCTGGTTGTATTTGGACCGAGATGTGAGGCTGTGCGTCACACTGCATCAGTTTCCCAACGGGGCCACCAATCAGGAGGTGCTAGGTTGAGTTGCTTCACGCTGCATGGGATCTGATGATGCTGCTGATTAGGAGTTTCAAGATGCTGCGATGCGAGGTCATGCATCAAGATGTCTTGTGCCAGTTCCGTTGAGGCCGCCAATCAGGAGCTTAGAGGTGCTACCATGTGAGGTCCTGCATCACGTTGCATCGGTTCTGAGGGAACCCACAGTTGGGTCAGAAGTAGTACAGTCTGATGCAAGCCAATGGTCTAGGGCTGTGGGGGCACATCTTGGGCATCAGGACTCAATCCAGCAGAGGCCAGCAGAAGGGCACAGGCAGGTCCAGCTGAGTCTGGACAGCTGGGCAGATGCACGACAGGTCCTTGGAGCTTGTTATGTTCTTGTAGCTCAGAACAGGAGTTCAGTCAGCTAGCCCTTGGAGTCACTCTGGTCGTTCTGGGTTCAAGGAGCAGGTCCAGTCTTTCTTCCTCAGGCAGCACGGCAGTCCTGCTTGCAGCAGGACAGTCCTTTTAGCAGCAGGGCCGCATAGCAGTCCTTCTTTTGAGTCTTCCAAGAGTCCTGAAATGATTTGAAGAGTTGGTCTGGGGGTCAAATATTTGTACCTGGTGCCAGCTTTGAAGTGGGAGAAACGTTTAGACTTCCCCCCACATCTGGTTTTGAAATTTCCTTCCTTCCCCTACCCTAGCGCCAGAGGGTCTGGGATGGCAATAGACTAGTGTGAGTCCTTTGTGAGTGTGCTGATGCAGCCCTTGCAAATGTAGTAGGTGACATCTCCACCACTCCCATTAGGTCAGCCAACACCCAGTCCCCTTTGTGATGCTGTCTGGGAGGAACACACAAAGATCAACTGCAACCTACACCTAGTCATGTGAATAAGGATATAGACAACTTTTGAAAAGTGGTATTTTCAGAATTGTGACTGAAAATCCGACTTTACCATTAAGAGGGTTATTACATTACAAATCCTCAGATACCAAACATGGCATTCCTACCTGCTCCCAAACAAAAGTAATCACTTTTTAATTGCAATAAGATAACCCACTGTTATCCTATGGAGAGGTAGGTCTTGCAATACTAACAAATGAATTTGAGAGTTTTCCACTAGCAGAACTTTCTAAAATTGGCATTTTCAGAAATGTGACTCAAAAACCGACTTTACCATTAAAGAGGGTTTTAAATTACAATTAATTTAAGATCAAACTTGACTTTCCTACCTGCTCCCAATCAAACGTTACCACTTATTAAATGTAATAAAGTAACCCAATGAAATCCTATAAGAGTTGTAAGCCTTACAGTACTGAAAAACAGATTTTTCACAACCAGGACATGTAAAACCTAAAAGTACATGCCCAACTTTTTAAATACACTGCACCCTGCCCTATGGGATATTTTAGGACTTGTATGTATTAAAAAAGAAGGTTGAGGCCTGGCAAAAGGTTTATTTTGCCAGGTCAAAATGACAGTTTAAAACTGAACACACAGACTGCAATGGCAGGCGGGGATATGTTTCAAGAGCTACTTAAGTGGGTGGCACAATCAGTGCTGCAGGCACACTTGTAGCATTTAATATACAGACCCCGGGTACATGTAGTACCACTTTACTAGGGACTTGCAAGTAAATTAAATATGTTAATCAGGTGTAAGCCAATTGTAGCATGCTTTAGGGAGAGAGAACAAGCACTTTAGCACTGGTAAGCAATGGTAAAGTGCACAGAGCCGTAAAGTCCACAAACACTAATTCGGTACAACAGGAGGGGTGAAGGCAAAACGTTTTGGGGACTACCATACAAGGGTGTCAGGTCTAATATCTGCCCCCTCAGCTGAAAGTAGGGAGAAATTCCCACCCTCCTAGAAATTCTCATCACTAAAGGGGAACAATCTGAAAAGACCATCAGCATTGGAGTGGTCAGTCACAGGGTGGAGTTCCACCATAAAGTCCATTCCCTGTAGGGAGATGGACTACCTCAACAGTTTGGGATTCTCACCCCTTATTTGCATGAGCTACCTAAGAGGTTTGTGGGCTGTCTGAGCCCGGAAGTGAGTCCCAAACAAGTATAGTCTCAACTTCTTCAGTGCCCAGCCAACTGCAAAGGCTTCCCTTTCCATGCCACCTCTGTTTGCTGGGAGGCAGTATCAAGCCTCTTCGCCTCCTACTGATGAAGGCTACATGTTTGTCTGGGCCCTCGTCGCTTAGCTACAAAAGAACCACCCCTATTCCATGCTTTGAAGCGTCTGTTTGGACGATGAGTTCCTTAGGGAAGTCGGTCTCCTTGAACACTGGTTCTGTGCACATGGCCTCCTTCAAGGTGTTGAATGCTTTCTGGCACACCTCTGTCCAGATCACCTTCTTAGGCTGCTATTTAGAAGTCAGCTCAGTCAAGGGGGCAAGAGTGGTGCCATAACACTTGACAGTAACCATTGAGACCTAGGAAGGCCCATACCTCTGTCTCTTGGAGGGACAGTTGTTCCAAGCCAGGACAATCTGAATTTTGGGTTGGAGGGCTGCACCTTGCCCACACCGACTTGGTAAACCAGGTAGACCTTGGAACCATGCACTATCTGTCACTTACTGGCCTTGATAGTCAGGCCTGCATTTTGCAGAGCCTGAAGCACTACCCAGAGATGGTTCAGCCGGTCCTCTCAGCTGGAGCTGAAGACAGCAATGTCATCCAAGTAGGTGACACTGAAGTCCTCCAACACAGGCAGGACTCAGTTGCCCAGGCTCTGGAAGGTGGCAGAGTTATTCTTTAACCCAAAAGGCATCCCCCTGAACTGGCCCACTGGGGTGGGGAATACAGACCTTTACTTGGCCCCCTCGGTTAAGGCAATCTGCTAGTACCCTTGTGTCAAAAGTATGGTACTTGGGAACTTGGCAGTATCCAACACATCAATGTTCTCATTAGCTTGGGGGATGTGATAAGCATCAATCTTGGTGACTGAACTGAGCCCAACATAATCCAAGCAGAACCTGAGCTCTGGGGTGGCGCCCAGTGGGGTGGCCTTGGGTACCAGAACCACTGGGCTGGAGTGAACAACCACCCCCATCTCTAGCATTTTGGACACCCCTTCCTTTAGGCTAGCCCTCACTTTGTCAGATAGCCTGTACATCTTATTCTTCACAGGCATACTCTCCCCTGTGTCAATGTTGTGGGTAGACCAATGGGTGAGCCCAGGTGTAAGTGCGAACAGGCATGAGAACTGCTCCAGTAGCTGGCAACAGTCCCTCGCCTGCTGGGGAGTCAAAGAGGAGGAGAGATTCACTTCACTACCTCTTTTGATTCATTGTACTCTTTAGAGGAGAGGAGATCCGGGAGAGGTTCACTCTCTTCCTCCTCACTTCCATCTGTCATCAAGAGCATATCGACCTCAGACCTCTCAAAGTGTGGCTTTAGGTGGGTAACATGTAGTACTCTTAAAGGGTTCCTGGAGTCTGGAGGTCCACCAGGCAGGTGACCTCCCCTTTGCGCTCCTTTACCTCATATGGGCCACTCCACCAGTTCTGCAAGGCCCAGGGCTGCACTGGCTCCATCACGCACACATTCTTACAAGGTTGAAACTTGACCAGAATGACCTTCTGGCCATACCAGAGTTTAATGACTTCCTAGCTGGCCACAGTCTTCCAGCCCCACTTCATATGGGATCAAAGGGCCAACAAGTAGCTTTATACGTCCTGAGTGGATTTCTTAGGAGCTTGCTCCACTCCTCCTTTGCAAAGTTGAGAGGCCCTCTGACAGGGTGGCCCTACAGAACCTTAAAGGGGCTGAACCCAACTCCCTCCTGAGACATCTCCTCCAAGCAAACAGGCATTGAAAGAATATGTTCCACTTCTGCCTCAAGAGCTTTGATGCCCCCAGTAGCAAGCATTTCAAGGTTTTTTGAATATGTCAACCAGTCCATTGGTTTAGGAATGATATGGCGTAGGGAACTTGTGGGGTACTCCACACACATCCCACATTTACTTCATGTATGCTGACATGAAGTTGTGGCCTCGATCGGACACCACTTCCTTGGGTAAACCCACCCTGGTAAAGTTCCCCATCAATGCCCTGGCCATAGAGGGTGTAGTCACTGTTCTCAGAGGGATAGCAAACAGATACTGAATGGCATGGTCCATTTCCCAAGGCTATCTTGGAGTCCAGAGGCCCCACAATATCAATTCTTGTCCTTTCAAACAGGGTGCTAGTAATAGGAAAGTGAACATAGGGAGCCTTTTGCTTTACCCCGGTCTTTCCTGCTGGCCTGACAGGTAGGACAGGACCTACAGAATGCATCTGAGGCTATTCTCTTTCGGAGCCAATAAAAGTGGGTGACCAGCACTTCAAAGGTCATGGTCTGCCCCAGATGTCCTGCCAGGAGTACATCATGAGCCAGTCCCAGTAGGAAGGCCCCGTAGTGCTGAGGGACCACCAACACATGGGTTGCATCAGGCTCAGAAACTTTAGGCTTGCTATAAAGGAGATTATTCTCCCAGTAAATGAGGTGATCAACAGAGGTGTCTCCCTTTGCCTGGGCTTCGGCCTGGTGCCGAACGCCCTAGAGAGTGGAGACCTCCTTCTGCACTTGGCAGACATCTGCCCGGTAGGACCCTCCATCAGCTTGCCAACCGGCCAGTTCAGGTAAGTCTCCCAGAGCAACAAAGCCTTTTGCTGCAGGTTCCAGAGCATCCCCTTAAGGTTCTACTTCATCCCGGACCACGGGAATCTTTGGGGGGCAAGTTTCCCGTGCCCTTCTTCTTCTTGGCAGGTGCCTGGGCCATTGTTGCAGGCTCCAGGACCTTGGGAGTTTCCTCTTGAGAGGCCATGGACCTTGTGGCCAGACACACCCACTCAGGACTAGCATCTCCAAGTGTGACCGGACCTCCACCTCCTTCCAGATGAAGTGCTCCACATCATTATCCAACAAAGTCATAGCTATCTTCAAGGAACCTGATACTCCCCCCATTCAAAAGGAACCAGAGTCACAGGGTTGTGACTTTTGTGGTTGTCAGCAGTAACCACCTGATTGACTAGATTGGAAATTGCCTGCTCCGAGGACACCAGATGACACCTGACATTAGTCCTACAGGCTCCTGTGTTTCTCAGAGTCTTTACCCATTGATGGAGATCAACTGTCTTCACTTCTTAGTAGTACTAGGCACGAGAGTTTGGTACAATCTCTACGTCTCTTATGGACACTAAGGTGACCTCTGCACTACCCCCTTTAGTAACTGGGACAACCTCATCCCTGAGTACTACACTAGCCATTCCCACGGTCTGCCCACCAGTAGAGGGCTGCTGCTTTTTTGGACAATTGGTATCCCCCTTTGAGTGCCCATACTTGTAATATTCAAAGCACTTAGGGGTGAAGAGACCTGAAGGTTTATTCTCATCCATGGAACACTCCCTTCTTCTGGTAAGAATTGGGCTGGAAACCCCCCCACTGGAAACTGTTTTGGGGACCTTTTGAGAACTCAGTTGTTTTACTTTTGTCTCCCCCCTCTTTCTTCTGGTAGGTACCCTGTCCACCCTTTGGGTGATCTCCTCCAGATACCTTCTTGTGGATCCTGGTGTTGTGCCAGCAGCCTGCCTCCATGGCAAGGTCCCTAGCTTGCTGTCTATCAGGTGTTGGCGTAGCTCTGAAACAACCATGACTGAAATGTGCTCTCTGGTCAAAAGATGCTACAATTCCTCATAAGTGTTGACTTCACTACTCTTCACACAACCATCTACGGCCTTTCTGAAATACTCCAAAAAATCTGTCTGAGACTGGTGAGGCAGTTTCTGGCTGTACCTGAACTTCAACCTATACTTTTTATTGATAGAATAGGTGAGGTCAGATGCACAGATCCATGGCACAGAGACACAAGGACCGAATTATGCTGCAGGCCGACGATGCCCTGTTGTATGTGCAGGAAACTCACCATCCCTTGCTTCATTCATATGTTTAAGGCCTTTGTACTTAATATTAACCCATTAAGTGTAGTAAAAATACACCACTGGTGTGATACGCATATTGCATGTGAGATGATCTCATTTAAATACCTGGGTATGTGCATCCTCCAGGACTCGGGACAACCTGGGAATTGAACGTTGCCCATGTGAACAACAATGTTAAAGTGCACAGGAAGACATGGAGTAAATTACTCTTGCCTATCGAAACCCTACTGAAGTGGGTGTATAGGTTTCAGCCGCTCATATGGATATCACAATTATATATCAAATACCTATTCGTTTTATAGCGGTGCTGTCAGAATGGGGAGATACACCCTACTTCCCCCAAGTTTCAATCAGAGAATGAGTGATAAATTAGACCGAGATAGACTTGCGGAGGTACTCTTTGAGAACCTGTGCAATGGTAGCACTATAACAGAGGCAGTTAGGAGTGGCAATCCACCAAAAAAAGAAGGACTTCGAGAGAAGTTCATAAGATTGGAGAAACTGAAACGTAATGAAATGTCTAAGTGGTGAGACGGGGCCACGCTTAGACAATACAGAAAACTGAACAGAATTCCAAGGGGTCTCAGATCATCCCCACGTACGATGATCTGGACGAGGATCTCTTAAGTATCTGGGAAAAGGAATTGATATCCAGTTCACTCAAATTGATAGACATTTTAATAGGAAATGCAGATAGGAAAGTGACAAAACTCCAGGCTGAAATTCAACAATTAGAGGGTGAGATCGCAGCCTTAAATTTATCTGAGGCTACCACCAAGAATTATGACATTCTGAAAGCAGTATTGTCCAACCATCAGAACGATATCAAACAAAGGAAGGCTCAAACTCAAGAGGGACGAATTGGATTATAATAGCGGTAGAGTATTTACTTTTTCCAAGAAATATGACCATTTAGTACAGAGTGACACAAACAAACAGACTTCTGAGCCTATATCAACTAGCTCTAGCAATACTTCACTAAGTACGATACCTACAAGTGAAAGTGAGAGTGATGGTGGATTGGGGACATCAGCCAGACAATTGCACTCTTTAGGGAACTCGTCCTTCTTGCAAGAAGTAAATCGAATCAAGAGGTGAAACAGAGAGCAAACGAGGAGAGTAGGAAACACAGAAAAAACAGGCGGGGCAAAAGGGGGGGGCAGCAGAAGGAGACAGACTAGGAATGAAAACAAGATCCTGGGACAAAAAGAACTAATGGAGGACGATAATAGCAATGTTGAGGTTCTTAATTTATCTGACCAGACACTTACAGAGGATATGATTTCTTTACTCAAAAAGGGATTGGGTTTTTGTCCTGATTACAAAGGTAACATTTGTAACATGAAAATAGACTTATTTAAGTTCATAAGATGTCTTAAGTTGCAGAAAAATTTTGCACTGTACCCACAACAAAATAAAGATCAAACTGTGCTAGCAGAAGGTGTGGTTTCAAGTACATCGACAATACAAGAGATACATGACACCGTAACCTTGCTTTCAATTGCAGAATTGGAAGAAGACCCTGTAACTGTAGCCAAGGTATTGGAACATTTGGATATTAGAGCAGACTTGACAGTTACCAGCGGCCTTAAGACTAAGTCCCGCTGGTCTCTGAATCTGTTGAGCGGTAACAATGTTGAAATTTTCCATAGACTAGTGATTAAGGATTTGGATGATTACATTGATAAACATGGTTCCGCTTTGGGAATCAGAAAGGACAATTTGACTCTCAATGAACGCAATGCTTTAAAATGTTTACAAACGAATAATGAACTGATAATCAAAAAAGCTGACAAAGGGGGGAACATAATAGTCATGAATAGACTAGACTACGTACATGAGATCTATTCCCAACTCAATGATACTCAGTGCTATGAAAGAATATTGTTTAATCCAATGTTCTCATTGGTGACCACAATAAATGGGTTACTGAAAGGATGGCACGATAATTGTCTACTAGATGATGATGAGTACTTGTATCTAAAAGTGGATCGCCCAAGATATCCGTGCCTATACACGTTACCTAAAATTCACAAGGATCTCCCATTTCCACCAGGGAGGCCCATAGTTTCAGGCATTAGAGGTCCAACAGAGAGATTGTCACAGTTTGTAGACACCTTTCTTCAACCTATAGTGGTGAACCTACTGTCGTATATCTGGGACACAGGGCATATACTCAATATATCGGGAGATATAATGTTGGACCCAGGAATGATCATGGTGACATTGGATGTTGTGTCACTGTACACGAGTATTCGGAATGAATTGGGTATGAAAGCAATGAGTCATTTCCTAGCAAAGCGTTCAGTCAGCCTATGGGAACATACGCAAATGTTACTAGTTATGACGGAAGTGATATTGCAAAAAAAATTCTTTCTATTTAAAGAAGATTTGTTCAGGCAGATACAAGGTGTAGCCATGGGCTCCAGGTTTTTGCCTGCTTATGCGAATCTGTTTATGGGTTGGCTTGAGGTGGTGATGATCTGGGGCCCAGGTGGCTGTCATTGGAATGAACACATCCTGTACTGGGGGCGGTTCATTGATGATTGTTTTATGATCTGGACAGGTTCAATGGTGGAGTTACAAGGATTTTGGGCCATATGTAGGTAGCTAAATACCGGTCGGTAACGGCCGAAATTCGGTAAATCTCCCGTTACCGACCGGTATTTAAGCGATTGAGATGTAGGAGGCCAAAAAGAAGGAATCGGTAATTATGAATCGGTAAATACCGATTCATCATTACCGAATTCAAAACTACCCATTCGGAAATCACTGATTCCTTATTTACCGAATCTGTAAATAAGAATCGGTAAAAACGAAAAAAGAGATGTAGGTAAATTCGGTAATACCGAATTACATGAAATTCGGTATTTAAGAGTCGGTAATTAACACTGACTGAAAGCAGGTGGTAATCATCTACAGCGAATATAAGCAATCCCAAAATGCAACAGTGTGATCACTATGGCGGCTTTCTATGTGATTGCAAGGCGGCTACGTCTACAGGCAGCAGGAGTGAGGATCTGGAGAAGGGAGGAGCGCATTTACAGACAGCGCATCACAATCTTCCAACAGACTGAGGCTGAGATCCATGAAAGGTACAGGCTACACCCCACACCATCCTGGACTTGATAAGGGACTTGCACCCACTCCTGGAGCACCCAACACCAAGGGCGCACACCATACCACCACATGTGCAGGTGCTCTGTAGCCTACATCTACTCGCATCTGGCAGTTACCAGGGGGTGATAGCTGCGGTAGGCGGGGTGTCTCAGAGTTGCCTGTCCCGTTTCTTCAGAAAGTTCCTGGATGCCATGATGCAGAGAATGCACCACTACATTAGCTTCCCAAACACACAGGCGGAACTGCTGAAAACCAAGACAGACTTTTACCAGATGGCACAGTTCCCGCATGTCATAGGCTGTATTGATGGCACACACATTCCAATCTGCCCATCAGCAGCCACTGAGCACATCTACAGGAACAGAAAGTCCACCCACTCCATAAATGTGCAGGTAATCTGCGATGCTGCCAACATCATCACTGACATCGTGGCCAAATTTCCTGGGAGCACCCACGACTCATACATCTTCCAGAACAGTGGGATCTACACACGCCTGGCTGCGGGAGAATTTGGAGAAGGATACCTGCTAGGTAAATCACTGTGACACTCACTCATACTTACTGCAGATGAATGTGTATTGGTGTATGTGACTAATGGCACTATCTTCCTCACCTAGGCGATAGTGCATATGCCGTGCGGTCATTTATCCTCACTCCCTACCTAAACCCATCAACCCTGAGTGAGAGACGGTACAATGTGGCACACAAATCAACACGCAACGTTGTGGAGCGCACGTTTGGACTATTGAAAAGCAGGTTCCGCTGCCTCCACAAAAGCGGAGGCGCACATCAGTACACACCCATCATCTGCTGCAAAATCATTGCAACTTGTGCAATGCTGCACAACCTTGCCACAAAGAAAGGTACAGAAGTGGAATTAACTGATTTTGAGGACAATGATGATGAATTAGCACAGCCAGAGCCCAACGCAGCAGGAGTGCCACCAGCAACAGATGGGAGACAGAGACGGGCAGAGATCACATGCAACTATTTTTAAGTAAGTAAGGAGACACAGCCAGTTGTTGTATGTAATGACGTAGTTTTAATTTCTGGGCACTACGCCACAACACAAACGGCCAAACTTGGCATTCCAATTTCTGACATCCATAGTAGGAAGTCATGGGTTACTTCACCCAATTCTGTCCTGTTAGTGTGGGCTGCATCAGCATCTGCGGCCACGCACAACAGTATTGGATGCCATTAAGTGACTGTCCTCACTGGCTGTGGAACCAGTGGCAGCCCCATGCCGTCTGCTGCTCCTCCGGGTGTCTGTTACAGGGGGGTAATGCTGCTCCGACTGGTCGTGTCCTCGCTGTCCCCAACTTCCACAGCACCAGTAGTGGCAGACTGACTTGTCAGCAGCACCTCAAGAGCAGTGGTCACCTTTACCAGCCCCCTAGTGACATCAGTGCTGCAGTGCGCCAGGCCCTCCTGCATGGCCACGGAGCGCCTGCAGAGCAGAGAAGTGGCAGTTGCTAGGCGGTTCACTGCCCTTGTATGGTGCTCCATTTTCTGCCTCTCCCTGCGCCGTGTAACTCTGTCCTCATCCATTTTGCTGCACAGCAGCATCACAGACTGGGACATGTCCCGCATGCCTGCAGCCATCTCCTTCATGCCCTCAGCCATTGTGCCTATGCCCTTGTCAATGTTGCTCATGTTGTCATTGAGGCGCCTCATTTGTCGCTGGACTGACTGTATTACCTTTCCTTGTAGGCGCTGCACCTTCACCATGCTTGCCTCCAGCCCTCCGAAGACACCATGGCTCTCACCCTGTGGAGGTGGACTGCTCACACGAGCCCTGCGGCGGCGTCTAGCACCTGTGTGTGCTCCCTCAGTGGTGGACAGCAAACCAGCATTGCTACCATCCACTGGCACAGTGGATGTTTCCCCCCCCCTCGAGTCTTCTGAGGAGGACTCAAACTCCATCAGTCTGGCAATAGCACGCCTCCTAGGTCTCAGCACTGCAGGTGGTGTTGATGCTGGTGAGGCTAGCAGTAGTGGCGAGGCTAGCTGTGGTGGTGAGGCTAGCAGTAGTGGCGAGGCTAGCTGTGGTGGTGAGGCTGACTGTGGTGGTGTTGTGTGCCCTGCACTCGTACTGGCCTTCTCAGTGATGTCCTTCCGGGGTGCCCTCTCTCCCTTGTCCTGAGCAGTCCTGCGCGATGTCTCGCCTGTGGACAGAAATTGTACATTAGCTCAGTGTACCTGCAGCCCTGCATAGCAAGAATAAATATACATTTCTGCCACACTATCTCATTGTCTTCTGCCTGCTTATCGCTGATGTGTGTCACATGCCTTGTTGTTCAGTGCGATTCCTGTCATGATAGGGGTTTCACTGACTACATCTCCCATAATGCATTGCTGGTTTGCACAAAAATCGGTTCTGGAGTGGGATTCACAGAGCCCAATTGGGGATTTGGGATAGGGGAAGGGGGGCACAATGCTGTGCATGCTTCTTACCTCGTTTAGATGCAGCCCTGGCAGAGCTGTCTGCATCCCCGATCCCACAGACACTTTCTGGCTCTATCGTGGACTCCACGAGCCGCTCAAGTTCAGTCAGGGCAGGTGCCCTGTTCCTTCCTCCTCCTGTCAGCCTGGCTTGTTTCTTGAGATCTGCCATCTTCTTCTTGGTGATGCTCCTGATGTCATACCACCGCTTCTTGAGCACATCAATGTCCCGGGGGTCACTCCAATGGCATTCACCTGTGACTGGATTTCAAGCCAGATTCTCCTTTTCACTGACTCTGCAACTTGCAGGGACTGCTTTCCAAACAGCTTTGTGTTTTGCTTCACCACCTCCTCCACAAGGACCTGCAGTTCCCTCTGACTGAATTTCAGTTTCCTCTTCCTTTCCCTCCTTCTCTTTCTGTGTCCTGGGTGTCCATTGTGCAAGATTTGCAGGCGAGGTTCAGGCAGTGGCTCTGTTGCTCTCCTCTGCACTCCCAGCCTCTCCAGAAGGTTCTGATTGTGTGCACCTGCCTGGGTGTGGCCACTTCCTGGTTGGGAGGGGTGGTGGTTGCACAGGATTGGCTGATTCCTCAATTGCTGTTTTTGAATTACCGATTCGGTATTTACCGATTCGGTAAAACCGATCGGTATTGTGGATTCGGTAAATATTTACCGATTTTTACCGATTCGGTATTATTTACCGAATTTTTACGTACATCGGGAATACTGATTCATAACTACCGATTCGGTAAAATTCGGTAATTAGGAATCGGTATTTCCAGATTACCTACATATGGCCCTTTGTGACTACCTCAATGATAATGATGTTAATATCAGATTTACCACTCTCTTTAGCACAACTAGTATGGTATTTCTGGATGTGGAACTGTATATTAAAGATAATCAGATACATAGCAGGATGTACCGAAAATCCACGTCCTCTAATACCCTTCTGCATGCTGCAAGTGCTCATCCCCACTATCAAATAAAAGCAATCCCTTATGGGGAGATGATTAGCGCTAGGCGTAATTGCAGTGCGGAGTCTCATTTTATGTTGTGTATACAGGATATGGAAAGACGATTTGCCCAAATGGGATACCTGAGACAAGACGTGTCGAGGGCCAAGGATAGGGCCTTAAAGACCAAACGTGCAACTACATTGAAACATACTACTGATAAGCAACAATCCTCCAACCTGATAAGATTGGTAACAGACTACACACATTTGTGCACTGCCTTGCGTAAAAGTCTCAACAAACATTGGCATATCCTGCAAGCAGACAGAGCTTTAGAGGGATCTATTACCATTAAACTGCAGGTTACCTACTGCAGAGGCAAAATATTGGGCTCTATTCTAAGCCCAAGCTACCCAGTAGAAGCGCAACAGGAACAATGGTTAATACGATTGTCTAAAGGGTCTTATAAGTGTGGCCACTGCGGGATGTGCAGATGGACACAGGATAAGACTAAACAATTTGGCACTATTACAAATGAGACTTATACAATTCTTACGAATATCGACTGTAATACATAATTTGTTATTTATGTTATTGCATGCAAGTGTAAGAAAATTTACGTGGGATGCACGATAAGGCCACTAAGAGTTTGGATTAGTGAACATCTGAGAGCTATTAAACAAAATGATGTTAGATATCCGATTGCTGAACATGTGAACAACTGTGAAAAACAGGGACCCAACAAAAGCTTCACATTTTTGGAGATTGAGCAGGTTCTTAAAGTCCCACTTGGAGGTAACCGAGAGCTCAAACTGTGCAGGCATGAAGCGAAATGGAAAATGGGCCTTAAGGCAGTAGAAGACGGTTTGAATTTTGATCATGAGCTGCAATATTTTTTGGGTAACTAATCTCGAGACATGAATGGAATAGTTTCCATTGGGAGCATGATGTCATTTTCTTGAGTAAACGTATTATTACTCAAACCTACTGACCATGGTTAGCTGTTATATGAGTACTGTGAGATAGGGTGTTTTATTATCAAGCACACCCTTTTGTCTGAATAGATCCGTGTTTTTTGGAAATTTTACTGACTCTAAGCTATGCTTTAATATACTTAGTTCTTTTTTCTAAGCCCCTCTCTATCCCGCAATTGGAATAGGTACATAATTGTAAAGATAATGCCTCTCAAAGATGGCGCTCATAAGTAGTAACTTACGTTTTCTAGTTCGATATTTACCGAAAACACACTTAAATTATTTTTCAATCCTTTTTGTGAATAGTAATTATGGTTTCAGCCTTCAATACTGACTACTTCAGTTTTGAATTCAATTTGGGCCCCGAGACTTATTATATACTGTAGTCAATAGGATTCGGAGTATTTTACTCTTTCAAGATGGTGCCCA
Source organism: Calotriton arnoldi (assembly GCA_963921515.1). NCBI lineage: Eukaryota > Metazoa > Chordata > Amphibia > Caudata > Salamandridae > Calotriton > Calotriton arnoldi. Next base: position 2,742,308 of record CAWUFW010000403.1, on the reverse strand, counting down.
TGAAGGGTGTGCGCACGGCGAGTCCTATCTCGCTTTCATTCCACCGCTAGTGATAACCTGTCGAGAGTCGGCATGCACATTACCTGTATTCAGGTAACAGGAGAACACATACTCCAGCAGCAACACAGCACCAGGTAAGGCGCATTAGTATTATAAGGAGAGTGGGTACTGTGCGCGGGCATAGGAAGTCCGCTTTATTAAATTGGGGTGCTTTTCTTTTTAACGCAGATATCCCCATATTGGGACCTGACGTTGCTTTGAGGGCCAATTGGCCTTGATATATGAGGACTTGTACGTTACTGAGAGACAAGCTCTGAAATTCCGGGTAAGTCTCGATTTGCTTATCCCGTTACACTTTTCTATGACTCTGACCCATTTAATAACAGGTTCTTTAAACTCAACCTTTATATACAGGTAGATTTCGTCTGAGTCCATTACAGAAAGGATAATTAATTTACACTTATTAAAAATTGGTGGATATTGACCTCCAAAGTCACACTCGATTTTAGGAGGTAAGCCCTATTTAGGGAATTTCTTTTGTTTTTCAATATTGCAGTTTGTGATCAGCGTTTGATCGGGAGATGATTCATTATGCATTTTTATTTTTTGTGCATTTCTATGATTCTTGCAGGTTTAAATAGCCGATTCTTATTAAATTGAAGGTACAGCATGCCTCCTTATCTTACATTATTTGGTTAAAATATATATCCATGATGTATGGATTAATATTACATAGATCACAGGATATGGTCAGCTTTAAGCAATCACTTGTCACAGGGGCAACACAATATTATACTTCAATTTGGAAGGTTCCTGGTGTGTCATGATGCTTGTCACTATAGGTCTTGCAAAAGTTGGTTAGTTGACACATGAATTATTTGAATAAAGGCACAAATAGGATGCTTTTTGTAAATAATTTCCTCATCAGCTTGCTATAATTCTTACAGCCAACACTGATTATTCAACAGCACTTTTTTGTATGATTTTTGCACAGGGGATATATATTATATTGTATGTATTTCATATTGTATACCATGTGTATATCCCAACAGTGGTATATTTATCACTTTTAGCCCTGATGAAGTCGTAGGGGTATTACTCCACTGCGATGAAACGCGTTGGCAAAGGCTAAAAGAAAAAGAAAAAGATGGAATAAAAGAACATACAGAAGAGATAGAATTTTGTGTTTTTGTATTATTGCATGTTTTAAAGTGTATTATACTGTATTCTGATTGAAGGAGCGTGTGCTTCGAATCTTGTTAATTACTCTTGCCTATAATGGGTAGGTAGGGAGCCTTGTTTAGGATTATAGCACAACCCCGGTTGCTGCATGCCCTTCAGAATTACCCCTATGCGCTCCAAACATTTTGCCACTCTGCAGTCATCCATAACAAGATAACTGCGGGCAAGGGGACCCCAGGAGTAGCCCGCAAAAAGTACATGTAGTTGCCATAAGACGGAGGGCTGAGGATCGCAGATATTGGGCATGAACATTTTTGCGGTAGTAGAGGAGAGAATCTAAAATGCAAGAGCCTGCCCTGGGAAACATGGCAAGCTATCGGGTGTGGGGGGATAATTTTCAGTCTGTACACCCCAGAATACCATACAGAGTTTGAAACTGTTGGAAGTTGGGTGATAGACACATTTGTGCTTCTGGAAAAGTAGCAATGGTATTCGCATTGGAAGTGTACTGCAGTGCTTTGTAAACGTTCTTGTGTTGCATTTAATTACTGGTGTAATGAGAAACCAATAAAAAGAATTACAAAGAAAGAAAGTGTTCTGAAGAGCTCTGGGTGAGGTGCCAGTATTGTAGGTTTTGCTAGCCGTAACTCCTAGACATTCCTTCAACAATGGGGAAAAAATTTATGGGGGCAACCCTCTCCAATTTTACAGCACATCCAGTTTGCCTTACTGGCGATTGTACTATTCTAAGGTAAATCTAATGTGGCAGAGGCCTTTTGCCCGTGTACGGAGCTTGTGTGCCAGTAAGTTTGCATGTTTAGGGAAATGAGCAGGCCCCTCCTCCTAAGCTACACCAAACTGGTTCTGGGGCAATATCCCCCTCCCACTGGGGCAGAGCCAGGTTGACTAGCATGGGTCCTTTTGTCAAACTGTTTTTGAATAAAATATAATGTTACAGTGAATTGTCGAGCAGGATTGTGTGTGCTTTCTTCATTGAAATAATATTCACCATTTAAATACCACATACTACCACATGAATGGGCCTTGGAACTTAAATAATATCTTTTATTATTCAGCTGAGTTTGGTACTGATGTATGGACTTCGAAGAATAAAAGACTTAAAACTCAGCTATGATGCTGAGATTCAAAATTTGACCTGCAGATTTTCTACAGAGCCCTCTTACAAAAACTAAAAGACATAATGAGAAACTCCTTTTAGAAAAAATACTTCTGAACATGATTTAAATTACTATGAATGGTGATATAGGAAGATCACACCAGTTCCTAACATGTGTGTCATTCTGAATGAGGTCACTCTTACCAAATTCTTTTGGATTAATTTTACCTTTTTGTTGATACTGTTCTCTCGGAGATATTATCATATCTGCTCATTTTAGTTTTCAGTAGTTATAACAATGGGGATACCCGAAATGCTACAGGACCCGGGTTAATGTTGCGGTACAGTAAAAATGGTCACAGTAACAGAGAACAAATAGTGCGAATTAAGATTTAGCCAACATTCACAGAGATATTATTCATCAATACAAATTTATTAACAAAATTGAATACGCAATTTAACTGTGGCAACACAGTTGCTCTTTCAATACTCCACAGTTCTGAAAATTTCAAAAAGAGGTGCTCGGGTGTGAAATAGGAAAGATGGAGTGTAGTTGGTCAATGTAAAACCGTCAGGGGGGTGGACAAGGAAAAGAAGTGTGACATGTATCCATCACATTTAAAAGATACAATTCCAGCCTGACATAGGTCAAATGTTCCTATATTAGCACATAGCCCTACAGTGACCCTGTTAGTACTTCACAGTTGTCAGGACTTGTGTATTTTTTTCGTAGTCTACGTTTCGACCCCTTGGATGACAGCTAGTCACTGTAGGGCTATGTGCTAATATAGGAACATTTGACCTATGTCAGGCTGGAATTGTATCTTTTAAATGTGATGGATACATTTTAGTTTTCAGCCAGGGTTCTAATACTCTTTTTTCTGCTAATTTGTTTATATGGATTGCTCAATACATAACTAAGAAACATCACCTTTTTTTACCATTCATGGTAATTTTATACTTCACTTTTCAATCTGTAGGTTGCTGGTAGACCTGACAGCCTTTGGTGTGGTCTCCCCCAAACCTTTTGGCTTCACCCCCTCCTGTCTGCTGAAATTATTTTTTGGGGCTTAAGGACTCTATGGGCCACATGCATCAAGTGTCCCATTTGTGATTCCTAAATAGCGATTTTTAAGTAATCGCTATTTAGGAATTGCAAAAGTCTATGTTTTAAAAAAAATCGCTATATTTTTGCGATTCGGAAAAAATCGCTATCGCTAATAGCGATTACGTATTACCGAATCGCAAAAAGCGAATCCGCAAATACAGAATCGCAAATAGCGATTTTCTCATATCGATGCAGCTTGATGACATCACCACCAGGAAGTGATTCTGGGATTGCTCACACCTGTTCACTGAGAGAGGCAGAGGAGGAGGCAGACTGTTGGAGCTGAGCAGAAACAAGCTTCACTGTGAGCAGAATCTGTGGAATAACACCAGCATGGCTTCTGAAACAGGGGACAAGAAAGCTGAAGGGCGCAAGAAGAAGCTGAAATTCAGCTACACAGAACTTGAAGTCCTCATTGAGGAAGTCGTGCAGAGCCACGACAAACTGTTTGGCAAGCAGTCACTGCAGGTCCCAGAGTCTGTTAAAAGGAAGATTTGCCTTGGCATCCAATCAAAGGTCAATGCAGTGGGGGTCACACAGTGCTCAATATCCAACCTGCGCAAGCGCTGGTATGACCTGCATAGCCGTGCTAAAGAAAGGGTGGCTGCAAAGCTTGCAGATGCCAAAAAAACAGGAGAGGGACCATCTACGGAACGTGCCAACACACCCCTGGAGGACATGGTGGAGTCAACTAGCCCCCAATGCAGATCATGCTTATTGTAGCAAATCTGACTCCAGTCCACATTTTACTTGCCACAGCCAAATGAATTATGGTAGTAGCATACAGAAAAATCTAAGTGAAAGGCAAGGAGGGATCAAAACAGAATTAGTGCATCAGAGTACACCAAGCAAGTGATTACACTAGACTTTGTGGGTAACTAAATAACTTTATTAAACAATGCCATGCGCAATGTGACATACATGTACACCAAAAAATACTGAACTTGCACGGTTTAACATCACAGATGTAGCTGCGCAGGAGACTGACGTTGGTGATGTCCATGACACACACAAACATGACGCACAGTCAGAAGAGGAAACAGAAGTGGTAGCATCATCACTGATACCTACACCCACTAGATGCAGGACCAAAGTGCCACCACTGCCAGATTTGGAAAGTGAGGAGGAGAGCCAACCTGACACTCCAACACCACATGCTGGCCATACACCCACAACAACACCAGAGGTACCAATGCGGCGCAGATCCGCACATTTCCATAGGCGAAGGGCAAGGGCACTCATGGCAGCTGCACGAGACGATGGGTCTGCTGTCTGGGGTGGGCTGGAGGGACAGATGATCAAGGTCCAGCACCTACAATGTAAAAACATGCGGTAATGCAGGCCCAACTTGGAACATTGGCAACCAACATTGGGGAAATCCGGGACTGCATGAAGGAGCTCACCACTGCTGGTGTGGAAGGACAGAGGGCCAACAATGAAAACTTTGCTAATGTCACCAAAGCAATGCATGACTTGTGCAGGGTGATGCAGGATGACCATGCATCCCAACGTAGGAGGCATCATAATTTGATGGTGCGCCTAAATGGGTACACCAGGGCCATCAATCGGCTGAGCACAACCACAGCTCAGCTGTACCGTCGTGCTGTGGGGATGCAAGTCGAGATGAGCCATTGCTGTGGGGAGGTGGCCAGGGGCCTTATCCAGGTCACCAATGCAGTGGAGCAACTCCAGACTGCTGCAGTTGGTGGCAACAACGTTCTGGGAAGGGGGGAGAGTGAGGAGGCCTCCAGCCTCAGTAGCCTACTGGCACCAATAACAACAACCAGGAGGCGCAGTACTCGGAGCACCACTGGCACCGAAAGCTCCACAAGGGATGTGGCAGAGCCAACTGAAAGGCCCCCAGGAGTGTGTGGCCGCAAAAAGTGAATTGTTGGACACTTAAAAATCTGGTGAGGTAACCAGTAGCATGAACATTGTCTGGACTGCCATTTAAGTACCATTGCAATGTCATGTTTTCTTTTTTCTTTTACAACACTTGTTTACACCTGGTATGTGTGCATTAACACTACCACATTTTGTTTCATTAAACAGTTGAGCATGTAGTGTGTTGTCTCATCATTACCCACCTTAAAAAAATGCTGAGTGATTTCTGCACATCTCTGTCTCCCCTCTGCTGCACTTGGACCGCATGCCCGTTGTGGTGGTTGTCTTGGCTGATTGTCTTCCTCAGGCTCGCTGTCAGAGAGGTCCAGGGGTATGCCTCTATTAGTAGCAATGTTGTGCAACATGGCACAAGTGGCGACAATTTTGCAGCAGGTATCTGGCCTGTACTGCAATGCACTACCAGTTTTGTGGAGGCAGCGGAACCTAGATTTCAGTAAACCAAATGTCCTCTCAATCACGTTGCATGTGGAGATATGTGCCTCATTATATCGCTGCTCACTTGGGGTACTTGGATTTAGGTATGGCGTCAGTATGAAGGAGCGCACAGCGTATGCGCTATCACTTACAGGGTGTAAAACAAATACATTACTCACTGCTATGTGTCACCATGGTGGAAGAGTCTGCAAGACAGTATTACATCTGTTTACCAAGCAGGTATCCTTCTCCAAATTCACCCGCAAGGAGACGTCTGTGTATGCCACTGTGTCTGAAGATGTAGGAGTCATGTGTACTGCCAGGGTAACTAGCCACTATGTCTGTGATGTTGTTTTTGGAATTGCAGATGACTTGTATGTTCAATGAATGGTATGATTTTCTGTTCCTGTAAATGTACTCATTCACTGAGGGGGGACAAATGGCTACATGCATCCCATTAATGCAACCAATTACGTGGGGAAAATGGGCTACCTGATAGAAATCAAATTTGGTTTGCTGCAATTCCTGTGGTGTTGTGGGGAACCTTATGTGGTGGTGTATCCTCTGCAACATGGCGTCAAGGAATGAGTTGAAAAAGCGCGATAGGGCACTTTGAGAGATACCTCCAGCTGCAGCTATTACTCCCTGGAAACAACCTGACGCTAGGAGGTGCAGAGAACATAGGACCTGCACATGAGTGGGGATGGCATGTGTCCTGCGAGTCTGACGCTGCAGTAGTGGATCTAATTCAGCTATGAGATCATTGATTATGTCTGCATTCAACCTATATTTGTCATATATCTCTTCCTCTGTCTGCCCTAACAATGTAACCCGCACTCTGAAAATGCGCTCCTGTATTCTCCTTCTTCACTGTGCTGCTGCTTGTAGTCTCAACCTCCTCGCCATGACGTAGAGCGCTGCCATTGTGAAACATTCTGATGCCTTCTGGGACTGTTTAAGTAGTTTGGTAATGGTTACCACCTGATTTGTTCACTTTGAAATGGTTACCACCTGGTTTCATTTGTTCTTCTTTAAGAAATGCAATTTGCGATTTCCAGCAGAATCGCAATTTGCGAATTTTTCTTGCATATGTTTTGCGATTACCAATTTGCGATTACCTATTACGGAATCACAAATTCAGATTCGGTATTTATGTAATCGCAAAAAATTGCGAATTTATGGACGATTCTGCGATTTTGCTTCATGCATGGCTTAAGGCTATTTTACCATCGCAAACGGCCAATTTTTGAGATTCGTAACGTTTGCGATCCCAAAATAGCTTGATGCATGTGCCCCATAGTACTTTACCACTGCTAAGTGCTAAAGTGCTTGTGCTCACTCCTTTTAACATTGTAAAATTGGCTTACACCCAATATTGACACATTTAATTTTCTTATAAGTCCCAGTAAACTGGTACTACATTGTACCCAGGGCCTGTAAATTAAACAATCCGAGTGGGCCTGCAGCACAGATTGTGCCACCTACTACAGTCGCTCACTTACCTTAAATGCCTCAAGTCCGGATCTCCAATAGATGCTTGTCCAGATAAACTATTAGCATCTCTTGCTCCCACTATCAATTTCACAGTAAATAAGGTACGCACTACACTCCGCCACTTGCGGAACTTCGCAGAGTTTTTTTGTAACTTCACGGAGTTCCGCGTAGCAAAATTCTGTGAACTATGCCCAGGCGTATCTGACCCGCCAAAATAAACCTTTTGCCAGGCCTAAACCTTCCTTTTTAATACATATATCACCTCATGGTAGAAGAAAAGCCCATAGGGCAGGGTTTATTGTGTTTACGAGGTAGGACATATGTTTTTAAGTTTTACATATCTTGGTGGTGGAAAACTCCCAAAATAGTTTTGTTCAATACTGTGAGGCCTACGTCTTACATAGATAGGAAAACATTGGGCTACCTTATTTCATTTAATAAGTGCAAGCGTTTGATTGGGAATAGGTAGAAATGTCATGTTTGTTCTCAAAAGAATTGTAATTTAAAATCCGCTTTAATGGTAAAGTCGAAATTAAAGTCACTATTCAGAAAATGCTGCTTTTAGAAAGTTGATATTTTCTTGTCCTAACGAATTGGTGCCTGCAGTGAATAGTTGGCATCTTTTCGTATTACTCCCAGACACTGAGACAAAGGGGACTGAATGGGCCATCCTGCCAGGATGTGAGAGGCAGAGCTGTTCCCTCTCCCACTTACATTTCAAAGGGTTGCCTGCAGCACAATCACAAAGGAACCTGACATTAGCCTTTTGTCCCCCTAGACTACTTGAAGCCTGGTCAGGAAAGAACTTTCCAGACCAGATGTGATGGTAGCCAGTATGTCACACCTACTTCAAAGGCTGGGACCTCCTGAACCACATGATAAGTACAATCATGGACCTGTGGACTACAGAAAAAGGGCTGCCCTTTTCCCTAGAGTACTGTCCTGCTGCTTGAGGTGTGTCTTGTTCTTCAGAAGACTGCCCTGCTGCTTGAGGCTAGGCTTGTTTTTCAGAGGACTGCCCAGCTGCTTGAGGCCTACTTTGCTCTCTGTGAAGGAAGACTGTACCTGCTCCCTTCACCCCAGGCTAACCTGAGTGGCTCCAAGTGTCAGTTGGCTGACCTCCTATTCTGAGCTAGAGGGACACAACAAGCTCCAGAGGCCTCTGTGAGACTGCCCATCTGACTTGCTGCAAGTAGACCTGCCTGGACCTACAACTTGCCTGCCTGAGCCCTGCTGGCCTCTGCTAGAGTGAATCCCTGATCCTCAAGAGGTGCCTCCCTAGATCCTTGACACTCGGCTGGCATCAGAGTGTACTTCTCTGCAAAGAAAGGTGAGAACCTGACGTTTTTGGCTGTTTGCGACTGTGAAGAGACCCGTTCGTGCTGAGACTCTGCCACCAAAGACAACCGCCAATGTGAAGCTCCGTGGAACCCTACTCTTCATGCTACCACGACAGCCAGCAATGAGAGATCAGCACTTCGCCCTACAGCAATGACAGCCTGCGGTGACCGCCAACGCGAAGGTCCAGCAATGACCGCCAACGTCACGCCACCGGATCTTCTCTCTACATTGTCGACCATCCGCAATACCAGGAATGCTTTTCATGTTACAGCGACTAACATCCACAATGTTTTAGTTTGGGTGTGGCAGGGAGGACTGCTCCTTTGTGAGGGCTAAAATTTGCTTTTTGCCATTGTTGATGCTCTGCTTTGAGATAGGGGAGTATACAATTGGAGAGGGTTAGATTTACTGTTTTACCTTCAGTCCAAAAATATGGGGGGAAGAACATATATTTGAGCAAAGGTAGTCAGATGTACTATTCTAACTCCAATCTAACAAACATTGGGGAAAATGCATGCAGAGGGTGGGTGGGAGATGGTCAGAATCCGTGCACACAAATAACATAAGTACCCATTTAAATGTATTTCTCAAAACAAAGGAAAACTTCAATTAAGTATCTTAAAATTTGAAATAAATATTACAATAATTTTGAAAAATGCATGAATGTATAATAATTTATATTTTTTGAAAATATAAAAAATAATTTTAAATACAAAATATCCCTAAAATGTCCTTATAAAATACTCAAACCTAAAAGAAAGACAAATATGTTGTGGAAATGAAAGAATATTTCCATATCCAAAAAAAAACAATTTCTAAATATTATATATTGTCCATTATTTTGTGCATGGTCTTTTCAATAATGTTTTTCAACAACCACAATTAGAAGAAAGGTGTTAAACAAAAACAAGAATCAATAGCAAAGTCCCTTGTGCCTACCCAACTCCCATTCTAATCCACCATCCGCCTCATCGAAATGTATAGATACAGTCCAATAATGTTGCATCAGTGTTATTTCCCAACTCTCTCAAAAAACCTGCTGGTTATAGTCCCTTGCTCACTTTGCCACTGGATTCAAGCTAGCCTGGCTGATGAAGGGTGTTACCCAGAAACCGGTCCCAGGATGCTTGTTTCCAGTTCAGGGAAGACCTGACTTGGCAGTTCGGGCTGGACTGTTCCCATGAGGCACAGGGTCACGACTGATTTGCATATAGCTGGGTCTGAACTGAGGTGGCGAAGTGAGCTAAAGAATGATGATGGATTCAACCCAGATCTGTGACTGGGGGTGAGTGTCTGAAAAGTTTCAGCACTCCGTCCATTGTCTCCTTGTGTTTGCTTGTTTATAGTCCCCATACAGATGTTTTAAACTCAGGACTCCATCCATATTGTTAGATTTTTCTAGTAAGTGAATTGCTCTTAGTCTAACTGGTTCATAAGACCCAAGTCCTGGCACTTTCAGGTAATCGATCAAAGGGCTTATGTAAGAAAGCCCCTCTTTTAGGACAACCCCATTTGTTTGCTGACTGGTATTGCTGGGTTTTGAACTCTACACACTGGGGCACTGCATTCTAGACCCCAGTGTATGTGCTCTGACCACTCAAATGTGGTAAAATGTGTTTACTCCTACTTGCCATATTTAACTTCCCAGTAAGTCCATAGTATATAGTGTGAAAATTACACAAACAAAATTGAAAAGTTAAGTGTTTCTTGTGAACTGCAGCACATGTTGTGTCATCCTCTAGGCTGACAAAGGAAACATGGCTTCAGGTAAAGCTGTGTTGCCTGACTCCTGTAGGTTTTAAACCTGCAGGCACATTTGTCAAAATAACACTTTTTGACAGAAAATTACCCTACTTTTAAGTATTAGATGGATGACCCCCGAGTAGGAATAGTAGACTTGTATTTAAAAGTAGTTCATGCCATAATTTAATGTTAGCATGTAACTACAGTGATTAGCCCGCAAAATATATTTACACTGTGATAGACTGTAGCAGTGCTATGGGAAAAAACAAAGTTCGGATAAAAGCCATAACTCTGCTATCTCTGGTTTGGGACACGCTAGCAGATTAATTCAAAAACTATTTTTATTGTTTAGTTAAAATCTAATTCAGTGGTTAAGTCAGATGTTTAATAAATATTTATGAAAAGTGACTTTTAAAAAGTGTAACTTTTTCTTCCTGAAGTTTCAATAACTTTATTAGCATTGGCCTGCCTGTTAGTACTTCCAAGATAAAGGGGTGTGAAAATTGCTCCCAGAGCAGAAATAATGGTATCAGCCTTTTGTCAGGAAGGTCTGGGTGTGACTTATACAACACATATCAGATGAAGAAAGCGGCTGGGGAGGGTTTAATAATTTCATTAATTTCCAAGTGATCACGGTGAGGCCTGCCCATTCACAGTTAAAGGGAGACCACAGGAAACAAGCCTTGGTTTCCTTAATTCTTTCAGTTGCCAGTTTGGCACCAACCCAGTGGGAGAGGAAGCTGGTCCTAGAACCAGTTTGAAGTAGCTGAGGAGAAGGGGATTGCTCATTCCCCTAAACACACCCCTTGCTGGCGCACAAAACCTGTCCAAGGGAAAAATGCTGTGCCATCTGGTGTTTTGCTTAGAATAGTCTATTGTGGGATAGTTTGCAGTAAGGCAAACAGTATGTATTGCAAAAGTGAGAAGGTGTGCCCTGAAACTTTTTCGTTATTGGTTATTAACACCTACAAAAGTGGAACCTCACCCACAGCTCATCAAATTGGGAAACAGCCTTTAAAACGCGGCTGTTACCACACAATACTATTACCACGCATCCTTAACAGTGCATTAGTCTTTACCAACCATGTATTTATAACGCAATATTTTACCACGCATATAGGGTATTTTTAGGGTTTAAGGTTGGTAAGAGTATTTGGATGTCAAGGGTAATTTTAGGGTGGGTAAGGGGATTTGGGTGGCAAGGAGAGTTTTAGGGTTTAGGCCAGGTGGGAAATGGTATTTGGGGTCGATAAGGTTAATTATTCATATACACACATATATATATATAAGAGAGCACTTCCTGTAAAGTATCATGAAGCACGCCTATGAAGAAGATGCCGTCCTGCATCGAAACCGGTTGGCGAAAGGAAGCAATTTTGGAATGCCATGAAGAGCTGTTAAAAGAAGCCAGATGGCGGGCTTCGAGCCGAGTGACCTCCCAAGCTTAGGGCGATTGTGTAATAAAATTAATCGCGGCGGCCCCCGTCGTAGGGGAGGAGCACCACCTCTTTTGAAAAACAGAGGGGCTGTGGTGAGGAACTTTCCTTGCTGTGAAGCGCAGGAGCCCAAAACGTAAGAAGCTCCTCATGGCGGACCAATACCTACTAAAGGATTAATGCTGGCAAATAAAATGAACATTACAGGACCCTACAAAGGGAACAATGATGCTAATAAAGGGAACTACATGTCCCATCATGCTACTTTAAAGTAATGCACTTTGCCGAACAAACGAATTTGCATGAAAAAATGGAATGAAATAAAAGAGAGCACTTCCTGTAAAGTATCATGAAGCACGCCTATGAAGAAGATGCCGTCCTGCATCGAAACCGGTTGGCGAAAGGAAGCAATTTTGGAATGCCATGAAGAGCTGTTAAAAGAAGCCAGATGGCGGGCTTCGAGCCGAGTGACCTCCCAAGCTTAGGGCGATTGTGTAATAAAATTAATCGCGGCGGCCCCCGTCGTAGGGGAGGAGCACCACCTCTTTTGAAAAACAGAGGGGCTGTGGTGAGGAACTTTCCTTGCTGTGAAGCGCAGGAGCCCAAAACGTAAGAAGCTCCTCATGGCGGACCAATACCTACTAAAGGATTAATGCTGGCAAATAAAATGAACATTACAGGACCCTACAAAGGGAACAATGATGCTAATAAAGGGAACTACATGTCCCATCATGCTACTTTAAAGTAATGCACTTTGCCGAACAAACGAATTTGCATGAAAAAATGGAATGAAATAAAAGAGAGCACTTCCTGTAAAGTATCATGAAGCACGCCTATGAAGAAGATGCCGTCCTGCATCGAAACCGGTTGGCGAAAGGAAGCAATTTTGGAATGCCATGAAGAGCTGTTAAAAGAAGCCAGATGGCGGGCTTCGAGCCGAGTGACCTCCCAAGCTTAGGGCGATTGTGTAATAAAATTAATCGCGGCGGCCCCCGTCGTAGGGGAGGAGCACCACCTCTTTTGAAAAACAGAGGGGCTGTGGTGAGGAACTTTCCTTGCTGTGAAGCGCAGGAGCCCAAAACGTAAGAAGCTCCTCATGGCGGACCAATACCTACTAAAGGATTAATGCTGGCAAATAAAATGAACATTACAGGACCCTACAAAGGGAACAATGATGCTAATAAAGGGAACTACATGTCCCATCATGCTACTTTAAAGTAATGCACTTTGCCGAACAAACGAATTTGCATGAAAAAATGGAATGAAATAAAAGAGAGCACTTCCTGTAAAGTATCATGAAGCACGCCTATGAAGAAGATGCCGTCCTGCATCGAAACCGGTTAGCGAAAGGAAGCAATTTTGGAATGCCATGAAGAGCTGTTAAAAGAAGCCAGATGGCGGGCTTCGAGCCGAGTGACCTCCCAAGCTTAGGGCGATTGTGTAATAAAAATATATATATATATATATATCAATGCCACAACGGTTCACTTCTCCCGGATTTCAGGCGCTCTGAAAGGTGCGTAACCAACGCGGTTGAACCACACCGCAATTTATATTTTCCAAACCTCTATATAGAAGTAGAATCGCACTCAGCAGTATTCTTCCAAAGCATAATTTATTCTTAAATCATTTCTTCAATGGTCAACACAGATCAACCTTGATCTGTGTTGACCATTGAAGAAATGATTTAAGAATAAATTATGCTTTTGGAAGAATACTGCTGGAGTGCGACCTTTACTTCTATATAGAGGTTTGGAAAATATATATATGCATTTTTTTCACTGAACAAAATAAAGGTTACAGGGACGTTATAGCTAGGTTCAGATTTCACACATACAAAACCATAGACATTCAGCAGTTATAGTTATCTGATCTAACTATAACTTACAACTTACTCCCCCACAATGCACTGCTTATGACCTCACATATTACATCACTCATGACATGGTCAGTGACATCACTCATGACATCTCAAATGACATCACTGATCACATCATCCACATAACCACTCACACCCTCACTCATATACCCATTCACAGACCAATACATCCACTCACACACCCACTCACTCATCGATAGAGCCACCCATACAGGCATTCACTCACTCACAAAAAGAGATGCTCACTTTCCCATACAGCCACTCATACACTCATTCACTCATTCACTCACCCACACAACCACGTACATACCAATTCACACATCCATGCAAGCACTCATACACCCACTCACTCACCTATACAGCCTCTCACACAGACACTTACTGTGCAGTACATCCACTCACATACCCACTCACCAATACATTTGCTCAAACAGCCACTCACTCACCCATACACCCATGTACACACCCAGTCACTCACGCATAGAGCCACTCACGCAGCCACTCAGTCACCGATACAGAAATTCTCACACACACTCACCCACCCATACATTTACTCACAGGCACCACTCACTCACCCATGCAGCCACTCTCACACCCACTCACTCACAAATACAGCCACTCAAACAGCCACTCACTCAACCTTACAGCTATTCAACACCCACTTATTCACCCATGCTGCCACTCACACATCCATACAGCAACTCAGACAGCCACTCTGTTGGAAATGGCCCATCTTAGGGAATTGCAATAAAACCTTTTGCTTTTTTCTATCTGGTTTTTGCTGATTCTCTTTTCGTGGCCTTAGGACTCCGGGCACTTTCCCAGTGTAATGCAGTGTGAAAGCGCATGCACCCTTCCTACACATGCCAGGAAGTAGTGCTTACTTGATTGGTTTTGGTGCTGTACCTGTGAGTACCCTGTAAAGAGGTATACCACATACCCAGGGCAGGTACTGCACTGGCTACTGGTGGGCCTGTGTGTGAGCGGTTGCACTTATGCTCAGGTTGGCATTTCTAAACCATTAGTCAATGCTGAGTGGGCCATTCACTACCACTAGGACACCCCTAGAGTAAGCCCGAGGGGTGAGGCAAATGGTAGGGCAAAGGCAGGGCAGGTGCACAAGCGTGTTCCCTGCCCAGGTAGTCAATAATCCCCATGTGGGTTTTCGCTACCTGCTATTCACATGGGTCAACATTGGGGAATTTCTGAATGAGTTTTAAATTACAGTTTTAGCTTACAGCAGGGAGTAGCCTCCTGTAGTTTTCAAACATGTTTTAAGCCTGCCATTGCAGGCCTTTGTGTGCGCATTTGAACTTAGGCTCAGGTTGTCCTTTCTAAATCATTGTCCAATGCAGAGGGTGCCTTTCACTAACACTAGAGCACCCCCAGGTGTCATAAGGTTTCTGCACATACACAGAGCTATGCACAGGAAAATGGGACCCTGGAATACAGTGGTTTGCCACCATATACCATAGCACCCAAAAACCCCAACCCAACTAGCTTAGCATCCCATTAGCACCCAAGTACTAATGTTTGGACAACCCAGAACACGGTATCTTTATCTCAGGACTCACAGAAGCAAGAACACTCTTTCGTCACTCACTCGTACTTGTCCACAAGGTGCGTAGTAAGAGACACTGGATAGGTTAAAATGTTTATTCCAACTTACGTGCTCTAATGTACAGTACACGTGTCAGTACTAATAACATAATGCATATGACTAATATAAGCAGCATGGTTACAATTCCATAGAATACAAACGGGGAAAGCATCTCAGAGCTCAGTGGATAAACGTATAAATAACATTACCACCCTCCCCTTGCAGTAAGATAGTTTATTATAGTAATAGAAGACCTCTGGGCTTTGACTAGCGAACCCCCATACCTCAGTCTCTAGATGCCGAATTACATCAGCAGGACATCATAGCTCTTCTTACTGAAAGGGATTTCTCCAAGTGTGTTAAACGCTAGTAAACCACAGTATTAAAAGCATACCAAATTCTTCATGGCAATTGCACATAATGTTATGTCTGGGTGCGCGAGACTGGCCATATCAGGAAGAACCAGAATACATTGTTATGCGACCTTGTACATGTTTGTGCAGACTGAGCCCAAAAAGGTTAACAACAGAAAATGCAGACAGTGCAAAAGAACTTGGCACGAGCAAAGGGCGAGGAAGGCCCGGCTCAGTGTAACGTGCGCAAAGAAAAGCAGCATGGCAGCCAGGCCTAGGCCAACATAACAAGGCAGGTAACAATCCACAAGACACCCTCCCCTGGACAGTCCGGCGGCCAGGACAGAGGCCCATCAGAGGAGAAAAAAAAAAACAGATGTCGGAGCACAGGGAGCGCCCAAACGGCGAAGGGCAGGTCAATCCATGAAAGTGAAAGTGCAGAAAAAAGCCATACCCTCCAAGAGTTCATCATTGGAATCGTCAAAAAACATAGATGCCATCCAATCCATGAGTTCAAAAGAGCAGGAATGCTCCTCAGCAAAGGGAGCATCCATAAGCAATGCGGGACAGCTTGCGTGATAATTAAAACAGCTTCGTTGTAGGAGATCCTGGGCAGCCGCCCAGATATCCCATTGCGCCAAAATCCCCAGTGCAGCCGCACGCGCCATACAGCCAGCAACGGAACAGTCCTGCTCATGGGCCTCTAAGGGACCCATCAACTGAACAAAATCCGGAACAGACAATGACGAATTGGAGAGGCAATAATCCAGAGTCCAGGTGAAAGGACAGCGGACACAAGTCATCACAGGTTGCACGCAAGTGAAATACGCAAAGCGAAATGAAAGAGTATACGACACACTCAGTGTCGCCAATGGCAAGACACCAAAACCGGCCAAAAGGCGCTCACGGAGCAGCTGGAGGCGTTCTGGATCGAGCAGGTCCCATCGGGGAGCAGCCATTGCGCAGAAAGCAAATTAAGAGCAAGACACCAGCCGCTAAAGCGAGGATCAATGGGAAACCGCCAAAGACACTGGAAAATATAGAATGTATGAAAGCCGGGATGACACCAAAAATAGTTTGGAAGGAGGACACCAAGCCTGACCCAACGACCTTAAAAAAGTGTACTAGGCCTTCAGTGTTAGATGCGTTAAAAATACGATGTATTAACTCCCCAAAATGTTGGGGGAGATTAGTGTTCAAAAGGGCCTGTATTTCACTGTGGGTACTCGCCACCTGGAGAATGAATGTCTCCCGGGCGGACGTGAGCATAACTTCCTCGTTTAATAATAGTGCCTTTATTCTGCTCAGTCTATTGAAATCTGCTTCCATGGTAGGGATGGAAGGCCAAATAGAGATATCAACCTTGCCATGAGGGGGAGGAAAAAGCACATTTTTGCAGCAGACAACCCTGTGCGAAACTGTTACAATGTAAGGAATGCCAGCCTGCAGGCCACAACAATTCTCGTTATTTAAAAGTAAATAACTACCATTGGAAAGGAGAGTGAAAGTAGGAGAAATAACAGGGGCAGGAATACCTTTCAGCACACAAGCAAGATTAGGAGAGGAAACGCTACATGAGCCATGCAATTTAATGTGTTTACAAATAAGCGAATGACCTATAGTCGAGTCGCAGTACTCCCCCGTGAGAAAGACTTCCTTGCCGTCCCGAAGGCATTTATACATGAAAGGCAAGGACCAGAGTTCATGCAGGAAAGCACTGCCCAATGGCCGGTAACGGCCCACAGGATAATGTTTCATGCACGAGTCAAATTCAAACAAGGAAAATGGTAAAGCTATAACCCCATGGACTAGCCATACAGCAGAATCGAGTTCTGCAACAGAGAACGGCAATGGATCCACCTTTTCGATATGTAATAGATTGTAAGTTGCATCCTTCATGGACATAAATTGCTGTTTATCAGTTAAGTTAAAAGGTAGAAATAAGGCAGAGGTGTTCAAGAAATGCCAAGGCACTTTACCTAACTTGAGCGTTTGTAAAGTCCATGCAAACTGCATAACTGAACGCAATTGATTCTGACCATGATATAACACAGAAACATCATCTTGTACAATATCGACAACAGAGGACACAATATTCTCTAAAGTGTAAATGCGAGAAGACAGGGTATTAATACTATTGTCAACAACAGCAAGCACCTTTTCCATATTTGCTTGATCTATTTCCCGAAGACGGGAAGCAGCTTCCATTTGTGATAGCTTCCAGAGTTCATTATATGTTTCATAAATGAATCTTTTAGGTCGGGGACCACGAGGTCCCAAAACAAAGTCGGACAGATCAATATTGCCTGTAAGGAGGGACAAATGTTGTTTAACAGAATCAAGGGACGAATGTTGCAGCCATTGTTTGCATAATTTACCAACAGAGTATGTAGTGACAGTACGGGCATCAGTAAACCTCGGATCAGGCCTATTCTGTGTGTAGCTAGCACCAGTATCATGAAAACGCATTTGACATGCATTAGATGATATAGGCCATACTAACCAGGGTGACTGAACCAGCTCAGAAACATTAAACGAATTGTTTTGTAACATTGCCTGCAGGGACACGAGGGACATATTGAATCGTGAGCTTTCATTTGGAAAACTCGACAGGGATGGTATTGATGGCGTATTCAATTGTTTAGTGGTTGCTAAGCCCCAACATGTAGTCTGATAGATGGAAGCATTTAGGAACATAATTTGGGTAGGGATGAGGCAAGCACGATGCAACGCCTCGGTTCCCTGTACCTGCCATGGCTTGGAGCCCCAAATAGATTTTAAATCCACTGTATTGTCCCAATACTCATAACCACCCACAGCTAGGGCACTCAGAAAGGAACCTGAATATAGCAATTTGGTGTGTGTCAACATAATTTTCTGAGTTGATGTGTTATTAAGTCTAAAATAATAGGATGCAGGGTTTGATCGATTAAAATCAGTAAAATAATTAAACTTATTTCGAAGAGTTTGAGAGCTACCTGGCAAGGGGTTTGGACAATGTTCCCATTGGGTGTAGTTAACAGAACTACGCAGGGCACTTGGCTTATGGAGAAAATGATTACCCCAATGTTGGTAACAATACAAATCGGCATAATTAGCAGAATTCATATATAGATCTTCAGCATTAAAAGATGCATAATATTTTAAATCAGCAAACAAAGCTTCAACGGCATGCACATCCCAATCATCAGAATGAATATTATTTTGTACTACATCACCCATTGAAACACGAAGGACATTAGGTACATTAATAATTTCCGTCGGACCATGGATTTGATAGTTCACTGCATCCCATACGATGCCATCAGCAACTGGGAAGGCTGAAATGTTCACAAATGTGTGGTCACGCTTCATGATGTGAGACGAGGAATGAGGAGCCAAAGTTCCAGAAACATAGTCTACAGCAGAGCGTTCAGGTAAATAGTGACCACTGATTAGTAGAAAAAACACTGTGACAAAGCCAATGGACATGAACAAAAATATCAAGAAAAGTACCAACCATATGTATGTCCAGGGGGAATCAAAAATTGTCTCTAAACCAGGATATAAAAATACTGAACTTGGATGGAACTTTTGAAGATGTGGAATCCGAATCAAAGGAATAACGAGTCGGGCTTAGTGGCGTTGTTGGTTGATGTGCCACCGATTCTGATGCAGGATAAGTATACTCGTCCTCGTTGATATTGGTGGAGAGTTGGGGATCAATCGTAGTTTCAGGCAAATCAACCATCTCAATTACAGCATCAGCGATCGTTCGTGCAGATGGACTATGAACATATGTCCGATAAATGGCAGGACAAGAGACCGCTGGTGTGACACTATTCAGGATCGGCCAGGCGCTGTAGCTTGACATTTTCAACTGAGATGTATCTGTTCTCTTTGCGACCAGGAAGCGGTGGTAAAATGACTGTACGTGTTCCCTTCAGGCCAAGAACTGGAACCGGTGCACGAAAAGAGGGGCCAAATTCTTTTTGTTTTCAACCTTCTCTCGAACCAGTTCTCCAATTTTCGGAGGCCAGCCGGCTACCGGAATCTGCAACGCAGGATCTGTGGCTGAAGGTAAATGTGTAGTTGCAAGTTTGTCTCGGGCTTCTTGTAAGTCCTGTAACATAGCAGAATGGTTATCTACATCAAACTTGGCGGATTGCGCCGCGATGTCTGGACCCTCAAGGTCAGGCACAAACATTCTTATGCCAAAGAGCATTTCGTATGGGGTCCGCCCACCCAAAGGTCTTCTAGGGAGATTATTAAGTGCACGCTGAACGGTATACAAATGGGCCAGCCAGTTCCTGCCAGTACCTAAAACCCTAGCTGTTAAGGATTGCTTTAAGTCACGGTTCATTCGTTCAACGATAGAGTTGCCCTCAGGCCTATACGGAGACGAAAATTTCACCCGCACCCCAAGCGAAGCCATTGCATCCTTGTAAGCCCTAGAGGCAAACGCTGGACCTTGGTCCGAATGGAAGGTGCCGCATGCGAAAATTCCCACAAAGACACGCAAATCCCTGATCACATTTCGGGCGTCAGCACTCCGTTGTGGCCAGACCCAGAGAAACCGTGTGCACGAGTCCACTGCCACTAAAATGTATTTATAAGCAGTGTCTGATGAGAATGGACCGCAGTGATCCAAGTAAACACACCCAAAGGGTCTGTTAGCAATGCAGAGCGGTGTTTGTGGTGGACGTGTTACCGTGGAAGGCTTAATCTGTTGACAAACGTCGCAAGAAAGCACAAAAGCACGGGTGTCTTTATATAACCCACGCCACCAATAACGCTGCTGCAAGATGGAAACCGTAGCTGAAACACCTGCATGTGCCGAAGCCATGCCTTCGTGTGCAGCTGATATCAAGGCACTCCTGCGGTCCGCGTTGGGGATCAGCCGATCTCCAACGTCAGGTATAGTTACATAAGGAACCTGATCGGGACTTAATTTGTAAGAATACTTGGAAGGGAAACCTGTAGGATAATTATCACCTTCCTTGGTTGCAGCAATAGCTGCTAAAATAACAGGGTCTATTTTAGACATGGACCTGGTAACCGCTGCTACTGAACACGTGACTACTGCTGAACGGGCAGCTTCATCTGCCAGATCGTTACCAATAGCGTGTGCGCCCACCCGCTGATGGCCTAAGGTGTGAACCACCTGTGTGAGGGGCAGACGTTGTTGCAATTCTGCCACTCGAACCCAAAGCATTTTATGCTTAATTGTGCTCCCTTTTGCGTCCTTGTAGTCGTTTTTCGACCAGAAAAACAGATTGTCATTGTAAGATTGTACACAGTAAAAAGAATCACATACAATTAGAGTGGTCTCATCCTGAGAAGCGAACTCAAGCGCAAGTAGCAATGCATGCAACTCGGCCAATTGTGCGGTACTATCTCCAAGTGTGCGTGTGTGCACTACAGTGGATTTGAACTTGCCATCCACAAAGGATCCCGCAACAATAGCACATGCAGCAGAATAAGCGTGCTTGGACCCAGTGGCCGGTTGCGCCGAACCATCGGTGTAGATCACACATTTGTAATCCTCAAGCGGCAGCAAAAACAAAGGAGGAGGATGAACGAATTCATACTGTAAGAACTCCTGAGTCTGAAGAGAAGAATCGAAAACAAAAGTGACGTCCGAAGACGTCAAAGATGTAGCCCATTGTATCCAACGGGGATGCATTGCTTTTGAGTTCGGTACACTTGCCTTTGTTACTGCCTCCAGGGCAGGACAGGGTGTTACCACCAGAATCCGCTTACCCTGTGCCAGTGCGCGTTCTTTTAGAATCGCCATTTGCACTGCAGTCAGTACTTTTTCAACAGATGTAAAGCGCAATTCAGCGGAAGTGTACAGATGTGACTTGTATGCAATAGGTACTGTATCACCTTCATTAAAGGTTAAATAGGTGAATCCCACCGCCCCCGGAATTATTCTAATCACCAGGTTTGTGTGGTTATCACGAGTCAAAAGATATTTAGACTCTAAAAGGTCTGTCTGCAAAGACTGCAGAATTGAGGTATGCTCAGGCAGCCAGCAAGACCTTGAATAAGTAGGTTGTATCAAAGCATACAAAGGCTTGATACGCTGGGCATATTCGGGAATGTAAGTACGCCCGAAGTTCAGGAAACCCAGCAAAGACTGAAGCTTCTTCAGAGTATTTGGGGGCACAAATGTGCACATTTTTCCAAGAAATGGGGGCTAAGCCCTTACCTTCGTTATTGAGCTCATATCCCAAGAACAGAACGGTAAATTCAGCAATGTGTGACTTAGCAAAGTTAAATTTGTAACCCTGCTCCGCAAATTCAAGAATAATGCGGTCCACACGGGTCAGATGCTGATATAACTCGTCGTCTGTCAGATAGATGTCATCTACATACGAACATGCGTCTTGATCAATGTCATTTAACAAAGAAACAACACGGGCGGCGAATATACCCGGACTATTTTTATAGCCCATGGGTAATCGCCGGAACTGGAATAATTTACCACCGGAAGTGAATGCGGTCCATTGACCACTCTCCGGGGCTAGGTTGTGCGTGTAGAAACCGTTTGAAAGGTCAAGTGTCGTTTTGTATTTTTTACGAACAAGACTGTCTACAAGCGCAGAACTGTGTGTATTTTGCACCGCAAAGTTCCGACAATGAGTATTTAAATGCCGGTAATCCAAAACTAAGCGGTACGATCCATCGGGTTTAGAAACCACGAAAAGGGGATTGTTCATAGGTGATACGCATGGTTCAATTACTCCCTGATATTCCAACTGTGTCAGAATTTCGGAGACGGGGCCTTTTGCCTGCCGTTTGATGGGATATTGGGGTTGTGGCTGCGGTAGTGACCGCAAAGGTATTGCATGAGGAGGTGATTCTTCATCCCATCCCACATGGTTGCGGTATAACGCTGGTGCCAGGTACACAGCCCACTCAGCTGCAAGTGCTTCAGCTTTGTCTTTTGGGACATGCTTTGAAAAGCTTGGAAGGATTACCTCCTCTCCTTTATGTGCAGCTAGAACGAATGGGGGTGGCCAATCCACCTCTGCTAACAAAATGTCATATGAAGAGGTTAGATTTTCCCAAAAAATCCCTTTTATTTCACGCGGTATGTCACCTTCAATTTGTATGACTATATTATATAGTCTGTCAGGGGGTGCCACTCTCGTGTCAGCTGTCTCTACAGTAACGAATGTTTCAGTTGCTGTCGCCTCCATATGAGGACGTAGCGCCTCCCGCACTATGGTAACTTCCGCGGCGCTGTCTAGGAGGGTCACTGCCCACGTCCAATTCTGGAGTCTCGTTCTCACGGTCTGAGGCATATTTCGCTGTGACAGCGGCAACCTTTTTCTTCTGAAATTGCGGTCGAGGAAGATGAAAATCTTCTGCTTTCCCTCTGACTTGTTGTCGAGGTTGGTCTCGCTCCTGGGGAGCCTCTCGGCCCCTTCCTCTATCTTGCCGTCCTCCTCCACCAGCCTGTGACGACGTCTGGGCCTGTGAAGAACGAGGAGAACGCGTATCAGAGCTCTGAAACCTTTCTGGTGATTTAATCCTTGACCTATCACGTAAATCATAAGTACGTTCAGAAGAAACCGAAACTGGGGAAGCGCCTCTCGACCCCGGCTTCTTTTGTTGCTTACCCTGTTTTTTCTGTCTCCAACTTTTTTTAGTGAAGACCGGTTTATCATCTTTCTCAGATGCACTTTTTGTTTGTATAACTTGTGTTTGCGATTGAGTTTGCATTTTTACAAAAGGCCTGTTGCCTAGGCTATTTCTTCCAATTGTTTTATAAGCCCGGGCTATTATTTTCGGTAATTCGCGAGGCCTGTCCAACTCTGGGACCAAAGCCAAAGCATTCGCTACTTGAAAGTTCATAGCATCGCCCTTGACATTTCCAAGGATCAGCTCAGCTACTACATCAAACACTCCCACTAGTCTCATCCCTAATTCCACAGCCGCTTCAGGGCCATGTTCATCCTGTACTTTTTTAATTACAGAGGGTAGAACCGTCATGGAAGGAGTTCCAAAACATTTTGAATAAACTGCTGCGAATACCTTACCCCAGTTTTCACATGATGTCAAATCGGGGATTATGTCTTTTGGCAAACTTATCGTAAGGATGCGATGTTTATCCACTGGGGACGTATGTGGAAACACCGCTTCTATCTGATCGAACTTTTCGGCAAGCCAATAAGGATAGTCGTCCTTATTTTGTGGACGTTTGCCCATCACAGAATTTACCATGACAGGACTTATAGTCACTCCAGCTGCAATAGCTGGTTGGCCTGCGACTACAGGAGCAGCTCCATGGAGGCTACCTGTAACGTATGTCACTAGGGCTCGATGCACTCGTACCAATTCGGTATGCATAGTGCGCAGTTCCGCAAGCGGTAATGCCAGATAATTCGGATGTGGGGTATACCCGGCCAATACAGGCCAAGTGGCCCCCTGAATTGACAAGGGGCCTAAACGAACTGCGGTAGTTGGTTGTGGTAGGGCGCCATTAAACCAAACACGGTGCTGCCAAGCCGTGAGAGGCACTTCAAGAGCAGTATAGGGTCGATAGGCAGCAGGAATAGCGGTGGGTTTATATTCATGAAACAGCTTATCACCTGCATCCACCGCTTCAAAAGTGATCCAAGTGTAAAACACTTCAAAGTGATAAGCCGCATCGGCTTGAACCACAAAGACCAACTCGACCCCAGTATCGGGCACTCCATACACAGCTAAGTGGTCTCGGAGTGCTCCTCGACTATGTGCAGCTATCGCCACACCAGCCATGACTAAACAATTATATACGACAACCTAACAGGGAGCACAAAAATGGGTCTATTAACTAACCTTTTTTAATAATATCAAGCTTGAAAGAACCTATAAAACATTCAATATAGGAGGTATCACCGTCACATACGCCTCCGGAAGCGTACGCGAGGGGTTTGTGGACAAGCACAAGCACTACTCAAGCGTCTCGCAGATAAGCTGCCCCACGGTGGTCGCGCCATGTCATAAGGTTTCTGCACATACACAGAGCTATGCACAGGAAAATGGGACCCTGGAATACAGTGGTTTGCCACCATATACCATAGCACCCAAAAACCCCAACCCAACTAGCTTAGCATCCCATTAGCACCCAAGTACTAATGTTTGGACAACCCAGAACACGGTATCTTTATCTCAGGACTCACAGAAGCAAGAACACTCTTTCGTCACTCACTCGTACTTGTCCACAAGGTGCGTAGTAAGAGACACTGGATAGGTTAAAATGTTTATTCCAACTTACGTGCTCTAATGTACAGTACACGTGTCAGTACTAATAACATAATGCATATGACTAATATAAGCAGCATGGTTACAATTCCATAGAATACAAACGGGGAAAGCATCTCAGAGCTCAGTGGATAAACGTATAAATAACATTACCACCCTCCCCTTGCAGTAAGATAGTTTATTATAGTAATAGAAGACCTCTGGGCTTTGACTAGCGAACCCCCATACCTCAGTCTCTAGATGCCGAATTACATCAGCAGGACATCATAGCTCTTCTTACTGAAAGGGATTTCTCCAAGTGTGTTAAACGCTAGTAAACCACAGTATTAAAAGCATACCAAATTCTTCATGGCAATTGCACATAATGTTATGTCTGGGTGCGCGAGACTGGCCATATCAGGAAGAACCAGAATACATTGTTATGCGACCTTGTACATGTTTGTGCAGACTGAGCCCAAAAAGGTTAACAACAGAAAATGCAGACAGTGCAAAAGAACTTGGCACGAGCAAAGGGCGAGGAAGGCCCGGCTCAGTGTAACGTGCGCAAAGAAAAGCAGCATGGCAGCCAGGCCTAGGCCAACATAACAAGGCAGGTAACAATCCACAAGACACAGGGTGAGGCCTGGGGGGTGGAGCAAGTGATACGTTAACAGCAGGGCAGGTACACGTGTGTTTCGTGCCCAGGTAGTGAAGAATCCCCATTTGTGCTTTCACTACCTATGAGGTTTGCTCGCCCCATAGGTTAACATGGGAGAATGTCTGAGATTACTTTAAGGTGCAGTTGTGGCTTACAGTGGAGCAGCCTCATGTTGATTACTATCATTGGGTTCACAATGACAAATCCTCCCTTGTGGTAAAGATGGATTTATCATTAATGGCTTAGAAATGCCACTTTTAGAAAGGGGGCATTTGCCTGCAATAAATTGTTTTGTGTGCCATTTAGTTTGACTCCAATCGATACTGGAGGCTGAGGGAGCACATCTGTGCATTCCCTAGAGACAGCCATAAAACACTGGGCATGCAACTGGAACGACAGACCTCTGCCATTTGAGGACTTGGCTGGATAGATTGGGGGTAGAGGTTTTAACACTTGGCCTTTTGGAAGCCAGATCATGGCCCCACTAAAGATTAAGATCTGCATTCCAATGCCTCATGGCACACAGGACTACAATTTAGGGGAGAAATCGGTGTTTCAAACGGAAACCCTCTGAACCACCCCCAACTTCAAAGTCACACTACAGTATAACTACTGGTGCCATACTTCAGCAGGGCAGAGATACACTTGTCGGGACATGGGACCAGACATCCTAGGCTGCGTGGTGCACACTGCCAGAGGAATCTGTTGTGCACAAGGAGGAGACTGCCGTTGGAAGGAACCATGCACCCTGCCTGAATAGTGGCAGGCCTGGGCCGAATATCTGCTGCTGTATGGCACCCTGAAGTGTGCTCTCCAAGGACTTGTTGGCTTGCCTCTGGTTCTTTGTGGAGGTCTCAGGGACATCAAAGACCTTCCATGACAGACCTACATCGTCCACGTGCTTCAGCTGAAGAACGGTGCCCTCTCAAGAACTTACATTTTCTGCTGGATCCTGACTGCAGCATGGTGTGAGAGTGGAACTAAGTATTTTGCCTGGAGACCAGATTGCCTTGTGCGGAGCCCCCAAACCGTGCCCGCATCTAAGGAATGTGCCCCCTGCATCGTGGGGCCTCAGCATGCAAAAGCATCTTGTTGGTGGGGAGCGGATTCACTGGTTGCAGGACCCAGCTCGGCCCGCTTTGTCGTCCATGCTGAATCTCTCTCGTGCAACAAGTCAACTGCATACCCATGGCGCGCGGTGTCCGATTCATAGGTTGCGACCCTCAGAGGGAGGGCGCATCTGTAGTAGTGCCTCATTCTACCACGGACGGTTCTACTGAACTTGTGACTCTGTGTGTGGGACCGGATTGTCTGGTGCAACTCGTATAATCGCGCACCAGACATTGTGCCTCATTCCAGGGAGGTTTTGGTGAACCAGACTGTGGGTTGATTGTAGCCGGATTGTCTGGTGTGATTCAGATCATCGAACACCAGATGCTATACTTCATTCCAGGGAGGCACAGCAAACCTGATTCTGGATTGATTGGGACCGGATTGTCTGCTGCGACTCGTATCATTGTGCACCAGACATCGTGCCTCATTTCCAGGGAGGTACTGAGCACCCAACCCGTTGTTCATTATGACCAGATTGTCTGGTGTGAATCGGATCAACGTGCACCAGATGATGTGCATCACTTTTCGTGGGGTGTGGGGACAGCTGTACCCCTCATTCACTGAGTGTTCCATCTTGCCTCAGTGCAGCGGATCAACTGCCATCTCCTCACCCAGCCCATTGACTTTGTGTTGGCAGATAATATTGCCTGTATCGGGCCTGGGTGGTGAGAGTAAGTGACTGGGCTGAAGAACACTCAGAGAGCGATTAGAAGCAGGTCGAGAGACTGCATGACCCCCCTGGGCTCTGCAGAATTGGGCTGGGGCTGGAAGGTGAACTGAGAGACCTCTTGATTGAACTGGGACAGCCTATAGCCCATTTCTGCTCCGCATAAAGTGGGTGAACTTCTCTAGTGGTGGCCAGCCACCCCATCTGTCGATTGTTGGCTGGTTACCCCGATAGTCACTTCTGCCTTCTCCCTTGGGCCCCTGACTAAGTGTGGCTCCGGCCTTAAACCGGTATAGTAAGAGGTGGGGATTTTTTACTCTAACCAGTGGGCAGAGTAGGGGGGAAACTAAGAGGTATGGGTGGGATTGAGCCATTGGGTCTGCATTCATATTATCAACTGACCTGCTGGATATCATTTGCAACACGTTAAGGTGCCGAGTGCATGTGTGTGCGAGTGTGCTTCATACAGACTTGCCGATATCCTTTGCACTGCATTCCGGTGCTGTGTGAGTGTGGGAGAGTGTGCTGTATGAGAACAGTCTTCTAATGGTTGCACCACCCAGCGGTGTTGTTTTACTTGTTTGTTTCATATGTAACAAATACTCTGTTTTGACATTGGTTTTACCTGTGCGTCCTTGCCCCACGGTGCTGCTGAAAAGTGTTATAAATTCCAGTGTGTACACAATCCTGATATTGTTGTGACCTGGGGTGCACCCTAGAAATGTGTGCATTTGAATTGTGTTATTTGGCAGGGTGGGCCCAGATATGGCAAAGTATCTCACCGCGTAAGGGTGCTGGGGTAAAATAGGATTTTTCTCAAGTGTGCATACTACTGATGTTATTTTAACACTGTTGGGGCTAGTACTACTAGTAATATTTCCAAGTGTGATTTATGCCCAGAAATACTTGATGTTCATTTTGTGTTAATCTATGTGTGTGTTGAATACAATCTTTATTTACATGTGTGAAGTCTCTTTTGTGATGCTCAGTGTATTTATTGTGTGAGAGTGCTGTGCCAATACTTTACACATTGCCTCTGTGATAAGCCTGACTACTCAATGCCAAGCTACTGAAGGGTGAGCGCAGTTTATACAGTGAGTGTAATCACCTAACCCTGACAGGAGTGGTAGATTCTGCCTGGCTTGGGCACTGCCTCAGCCAACCAGGAAGTACCAGTTCCAACATTTGGTATGGATAGGACTTTGGTTCCTAATGTGTCCCTAAAAGGGACAGAGGCATAGCTAGGAAGTGGTGATATGTTTTTTGTTCTTTGTTCCTCATAGGGCTCTAGTTCTACTTCCACTAAGTTGCTAACATGTCTGTGGGCCTACGCGAGGTAGAGTTTGAGCTGGCTGATCTGGAAACCTATAACGTGGCACAGCTCAAGGAGGTCTGCCAAGCAAAGGGGATGGCTTGCAAGGGAAAAGCCAAAAATGCAGAGCTACAGGAAGCCTTGTGAGCCTGGGCCGAGGGCCACCCATGGGGGGAAGTGAATAGGGAGAGATTCTGAGTGGAGGGAGGCATCAGAGCAGGAGCAGAGAGGTCTTGACGGTCCGCCTGAATAGAGGGAGGACCCTCTTCTCCCAGACCTGGGGGGGCCACTCTAGAACTGGCAGCAGTATATCCTTAAGGAGCCTGTCCTCTGAGGAGCTGGAGGGCAGAAGGTTAGAAAGGACACTTAAATTAGAGCAGATGTCTTCAATCTGTGGGACGTGACCCCCAGGGGGGCCAGGGAGTCATGGGAAGGGGAGCACGTATTCCCTAGCTTCACTTCTGCCTGGAATCTGAAAAAAATACAACAGTTTATGAAAGGTTAATTCCGATCGTTAAAATGCTTCAGTTGGAGGTTCATTCAGAGAGTGTCCTGTGCTATGAAACAGAATCTGGTCAGACAGCTAAACAAGGTTTACTGCCAGTGTGCCTGCCTGCCTGAAAGAAATGCAAATGTGCGCTACAAGTTAATCTGCAAAATCTAAAGGGTAATCTGCAGAAAATGCTTGGGAGACAGTACTGGCTTTAATTGATCAATTCACTGGAAGCTTTGTCATGACAAATATTTATTCTTTTTGAGTGTTAGAGCAAAGAGTTAACAACTGAGCTCTGAAGTGGATGCTTTTAATTATAAGTGTATTTGCATAGCGCTTATTACCCCTGACGAGGTGTTGAAGGCGAGTAACGAGAAAGACACAGAGAAAGCTTGGGCTAGGGTGGGCATGATGGAAAAGAAATTGTGGTGAAATGTGTTGGAAGAAGTGGGACATAGGAGTGTTTTATTTATAAAAATTTGGGGGTTTTGATATAAAAGAAAGGAGGGAGTTAGAGCCAAGTGTTAGTACAATTGTAAAGAACCAGTATGTGCTGCCGGACCAAAGGTTCTTGTTCTTGTTAGCTCTCCATGCTTACAAATAATGCAACCTTTTCCACACAACTTAAGCAAGAGTCAGTCATTTCCCAAGGTGGTAAATTTGTTTTCTGAATTAGCCACGTTAAGCGTTTCAAAGGAAGCAACTTAGGAGTCAAAAAGACACAAACACATACCCAGAGAAGTGTCCAAACACCTGCTAATATGCATTACAGATTGCTGCTGTAAACTGTGACCTTCCTGTAGCTGACTTTTTATCAGTAGATTAGTAGCCCTGTTGTGATTTATGGAAGCTGACAAATAGTTAAACTGTTGGGGTACTTGAGTTTCAAATTTAAATTAATGTTCACAAAAAATATGAATGTACTGAAAGACCCTACTGAAAAAGGTGTTTCTGAATGGACAACTGAGCTCTGAAGTGCGTGCTTTAAATTATAATTGTATTTACATAGCGCCTACTATCCTTTAGGAGGTGTTGAAGGGATAGTTATGTAAAAAAAGAAATGCATTACGTATGGTCTGGGTATTACTAAAATCTATATATTTTGGAAGCACTATTTTATCCTAAAACGTTTTGTACCTTTTGTAGCAGTGTATCTTATACTGTGTATAATACAAGTATAAAATAATGACTTCCATATTCACAGTGCTTTCTGTCACAGGCTGTGCCTCGTAGCACAAAAAAAATATACAAATAACTATTCTCCACTGCACCAACTAAGATTGAATTCTGTGGCTCTCTAGTTACACACAGACCTTTGCAGTGCATTAACTAGTAGGGGTTTCATGATGTGCTATAGTTCATTTCCCACTGAGTAACATGTTTTTTATTTATTTATTTTTCATTTAAGCTGCACAGTATTTTATATGTAGTTACCTGACGGTGAAAGACCTAAAAAATGTGCAGAATATTTGTTTTTAGTCACATCTTTGACCCCGCTCAGATGCGCAAGGCCCTCCAGCCCCACCAAACATGACTGAAGTCAACAACAGCAGCAAACTAATATAACCAGGAGTCAGTTTTTGCTAAAATAGAAGCGTCTATTTTCATAATGTTAAAAATGAAAACCTTTTTTAAAAAAAAGTGTGATAGAAGATTAAGGGACCACCTCCTCCCCTAGAATTGAAGAAATCCTCCTACTTAGACCTTACAGTTCATCATTATTGATTGTAAATGGTATGTTTTAATTATGATGAATGATGTGCAGCAACCTCCAGTTCCATGCAGCTTTAAAAGCCAAGCTGTCAGCATCCCATGAAACACAGGCCTCTATTACGATGTCGGTCGGAGTTGCCTCCGACTGACACCATTTCTATGTAAGAATCAACTGACCATATCCTTATTACGCACATGGTGTGGTCGTAAACTCCCATTTCTCTATGGGAGCTTGTGCAGCGGGCGGAAACCACCGCCTACAGCACAAGCTCCCATTGAAAAATGGGAGTTGGTGTAAATCCCTGCACCGTGTGGCAGGCACCTCATGGAGATTCATGTTAGTGTTGGCAGTTCCCTGTGGAACTGGGTTAGTAATGGGTCCCATGTTCCTTCTCAAAGTGAGGGGGTAGTTGGAAGCGGGCATCATGGGGCCTAGAGATGGTGAGTGCCAATGCAGTGGTGGGCCATCATTCAGGCTCTATTGCCCTGAGAAGGGAAGTTTATCAAGGGAATGATGAAACTACCCTGGTTAGGTCTCGCCTACGCAGCGCGCATGCGCTGCATAGGAGGAGACCTCTTGAAATCGATTCGGTTTTTCTGCCCTAAACGTGTACGCATTGCATTGCTTTAAATGGCAATGCGTGCACGTTTGGCGAGTCCCTTGCGGGAGCGAGCTTTGAAACCATCTGTTTGTAATTAACTTGCAAACAGATGGTTTCAAAGCTTGCTCCCGCAAGGGAAACAGGCGCAGGCCCCCTCCTCTCTCCCCTCCCGCCTCCTCCTCTCCTCGTCAAACTTGTTAGTTTAACCCTTAATTACATCGACCACGTCCCTTTGAGAGACCCCGTTGTTTTTTCATTCCACTTAAAGCTCTGGTCACAGTCATCAGGCCCCAGTGATGACTGCACTCAGACGACGGCTCACAGACTCTTAAGTAGAGGCAGGTAAAGCATTAAGGCGATGTACCTCTTGATTAAAGGCTCCCCCGTTACGTGTGCACCACGTCACTCGTGTTCCGGCGATAGCTTTCTTAGCTCTTGCGGTCAATCCACTACTTGCTGACAGTGGAGCCAGGTGTTCTTAAAGTGGTGATGCGCACTTCGCACCCAGCGCCATCCTGCAGGGAAACAACCAGGTGAGGTCATTAATCCCGGCTTTGCGGAGGTGTCGACGTGTGAGCCGTGGGTGTCATGGGCTCGTGTCAAAGTGAAAACAGGCAATCCTTTTGTGCCTACGCCAACGTCTCTGAGAAAAGCTGTAAAGGATTTACATATTTACCTACTGTGAAAATCCATTTACAGCGGCACTTCTCACCTTGAAGTGCCTCCAGAATTCCTCAACAAGTGCACAAGTAGCAGGCAATAAAATTATATGGTCAAGGCAAGAAAAGCTGAGGAGCCTGAACTGCTGCTGTAGGTGGCAAAAAGTGAAGCTAGCTGGGCCATGAATCACACCACATTTTTAACGACTCAAAGCAACTTGCAAGGCGTGCAGTAAAACATCGCGCATGACATCATGGAAGGGCTCTAACGCTGACAGGAGGCGGTTTACGAATTTGTCGGTGTGACATATTGTGCACGTAAACAATGCCTGGTGCGATAAGGAAATCGACAATGAAAAGGATTCGCTCGCGGTGTGCACACCATGGTGTCTGGCAGCAGTTTACTGGAGACGAGCTGTATGAGAAGGTGTTTAGGGAAGGAGAACGAGGTAGCACTGCTCCTCTTTGTCATTGTGGTTTGTTAACGCTTGAATGTACGACCGCTCAGTGTTTTTGATACTGCGTCATTGCTCATCAGCTGTGTACACAACAAAACCTTTTTCCGTATCCTTTTCATCCAACATTCTAACTCTCTCACCGACATTACAGGTCACCAGTGCTTTACGTGGGCCGGGTCTTGCCGGTGCTCAGCACGTCAGTTTTAAAAGCAGGTGCCCAGACGGGTCTCTATCGGGCTCTCCATTTTTTGCCCTAAACCACAGGGTGAAGAAAAAAAATCTTAACTCTGCAGCAGTACCAGCTTTCACTGCCTTTAATGTAACTTAAACAAGACTCGTTATAGTTCTTGCACAGTCTCATCATGTCAGAACTGAAGCAGTTTCAATAGTATATGCAACGAAGCCGTAGTTGTCGCTTATTTATATTATGCAACTAACAACCATTGACAAAGCCAACAGTTCAGTCTTGTTGTAGGTGTAATGTTACTTTTAAAATATATCTGGATGCAATGACAGAAGCAGCAAAATACCAATCAGGCGGCACACTATGCTAAACTCAGATTTTTAGCTTAGAGTGCTTTTAAGCCACACCCTCAATTACATCGGCCACGCCACATTGAGAGACCCCCAGTTTTTTCATCCCACTGAAAGCCCTGCAGGACACTACCCAAATAACATAACACGTGTATTTGTAAAGCACACGTTCACCCAGAAGGGTATCTTGGCACTGAATAACAGATGTTTATTGTGACCCAACGGTACTCATTTTATCGACCTCAGGAGGATGAAAGGCTGAGTGGAGTTGCCGGGATTTGAGCCTGTGGCCTTGAGGTCGAACCCAGGCCTCTACAGTGGACACAATACTCCACTAAGCCACCGTGACCAGCAAATGAAGCTAGCAAACTCCATCACGTCCTCAGCAAGGGACGAGACCACAGCAAAGGACGTGATCGCCTTAAATTATATAGGGTCTAGTTACACCTCCACTCCTACTCCATCTCCACCCTGATCTGCTCTCTCGTTCCTAATGAGCTAGCCTCATCATGAACTTCTTGCAGTATTTATCCCCCTCTGGACAACGCTGTCAACTTCACGAAGCATAGCTTCCGACGTCTTCTGTAACCACCCCAATCACACATTGCCACCAGACATTGATGGCCCTTTCGGTACAACACTCATAACAGGACACTCTTCTAGTTCCTGGCTTTAGTCTTCAAGGTTTCTCACATCAGCCAGCTCGCTACCTTGCCAAGAGCATTCCTTTTCTACTCTCCTGCTCATGCCACGTACTCGTCATTCGAGCACCTCCTGGCTGCTGTCCAGCCCCTTTGAACAGTGTCCTCCTTCTGAGCTTTCACCGTGCTCGCCCCCTGCATCAGAACACCTTCCACCTGTACCTGAGAGCTGTAACCTCCATAATAATTCAATAAAGGTCTCAGGGATTACCTTGTATCTCAGTAAGCTTCATTGAAGAGAAATCTCAACAGCACAACACATCTTTCACACTCGTTGACCTGTTGTTTATGTGCAATCATGTCTTTTCTACTCGCCTTTGCAATCCACATCGACCATATGCAACTACCAACCTATCAGTAATTTTGAAACACCTCAATTCACACAGTACAGTAGTGTTTCTTGTTTTTAATATAGCCTGTTTCAAAAAGAAAAATGAAAAGTTCTGTTAATTTTATTAAGAGTAGGCAGTGGTCTGTGGGTCCACTGCCTGCTCTTAAAAATGTTTTTACAGACATTCGTAGAGAAGTGGTCCCTTCCCATTTGCGAATGGGTTACCACCTACTTTTAGTAGGTGGTAAAATGCAAATGTTCCGGTAGCGCATTTCGGTCGCAAAACATTCACACACACCATTGTAATTCGGGATTTGGAAGGGTTGCCCTAAACACGCCCTTTCCTAATACCGAATCTCACACCCAATTTGCAATTCGGTACTAGGTTACCAAATTACAAATTGGGCCTTTGTACATTAAAAAATGCTTTTTTGCGGTCGCAAACGGCCCACTGGCCCTTAATCTTTTCATACGTTATTATATAGTGACCTAACGCATAATAGAATTGAAGGTCATGGGCTCTAACACAATTAAAACCCACACAAAAATAAGCAGAAGATACTACTACCGGGAACGACTTCAGAGACGTTAACCCTTCACATACCATATTTGAATTTGTTACATTGCATCTGCAGCCGATTGGCATATGCTGTCTCCAAACTGTCAGTTTTTGACAAATTTGAGGATGTTGCAGCAAGCTTATCAGTGTCATAAGAATATGGTGTGGCTTCATTTCACCACCGCACAAATTACATCATTATCAGTAGACGCTTCTGCCACCACCGCCTGCGTTTTATATTTGTGTTGGCAAAAATCGAATATAAATGTATGAAAGAAGTCAAGCGTCTAAAGCCATTTAAGGACACAATTAACAAACACCATGATTTTTTTCCTTAAGGTAACATTCGTACACAAAAGGAAGAAGGGATCGTAGAATGCAGCATAACTATGATAATATTTTTGGTAAATAAATGAATGCTGTACATGAGATGAACTACAAAAAAGAAAAGCATAGCCTGGGTGCACACCTACAGACAATATTCTTCTTGTTTTTGCCTGCATTTCAAACGTATTCAAGCCCAAAAGTGGAAAGTGGGCAACCACATCCAATTTTATGAGACCCAGAGCCTGTGTTTTCAGAATTTTAAATCCCTCTCTCAGCGTGGGGATCCTGCACCTCTCGATCTAACCCACCAATTTTCTGTCTTAGTCCTATGTCCACTCGCCTCTTCCTCATCACCAAATACAGTTATGGATTGCTAGTGCTTTTAAATTACGTGCAGCGCTTTGGACAAAAGCGCTATAATAAATTAATAATAATAAATAAATAAAACTATGTGATCACTTCTTCCTTGCCCCCTATGGATCTAACTGAGTGACGTACCCACATCCCTGTAATTTGCCCACTTTACACCTTGTGAATGCCCTGGGATTGATTGGTGCCCACACAGTTTTCGATATGCGTTCTCTCTGCACCCTATGACCAGTGTCTACTACTGAGTGACAGAAGCACACGTTGATCTTCAGCACTTAATATTTTGAAACCTTTCCACCTAAGTGATCCTTTCTCCTGGAACTCTGTGAGCTGTGCCTCCTGACTGTGTTGTGCACACTGTCAACAGCACACCCTGCACCTTATGAACAGTGCCACTGAGTGATCGGCGCCTGCTGCACTAGACGTGAGCGAGCCAGCAAATCAACAGTGAGAGCCGAGCCAGAGACAGCCCAAGGGTCTGGTGTCACTTTAAGAGTCCGTGCACGACCCAAGCCTTGAACATATTGGCATGAAAATCATGCAAGAAACATTGTGTAAAAATATGATAACGTCTCTTTAAAATGCAAAATAGTGTATTTCCTTAACACACAGAAGCGTTTTGCCGTAGTACATCAGATTTTACTGCTGCATTAAGAGATACTTTTAAGAGGGATATTTTTAAACAAGAATTACAAATATTCCTTCCCCCGCCACCAATGTCATAAGTGAACTAAGAGACAAGTCATTTGTAGTGCATCCCTATGTGGCCTAGATTCTTATACCTGGAGGAGCATTAAAGTCTATTAAATCAAACACAAGAGGGTTTGGTATTACACACATCCTGAAATCACACATGTGAAGGTGCTCTTAGTTATGAGAATGAAGAAACAAGCATTAGCATAGCCAATAGGTCTCGCTTTGGGACCTTATAAGTATTTAGTTATGCAGCACAATATCCTTGGTGCAACAACATCAACCGTTGCTTGGCTAAACACTTATAAGGTCCCCAAGGCGAGACCTATTGGCTATGCCAATGCTTGTTTTTAGGTTGGGAGGGGGTCATGTTTGACATGGCCTTTCTTAGAGGATTTCCCGAAAACTTTTTGCTTTTTTCCTCCTGTGGTTTGCTGATTTTCTTTTCATGGCCTTAGGACTCTTAGCACTTTCCCACTGTAATGCAGTGTGAAAGCACGCATGCTCTTCCTACACATGCTAGGAATTGGTGCTTACCTGATTTGTTTTGGTGCTGTACCTGTGAATATCCTGTAAAGAGGTATACCACATACCCAGGGCAGGTACTGCACTGGCTACTAGTTGGCTGCATCACTGATTGTGCAACCCACAAGAATAGCCTTTTAAAATGTCTCAAGCCTGCCATTGCAGGCCTGTGTGTGCGCAGTTGCACTTATGTTCAGGTTCGCATTTCTAAACATTAGCCAATGCTGAGTGGGCCATTCATTACCACTAGGACACCCCTAGTGTAAGCCCTATGTAGACCTAGGAGGTCTGCTCTTCCAATGGGTCAACATAGGGGAATTTCTGAATTACTTTTAAACTACAGTTTTAGCTTACAGCAGGGAGTAGCCTCATGTAGTTTTCAAACATTTCTTAAGCCTGCCATTGCAGGCCTCTATGTGCGCAATTGCACTTATGCTCAGGTTGTCCTTTCCTAAATCATTGGTGAATGCTGAGAGTGCCTTTCACTAACACTAGAGCACCCCTAGGGTGCATTTTCACTACCAATGAGGTTTGCTCTCCCCATAGGTTAACATGGGAGAATGGCTGAGATTACTTTAAGCTGCAGTGGTGGCTTACAGTGGAGCAACCTCATATTGTTTACTAACATTGGATTCGCAATGACAAATCCTCCCTTGTGGTGAAGGTGAATTTGTCAATAATAGCTTAAAAATGTCACTTCTAGAAAGGGGGCATTTCTCTGCGCTGAACTGTTTTTTGTACCCTTTAGTTTGACTCCAGTCCACACTGCAGGGTGGGGGAGCACCTCTGTGCACTCCCCAGAGACAGTCATAAAACATTGGGCATGCAACTGGAACAACAGACCTCTGCTATTTGAAGACTTGGCTGGATAGACTGGGGAGAGGTTTCGACACTTGGCCTCTGGGAAACCAGATCATGGCCCCACTAAAGATTAAGATCTGTATTCCAAGGCCTCATGGGACACAGGACTGACATTTAGGGGAGAAATCTGTGGTTCAAAGGGGAACCCTCTGAACCAGCCCCACCTTCAAAGTCATACTCCAATATAGCTACTGGTGCCATACTTCAGCAGGGCACAGAAACACTTTTGGGGACTTGGGACCAGACATCCTAGACTGTGTGGTGCACACTGCCAGAGGAATCTGTTGAGCACAAGGAGGAGAATGCCATTGAAAGGGACCGTGGCTGGCCTGGGCTGACTATCTGCTGCTATGTGGCACCCTGAATTGTGCTCTCCAAGGACTTGTTGGCTTGCCTCCGGTTCTTTGTGGAGGTCTCAGGAACTTCAAAGACCTCCCGTGGTTGACCTACACCATCTGCATGTTTCACATGTAGAGTGATGCCCTCTGAAGCGCCTACTTCCTGTGCTGAATCCTGACTGCAGTGCGGTGTGAACGTGGAACTACGTATTGTGCCTGGAGACCGGACTGGCTTGTGCAGAGCCCCCAAACCATGCCCGCATCTAAGGAGCATGTCCCCTGCATCATGGGGCTTCAGCACACACAAGCGTCTCATTGGTGGTGAGCGGAATCACCAGTTGCAGGACCCAGAGTGGTCTGCTTCGTCGTCCATGCGCATTTCTCTTGTGCGACGCACCAACCGTATGCTCATTGTGTGCAGTGTCCGATTCACAAATTGCGACACTCAGAGGGTGGGCGCATTCATAGTAGTACCTCATTCTACCTCGTGCTGTACTACTGAACTTGCAAGTGTGTTTGTAGGACCAGCTTGTCTGGTGTGACTCATGCCATTGCACACCAGATGTTGGGCCTCATTCCAGGGAGGTACGGCGAATCAGATTGTAGGTTGATTGTAACCAGATTGTCTGGTGCAACTCGTATCATAGCGCACTAGACGTTGCGCCTCACTTCCAGGAAGGTACGGTGAACCTGACTCTGGGTTGATTGAGACTTCATTGTCTGGTGCGACCCGTATAATCGCGCACCCGAGATTGTACCTCATTTCCAGGGAGGTACGGAGAACCCAGCATGTGGTTCATTGTGACCGGAATGTCTGGTGCAACTCGTATCAATGCGCACTAGACGTAGTGTATCGCTTCCTGTGGGGTGCAGGGACAGCTGCACCCCCCCATTCACCGAGTATTCCGTCTTGCCCTTAGTGCAGAAAATCAACTGCCCTTTTCTGACCTGGCCCGACAACTTTGTGTTGCAAGGTAGTATCGCCTGGATTGGGCCTGAGTGGTGAGAGTGAGTGACTGGGCTGAGGAAGAGAGTAATCAGAAGTGGGTAGGGAGACTTTGTGACCCCCCTGTACTTTGCAGAGCTGAGCTGGTGCTGGAATGCGAATTGAGGGACCTCTTGATTGAGCTGGAACAGCCTCTAGCCCATTTCTGCTCTTCATAAAGTGGGTGAACTTCCCAAGTGAGTGCCAACCCCCATCTGTCGACTGTTGCCTGGTTACCCTGATAGTTACTCCAGCCTTCTCCCCTGGGCCCCTGACTAAGTGTTACTCCAGCACTAAACCGGTATAGTAAGGGGTGGGGGTTTTGACTCTAACCTGTGGGCAGAGTAGTGGGAGCATAACTCAGAAGTGTGGGAGGGATTGTGCCACGGGGTCGGCATTCATATTACCAACTGACCTGCCGGATATCATTTGCAGCACGCTACGATGCTGAGTGCGTGTGTGCAAGTGTGCTTCCTATGGACTTGCCAATATTCTTTACACTGCATTATGTTGCTGTGTGGGATAGTGTGCTACATGAGAACAGCCTGCAAACAGTTGCACTGTGCAGAGGTGTTGTTTCACTTGTTTATTTCATTACCTAACGAATATTCCATTTTGACATTGGTTTTACCCATGCGGCCTTGGCCCACGGTGCTGCTGAAAAGCATTATTAATTTGGGTGTGTACACATTCCTGATATCGTTGTGACCTGGGGTGCACCCTAGAAATTTATGGATCTGAATTGTGTTATTTGCCAGGGTGAGCCCAGATCTGACAACGTATCGCACCACATAGGGATGCTGGGGTAAAATAGGATTTTTCCTAAGTGTGCTTATTACTGATGTCATTTTAACACTGTTGGGGCTAGTACTGCTAGTAATATTTCCAAGTGTGATTTATGCACAGAAATACATGATTTTCATGGTGTGTTAATCAATGTGTGTGCTGTATACATTCTTTATTTACATCCACCTCATGTGAAGTCTCTTTTGTGACGCTCAGTGTATTTATTGTGTGAGAGTGCTATGCCAATGCTTTACACATTGCCTCTGTGATAAGCCTAACTGCCCAGTTCCAAGCTACCCAAGGGTGACTGCAGGTTATACAGTGAGTGTAATCCCCTACCTCTGACAGGAGTGGTAGGTTCTGCCTGGATTGGGCACCCCCTTAGCCAACAAAAGGCCTGACTAGATATACACGCCTAGTACCACCAGTTCGACACTCGAGGGGTTGCCCGTATTTTCCAAACTCCCTCGAAAGAGCGAGTCCAGTGGGCACTTGTTGTGACACGTTGCACTAATAGCTCATTCACATTTAGGTTTAACTATCCTCTTCCTTTTCTTCAGGTATTCGAGAGTTTCACGATAGAACACACATTTCCCCCTTTTTTTGGGAGAGAAAGTAACCGATGATGATAAGTGGGTGTGCTAGTGAGTACCAACCAGCAACCCCCTTGGTGTTACGACCGTGAGGTGCTTTCTCTCCTCCCTCACACTTTTTTATGTTTGGGTGAGAGTGGTCCTTTGATGGTTTTCTGACATTTTTATTGTAAATTGAAACGCCATGGCACTTTGATTAGCGATAGGAATCGCTCTTTCGAGGGAGTTTGGAAAATACGGGCAACCCCTCGAGTGTCGAGCTGGTGGTACTAGGCGTGTATATCTAGTCAGGCCTTTTGTTGTTTATAGTGTGCTGAGTGGGGGGCGGCCTGGCTTTCTTTCCCCCTGCAGCTCCAATTGTGTTGATCACCTCCTTAGCCAACCAGGAAGCACCAGTTCCAACACACTCACACACTGATGCAGACAGTCTCACAGTCACTCAGATGACATATGTTACAAGTGGTATCACTCATTAGTAGTACAGAAAGAATAGTAATTTAACTTATGCAGTAGCTTAGTATATATCTTTAAGTTTCAGAAACATTTGCAAAACATTTACACTCACTGGATGATGTCATCACTGATGTCATTTGAGATGTCATCAGGGATTTCACTGACCATGTCATGGGTGATGTAATATGTGACGTCAAAAGCATTGCATTGCAGGGGTGTAAGTTATAGTTAGCTCAGGTAAGTATAACTGCTGAATTTCTATGGTGTTGTACATGTGAAATCTGAACCTAACTATAACGTCCCTATAACCTTTGGTTTTTTCCAGTGAATTTCTAAGTTTTTTTAAATTCTATTTCCTAACTATAATGTCCCTGTAACCTCTGTTTTTTAAAATATTTTTAATTAAAAAAATAAATATATATATATACAGATATATGCACATGTGTAAATATATATATATATATATATATATATATATATATATATATATTTATATATACAGATAGACAGATTCATTTTAGAGTGAAGCATCAGACATCCTCCTCTCATTAGTTGAACCATGCTGAAGCTGTGAAGAACCAGTTGTGATGAGGGTTGTTGCTTCAAATAACAGAAATAAAGAACTCTACCTCGAAACACAACTACAAGTCTTTGATACATTTCAGAAGTGTCCTCCAATGTTAGTGATAAATTGTTTAAAGCATGAAATTGAACAACACACCAGCATATAAAGAATGCAGATCATTGGTAACATTTCACGGTTGCTGTAAATTACAGTTACACAACTGCAGCTTAGGGTCCACTGAGTTGTGATATAAAATTACTACAGAAAGACTGAAAACTATCTTTTTTAAGTGCACCGTGAGTGCTGCAGTATTGGGAATCCTTGCACCGTTCATGCCCTTAACCCCCTGAATTCTAAATCCTTCTACTCCCTCTCCTCTCCTGCTACCCACCTTAATAGCCTTTCTGACCCTCCCTCTATATGTTTACCAGAAGAGGGTGGAAAACTTTGATCTGGCCACATGAGCTATTATCATTTTGAGACAGAGCACTCCTCCTGCAAGGCTCCCATCACATTACCCATGTGTTGTCCGACCCTTTCCTCTCCCCGGTCTCTCTTTGCCATCTCTGCTGCCCTGACTCAGCGCTTTCAGGTGACATCAGGGATGCATGACGCATTATATACATAACCCACAGAGGCATAGTATGGCTTAACATAACACAGACATTTGTTGCGATCACCTCAGATCGGCAAGCTCTCTCCGAACTGCCAAAAACACTGTTGTGCCCTATAAGGGCAGACTGTGTGCTACACCACTGCCAAATAATTATTGTTTGCTGGGTTTACGAGTATCAATGATGTTCATATGTGATATGCAAATGTTGATAAGCTCATCATTTCCATGTTCTCATTGTTTGGTGTTGGTCGGAGTCGGAGTTTGCCCGAGGCACGACTATTGCTGCCACTCCAAGCGTGAGGTGCCTGGGCTGCTTCCTGCTGATAAGGCGCAGGGTGCAGGGCGGTATTGTGTGTCACGCAGAAACTGTGCTGAACCTGGATAGGAAGTACAATGGCACAAAGGGCTCGCTCCGTGAGGGCATGTGCTCCCCTCTTCAAGAATCATGTCAGGCTGCAGTATAAACAAGCATTTGCAATGCAATAGGTCTCGCATTTACAAGCGTTTGAGCTATTGGCATTGTAAATGACAACAGCTTAAATTCTCGCAAATGCGAGACCTATTGCATTGCAAATATTTGTTGTTGTTTACAAGTGCCTCATGCAGCGCTTTCGCATTAATAGGGGCAGTGCCCCTTTCTTTAGACAAGCCGCGTCCAAAGAAAGGTCAGCGGCTGCCATTAAAGTGAAACCGCAGCATGGGGCACTTTTACAAAAAAAAGCATTTGTTTGCCAACTGGACAAACAAATGCTTTTTTATGTAACAGCGCCCCATGCCGTGCTTTCACTTTAATGGCGGCCGCGCACCTTTCTTTAGACGTAGCTCATCTAATGAAAGGGGCACGACCTCTATTAACGTGAAAGCGCGGCATGGGCGCTTCTAAATAAAACAAACAAAAGTGAATAAATAGGATTAAAAACATGTGGCTGCGTTCGGCGCCGCAAATAAACCAAAGGCGCAGCTGCCACTGTAGTGTGCCGTGATATTTTTTTTTAAAAAGCGTTAGGAAAGTGCGTGTCTTGCCTGCAACAGCAGGCAGCTGAAAAAATGTAAGTAAATAGTGCTCGGAGGCTGTAATTAAAGCCTACTAAGTAACAACACATGTAAGAAGGCCAGTCCTTATGGGAGGTTACAAGATGAGACAAGGTGGTACTAAGGAGGGACTACTAAGCCTATTGACCAATGAAAAGCTACAGTTTACAAAGGACAATGACACAAGCCAATGGAAAATATGGGCGGGGAGTGGGCGGAGCTTCAAGTCTCAACCTCAATACAGCATGCCTCACAAAGCAGCGCATGCGCTGCCCAGGCTCAACCTAAAAATGATTGTTTTTTAAAAAGCAATCACGGACATGGTGGTCTGCTGACCCTAGGAGGCCACCATGCCAGTGATTTTAGCGATTCCTAGGGGGTCGCCTAATTGTGAACTACCTCATTAATATTAATAAGGTAGGTCGATTTGCAACCCCTAAGAATCACTAAATTATATTCTTGGAGTTTCATCCATTAGGAATAGCTATTAGCTAATTGCGAGTTGCTGAAAACCGCAATTAGGTCATCGCTATTTCTAATGTTGATACATGTGGCCCTTAATCCAACAACCTGGGAGTTGTGCCTAAAGGGCAAAACTGAAAGGATGCTAGTGCCCTCGCTGAAGACACTAACATTCATCTACCTCTCTACTGGACATTTGTCCCATGTTTATCTTAAAT
Organism: Calotriton arnoldi; assembly: GCA_963921515.1. Lineage (NCBI taxonomy): Eukaryota > Metazoa > Chordata > Amphibia > Caudata > Salamandridae > Calotriton > Calotriton arnoldi. The sequence goes on along the minus strand of CAWUFW010000403.1, from coordinate 2,698,897 downwards.
CGGTTTACAGAAGTTGCTACCCAGTATTTTTCAGGCTATTTGGCAATTTCAAATACAATTGTAAACATTTTGGTTCGTAGAGCTAATTGTCAGTGCCTAGATCTGTTAATATTTCTTGTTTAGAAATGCTTTGTCCGAGAACTGACCAGGCTTGATAGTCTATAGAAAGATATCTTACAAGCAAAGACACACATAAATGTAAAAGCACAAAAAACATGAACAATATCAGAGTTAATGCGGTATTAAATGTGGAATGCTCTAAAGGAGTACAGATTGAACTGTGGATGGACCAACAGATATGATGCAGCACATTGGCTAACACCAATGAAAGGTATTTGACAGTGCACACACTGGCAGGGACAGAATACTAAAGTATTTCTCTGGCTTAGAGATGTAGGAGATAGCTTGTCAGGCTGGTTCTTGGAAATGTGTCCCTTTCACTTCCAGGACGATCAGAAAAGGGTAATACAATACCCCTTTTTTTGGGTAGGAGGGAGAGGGGAATGGACTTTGCATTTGGGAATTTTAGTCATAGGTTAGCTGGCTCTTGTCCCACCTCTGAACGGTGAGAAGGAGTGTATAAGCACTCACAGAATCCTTTTTCCCACATAGTTACGTTACACAAAATAAGAAATTTGACTTTTCTGCAGATGTTGACCTTGACAGAATGTTGTAAACAAGGTATGCCAGTTGCATCCACCCTTCTTAATTTTTGCCTGATTTTGAGATTAAAACGAGGAAAAAACACATATCTCTAAATATTGTTCTGTATGACAAGTCTATGTAAAAGGCATGAAGGTTACCTCTGTTGGAAAAATAAATTCCAAATGTGTTACACCCCCAGCCATGCACTCCATCAGGTCATTTTAACGAATCAAGCAACTGATGGAAGATTTATCATTGCATGGCGGGAAGAGATTTGGCAGTACATGGTCAATTGTTATATCACTGTTATTGCCAGTAGGATTAAAACATTATGTCAGCTCCAAACAAACACCACTGTCTTTAAAATGTCACTGCTAGGACACTGGTTCGGTCCAAATCAAGTTCACTAGTGTCCAGAATGTTTATGGTGATCAATGTACAATAGGTCAATGTTTTGTTTTAGTTCTTTAGTGACTAGGTTACCAATGTGCTGAAAACACAACCACACTAAACACAGCTATTTGCAGGCTCAGCAAAGGGGTATTAAGTGCAACGAATGCAACAGTGTGGATGACAGTTTACAAGGCACGCCCAGCCTGCAGACAGCAAGCTTGTCTCAACACCGAGGGGTATCGCATGGGAGAAGGTGGATGTGAGATAAGCAACAAAGGTTGCTGAGCCTGACAGAGAGGGATGACAACTGGACAGAGTAGGATGAATGGTTTGAAAGGTGAGGGTTGCAGGACAGGAAGGACTATGGACGGGAATCCAGATGAGATGGGGAGTGCAGTATGAAAAAGGGGGTGTTCGCTATGCTTTTTTCCTAGGTCTATATTAAGCAAATAGTTTAGGACTAAGAATACCAATTTGACCTTTCCCAGGGGATTATGGGAACAGTATTTGCACACATACATCACATTGCCTTAGTCGGCATCTAGGTCCCGGCTTTAGTTTGACCTGAATTGGTCAGGAGGATGCCAAGAACCATAGGAGGGGAATTAAAGTTTGTTAACATCCAAGACACCCATTGAGCATCTACACCATTCATGCAAGAGTAGGTTTAAAGTTGTTTACAACTTGATGATAATTTTAGAGACATTGGCACTACTTCTGTACAAACTTTTCCATGTGATGGATACATTGGTGCTCACCCTTGCCAATGAGACTCATTCAATTGTCTTTCTCGAGTATTACATTTAAAGAGACGAATACAGACCAAACATTAAGTAAAAAGACACCATGCCACATGATCAAAAGTAGTTCTACTCTATGGTGAAATATTATAAACGGACACCCTCGACTGTATGAGCTATGCTGGATGGCATATCATTGAGAATAAGGGATCATATTTAATCAGATGCGCAACTGAACACAAGCGAAACTGCCCGACATTCTTTTTTTGGGGAGTAAAACATTTATTAAATCACTATAGCAAAATATTACTGGAAATCTGGCGATCAGACACAATGTTGGCATCTTCCTGATCGCAAAACAATGCTCGAAACACGTGCAAATCAATTAAATGTATACAAATCTGATAAAAAAACAAACATTTGTTTCCGGCAGTTTTTTCATTCCTAATGATCTATGTAAATGTAGTTCAGTAGAGAAGGCAGATGTGCTCATCAGACATTTCATTTATAGTGGCACTGGCACATAGGAGGGAAATCCATATATCTTTGATTTCTCAGTTAGATCTCTTATCGGACCTTCCTCATCGCTGATATAATGCCAAGACCAAGCATGCATGTTACATTAGCTGGAGAAGGAATGCTCACTAAACACAAAAACAATAAACATGATGCCGTTAACTTGTCCCAGAAGCGGGTCTTTAAATTAGATTTGATCCAGACGTATTTTTCCAAGCGTCCATTTAGTTTACGGCAGTAACAATCTGATAGGTCTGAGAAGCAAACCAGCATATTTCAATTTCAATATCAATCTGCTTAAATAGATAAACTACATTCACATTAAAAAAAAGACTGAGCGATTTCTGCTGCATCTTCACTCTGGGCCCGTGCAGCGCTAAACCAGACCGGTCCGTGACGGCTGCACGAGCGGCATCACTTGACCAGCGAGATATGTAAAATATCAACCTGCACCGCCTGACCACCGAATACATTTGCTGAGGCTGCTTGACTGCGAAAGACGGTAGTATATGGCAGAGAAAAAATGAGCGCGCCAAATAAAATGACAGATACGAAATTCAGATCCGCTTCCGAGGCTCCAAGTTCCATTTTGTAAGCACAATTCATCTACGTGTTTATCATTTTTTTGGCTTCCAGCTTATCAGTCGATCGGCGAATTAAAATGCTCTTTCTTTCCTTGGAGGATTGAAGAGGTTGATTGAAGTCAGTGTGAAAACTGGCAAATAAGCCTGGAAATGTCAGGAGGGGGCTTACAGTGGAGCTCGGTGGACTTTTCAAGTAAACAATGGAGTTGTGTGCCAGAGGGCACGGGCTGCGTAGCACAGCTCTGCTGTTGCAGGGGTTCAATCACTGTGCCCCCCCCCCCCCCCGCTCCCTGATAGATATGCGAGTTCTGGCTGCTGTGTGCCACAGAGCAGTGCAGTGTCATATAACAAGGGGTCAGGATTGATCCGGCAACTTGGAAAGTGAAAGCGCGAACATCGCGCTGAATGTAAACAAAGCACTTTGTCCTGCACGATGTAGGACAAACTCATTAAAGAAAAAAGTGCTTTACAACACTAAAAATAACACGTATTGAGTAAGAACCGAAGTAAAGGGACCAGTAGCCATGGGAGGATACAAATGACGACATGGCATTACTAAGGAGGGACTAACAAGCCTCATAATGAATCAGAAGACAGCATTTACAAAGGACAAACACACAAGCCAATGAAAAATAAGGGGAGTGGGTGAAGCTTCTCTCTGTACTGAACTACCACAGATCTTCGCAAGGCAGCGCTTGCGCGCTGGCTCACGCGCGACCTAAAAAGAAGCTCCTCGCGGTCAGCGACGATCAAGAGCGGCCTGTAACCCTAAATAATAATAAAAACACACATTTTTACATCAAAACCATGACTTTGGAGCGCTGATACTGAATAATTATTGCACAGGTTTCCGCTAATTTTCACTAAAATCTGCGTCACCTTCCGGTCTTCCCAAGGGCTTGGCTCTGTGTGCTTAGCTAGGAGACCACCATATAGCTGTGCCCCTGGTATACTGATGAGTTTATCTATGTACCTTACAGCTCGGATGTATGACGATACCACGCATGCATTACATCGCATGCCATTTGATCGCGGTTTTAACAACGCAAGTCGTTACAACGACTTTCGTTGTAAAAACCGCAATCTAATGGCATGCGATGTAATGCATGCGTTCTAAACGTTGTTTCCCTACAGCTCTCCCTGCTGCAGATGAAGAATGTGCCACTGCTCATCTCTCTTTACAAAAACGTTGGTGTTTTGTAAAGTGCTTGTCCCAAACGTTTGATAACTTCAGAGCACTGAGATATACAGAAAACTAAGCAGTCAACTAGCACAATTAGAAACATGTGAAGCTTGGACTGAGGGCTGTGCAGATGGGTGGATGATTGTCTACAGGGATCCATCACAGTTCCATCCACAGGAGAATTATACTATGGCCTTACACTCAGAACAAGCAGCTCCCACATGACAGTGTATAAGAGAAAGGGAATAAAAATAAAAACGTCTACCCTAATGTGAAGTAGAACAGATGTGTCTTTTGTGAACATGCAGGAAAAAGTGTCTTGCGCCCTTTCCTCTTCAGTAACTCGTTGATGCTTTGAAGTGGCATGAGCTCTATCGTAGAAAAGTTTTTTTTTAATAGTTTGAATATTTTTGATCTGCGTGTCAGGCTGGCCCCGGGGAGGTGGTGGTCCCCGGCGCCATAATGGGCTCAGGTGGGGGTCCCCCCTCCACCTCATGTAAAATTGGCCTGACCCCGGGGAGGGGGCGGTCCTCAGAGCTGATATCAGCCATGGGGATGGAGACTGTGTGCACCCCCTCTTCAAAATTAACTTTCAAATTTGCCCCAGGGACCTGATCCACCCAAAGTCTTATCTATAAATAGAAGCTTGGGAGACCATGCCTGGATTTTTTTCAATTTGCCACAAATACGAGGATCCACCTGTGAATTTGCACCAAAATTAAAAAAAATGGTTTGGGCTCTGGCGGTGTCCCTGGGGGACCCAATGTTGGAAAGTGGATTATTGGTAGGGGCAAATATATATCTACCACTGGCAATAAGGCCACTAACACAGTGTAAGGCTCAGAATAGGTCTTAGAAAATTATTCCTATACTCAACCCTTGGTAGCTTGGCTGCGAGCAGGCAGGCTTAACTTCAAAGACAGGTATGTAAAGCATTTAAAAACACCAATTCAGTAAATAATTAAGACACAATGCACAATAAAAATCCAACACCAATTTATAAAAATAGGAAATATTTATATCTTTAAAATGACACCAGAATGACAAAAATCCAAAGTAGGGAACCGGAGATATGAATTCTCAAAGATTTAGCATTATCTAGCACGTAGAAACCTGTAGCACCTTATCGGGAAATCTGGTCACGATAGACCGGATCAAAGTCAAAGTTTCAGGCCGACCGCGATGGAGCCCTGGGTGGCTACCCCTCACAGTAGGTCTTGGTCAAAGTTTTTACCTTCTGACTTTTCTGGAGCTTTTCTTCACGGGGTCTCTCGAAGCTCTCAGCCAGTCCAGATTCGGTGAGGATTGCCTTGCGATGAGCTCCTGGTTAAACTTATGGAAGTCCGACCTTTGCAGCAATCCAGCGGGACAAACCAAGGATCCAGGCCGACACACGGTTGAAGGCATGCGGCTTGGCTTTCGCGGTTGCTCCCGATCACCTTTTCTTCGTTCTGACTTAGAAACTCTTACGGAGCTTTTTCTTGTGGGGTCCCTCGATGCTCTTCACCAGGCCAGATTCGGTGAGGGTTCGCCGGCCTTGGATTTCAACTACTCCCGATTGAACTCTGGAAGTAGGACCTAGGGAGCTTTTCAGCGGGACAAACCTGGAAGGCAGGCCGACCTACAGTTGAAGGCAGGTGGCTTGGCTGGCCAGGTTGAGTCGGTCCCCTTATGGAGCTTTTTTCCAAAGTTCTCCAAACTTCCCGAACTTCTTACTGAAGTTCCCTGAAGGGTCCCAAAGTGTCTCAAACTCACTCCAAGGGTCTGGAATCTCCAAGATGGTCCTTGACAGTTGAGGACTTCAGTTCCCACAATCCACTTGGACAAAACCCTTACAAATCCACTGGTAGTTCTCCAGGTTGAGGATTCTTGGTGGTGATGTTCCACGTGAGCTCTGTTAACCTGTAGCTTGCAGGGAGTCCACTCTTTAGTCCTTTTACAGCAAGGTAGTGCACAGAGCTGCATTTCTAGATGGTGCAGAAGGTGCAATCTTCAGAGTGCAGGCCTTAGGAAATGCACATCAAACTTCTCAGCATGGCCCGTCTTGCTTTCTTACGTTTCAAGCAGCAGATCTGAGAGGCTCTGCCCTTCTCCGATACCTATTCCAATTTCTCTGCTTTAAGCAAGAGGTCACTCCTGTCCAATGGGGTTCAGGGTACCACCCAAAGGTATGACCACTTCCTGCAGAGTGTGGCACTATTTTGTCCCAGAGTGCACCAATTCTTCCAAATTCATAATCACTGATTTTCCAGCAGGGAGAGAAGAGCTGGCTAAACACACCCCTAGGATTGCTAATCTCCATAGTCTCTCACCCTTTCATCTGCTCATTCCTTCCTTAAACCTAGCATCTGGCTGGGTTCAAAAGAGTAGAGTTGTAAATGAAACTGGTGTCTTCCCCTTCCCTTGACGTCCATTGTTTATGACTCCTCCCCCTGCTCTGGCATTTCTGTGTAACAGAACACTGCCCTACCAGCAGAGCTGGTTAACCCTAGGGGCTCCTTATCACCTCTTCAAAGGAGCCTGGCTAATCCACTTAACTCTGACCAGTCAGGACAGACCACTGGAAGGCTGAATCTGGGCTTACAAACAAGAAAGTCTTATAACTTCTTGACTGTACATTTTAGGAAAAATTCAACAATATCATATTGTTGGATTTATTAATGCCATTCTGGGAAGTCTTTGAATGGTATTTTTAGCCTTCTCCTATCAAGAGTTAGCAGTTAATAACTTCTTGCCATGTTAACCTATGTGGCATGGGTTTTGCAATGGGAAAAATGACTTGGGCCATTTTTCCAGTACCAGGGCTTATAAAAACATATTTTATAAGTACTCTGCATATATCTACAGGACCTCCACCCCTGGATCACCTAGGGGAGACTTTAGGGGTTCTGGATATGTAAAAACATTGCAGATCCACCCTCCACAGTGCTTCTAGCACCAATGTCGATTTTGGGCAGCACTTTATCACAATGTGGGGAGTGAAAGGTGCAATTTCACTTAATCCAGGGCATATAAGACTCATTTTATAAGGGTCCTCCTTATAAATACCTGATCCCCCACCCCTGGGACACCTAGGGGAGACCCTGGGGCTACCTAATATGCCCAAACATTGTAGGTTATCCATTTGTAACTGCCCCAAACACCAAAGTTGAGTTTGGGCACAATTTACTTTTTAAAAGCAGTCCTGCAGTACAGAGCCACTTTTAAACTGACCTCATGCTTCAGCAGTGCAGTGCACACATGCAAGTGCAGAAAGGGCTGCTGGCCTCTAAACTGCCACGCCCTATTATATACTAGGGACTGGTAGGTAGTTTCAATCCCCCTGCCCTATAGGGTAGGTCATGCACATCACAGGGGTACCCCAACCCATAGTGCACCCTAGTGTATGTAGGTGTTTTCACTGTATTCTAAATGTGTCTCCTTCAGCATAGCACTGGCCCTGGACCTGGACCTGGTTAAGCAGAGCCAGGGGTCAGTCAGAGTCAGTTACCACCAGTACCAGTCAGCAAAAAGTTGGGGGGTGCCCAGGGCACAGTTTGACTTTCCAACACCCCACCACCTGGCCTAGGGGGTCAGATTATTCCGACCCTGCCCCCTTATCTTTTTAAAAAACTTTTTTTGGGCCTCGACTGAGTCTGAGTCCCAAGATGCCTGCCAAAACTTCGTGGATGAAGTGTTGGCAGATCCCTGCAAGAGATCTGTCGGATTCACAGAGAATCCGCATCCCTAGATATACAAATGTGTTTTTCATTTAATATCCCAAAAAACCTTCTGAACAGATTTACACCAAATCACAAAAAGAACTCTTACTAGACCAAGATCTAACTGTGTCTAAAATCCCTATGGGAGATTGCATGAGGAAAACACATTTAATCACCCCGAAACTTCCAAGACAGCAGCTGAAGTGGTGGTTCCTGGGTCCTGGAGGGTCTGCGCAGCCCCCCTATTTGTTTCTTATATATATCCCCGGGGAGGTGGTGGCCCCTGGGACTTGGGGCGGTCTGCGAAACCCCCTGATTATAATAAAGATGAGCCCCAGGGAGATGGTGGTGTTTCCCGAGGCATAGATAAGCCTTTGGAGGGGTGCACTGTGCACCCACCTTCATTTTATTATCAATGTCAGCATGCCCCCGGGACCTGGCTCACCCGGGGGCTTTCTTTGAAAACAAGAGCGGGAGACTGCGGTTAGTTTTTTCCGTTTTTGCCACAAATGTTTGCAATTACACAGCAAAAAAGTTAAGTCCCTGGTGGGGTCCCTCTGGTACCCCAAGACCAAGGCTAGGGAGTTAGGGTATTCGTACCGTGCCCCCTTTTCTTTGTTTTTGTGTTTTTTTGGGACTCGGCTTAGGCTGAGTCCCAAGATGGCTGCAACACTTCCTGTAAATGTAATCTGGGGAGAAAAATCCACCTTTCCGCATAATTTGGTGTAATTTCGTCTAGCGGTCGGGCTGTAGGCGTGTCTAAAGACTCTATGGGAATTAACATGGAAAACACACTTTTTTTGACCCCCCCCCTTTCTCTCAGCCCCCGCTTGACGGATCACCCTGAAACTTTCCATGCACAAGTAGAATGGCTGGGGCACTTTTTTTTTTTTTTTAGAAAACTTTGTGTGGATTCGTCTAATGCCACCAAAGATATAGGCAAGTCAAAAAAAGTTTAACATGGTCTTCACTATAACTACGTACTGGTAACCCCCAGTAGTTAATATATATATATAGCTTTATACTTTCCTGCGAAACACTTACATTTGTGTTGTAAAGAAATGCATTGTAAAGACTAATGCGTTGTTAGGACCGCATTGTTAAGGCATGAGTGATATTGGCACACGTGGTTCCATCATACAACCATCAGAAGAAATCTGGTCTTGTGGAAGAACAGAAGAGGACTTGACCTGATCTCTGTGACCTATGTGGTGCCCTAAAGTGTTGGACCTACTCCCACTTGTATCCAAGGCTGAGAAATGGACTCCAAATGTCAGTTGGCTGATTTCTTGTTTGACTAACTGGGCACGACAAGCTGCAAGAGGCCTTTTTCCTGAAGTGGCCAGTTGATAAGTATTAACTGGAACTGCTCTGGATCCTGCTGGTATGTTTTAAATACATGTTTTTATTTTGAAACCAATATGCTATTTTTATCTCTGGTCTATGGAATATTTAGTGGCCTTAGAGCCTCTTGGAAAAACAAAATGTTAGAATACATGAAAAAACATAATAGTATGATTCAAGTGGAAACGGGATCAATGTGATTTAGTCATTGCTCAGTTGCAGTGTTATTCAGATTTTGGATCATCCATAGAAAGCATCCATAGAGTGGGACAATGGTTCAGTCACCTTCAGCCATTGATTTAATAGTAGTGCCATCACCATCAGCCCACAACACAGGATTCTCTCTTCTGGAGTGTCAGGAGTGTGAGTTGCAGAATCTTGCTTCTTAATTCTTGCATGTGTGTCTCCAGAAGCAATAGACTGTCTCTATCCATTTAAAAGCTGCACCGCACACTAGCGCTTTGCGGGGGCAGAAACGATGACCCTGTGCATTGAGGGTAGGCTGCGAGCAGCATTTATGGAGCTCTGCTATGGAGCAGCACCTGAAGAGTGTCCATACTTTACTTCAGTCAATTCTTGATGATGGGGTTGTGAAGTAAATAGGAAGTGATCTTTTATCCTGCGCCAGAAAATCATTATGCAGTGAAGCTGTCCCAGCCGCATTGCACCTTTCCTGCTTCTAATGGAGAGCTCTGAACACATTTACTGCCCACTCAGCCACTTCAGCATCAGTCTACTGTTAGTTGTATAGAGAAACCAAGCTGCCTGATTAGCATTTCTCCTTCTATGTTAAAGGGACATACAGAGCAATGTTCCAGTCACACCTGCTCACCCCCATGCCAGACTTCTTCCAGGAATTGCAGCATCACCAGCACCAGTGAGCGGTAAGCACTGCTGTTAGTACAAGGATGTGTCCCTGAATAACCACTGCCCCTTACTGTGTGGGTCTTTCACAGTAAAGATGAATCCTTAACCTTCCTCTATCCCTTGTCTGTCATTAGGCAGGCAAATTGCATCGCTAACAACAAACAACACACCTCATTTTAGGCAAGAGCTAATTGCATTGCCAATGCTTGTTTTTAAATATCTGTGGCATTTCCTATATACAGTCTGATAAAAGACTACACAATAATATGTTTGCAAGTAATACAAAGCAGAAATTGCTGAAAATCTACTGGCAATTCGGTTAGATCTAATGGCTGCACCTGTGCATTGAAACTACCACAATATCACTTTGGTGAGCAAAAAAGCTGTACAAAGTGCAAGTTTCCTGATAAATGTGAAGACTGGGGCTAGGGTGAAGGCCTGGCTTTGTCAATGAAATTAGTGCCGATTGGATGGATGAACTATAGGTGATAACACAGGATTTAAATGTGTCAGTCGCTCTGACATTTTTCGTGTTTTAGCAACATTGTTAATGTGTGAGTGATGACAATCAGAAGTAGCTGTTGTAGACCAATGACTTACCAGGCCATTTGAAGGCGGGCGGTGCATTGCAGAATAATTTACAAAGTAGCGGATTTGTTTTTCCCTTCGATTAAGTAGCCACTGCTGCCTGACAGAGCAGAGCACGCAACAAAGAACCCCACCAATGCTCCCAAATCTATTCTGCGCATGTTAAATTATTGGGGGAATACAATGGAACTTAATATGACACATATGATATCGCAGGTTTTCAATCGGTGCAGTCTTTTTGATGTCTTGTGGGAGCTCCCTCTCAACGACACAAAGAGTGAAACAGCAGCCTCCGGCAGCTGTAAGGATAAGATAAACCAGTGGAAAGGCCACCTTTCTTCAACGTCTCAGCTGCCAGCTATCTTATCGCGTCTTTCTTCAGAGCTAAAGGTTAAGGCAACTTTGAGGGCCAGAAGATACAGATTGTGACCCTCCACATAAAGTAATTTTCTCGCACAAGGTTTTAAAGTGTGCTAGAGGCGCCTCGGACTGCTATTTATTTAGTGTGTCTTCAATCACATATACGATTTTAGTGCTGTCTAATAAACTGCTGCTTCTTGTGTCAGTGTCAAGAAGAATTTCTGTGCTGTGCAAAACTGCATCTTACAAAAAAGTGCTCAGAAGATTGTTCAAGCTCTCTTTTACTATGATCTCCTTCAGTTGTGAATGAATTCCACATTTTCTATCTTGGGCTGTGTCTACCAGTCTAGTATGATCAAATATCTATGTGTCTTTCCATTTCAATTGGTTTGTGTTTCTGAATTATGTTTAATACTTTTGCGCAAACTGCTATGCACACCACAATTAAAAAAATATTCTAGTTTCAACTCACGGATTGTTCTGATTTACACTGGGACCTGCAAATGCAAGTTATTTTCAGACCTGCAAATGAATGTCTACAACAAATAAAGATATGTTTTTCCATTACTATTATGCATAATTAGCAACGAATCCTTGTAAAGCTGGACCAGTGTCAAAATGCCATGGGTGTTGCGTGGGAACACACACAGCAATACCCATGACATGCCCCTTTGACGCTGAGTACTGCATGAAAGAAGGTCATATTTGCAAGGCAGTGTAAAGCCACACAAAGTGGCTTTGCGTGGCATTATAAATATGGGTCAGCACACAGTGCCACCAGAGCGTCAAAATAACGTGATGCTCTGGTGGCGCTAGGGGCTTGTTAATATGCCCCCAGGTGCTATGGATAATTTGTGGAGCGATTGAGCACAGTTTGGTTAGTGACTACGATCTACTAACTCTTGCGGTGGCAACCCTAGTTGAGAACCAGGCTGTTCTAAAGGGACTCGGAGGTAATCTGGAGAGATAAAACCAGGGCAGAAGGTTAGTTTGGAAGGGGGGTTAACATGGATGGGATTCTGTCTGGTTTATGTACAGCACACTTGCCATTTATTGAAAGCTGCTTAACACCCAATTTAAAGTCTATGCAGTCGTTTGCATTATATGAAGAACTGGACAGAGTTATTAGAGATCTTTTAATGAAACAGGCTAGTCATCAGATGGTAGGGCCTCGTTCATGGTTTGAGAGTAGCTGTAGAAAAGCCTGCATCCAACTCCATTGAGCCCTTCAAGGTGACCATATGAATTGTGCTGTCATTACCAGGTGTAGAAAGTCCACTCTAAAGAAAAGGAAATTAAAACTTTAGTGTGACGCTTGGGCTAATTTATTTTATGCCTGTAGAATAAAAGATGTTATGCTGCCAATAATCTGAGATGGGTGAAAGTTGGCCACAGAACAATAGATGTTAATATCAGCCCAGATCAGTGGGTTAGTCACTGTAGTAAGATTTATATCTCTGGTGTATCTAACACTACAACTTGTGCATTAGCCCACCCCCTCGCCTTTTCCACTGAATATGGAATTTTCACTGGTAGAAGTAATTGATGCCATCATTGTTAGCCCTACCAATAAAGCACCTCGGCCTGATGGGGTTCCAATGGTGGACTTTTATAAATTTAACTTAGACGTTTGGGCCTCCTTTATTATTACCTTTGGTAACCAAGCCTATAAAACTGGCCTACCGCAGTCCTGGATAACAGCTGCTATTGTGCCATTTTTTAAACAGGGAAAGCAGGATCACCCAAAGTGCTACCGGCGAATTTCTGTCTTTCTGTGGTCTAGATTGTGGGGAGGATCAACTTGATACACTGACCACGTGCGCCGAGGTTAAGGGGACTCTCTCTAAACTGCAGTATGGATTATGAACTGGAATGGGCACTTTGAAACAATGTCTCATACTGTATTTAGTGATTAGTAAGTATGGAAATGCAAAGCAGGCGCCAATTCTTCTAGCCTTTAAGGCCCTCTCTTGTGCTTCGATTCTGTGGTGAGGTCCCTCTTGAAGTCTGAGTTGGAGGATATGTGAGTTGATAAGGGGTTACTGGGATTTTTGCAGTCGCTCCATTATGATCTTTCAGCTGTTGTTCGGTATGAGGGAAAAGGGGAGCACACTACTGTGTTCTGTTTGAGACGAGGGATACACCAAGGGTGCATGTTTGTTCCAATCCTGTTCCTACTGTAGGTTTCTGAGTTGGAAGAGGCCCTAATGGGTAAGGGTAAGGATGTGGGGGCCCAGGTCATAAAAAAGATTCCTATCCCAATGTTATTGTATGCTGATGATGCGATCCTGCTGTCAAGGACACCTCGGGCTCAAAACCCTAATAGTGATTTACATTGAATTTGTGACAAATTTGAAGCTGGAGGTAATGCTAGTAAAACTTATGTAATGGTGTGCGGACCAAAGAGTGTTAAAATGAGGTTAAAATATTGGTGAGACCCCCATTTTAAGAGTTTACAAGTTTTAGGTTTTCCTATTTAGAGGTCATCTTTTACTCATTAGGAGCATGGTCCCCATGTAATACCATGGCTGGGAAATGTTTTGTGTGTAGTGTTGAGTTTCTGGCCAACTTAGCCTCCAGTATCAGTAAGAAGCTGATTGCCCCATTTTTTGAGGTTGTAGGAGGAAGTATACCCCAGTTTAATCGTATGGGTCAAGATTATGGGGTTTTAAAAAAAAGTCCAGAGGCTGCAGGCTGAAGAGAATAGAGTCTGTAGAAGACTACTTGGCCTCCCTCCAAGCTGCCCCTCTAATGTATTGCATGAGGAACTGGGGCTTGAGTATGCCAAAGATCTTATAAATCTTGCCCCCTTGATGTTGTGGTGTTCTGTCTGGAGCAATCCTCTGGCTGTGCTTAATAGAGAACTCATTGAGGGCTCCTCATCTTGTGCCAGGGGACATCTTATCCCTTGGCTAGATTACATCAGAAAAACAAGCATTACCATGGGCAGACCATCTATTTTTTTTAAACCTGCGGCAATAGATTATGGGTAAAAAAAACATTTATGGCCCTAAGGCAGCACAAAAGGGCGTAATTTATATGCCTTCCAGAGATTTTCCTCAGAGTCCACCGTGCCCACATTTTTCTTAAAGCTCTGCGGTCACTGTTACCACTTTCCTGGAATTCCAGTCAGTCAATTCCCAGGGATCAAGTTTCCACTCGCCTGTGTCCCCGGCATTGCCATTAGTACACTTGTGACCACTGGCTTATGGTCCGAGATACCGCATGGCAAAAGGGCTGTGTCCCCAAACTGACCCAGCTAAATTCATATTATTAGAAGCGTAGGAGTACTGTCTTGTCCCAGGGTGCTTTTTCCTCCAGAAGTCTGCCATCCCCATAGAGTCAAGGAAGGAGACCAAGGAGAAGTCTGCACTGGGCCTGTCTTCCGATGCTGTGACCCTATTGAAGTCCCCCTGGGCCGTTAGGTTGAGGTCTCCCCTGATCATCAATAAAGTCTCCGGGACCTCCGCAATCCAACCCCCTAATTTTCTTAGCGCATTGGTCTGCAGACTCGGGGGGGTAGTACCATGAAGTGACCATTAAGGTCTGTCCGTTCCGCCTCCCACTCACCACCGCCTGAAATTGCAAGTCATCACCCATCTCCAGTTGACCTGCAGCGGAAGGGACCTGCGGACTAGGATCCCTACCCCCTGGTACCTCCTAGAGGACCCAGCATGCACCAAGAGTTTATACCACCCTTGCTGGAAGACCCTGCAGTTGTTGCCTCCAAGATGGGTTTCTTATGGCAAGATAATATTGAGGTCCTGTCTATTCAGGTACTTCCACATGGCTACCCTCTTCATCTTATTGCCCAGGCCATTAATGCTCCAGGAGAGTATCTTAAGGGTCATCCCTGGGCCAGTGCTGTGTACTATGTTTGTTGTCATTGTGGTATGTTCTCTTCTGCAGTTTCCCCTGGCATGCCTGTCAACCACCCCCCCTCACAACCACCTTGTGCCGCGGACCTAGAACTGCCCGCCTCCCCAATGTGTGAGGCATCTGTCTCCCACCCAAACAAACTAGGAAAAACATCTCAATCAGTCACCTGCTGTGTCATCTGAGTCTGCCTCCAGGCACACCCATCTGTTGTCATCAGCCAGGGATCGATGATTTTGTATGTCAGCCACGATCTTGGCCCTTTCCAACTTGACATGGTCCATTGCAGGGGCCACCTACGGCAGCCCTCGTGCCTTACGTCTTTTCCAGATCTGCAAGTCCATTGGTCGGTCCCTCTCCAGGACATCAAGAAGAGGGTACCCTCTTGTCTCCAGCCATTTCCATGCTTCTGCTGCTGATCCAAAAAAGTGAGTCCCTCCTTCATCAATGACCCGTAGCCTCGCGCAGAAAAAAGCGCATATTTGAGGTTCAGTTTCCGCAGATGGCGCTTGACCGCTATGAAGGTTTCCCTTTGATGCTCGAATACTGTGTCAGGGTAGATGTTCACCTTTCCGCCCTTTAATTCCCAGGGGCTATGGGCACGTGCCACCTGCAGGATGTGGTTGTGCTCTTGAAATTGAGCAACTTTGTCACTGTCTGCCTCGAGGGTGCTCTGGGGGCCGGCATCCTACCCGGCACCTTATGTGCCTTTTCAACAGTGAGCATCTTTGAGGACTTACCTCCTAATGCAGTCGATACCAGCCATTCCTCCAGTGACAGTTCCATATTGGGGCCCTCTGCACGCTCTGTGGCCCCCCACCAATCGCACGCTATTATGCTTGGAGCATCCATCTGCATCCTTCATCCTTTCCAACAGCATATCAATAGCCTTTTGCATGGTCCTAAGCCGAGAGTCACTGTCAACCACTTGGGGCTCTATTCAGGCCAATAAAGATCCAGTGTCACACACCCTATCTGCCAGTTTGTGGTGATCGGTTCACAGGAGCCCCAGGTCGATTGTCATTACATCGATCTTTGTTTCTAGTTCCTCTTTTCTGTCCCTTATTCCAGCTAAGATTGTGGCTGTGTGGGCCTCTATTCCTTCCTGAGTCCCTGCAGCCCCCTGTCCACTCAGCTTATCTCCATGTCAGGAGAGGTCTGGATCAGCTCCCCTCTTCAGCGATTTTGGGAGCATCATTGCCCCACCTTATGGGTATTATAGGAGTTGGCCCTCCCAGCACACCACAGGGGACAACCTCAACACCCCTACCATCAGGCCAGTCTGTTCATCAATTCCTCAGTACTCATCTGAGGGACGTCCACATCCACGGCGCTGTCTTACTTGAGGACATGCTGCCATCTCCCCTGCCGCAACCACAGGAAACCGGCCGCCCAGCCCCCAATGGCGCTACCCAAGCTGGAGGAAAGCCGCATCAGTCGGGAAGACACGACTACCACCACAGACATGAGCACCCCTGTCTCAATGCTTACGTTCTCACATTGGTCATGTCCACACCTCTGCAGCCAGCCTTTCGGATGCAGACGTAGTGAGCAGTCCCTGTTCCTGCGTCTCTTTCTCAGTACTTGCTCTCTTCGGCTCTGGTAGAAGGACCCTGGCCTCCGCAGCCCAGCCGGTCACCTCCTGTGTCAGGGCCCCCATGCTCCACTCGGCCTCCAGCAGCACCAGAGCATTATTGTGGCCTCTACCGGGGTCTGGTCCTCATTGCAAGCTCAGGGCAATGCAGCATTTACCAGCCTTTCTCCCGCAGCATCAGAGTGTTGTTGTGGTCCCCACAGGGCTTCTGATCTGCACTGCATGCTCGGAGCAGCACACAGTGTTTCCCAGGCTTTCAAACCCAGTGGCAGCCACCATTTTGCCAAGTTCACAGGCCACCGCTGATGAGTCGCTGTGAGTCTGTGTCGTGCCCTGTGGCATACAAATGCTCGTCGCTCCCTCTCCGAGGCGTGTGGGTCACTCTAGTTTGACCACCTGAGGCAGCCGCCGGCTTGGGACAGAAGAAGAGAATCCTCCATGGGGCTGAGCGCCGGAGCTATGTACTCACGCATCCAACTCCATCGGTGTCAGGCGATGCCCCCTCGTGGCCAATTTTAATGGAGTTTCTTGTGTGTTTTTTAAACTCCATTATAAGATGGCAGCCTGCATGCACATGCAGTAGCGGTCCGTGGTAGGAGTGCCGGCCGGGCGGTGACGTGGGGGAGGGGCAAGGTGGGGGTAGTAAACCACGGATTATGGCCGAATACAGGTAAGTAAACATTTAAATAAATAAAACGAATTTTGTTGTGAGCGCTGCATCGCCAAATGCGATGCAGTGCGCGCAACGAAATGAGTTTTATTTATTTAAATGTTTACTTACCTGTATTCGGCCGTAATCCGTGGTTTACTACCCCCACCCCACGTCACCGCCCGGCCGGCACTCGGACCGGTACTGTGCACATGTATGCTTGGCATTCATCTTGTAATGGCAGTTCTTAGGTTTTTTAAAGTACATTACAAGATGGGCACCATGCATAGCAGCATATGGGAGTTAAAAATAATTGGAAAGCCAGGTGGTCACCGACAATTAGCAAAGGCTAGAACTAAAGTTTGTTTATATATTGTAATGAATTACTTTGCATATAGTGCTGATCATCATTTTTTAGCAGACTTGTGCTAGCTTGCTAAAATGAATTGAGCAGATTGGTTACTTTGAGGTATCTTCTTTTTTGCCTTCGATTACAAGTACAAATCTGATTTGAGCCTTTGCTCTAGCTTGAGGAGACATCATGTTCTTACCATATCTTTCGGTCATTGTCTCTTATAAGACAATTTCAATTTCATGAACCTTCCTTTGATGATTTGTAGAGGATGAGTGGACTACCACTGAGCATAAATGCTGCCCACTGTAGTTCTAATAAATGGCCTTGACTTGCAGGTAACTTTAACCTCCATCATGGTGTATCACACCCAGCATAAACCTTTTATGCTCTGATACATTATGCCAGGAATAAGTGGGCATTAGAAAGTTGAGGAACATTAGGTGGCCTAAACACTGTACAGAGAGCAGTGAAATACATAAAGAAATTATCATCATACACACTATGGAGGGTAATTAAGGGAGGTACGGGGCTAAAGCTATCAGGAAGTTGGTCATGGAGAAGATTAGAGATGTATGTGTCACTATGTATGTATGTGGTGTGTGTATATATATATATATATATATATATATATATATATATATATATATAGCACAAACCTAGCTTAAATGCAGTGGAGGGATGTGCATAACAATGGCAAAGTGTCAACAAGTGATTGAAATGGAGGCTGGCTTCTGAGAGCAGGATGTGGGATGCTGTTCCATTGAGGAGTACTTCTCTTTGAAGAGGTGTGCCTTCAGCTCTTCTCACATTGGAGCATGGGTTAAGACAGTCCTGTTGGAAATGGGAATATTGTTCCTGATCTTGGGTGAATATATAAAGGCATGTTAGCTTATTTTGTAAGATGTAAATGAAGTCTGAAAAATGTACTGAAATAGAAAAGAAAGTACTGTAGATGTGAGGAAGTTCCAGAGCTTGGGTGCAAGAAGAGAGAATGATTTAAAGGGGGAGAAGGCTCAGATTGGGCTGAGTCGCAGATAAATCTGAGAAGCAGAATGAAGAAAATGAGAACGAGCATGTAAATTAAGAAAACAAGAGATAAAAGATATGGGAGTGCCAGACCATCAACACTATTCAAGACTATGCAAAGGGAATGAAAATGCTAGCCGAAAGAAAGACAAAATGCAGAAATTGGATACAGAGAGAGATTAAAGCAGTAGATTTAGTTGAAAGAGGAGGTGAATGGCAGGATTGAAAAAATATTTTAAAGGGGCAAATGAGAGCATAGGAAGGGCATTAAGTCATGGAGAGCAGTAGTCATGGTGAGAAATGTTTAGAATGGAAATAAGAGTATATACATTGTATAGCTGGAAATAAGAGGAGGGGTAGACTATAGTTACATGCCGAGTCAAAGAAAGTTTAGAGTAAAAGGATGGCAACATGGTTGTGGCCTGGAGAAGAGAGAGTGTGAAAACGGATGGAATGAAGATTGAGTAAAGCACGGGAGTGTGTGGACTGATACCATGGAAAAGAAAAGAATATTGGTTTTAGAGGGTTTAGAATGAAGAGCATGTGGGTGCTTGTGACTGCAATGCAGCATGAGATGGAGCTTTAAGGAGAGAGAAAAAAACTGATGAAAATCTGGGAGCCTCTCATAAAGGTGGTAAGAGACATTATAGAAAGCAATAATGTGGAGACAGGAGTTTTTATAATTGAAGAAAGGCGAAGACAGGTCCTGGATAAATTATAATTTGGATACAAATAAAGTTTAGTTGGAGTAGTCAGACATAAACCTGTAAACATAATAAATGCCAAATAGGTTGAATGAAGAAAGAGTAGAGAGCAGTTTAGACTGGCTCACTGTGCCGCACATAGCAGACAAGTCCAGAAGAATAAGTAAAGATCTGACCTTCATGTGGTGGGCAGTTAATAGAAAGCAAGAAGGGCAGGTTCAATAGAGTTGGCAGAGTGGAAACCAGATTGTAGAGAAGGAAAAATAGAAATAAAATCAAGGATGGAAGAGACTTGATGATGCTGAGTGCTATCTATAAATGTAGATGGCTCTATTCACAAATATATTACTTTAATAGGGTATGACTTATTACTGACACATGGCTGAATTCCAGGAGTAAACCAGGAGTACTACAAAAATATGTCATAGTGAAATCTGTTTGCATCAATCCTGGAGAGATTACGAGGAGGGAAATGGAACAAACGTTAGACAGCAAGAAGGGATAGGAGTCAGGAAAGAGAAAGTTTGAAATAAACAGTGGTCAAGAGAAGTTGTATGGTGACAGAGCTGGCTAATGGAAATGAGTGGAAGAGGATTGGAAGTGATGGCAGTGGCAACCAATATGAGAGAAAAGTTTAAAATCTATCATGGAAACGAGGGAAAGGAGAATTTACCAGGGCAGATAGTGAAGGGGCAGATTTAGGGAGAAACAGAGCACAGAAGTTACATTTTAAAATGGGAAAATGTTGACTAAGTTAAAAGCAGAGACAGGACGCTAATTTCACAGGCCTAGGAGTTAAGATTATGAAAGGAGTTAATGAATGTTTGGAAATATGTCTCTTTAGCAAAAAAGAGGGCAGAGTCATAGGCAGTCTACTGATGAAAGAAGAGCATACTTAGTCATAGGAAGTGTACATTTTTGGACCCCACCTTTCAGCCTTGGGTAAAGATGAGCCCTTTGAGCAAGGACACGGAGTTAACCATAGATGAACATCTTTATGAGATGAATTGGGGACTGAAGCAGGGATAAAATCAAGAATACAAAGAGACTAGGCTGGTGTGGATGACGGCTACGGCGAATCCCGCCTGCACGTAGCCTCAGGTGACACTGCCCCGCCCCACGGTATGGAGACCGATGACCACTGACCTGTGAGCTGTGCGAGGCTTGCTGTGGCTGGTGCTGTTTGCTGAGGGAGACGCTACTCTGCTGGGACTGCTCCATGTGCATTTTGCTTCCCCCTGGCATTTATTCAGCATACACCAGGCTCCCCCGTGACCAGAGCAGAGTGGAGCCACGTTTGAGAACCGCACTCGGGAGTCAGTTTCTGGCAATGAAGGGCGGCGCTTCTTTGCTGCAAAAGAAGGCTGTGTGAGAGGTCGGTGGCATCGGGGAGGACAACCGTTAGAGGGAAGAGAGAGTGAAGGCCAAAAATAAGTTACAGCTTCAGCTTCAACAAGAAGTAAGCAGAAAAGTACGAATAAGGAAGGATGTTTCCTTTTTTTTTTGTATTTGAGGCTTTAGCCTGTGTTTTGTTGATTTTGGACGTGACTGAAATTCTCTGGGGACTTCTGCTGAGAGGCTTCTGCCCACATTGAAAGAGGGGGGAAAGGAGAAAGAAAAGAAAGAAAAAAAAAGCTGGAAAGCTGAAGAGGGAGGGAAAAAGGGAAAAACAGCTGAAAAACTCTTTCAAACTAGGCTGTGCTGTGCTGGGCTTAATTGTGCTGAAGTGTAGGGAAGTGTAGGGAAAAAGGAAATATACCACCAGGATGGGGAAACATCTAAAAATCACCAATGTACTGGCTCAAGTTGATTCAAATATGGCGCCCAAGTCTAAAATTCGAACAACACAGATGAAGATTGCTTCCGCAACCGCAAGAGCTAAGCGTTCGCAGAAAGCTCGTCGGGGGTCAGCCCCAATTTCTAGCCCTATGAGTTCTGAAGATGATGTCCTGGAGCATGGTGCGGGGAGTCAAGGGGCCACCAATCAGGAGAGGGCTGAAAATTCGAGCCAGAGAGGAACAACTTTAAGTCCAGGGGCTGAAGAACGAGACAGTGCATCATCTGGCTCAGTAACGTTAGGGGAGAGCCTGATCAATAGCTCGTCAGCAAAGAATCAAGTTGTAACGGCGAACCAGGAGAGTACTCAGGAAACCCCCTCCAGTGCATCTCAGAGTAAAGCTAAGGAATATTAGTTATTTCTGAAATCCAAGGTGCCTTCACTCCCTCCACAGCCTTCACTGCCTTTACCACATCAAGTTGCAGAACATGATCTACGTGAGCAGGCCCAACCATGTCCTTCGTTGGCCGCTCAGGGTCCCCCTTTACTTTTTAGACCATCGGGGAGCCCTTCGTCAACTTCTGTGGCGGATAAAAACATGGTAACAGGACAACAACCACGGCTAGGATCGGAAGATCCGTTTGGTGCCCAGCTTTTAGAGGCCGGGACAAGCTTTCAATTTGATATAAAAGCCATGTTAAATCTTATCCTTGATGAGATAAGGGAGATGAAATGAACGCAAGCAAACGAGATAGCAGCACCTCACTCACGTCTATCAAAAATTGAAGAAGCAGTCGGATCTTATCCGGCAAGACTCCAAGAGGCTGAATCAAGGATCTCTCTCCTGGAAGAGCAGATGACCTTGATGCAGCAGCAGGCCTCAATAGATAAAAAACAAAAAAATTTGCTGGAAACTAAGCTTGGAAGAGTTGGAGAACCACTCTCAACGTTCAAACCTGTGACTAGTTGGAGTCCCTGAAGGTTGCGAAGGGTCACAAATGCTCCAGTGGGTCGAATCTTTCATCACGGAGAACGTGCTGCCCGAGTTTTCTGGTGACCTCACGATTACACGAGCACATAGAGTCCCAGCACAGTCATTCCCGAACTCAAAGCTGCCTAGAACAATTTTAGTCAACTTTGCGGACTATCGACTGAAGCAACAGATTTTGACCAGAGCGATTCAGAAGAAGCAATTCTCCACTCGGGAAGTTCCTAGTTGCCGCATCTTTTCGGATATAAGTGCAGCAGCGGCTCGTCATCAGAAAGAGTTTGTTAAGCTTCTCTACTTGTTCAAAGCACAGGGAGCTCAAGCAGCCATTGCTCAACAATCGAAGTTGCGAGTTTTGGTACCAGGCAAGTTCCACATGTTTGAAAATCTCGACAAAGCCCAGGAACTATTGCAGAAAATCACCACGGAAAAGTAAAGAGTTTAACCTGACCGGCATGATCGACATGACTGATATGAATTTCTTTATTCCATTTTCCTTGTAAAAAAAGATTTTTTTTTATTTTATTTTATTTTCATGGGGCGGGGTAGGATAGTAGGTCACTCTAGGGTGCAATAACATGGCACCTGACTTAGGGGATTTTCAGAGAGGGGAGGCAGGGGGTATGGTGGGCTATTCCCCATCTGCCAGGGGTGGGAAGGGTCACAGGAAGTTGGTGAGGGTTGGGAGGGAGTTAGGGCACAGGGAAGGGTAGGTAGGGAGGTAATTGCAAAAAAAGAGAGCAGAATTAGAGAAGAAAGTTTAGCTATCAGAGCAACTACGGGAGTAGAGCAATGTGCAGGGGAGAAACAAAGGGGCACAAATGCTATGGCTTTGATTTTTATGATGCAATATGGACTCTAATTTAAGGATAGTATCAATAAATGTTAATGGAGTATCTAATAAGAAAAAATATGGTGGGCTGATTAGATGGCTTTCTTCTTTTTCTCCTCAAATTTTGTATCTTCAGGAGACCCATCTAAAAACAAATACACCTAAACTCTTTATACCTAAATACTATTCCATGGCCTCCTTTGCCTCGGCAGGGCTAGCAGTTAGGGGTAGCTATTTATTTTGGGCAAGGAACTAACTGTGAGATATATCGAGTAACGAGAGACCCTCAAGGGAGGTGGATCTGGGTTACTGTTAGGGTAAATGGGGCACTGTTCAATTTTGTAAACTATTATGCACCAATTAACGAAGATCCAACAGTTCTTATAAAGATTAATGAGCTGGTTAGAGGCAAAGAAGGCCCGATGGTGTTAGGAGGAGATTTTAACTTCATCCAAGATTTGAAAAAGGATACCTCTAATAAAGGGAAAAAACAATTAAAAATAAGGACAAAAAGGATATTAAGCTCCATGAAACAGGATTATCTTTTTATAGATCCGTGGCGTGAGGTACATCCAGGTGATATACAGTTTACTTGCTACTCCCAGCGGTTTAAGACAGCTTCTCGTATCGATTTTTTTTTCTAATCCCTTGTTATATTAATTGTGTTAATGCTGAAATTAGAGCCAACTCTTTTTCAGATCATTCATTGGTTATTATTGAGTTGAGAACAGAGGCGGAAAGGCGGGAGAGATCCAGGTGGCAGATGAACCCCAAATGGGTAGAAGATATGAAAGAATGGATTAAGACATTCTTTCTGGAAAATAAGGGCACAGCGACTCCTTTTTCGGTTTGGGGGGCTTTCAAGGCTACAGTAAGGGGCCAGATGTTGGCCTTCTCGGCATCACAATCTAAGATGCGGAGGCAGCAAATAATTAAATTGCAACAAGCCGTTGATCTAGCTTTACTGCAGAGGGATAGTGGTAGGGGGGAGCGCTTTGAACTAGAGCAACAACTAATCAAAACTAAACCGGAGTTAAGAGAATTTTTTACTCTTGAAGAAATAACCAGCTCCCGGACGTATCAGCAGCGCGTATACGAGGAGAGTTAGTTAGTGGGGAAACTACTCGCCTGGTCAAGCAAAGTCAAGCAGGAGTCTATGTTAATTTCACAACTGGTAGAACCAGAGTCAGGGGCACTGATTTCTGATAAGGAAAAAATTGCAAAAAATGTTCTAGATCATTATCACAAGCTTTATGCAACTTACTATATGGTATCAAACGAGGCGATAACCCAATATCTGGGGGACATCAATCTTCCGCTTATGACAATTGATCAGGGAGATGAAATAAGTGCCAAAATCACCCCAATCGAAATCAAGAGTGCCCTTGCTTCAATGCCGGGTGGCAAGGCCTCAGGAAATGATGGCTTACCAACAGAGTTTTATAAGGTATTTTCAGAAGAATTAACACCTATTTGTTGGAGCTTTTAATTTCGTAAGAGTGGGAGGGAAGTTCCCTCTAGTTTTGTTAAAAAGATAAGAGCCCTAAAAACGTCAACTCGTATAGACCAATTAGTTTGTTGAATGTTGACGATAAAATTTTAATGAAAATTTGGGCAAACCGTTTCTCCCCAATAGCTCAGAAGGTTATCCATAAAGATAAGACTGGGTTTGTTTCAGGCAGATACATGTCATCAAATACTGGGTTTCTAGTCCAAGCGCTTGATTTTTTTAACTCGAATAAGCTACCTGTCTTAATTATGACGGTCGATGCTGAAAAAGCATTTGATCTAGTTAATTGGGACGCTCTTTATGCGGTCCTTACAAAGGTCGGATTCCCAATGCAAATAACACAAATGTTGGCAAATTTATATCAAGGGGCTCAGGCCCAAGTTATTATAAACTCGCAGTTAGCAGGAACAGTGGATATAAGGCGAGGAACCCGCCAGCGATGTCCCCTATCCCCTGCTCTGTTTGCATTTTTTATTGAACCTCTTGCTGCAAAAATTAAGGCCAATCAGCAGATACAAGCGCCTTTGGAAGGAATGCCCAAGTTAAAACTGTTCGCAGATGACATTATTCTTTACCTTAGGCCAGAGGGACAGAACATTTGATTGAATTGAATTGAATTTATGCAGTTCGAAGCACTTGGAGGTTATAAAATTAACCACAATAAAACCGAAATTTTGTTACTCAATGCAAGTAGTCAAATTCTTCCTAAGTTTTTGCAACCGCAAGCCCAATCTCCAGATCCTATCCGCTATCTAGGGATCTATGTTACAAATAGTTATGAGGAACTTTTAAATTGAACTATCTAGCAATGGCCACCAAGATTAGAAATCTATTAGATAGATAGACTCTTCTTCCACTCACAATAATTGGCAGGGTTGCCCTTATAAAAATGTCCATCCTACCACTATTAATATTTCTATTCTTGAATGTTCCTATAAAAATTCATATCTCATATTTTAAACAGTTGGAAGTTATGATTTGACAATTTATTTGGAAGAAGAAAGCATCACGAGTGAACCTTTCAGTGCTTCAACTCGATATTAGACAAGGGGGGTTGGCACTTCCCGAGATACAAACTTACTATGAAGCAACTTTTGTGGTTTTAATGGCTCAAATGCTAGATGGTAAGGAATCATTGGATAGCTTTTTTGTGGATAAGATGGTGCAGGAAGCAGAATCGCAGACTCCAGTCTTTATTAAAACGGCCAAACTTCCGAAAAAGACTTGCTATAAGACACTACAGGGGTTTGGGGAAAGAATACGTTCATTTTATCATATGAAGGCAAATACAGCGGGGTATGAGTTTTTGAAACTCACGAAGTGTAAAATATTGGGCCTTTATATCCGTAATAATCAGATAAGATTTTGGGAAAGCAAAGGCTTTAAGGAATTAGGCCATTTTGTGGTCGGGGGGAGATGTTTAAAATGGCAGGAGATCCAGGCTAGATGTGGAATTAGCTGCAATTTGTATTTTTTTGGCTTTCTCCAGATTACTCAATTTGTAAAGAAATTTTGCTTTCCTTTGAGCATAGCTTCGGCCACCCTATTACCAGCCCTTTATAGAGCTAAATTAAGGGGTGTCGGAAACTGGTATAGATTATTACGAGATCAAAGGGAAAGCCCTTTAGTAACAAGGTTTTTTAGACAAAATTTCCCAAGAAACTCAGTGTACTTTTTCAGAATCAGAGTGGCAGGAGATTTCGCTGAATGGTAATAAAACATTAAGAGCTGCTAATTTTAAAAGAATGGCATTTTTATCCCGTTGGATGTCTTATTATACACCTAGAGCCTTACATAAGATGTATCAAGAAGTAGAGGACAAGTGCTTTCGCTGTCAGCAAATGGGTCAGGGGGGCTGGATACATATTTTCTTTACATGCCCTTTTTTAACCCAGTTCTGGGAGGAAGTGTTTTCCGCTTTTAATGAAGGTTTACAGAGAAACATAAAACTGGAACCAGAGAGTGGATTGTTTGGGTTTATAAGGCAAAGTTCGAATACTCCAATCTCCAAAGGAGAGAAAGCATTTATAGCGATTTCTGCTTTAGTGGCTCGCTCCTTGATTCTTCAGAACTGGAGGACAGCAAAAATTCCAACCTACCAAGAATGGTATAAAAAATGCAACGTACTAAAACTTTCGAGGAAGCATATGCAAAAAGGGTAGGGGCTACTAGGAAACTCTTGGCAGTTTGGAAATTTATGGATAAGATAGAAAATAAGGCTCAGTATTTTAGATTGAGGCGGGATGAGTAACGTTCATAGTATTATAATATTTTTTACAGTGTGGGAAAACGAACTCTGGTTTTTTTTGTTCATGGATGTATCACCTCGGGAAAGGAGGAAATCTTATGAATGAGATATGCAACGATGAAATTAATGGATTAATTATGTTTTATTATGTAAAAGCTGCTATGCACTGCACTTTAATCTATGTATCTAGGACGGATGAGGGACTAGTCCCCTTAGCAAGCCTGACTATAACAACTTGATTATGGTAAAATAGTTTTGCACAGCACTTTATTATTCGTTATTTGCACCTTGCACTTTTGATAGGCGCAGGATTTGTATCTGTATGTGATGAGGAGTGAGGGAAATTGATTCCAGCTATAAGTTAAGACAATATATTGAATTTTAATTGTATAAGGTAATAATAACTGCTTGTATCGTTAAAGTTGCTCTTCGTTAGTTTTAATTCTGCTCACAATAAAAATAAAAAATAAAGGAAAAAAGGATGTAGCTAGATCGACAAAAGAAAAAAAAATACAAAGAATCATTAATGAGAAGGAGTGAACATTATGATCAGCAACAACTGGGTCATCGTGTCAGGCTGGGGTTAAAAAGAGAGTCAGTAATACATGGAAAAGCGTTATAGTCACATAAATTAGGCTACATTGTTTTCTTATTAATGGTACATTGTGAATTTATAACACGTGTAATAAAATACTATCACTACTTCCTTGCAATAAGTTTGCAGTGATGTTCTGATATGCCCTATTTGATACCCACTCTATTAAATCAAGCTGTATATTTACTTAACATGAGGCGTAACGTACTGTACATTTCCCTAACTGGGCATATTGTACGGAAAAAAACAATGCACAGTTGCTGGTACATTGTGCGATATAATTTGTGATTTCAAGCATTAGGATATTTTACATTTACTATATAAAGTAACATCTAAATGTATATTCCAGTAAGTGAGTGAATATTGGAGCGCAGGTGAGAATGTTATATATAAATACCACCTTAGAAACTACTAAACTCTGATATAGTTCAAAGAATGGTTAGTTTTTCAAATAAATCGCATTATTCTACGTTGACACGAAACTGAAAGCTACAAATGCAACGCATGTTTCGAGAAGTCCAGTCTTTTTATTTATGAGGCTTTGCTCACCTGCACATACTCAAAACAAGTCTTTTCCCATCTCTTGGCTGCAGTAGGCAGTGAAGAGGATCAAAATGATTTAAAAACCCGGTGTGCACATTACTTCAAATCAAAGCCCTCGGCAAATGTCCTCCATATGTTTACATTGCGTCGGTTCCGCATGTTTGTCTTTTGGCACCGCCATCTTTCAAGCGGTCTTTAACATCATTTATAGACGGATTTTGCCAGCCACCGCTGTAATGCTTGTTTAGACTCTGTAATTATACATCACAACTAAATATGGATTTGCAGAAACCTATTATCCTGCTAAATGCGCCACACATACAGATATTATGCGCAGAGGTTCCGGCAAACCCACCAGATTATTTTTTAACTAAAAAGCATTGATTTATGTAATTACTTCTAATCGAAAAAATATAGATAAAGCAAGTGTGCAAGGAATCAGGAGAACTAAAATCCACGCCTGTAGAGCAAATGTATATTCATTTACCAAAGGATTAAGCTACTGCTTCAAGCCATGTTAACAGCATAAACCCTTGTTTCATATTTATGTAATTCCCTCTTTTCGTGAATTATCAAATGGCCCTAATGTCAGTCTTCCAGCTGCAGAACAATTACTTTTCTTTCACATCCTTTAAGAACAGAACTCTTTATTTCCACGTTCCTTTATCGTGAATGTGTCCCCTGCTCCTCTGCTCCGGAAGGCTTTCAATTTTTTGTTTTTAATGTTCTATAAATGCTATTTGTTAAATATTTTCCATATTGTAATTGCGCTGTTTTCCATTAAATCGCATTCATCTGAAAGATCAGAAAAGCAATCAATAATTCTGCAGAAATTGGATCTCATTGTAAATTGAAGTGTTTTTTGAAACGCGCGGGTCATATAAGAGTAGAGCAATTGTGATCAGTAAGAGGAATGATGCATTTGAGGAATAAGGACTTTTAGGTGAATACAACCTGTTTCAAGGTTTACAAATATATTGCGTAGGGAAAGAGAAACCAGGGCAGATCTCAATCTGGCGCGATCTAGTGAAATAAGCCATGGCAGCCACCTTTTAATTATTAGGACTGCAGCTTTGTTTTTAAAATCTATACATAACATGCTGCAGCTCAAGTAGAGGGCCCCTCTACAACACCCCCACTCCCACCCACCCTCCAGCAGGCCTGTGTCTCCCTTTTCCAAGCCATTCAGCATAATGCCCCGGTTACTTACCGGTAATCTTCATTACTCAGAGTCCTGGTCTTCCTGGATGCAGTCCTTACGCATGATACTTCTCTCGTCCGGCAGAACCATTTCCCTAGCTGAAAACTCAAAAAAGTTCCCCCAAGATGGCCCCCGTTACCCATGAGCCACCACAAAATGGAGGAACAAACTAAACACTTCCTGTAACATACCACACCAAAGGACCCAAGAAAAACAGGAAATAGTCAACCGCCATGCCCGGGTGGGAGGGCGGGACTCAGGTCTGCATCCAGGAAGACCAGGACTCGGAGTAGTGAAGATTACCAGTAAGTAACCGGGGCATTACCTCCTCGTCCATCTTTCTGGATGCAGTCCTTATGCATGATACAATACCCAAGCAACCTGGTGACTATTTCCAGACACAAATGCAGGAAAAAACACATCAGTGAAACACCAAGTATGAGGAACCAAACCAAAGTTTAATACAACAAACAAAAGCAATGCACTTCAAGACATCAAAGGAGCAGAACCACCCTCCGCCACAGACAGGACATGATCCCCAAAGGAGGAGGAAAAAAGAACACCCAACTGCAAACGATAGTGTGATGGGAACTCCAGGTAGCAGCAGTACACACATCCCGCAGAGAGGCCCCCCGAAAGACCGCCCAAGAGGTAGCCAACCCCCTCGTCAAACGACCCTGCACCAGCATGGGAGAAGAAGAAGACCCAGACACCTGTTAAGCCCTTACGATGGCAGATTTAATCGAGCTGGAAATGGAGGCAGTAGAAGGACGAGAACCCCTATTTGGCAGACCAAAGGTAACAAAAAGGGAATCAGTCTTCCGAAAAGAAGAAGATCGCTCCAAATAAATGGACAAAGCCTGACAAAGATCCAGGGAGTGCAAGCAAACCTCCTCATCCGAAGAAGGGTCGAGAAAGAAAACCGGAAGGGCAATGTCCTCCGAACAATGAAAACAAGAAGGAATCTTAGGAAGGAAAGCCGGGCCAAGCCGAAGAACAACCTTATCCGGAAAGAAACCGAGAAACCGACAGCAAAGCACCAATCTGACCCAACCTGCGCCCGGAACACACAGCAACCAAAAACACCACCTTCTCCATCAGAAAATTGAAGGAAACCGCGGATAAGAGGCTCAAAAGGAGGACCAGTCAGAGCCTGGAGCACCAGTGGTTAATCCCAGGGAGGAACCGGAGAATGGGAAACCGGTCGCTGCAAAAAGAAACCACAAAGGAGCAGAGAGGCCAAAGGGACCACATCAGAGAGATCTTCCCCACGAAAAGCCCAAAGGGCAGCCCACTGGGCTCTAAGGGTAGAAACAGTCAACCCCAAAGTGAAGCCAACCTGCAAGAAATCTAAAATCCGCAAAGGAGGACAAGAGGAGGAACCCAACCCTTTAGAATGACACCACTTATCAAAGTGACCCCAATGGCGATCGTACGACTTGCGAGTCGATGGCTTGCAGAACAACTGGATGGAGGTGGCAATAGCCTCAGAACAACCCAGAACCAACAGAATCAATCGTTCAGTAGCCAGACCCCCAGATTAAGATGCTGCAGGGAGGAAGGCTCCAGAATGGGATGACTCAGAGGAGAGGGAAACAGAGGAAACATCCAGGGAGGGCCCACTGACAGCTGAAGAAGCAGAGGGAACCAAGGCCGCCTCGACCACCCCAGAGCCACCAGAAGAACCTGAGCATGATCGGACACCACCTTCTGCAACACCCTGGGAATCAAGGGGATCAGTGGAAAACAATACAGGAGACCCCCTGGCCAGAGGATCGAAAGGGCATCCATGGCCCAGGCCCTCCGGGACGGAATCAGGGAGCAGAAGAGGGGAAGAAGGGCATTGTCCTCGGTGGCAAACAGGTCCAACCAGGGGGACCCGAACCTCAGACAAACCTCCTGAAAGACCGTGGGGGAGAGACACAGAGAAACCGACAAAGGAAACTTCTGACTGAGCTGGTCCGCAGGTCCACCCTCCTGACCCAGGAGGATAGACTCCAGACAGAGAAAGAAGATTCCACTCCGCCCACAACCCCATGTCCCTGGCCAGAACAAAGAGGGAAGGAACCATCCTCCCCAGATGACAAACATAAGACCTTGTGACCTGATTGTCTGTCTGGACACACATGTCCCGACCCCTGATGGAAGGGAGGAAATGCAACATAGCCGCCCGAACTGCAGCCAGCTCCTTCCAGTTGGAAGAATGGAGAGACTCCACCTGGTTGCACAACCCCTGAGCCGAAAAGGACCCAAGGACCGCACCCCACCCCAAGCCACTGGCATCGGTAGAGATGACTACCAGAGGGGGAACACACAAGTGATGACCCTTGTTGAGGTTGGCCAGTTCAACCACCACTGCAGGTCCCGCACAACCCGCCCGGTAACAGGAATCCAGGCCTCAAAATCCTGAGACACCGGATCAGAGTGCTGTAGAACATGATGCACCAATGGATAGAGATGCAGCCGGCTCCAGGGGACCAGAGCCAGAGTGGACGCCATCTCCCCTTGACTCCTGAGCCACAGCCGCACAGGATCAGATGGGAGAGAAAGGAGGGAAGACAGGTGCAACATCAGCTTGTCCCTCCGGGCAGGAGCCAGAAAAACCTCCCCCAAGTCCATCTGTAAGAGAGCTCCAATAAACTGCAGGGACGGATGCAGGTGGGACTTCAAGGTGTTGAGCAGAAATCCATGTGTGCACAACAGGACACACACCTCCTCAACATCTTGGCAAGCCATAGAAAGAGAAGAAGAGGCAATTAACCAATCGTCAAGGTAAGGAAACACCAGAATACCCCAAGAGTGCAAAATACCAACCAGGGGAGCTAGCAGTTTGGTGAAAACCCTGGGAGCTGATGCCAACCCGAAGGGGAGGGAACAAAACTGGTAATGGCGGCCCTCCACCGAAAACCTTAGGTATTGCTGATGCAGAGGTCTGATTGGGACATGCAAATAAGCATCCTGCAGGTCTAAAGATGCGGGGAACAGGCCAGGACTCAACAGTGGAAATATACTCTGCAGGGTGACCATCTTGAAAGTCCGAGCAACCAGGAACCGATTTAAAGCCTTTAAGTCCTACACAGGGCAAAGGTCCGCCGTAACCTTCTGGACCAAAAAAAGAATGGAGTAAAAGCCCAGACGGTGTTCTGGCAGGGGAACCGGAACCACTGCCCCCTTGTCCAGGAGTTGTTGAATCCCATGCAACAGTGCAAGGCGACATACCGGATCCCATGGAAGAGGAGTCTTGTGGAAGAATGAACCCGGACTGGCTGAAAACTCCAAGCGATAACCCTCGGACACGACCTGCAAGGCTCAGGCATCCAACACGTCCTTCCGCCACTGGTCCTGAAAATCCAGAAGTCGACCCCCACGGGAGAGACACAATGGCAGTCATGCTTTGGGAGGATGGGGGTTGGCAGCAGAAGAGGAAGACTGGAACTCGGACTTGGCTGGATACGGGGTGACCCAGCTGCGACCCCTACCACGAAAGGGCTGGGATGAACCCCTCGTAGAGCTGGAAGGAAAGGCCCTCTTAAACGCAAAACCCCTGCCTCGTGGATAAGGCCTAGCCAAAGCCATCAATTTCTTGTTCTCCACCGACTTCTTGACCATCTCCTCAAGCTGCTGGCCAAACAGCTTAGGGCCCTCAAAGGGCAACCTCACCAAGATAGCCTTCTGAGCAGCATCAGCTTTCCAGTTGCGCATCCACAGATGCCTACGAGCAGCAACAGCCGCCCTAGAAGTTGCCGCAGAAGCACACAACCTGTCAAAGGATACATCAGACAAAAAGCGAACCTGTTGTTCCATCAGTGCCAGCAGATCTGAACAATCAGAACCCTCAGACATATGATCTGACAAGGCCTGAAAATCTTTAAGCAAAGACTGCATAGTGTAAGTAGCATAAGTGTTCGCATTAACAGAGAAATTGGCAGCAGCATAAAATCGCTTAACCGCAACATCCACCTTCATGTCCACTGCATCAGGGGGGAGGCATCCTCGGAAACCACATTCCCCTGCGTGGACATGCCAGCCATGAGGTTATCCACCTTAACAACCGATGGAAACTCCTCCACAAACTTGTCAATCGGATAACGGCAGGAGACAAACCGAGGGAAGGCAGATTTGTCCACCTCTTTCCATTCATGCGAAAGCACTCTACGGATAGCATTATGCAATGGCACAGTGTCAGGCTCCGATTGCTGATAATTAGCCAAAAAAACATCCTCATCAGCCGAAGGACAAGTGACAGGGTCACTCAAATTGTCCCGAACATGTTGCAAAAGATCCACCATCTCAGGACCATGAACATACCGCCCCGCTGACACTCCTCATCAGGATCACCCTCAGGCTCCACCAGCTCTTGCCTGGGAAGTTTAGGCGGAGGCTGCCCCTCCAGGGCCTTAAAAGCTGCCTCAACCGCAGCTTCATTCAAGTGTTGCAGGGACAGCAAAGAGGGCAGTACCGGAGGACCAATGACCTACTCAACAGGCTCCATAGCACAACCAGCACCAACACAAAATGATGAAACAATGAGCAGGTAGAAACCAACAGAGGCATATATACCTGTCACATGACCAAAGGTCACATGGAAAAACGCCCACAGAAAACACCCTGGGGGAGGAGCCAGAACCATAAAATCCCCATACGTCACGTGGTAAAAAAATCCGGGCAAACCACGGGACCACCGGAAGCCAAGAGGTCCGTTCAGTGAGTTACGCAAGACGACAAAGAAAGCCCGTGAAACCAAGGTACAAAAAGCCAAAAAGGGAAGCCTCGCCTGCAACCGGCAGAGTGCCACGGGCCCCAAAAGTAGAGCCGGTAAGCCTCGCCGCTATATGAGGAGCGTTAAGGGCATTAAAGGCAACAACTGGAAGGCCCCGCCCGCTACTGGCAGACCGTTACGGGTAATCAATGCAGAACCGGTAAGCCCCGCCCGCTAACTGCTGAGCGCTACGGGCACTAAAAATAGAACCGACAAGCCCCGCCCGCTAACATCAGATCGCTATGGGCAAAAAAACAAAAAAAAAGGAAGCTCTGTGTCCTGGCCCCACCCGTTAAAGCAGAGCATCCAGGGCTGGGCATGGCGGGAAGACCCAACAGCCCCTCTCAACCAGGACCCATAGGGAGGCAAAAAAAGCTACGCCAAAGCGTGAGAACAAAATAAAGCATAAACCAAGCCCAGCTCGCTAAAGCAGAGCAAAGGGCAGTAAAAATCACAGAAAGAAAACTGAACAAAAAATACTCACCGCAGCCGGCAGACAAGCGTCAGACTAGGGCACCACTGTTCCAGAAAGAAAAAAACAGGAAGTGTTTCGTTTGTTCCTCCCTTTTGTGGTTGCTCATGGGTAACGGGGCCATCTTGGGGGAACTTTTTTGAGTTTTCAGCAATGGAATTGGTTCTGCCGGAAGGGAGTAGTATCATGGGCAAACAGCCATTACAACGAGGCTGTTACCCCGCAAGTCATTACATCGCATGCGTTACAACGCCCGCGTTGTAATGGCATGCGTGGTATTGCTATGCGATGTAATGAGTCATATTCAGTATCATGCGTAAGGACTGCACCCAGGAAGATGGACGAGGTAATAAAACCGTGCACTGTGTGCCCTGGGGCTCCTAGACTAGAGGAAAGAAGATTGCATGTTACATTTTAAATAAACTTTCGAGGAAATAAACTTGAAGTTACGTTTATTTGTTGCTTATTATTAATTTGCAGCTTTATAGTTGAACTCAGGGCTTTAAGTGGGCCGGGTCTCACCGGTGCTGAGCACTGGCAGTTTTTAAAGGGGGCCTCTGTCGGGCTCTGTTTTGTGCCCTGGCACAGTCTGTCCATTTTTTTCCGGACTGCAGTGACAGCAGGCACATTGATGTGCGAGTGCTCACACTGCTTACTTCTCACTAGTGAAGAAGTTACGGCATGACGCCATGCCAGGTGAGCGTTGTACGGGAAGGGAAACCCTTTAAAGAGTCATTGACTCTCTGGATTTCCCTTCACTTTTTGAAACTCAGGAGCAGCAATATTGTTGTGGTGTCACCAGGGCTTTAAGTGGAAGCTTTTTCAATATTATATACCAGCCACAGTTGCTGCTTATTTATCTTATGCAACTAACAACCATTGACAAAGCCAATAGTCCTGACTTGTTGTAGGTATGATGTTACTTGTTGTATCATATATCTGGATGCAATGACAGAAACAGCAAAATACAAGTCGGGCGGCACACTATGCTAAGCACACTATGCTAAGCACAGATTTTTATCTTACGTGTTTTAAGCCACGCCCTTAATTACATTGGCCACGCCCCTTTGAGAGACCCCCCCCCCCCAGTTTTTTCATCCCACTTAAAGCCCTGGTTGAACTCTTGTACATTAGTGGTTAAGAGTTTTTAAAGAGGGGGTGCTTGGACGTAATATTGTATGATCCGTAATTTCTGGTGAAGAAGGGCGATAATATTCTACTCGGGGTTCCACCAACCGAAAAATTCAAAGGTCTCTTCCAATGCTAACATTAAATGGAGACAAATATGCCAGGCTTCTAGCTATGACAAAACTCACCCAGTTAAATGCTGGAACGTTTAATCAGGAGATAGATGCCAATGCTAATTTGAGAGGCATCCATCAATCAATTCATCTGATTGAGGCAGTAGCCTAGCACTGAGTCATAATTATGAGCTAGGCTAGAGTATTGCTGACATTAATTAGAGATTTCACACACGGTTTGCAGTAATACTTTCCATGCGCACTTGACCTTGGGACTTCGACAAATAGTGTGCTTGTGGATGAAAAGGAAACCATTAGCCGCTATCTGAATATTCCATTACATGCATCGTCTTTTCAGTGAATACACTATTAATTAGCTAATTAGCCAAGGGCAAATATGTTCCATTGTACACATTCAGCATTATTCACAGAGAAAAGTGTAAAATTGTTGGGGAGATTTTAGCCTCTGCTTGAACAATGTTTTTACACTTTAATACAATTCACAAAGCTTTCCCAGTATTTGACTAAAGCGTAATTCGACGTAGCGTTCTTCTGCACAGTTGAAATGATGGCCAATGTGCAATTGTACATTTTTTTGTTTTTTCTTTCTTCCTTCTCCTATAACCCCTCCACATTTGGAGGCAATAAGTTCCTCTTCCCACCTTGCGAGGGGTGCATCTCCACCAGCCTGTTGCGTGCGTAAATCTCTGGCAATTTGCATGATAGGAAAGGGTCGAAATGAAGTTTGTGAATGCCTATAAACTAACAACTTTGTGGGAGTTCACAAACTATCAGGGATAATCATGCCTTATTTCACCCACTTTCTACCAATTACATGGTAGCTACTACTGCACATGTCTCTGCACTCGTGGTGGAGAAATGAACAGGAGTAAAACCACTTATGTCTGCCTGTTTTCCTTTTGTGAATTCCTAGGAGATGCAAAAGTAGCGATTTTCATATGTATACGTAAGATTATTTCTGTTGGTGGCTTTGTGAATCAGGCCCATTGTGTTGTTCTGAAATAAGAGGTAAAAGTGGTTTTATTCCCAACAAAAATGAGGTTTATTGACTTTTCTTGTTCCTTTGAAGTAAAGTTTATAGCTATCTTGTGACCTTGTGTCTTTGCTGATAATATTGCAGCCCTGCGGTTGACATGCCTCTTTCACACCTGGACATTTAAATTTGAAGAAACCCAGGACTCTAGAATGACTCAAACGGCTAGTCTGCTGTCCTCCTGATCTGAGCCTCATGGGCGTAAAAGGCTCCCAAACCAGCACCTGGGCCCAGCTGCAGCTATTTTACCCTTTATTCTTTGAAAAGTCATAACTCCGGTTCTACTGGCTGGAATTTGCTGTTTTGGTCTTGTTTTGTTTATTAAATTCAGATCTATGTTTCTAACCTGATGTGGGATTTTTTGTGTGGTTTCCTTACTGTTTTACTGTTTGAGGTGTTGCACAAATACATTACACATTGCCTCTAAGTCAAGCCTGACTGCTCTGTGCCAAGCAGCCAGGTGGCTGAGCACAGATTAATTTGGGGTTGCTTGTACCTTACCCTGACTAGGATTGTGGTTGCTGCTTGTCCAGGGCTCACACCCCCGTCATCCAGTAACCCAATTTCTAACACTAACTCACTGGTAGCTTAGCACAGAAGCAGCCAGGTTTAACTCTGAGGCAAGGTGTTAAGTACTTATGCAGTACTGCAGTTCTTAAACAGTAATAGAGTGAGAACACAACACAAGAAAAATCCCAAAACCAATTTAGATACATGGAGTAAATATAAATAAATAGAATGACACAAAAACAGCAAACCTCCAATAAATAGAACTGGAGTTCTGAATTCTTAAAATTCCAGGTGAAAAGAGCACCAAAAAGCACAAAGCACCACTTGCTGGTATCTGTTCACACTGGACTGGGTCAAAGTCACAAGTTCAGGCTGACCACAATGGAGCATGGGTCTAATACAGAGAACATATTTGTCCCAGTGAAGAGTTTACCTTCTCAAAGTTCAAGTCCATGTGGGGAGCCTCAGCAGGAGATTCATGTTGGCCGTGAGGAGTCAGTTGTTGGCGTGAGGAGTCAATTGTCACCTCGAAGAGCAGGTTGCTGCTGGAGCTTAGCGCTGGCGGTTGACCGGGCTGTAGCTGTTTGGAGTGAAGAGCAAGTCGTCGCTGGTGCTTTGGCGAGTGACACGATGCTCATTGCTGAATATGGACGGTCTTCACTGACACGAAGAGCAGGTCGTCACAGGAGCTTCACCTTGGTGGGCATCATGGACAGTCGTTACTTAGTGTGCAGAGTCTGCTTCGCGGTTGCAAGGAACCCAAATCTCCTGGAGTTCACCTTTCACTTGGTTTTGAGGCAGCAGGAGTACATTCTGATGACAGCCAAGGGTCCAGGGCCTGGGGGCACCTCCTAGGGATCAGAACTTGCTCCATCAGAGGCCATCAGTAGGGCTCAGGCAGGTCCAGTTGGTGCTGGGCAGTGGAGCAGTTGGTGAAAGGCCTCTGCAAGCTTGCTGTGTCCATGAAGCTCAAAGAGGAGGTCAGTCAACTGACTCTTGTATTCACTTCTGGGTAGCATGGTTCAAGTCAATTAGGTCTAGTTTTCCTTCTCTTATACTGCAGGGCAGTCCTTCTCCTAAATCTTCCGCAGGTCCAGGGGTATTCTGGTGAAAGGTTCTAAAGGTCCTCTTCTTATACCGAGTGGCAGCCTGTGGGTGGGGGATGCCCCCATTGTCTTTGGCTCCAAAATGTCGAGGATAAGAAAGGGCAGGCAGGCCTAGGTGTAAGCTGCATTTGTCAGTGGCAGGGCAGGCAGCCTTGGCAGTCAGGAAGGGTGTTTGCATAACCCTCAGGCTACCCTTTGAAGTTCAGGAAGGCTGAGTGCAACCCCCAGGCCATCTTGCTCAGGAAAGGATCACACTGCCCCACACCCAAGGACCCTTTGTCCCTATGTATGGAGGAATGCACAACACACCACAGGAGAGCCATTAACAGTTATGTGACCCTAGACACTGGCAGAAAGTCACCTTTAATTTAGGCAGAAAAATGCCAACTTTTTACAAGTGTCCTTTTCAGTATCGTAACTTAAAATCCAACTTTACTGTTAAAGGGGATTTTAAATTGCAATTCAAATGAGTGGAAGAAGCGCTTCTCTGTCTGTTTCCAAACTGAATTTATTACTCATTAAGTACGGTAACAAGTTAGTCTAAAGGAGAAATAGCATCACCACAGTGGAAAACAAATTTAGCAGTTTTTCACTGTCAGGATATGTAAAACTTAAATCCTACGTTTTAAATACTATGGACCCTGCCCTATTATCCTTTAGGGCCTACGTTAGGGGTGACCTATAAGTATTAAAAAGGGAGGTTTAAGCCTGGCAAAAAGGTTTATTTTGCCAGGTGGAAATGACAGTTTAAAGCTGCACCACAGGCTGCAATGGCAGGCCTGAGACATGTTTTACAGTGCTACTTTAGTGAGTGACACAATTTATGCTGCAGCCCACTAGTAGCATTTATTTACAGGCCCTGTGTACAAGTAGTATCATTTAACTTAGGACTTATGAGTAAATTAAATGTACCAATCAGGCAATGGCCAGTTTTATCAGGTTTAAGGAAAATGATCACTTTACCACTGATTAGCATGAGTAAAGTAAACAGTCTAAAAACCAACAAAAACAATTTCAACAAAGTAAGGTAAAAATCTGGGGTGACCCAGAATAGAGGGCCCGGTACACCATATGACCTCCTTCTAGCCAAAAGCTTGGGTACACTAATCAATACATTGATAGGCTACCCTGCTCAGGCAATATAATGTGGACAACGGCCCTGTGGACAATGGCCCTCTTCTGCCGTGGCACGCATCAGGTCTAGGCCCTTCAGAACCTAAATGGTCCCCTCTGTCACCACCCTCCTGAGTGACTGCACTGACCCATGGGGATCCTTTTCCCACACTTGTGAGATTCCCAACCTTCGTTTCCTCACAAATGTATCCCAGTAGGCAGTGCACTATCCTGGCCAAGAGGGTGATGTGACTCATTTCCCCCCTTGGATCAGACTTCTATCCCCAACCTAGGGAAAACTCATCCTAAAAGGAAAACAACTAACAGAGGTTACTGACAGCTGTCAGTGTCAAGGGCCAGGCCCCTGGTCATCCATTGCCAGATGAAGGCTCCAAGCTGGGGCATTAGGCAGGACTCACTTCCAGCCTTGGAACTGGCAAGGATTTCCCTAGCTGCTCCTGATGTTTCCCTTATCTCGTTTGTTTCTCAGAGTGGGGAGCAACAGCCCCGGGTGTTAGGCACCCTTTTTCCACTCTCCTTCCCACAATCTCAGGGGTGATATCCTGAGACTGGCTTCTCAGCCTTGGTCTGTACTCTGCGGATGAACAGGTGCCTGGCAAACCAGGACTTACATTAGGGAATCGCTAACCCCCTAAAAGGTGATACACTCTGTCTGTCAGGCAGGGATCTTCCTAGTGCAGGTCCCTTGTCTTCTGTCTCTGGAGCAGCACAGGCAGCACCTCCAGCTTAGAAGGGTCTTCAACAGGGTCAGTCTTGGGGGGGCTTTTCTGTCAGAGCCGGCAACACCTGATCCACTCGTTCTCCCACTGTGGATTAACTCTCCTCCTTTGCTCTTGATCTGTGCCTCCGAACCCTCCTTTTGGGAGTAGTACCCCCAGAAACCTGAGCTTTCTGGGCACCTTGGGAGGCCTTCCCATCAAGCTCTTCTATCACTGGGCGGTAATTTATTTACCATGTTTCAGTCAGTGGGCATCTGAGGATTGAATATGACCCTCCTCTGGGCCACTTCCACACCCCATTCAAGGGATACCAGGGGCATAGGGTAATCAAAGTCATGCTCATGGGCCTGGGTTAACCTACACTCCTGTCATGGCAGATACTGCACTGGAAAAACTAGCCTTTACACCATCATGGTCTGGCTGGCACAAGTATCTCTCAGTGCAGTGACAGTGATCCCATTTACTGTGATCTAGTAGAAGTGACGACTCCTACCCCTAAAGATCACAAGCTTACCCTCTGAGTGCACCTCCCAACTAAGGGATACTAGGGTATGATGTACCCTCTGCTCCAAGGGCTACCTCTCCCCCAAGGCTACATTGGCCACCCCTTTAGAGTTCCCACCAGTGGATGTCTCTTGGTACAGACAGGGACCCCTTGCACCTATGCTCAAAAAAGACCACCCTGGGCCAACGCCCATCAAAATGTCTCTCCTCCCCCATTACCAGAAGGGGCATGGGAATCCTTCCCTACACTTGGGGCCTTTTTTTGGACTATCCGTTTTGCCCTGAACCTCCCCATCCCTCTTGGGGAGGCCTAAACCACCCTTCTTAGGGTCACCCCCATGTACCTTCTTATGGACCCAAATGCTGATCCAGAGGACTGTTTACTTTGCAAGCTCCCTAGGTACAGTGAGCTTGGAATCTATCAGGTGTTGGAGCAGCTCTCAGAAGCAATTAAGAAAATGTGCTGTTTCACACAAAGATTGCATAGCTCATTGTAATTACTCACTTTACTGCCCTTCACCCAACCATCCAGTACCTTACAGAAATACTCATGAAATTCACCCAAGACTGGTGAAACAGCTGCTGACTCTCTCTAAACTTTAGCTTGTACTTTTCTGGAGTAAGACCCTATTTAACAACCAGGGCTTCTTTCTTTCAGACATACTACATCCGGTTCCCCTTTCCCAGGGTCAGGTATCCCTCCCTGAATTGGGCATATGTTTCCACAGACTAGCCCGACAATCTTCCTCAGGAACTATGTGCATTTCTAAGGCAACCTCAGAGGCCTCAAACCAGTTTTTAAGGTCACCCCCAAAACCTAGCTGGCACTAGATCTTTAGGTATGTGGGCCTTTTTAACTCCTATAGGCACCTCTATATCACTGTCACCATCTTCACTGGACCCTGTGAATTTTCTGGCCTTCAAGTACAGCTCCTTTTCACTCATCTCAAGAGCCAACAGCAATGTATTCTCCTGTGAGGCCTGTTAGCTGCTATCCTCTCAGCTTCCAAAGCCAGTTTCTTTTTTGCCAAGGCTCTCTCTGCCTCAGCTTTTGTCTCTTCTACGTTTAAAAAAGGAAGCTTTAGGCCAGGCAAAATGCTTTATTTTGCCAGATCAAAATGGCAGTTTAAAACAGCACTACAGGCTGTAGTGGCAGGTGACGTGTTTTACTATGTTACTTTAGTGGGTGGCATAATGAGTGCAGAAGCACACTATCAGCATTTAATGTACAGGCTCTAGGTACATGTAGTGTATTTACTAGAGACTTTTAGGTAAATTTAATTTACCATTCAGGTGTAGGCCAGTGTTATCATGTATAAGGGAGAGAGCACAAGCACTTTACCACTGATTAGCAGGAGTAAACTGCACAGAGTCCTAAAAGCCAACCAAAACAGGAACAGCAAAGAAAGGCAAAAATCTGGGGTGATCCTGCAGAGAGGGCATGACCCAAAAAATGGGCATGCCCAGACATGGGTCCTGTGCTCACTGTGACAATGGGACCAAACTGCATCCTACTGAAGAGGCCTAATTAGTCTTGAACCTGGGCCTGCTCGTGTTTCGATTCAGAGGGAACCAGGACTCACAGTGGGGGCTGGACTGTTGCTATTGAAGCTGGAGCAAGGCTAATTTGCATATGGCTGGTTCCTGTATCAGTTGGAATAGTGGGCAAAAAACAATGGACTGGAATGCAGCCTAGAGTAATTACCATTGGCTGAGATTATTTGAAGCATTCCACCAGTCCCTTTTCTGAATGTAGAATTTTCAACAGTTTGAAAACTGCAGGAGCGTAGGAAGGAGAAATGTGCATTTATGCTATTTACT
The DNA here is from genome assembly GCA_963921515.1 of Calotriton arnoldi. Taxonomy (NCBI): domain Eukaryota; kingdom Metazoa; phylum Chordata; class Amphibia; order Caudata; family Salamandridae; genus Calotriton; species Calotriton arnoldi. Next base: position 2,656,758 of record CAWUFW010000403.1, on the reverse strand, counting down.
TTTTTCACTGGGGCAATATTTCTAAATGTGGATAATTATCTTTCTTTGAACTCCCATGAAATATGGGGCAATTCCCTTCTCTTTTTCATGCCACCAAAGGAGCTTTGCATTCACTCCCAGGTTGCGAAGTAGCCATGCAAAATGTTTGTGAAAACCCATAATCCTGCAAGTTTGTGCATGTTAACAGCAATTAACCAGACCATTAGTTCTGAATTATCCACGTTTTTGTTTTTACCTCAGTCCAGTATTTACATTTGAGAAAAATACTTTGTATTGACTTTTTTTTCTATATCTGTAAGTGGCATTTACATGAGTAAGCGTCTAATTTACTCTTGCAAATTACTGTTTTCACACATAAGTGAAAGCTAGGTGCACACAAATTGTTAATTGGACTCTCACTGACACCCAAAAAGTTGTTTTCGCTCCAGGCTGGTGATCTGTATTTAAGCACAGTAAAAGCATGAGTAAGAACAGGGCTCCCGATGGACATACCTGAGGCTCATTAGTATGGAATCATTGGTTGCTATTGCTGCCAGTCACTGCGAATTACAATGTCCTCTTTTTATCTGTCAGTGCAAACACAAAGGGAGATTCATTCTCTTTAAACCAGTTCGATGATGCGGTGGAAACCGGGTTAAAGAACTGTGCTGCGTTTGCAGGCTTTGATAAATCCTGCAAGGCTACTGCCTACCAAAATAATGAGCGACGCAAGAGAACGTGTACGATGCAGTCATGGGCCAGCAGTTGACACTTGTAGGTGAATGGTGACATAGCTTCTCATTTGAAAAGGTTTACAAAATTGCAAGACCGACATTTTAATTTTATAACCTAGGCAAAATAAATCCACATTGTTCATATATGTGACTGTGTGCATCATAGGCAGAGCCACTCGATTTATGCGGCAGGGTTGACTACGTTATGTGGTAAGAAAAGCCGAATTATGTGGCGTAATGCAGCACATATTTATTTTTTACACTTGTTAACATTGCCTGGGCATTGCTTGCACCTCATTAGTACCAGTTGAAAACCCAAATATAGCAATACGCAACAGAAAGGTGACCAGACAAGCTTTGCAAAGAGCCTTCAACTGCTCGTCAACATGTGCCGCTGTGCTTTTAGTAACTTTTGACTGTTTGAGCTAGAAACAATTTTTTAATGTTAAAGCCTGCAGATTATGCAGCAGATGATGGATTACGTGTCGAATCCAGCAAATCTATAATTATGCGAAAAATGCAGCGGCCATGCAATTGCATAATTCCAGTGTCCCTGATCATAGGCCCTTGTCTTAAATTGTTTTATTTGCACAAGTCACAATTTATGAGTAATCGTAAGTAATTTATTCCATGGAGACTTAAAACTCATAATAACTTACCATATCAGCCTCACGGTTGTTGTAGGCAATCTTTTAGCGAAACCCGTCCATATAAATTGAAGAATATTTTCAGAAGCACAGTCAGCAGTTATTGATCTGACACCATTTAGTAAAATGAGCCCTGTAATGATTATCTGATCTTTTAGGAGAGCCCATTCTGGAAAACTGACTATAAAGAGAGGCAGGGAAGGACAGACCAAGGTCAAAAGCCCCATCTGCTCAGCTTCCATGCAGTCAGACAGAGGTACTTTTGGAAGGAGAGGATGATGCAGAAGACGAGGATGCATGGGAATTATCCATTCCCTCTCTAAATGTGTTGTAAGAGGGAAAACCAGGGTCTCCTCGGACAATGGTGCAGAATCAAAATATTTTTTTACTCACTTTATCATTTCCAAGAGGTATTGCTAGAGAACAACTGGTGGGGTATACAATAGAACAGAATTGTCAGCTCTGCGTTTTAGCAAAACACATCAGTCACCACTATGTGTCAGTTAAAAGCAGTGGCATAACGAAACTTGAGGGGACACTGCTGCAAAGTGCATTAATCCCCCCCCCTCCCCGGACCAGGGCCGTAGCGGGCACGTCGCATTTCCCCGGTGGGCCGCCAGGATGGGGGCCGGTTTTGGGCCCCTGGGGGGCCGGTTTTGTTCCCCGGGGCCTGTAACAAAATCGGCCGAAAACGGCCCTTACAAACAGCTCGGCATTACCCTCTCAATCCCACCCCCGGGGGCCAGCCGAGCAGTTTGCCAGGGCCGGATTCAGTTCCCAGTCTGGCCCTGCCCCGGACCCAGTCACAAGCTCTCAGTCCAGGGGCCCACTGCCCATGCACAGTGCCGGTGGGGGCCACCTGGAACTCAGGGGCGCCTTGGCACCGCGAGGGCTGCAGGGGCTATTGTTAACCCACTGGTTAAAATAGCATCTACATAATGGCAGCATGCTCGTAAACAGATGCTCCTCGTAAATGCATAAACACGTGTTTTTAGACCACACACCCTGATTCATAATTGAGACATGCATACTAGGGAGAGGTCACACCAACAGTGCAAGTGCCCCGCTGTCATTTACAGGCCAGCCTTAATAAACACTAAAAAAGCAGGTCTATCACTCTAAGATCCATTGGCTCCCAAAAGTCATCCATGTGGATGTATAAGGGCTTGCTGACGTTAGCAAGCTCCCATACCCCACCCACTGGACTCTAAGAAACACATTACATCATAGTTGTAAAGAGAAATGCGAAGAATTACATTCCAGTTATGATTTAGCATTGCTAATGTAAATGATAATCAAGTGCTTATGCCTTTGCTATGCCTGCATGTTTGCTTCATCTTCAGCAACCATTTCAAGACCAGGAGCACTACTGACGAATGGGAGGTGCCCCTAGGGCACAGCTCAGCTCATCCCCCTGTTGATGTAGGGATTACTTACCAGTAATCTTCATTACTAGGCAAACACGGGGAGGGAAAGACATAAATAATGGGATGAAGAAGGAAGAATCAGAGTAATGAACACAACCAACAAGCAATCCACTCATTAACTCCTCCTCTCATTCCTCATCATATTCCTTACTAGTATGTGGATATACCCTAGCAGCATGCCTTCATCACAATCTAAAAATATCAGAACATAACACTCCAATGAACAGAATGTGCTGCTGATCCAGATCAAATTTATTAGGAACAATTCTGAAATAATTAAAATATACAAGATGATGTATGTTAGAAATAGGGTTTCTGGTTGGCTAGGGTATGCACATAAGCCAGGCAGAACCCACCACTCTAGTAAGGGTAAGGGAGTTACACACCCAAGATAACCCCTGCTCACCCCCTTTGTAGCTTGGCATGAGCAGTCAGGCTTATCCCAGAGACAATGTGTAAAGCGTTTGCACAACACACATACACACCAGTGACACAATAAACATACCACAAAATAGACTCCACACAGTAGTATATAAAAATATCTCATATATTGTATATAATACACCGAACAAAATCACATAAATCATAAATCACTTTGCCAACTAGGTAATTGTCATAACATCACAGTTAGTGCAATAAAGTAAAGACTTATATGTTGCACACATCAACAAAACACCATCACTGTACACAATACGCAGATCCGGAAATGATACTCGTTATTCTCTCATTGCAAGTCATAAAACGACATAAATCACAACATCAGGGCATAAATATGGAGCAGCCAGATTAGAGGCAGACACATGAATCATAACAAGATCACCATAAGCACCTCAGAGGCTTGTAGTAAATACTTAGATCATAGAATGTCAATTCAGAAAAACAGGAACCACATAAGTCACCATATATCCCCTGTAGAGCAGAAATCACGAAGCCATGCCCTAAACATGTAGGGAGCAGCAACCTGCACTCCTAATACATGGTATACAGTCCTTCTGTTCCCCACACTTAGGCTACCAGGCCACCTGCCCACCTACAACAGTGAATATGGTAATTCCTTGGAATTTCACAATGAAGCAGGGGTCTTCGTCGAGGACTCAGCCCGTTCTTGAAGCAAGTTACTGTGCCCCCAGGTATGTGCAGATACAAAGAGGGGGGCACCCACACTGCTGAATTTAGTGGGGAACCTTCACGTAGTCCCCCACTTACCACATAGGGAAAGGCGGCAACCCACGAATGCATGGTGCAGCTGCCGCAACCAAGGCAGCGTCGGAATGATCCCCCCCAAGGTGCTCTGGCCTCCCAGCATGTCCGGGGCCTCGCGGACTGCTGCAGAAGCAAAGGCACACACAGAAGGGAGCCGCTCGCAGCAGAACAAAACCAGTGCCCAAAGTAGTGAAGAGGCAGCTGCCCGCAACCGCGCAGCACAGCTGCTAAACAAGCACAATAAACAAATGTACTTCATTATTGAGACCGGCTCAGGTGAAGGCAGTATCAAAATCCACCACGCTGGGCAGGGCCTCCGGCGCTGCTCATGAATGCCGCGGTATTACTCTGGCACCGATCGGCTGGCGGGCTGGTGACTTGGTTCTGCAGTGCTGATCTCCTGGTGGGGTGCCTGCAGATTGAAGGGACCAATGTTCCCTCCTCAGCCACACCCTTGGCAGTAAGTCCCGCTCCTCCTTGAGCTTGTAGAACGGTGGCGGTATTGTGGGCCCCTTCATATGCGCTGGGTCAGGGGTGATGAAGCCCATGCGCTGATGTGAGAAAACAGTAAAGCCCTCCCCACATGCTGGGATAGGACACAGGGCAAATCAATAAGCCATGGGAGAGCACTGAGGGCACAAGCAGAGGGCAGGCAGCAGACCAGCACATAAGGCAACAAGTGCAAAGTGGCAGTCCTTTCTGCAGCCCAACAATCACTAGGCAGCAGACCAGTCCAACAAGGCAAGCAGTCCAAATGGCGATTCCACCTGGCAGCACAGCAAACCTGTGGTGCAGTATGTAGAGCCAGCAGCATCTGGTTACAAGTTCCACACAGTGTCGAAAATCATAGGAACAGAGCCCCTGTACTTATACCCAAAATATCTTTGATCTGGAAGTAACTTCAAACAAACTTTAGAAGTGCACAACACCCCCATTCAATACCAGCCCTGGCTCCAGGCACACTATAGGGTAGCGGAAACAGTATTGTGAGAGCCCAGGCACAGCCCTATTCAGGTGCAGGTCCTCCTCCCACCACTGTAGCTCAGGAAGACCTATCAGGATATGCGGGGCACACCTCATCTCCCTTTGTGACTGTCTAGAGTGAATGCATAAAACAGGCCCCTGTCAGTCTAAACCAGATGTTTATTGGAGTCAGGCTGCAAAGCACAAAGAGTCAGAAGCACATAGAAATGCCCACTGCTAAAAGTGGCATTTCTAAAATAGTAATAAAAAATCAGCTTTCACCAATAAGCAGGATTTATCACTACTAATCCAAACATACCAAATATGGCAATGCTATTCCTTCCAGATCAGAAATTACCACAGAAACACATATCAGGGAATTCCCCATGCAAACCTATGAGAGGAGCAGCCTCACAGAAGTGAGAAACGAAATAGGCTGTTTGTCACTGCCAGGACATGCCACACAACAAAGGCACATATCCTACCTTTTACCTACACAGCACCCTGCCCATAGGGATACCTAGGGCCTAATTTAGGTGGGACCTATATGTAATAAAAGGGGAGTTCCTGACTTGGCAAGTAACTCTAAATGCCAAGACTCTGTGGCAGTAAACTGTGCACGCAGGCCCTGCAGTGGAAGAGGCCTGAGACAGGTTTGAAAGGCTACTACTGTGGGTGGCGCAAGCAGCGCTGCAGGCCCACTAGTAGCATTTAATTTACAAGCCCTGGATATATGGGATACCTCTGTAAAAGGGACTTATAAGTAAATTAAATATGCCAAACAGGAGTAGACCAATCATACCAAGTTTAAAGGAGAGAGCACATGCACTTTAGCACTGATCAGCAGTGGTAAAGTGCCCAGAGTTATAATGCCAACAAAAACAGTTGAGACACAATACAGGCAAAAAGCTTGGGAACAGACCTGCAAAAAGGGCCAGGTCCAACAACATAGTTATCTACAACTATTTTATTTAATCTCTGCTTTAAACAAAATACGTAAAGCAAAAGATAAATTTTGAGTCAATTTCAATTTCCAATGAGGAGAAGCACAGTTTGCTGCCCTGCAAATACCACTCGTATATACACCAGCCCACTCTGCCTCTGAGACTGCCATTACTCCAGCTGAAAGAGCATGAACTGAATCTGGAAAAGCACTAACTGCCGTCTGGTAGGCTAACGAGATCACTAATTTAATACAACTACCTCAAGTAGCTCTGGAAGACTTTCAACCCCCTCTTTGACATTTCAATATTCACAGTCTGGAGCCATCTGGAGCCACTTGGGCTGGAACATTCTGGCCAACACGTAGCCACCCGCAAAGGAACGTGGGACAGCTTCACAGATTTAGGCGGGAACTCATTTCACAAGCTACACGGGCCCCCGGAACCAATGCTTGCAGCACAGCAAAGTTGCCTGCGAGTATGCAGGCAGGTACACTGACCTCCTGGACCAAAGGCAGGATCTCCGTACCTTTCCCTGGTTGGCGTCGAAGTTTGGACCGCGCTGGCTTTCCTTAGTCGATAGGGGCAGACTCCTTGATCCACCAGGAGTAGGGACACAGTAATCTCTAGCCCAGGTGGGCTTCCCCATCTGGGCTGCGGAGGAGCAACGGCTGCGACCACACTACATAGGGTACCATCCCTCGGGGTGGGTTGAAGTGGCACCGATGCTGGCGCGAGTCTCCGCTTTACCTCCACAACATGTCTTTGAAAGAATGTGGCTCGCTAGATCGGCATCAACAAGCAGGCCCTGCCTGTGTGGCTGAAATCCGAAAAGGGGTCCCTCCACTCGGGTGTGGTGTGCTCTGACAGAGTAGTGCTAGTCAAGAAAGGCCAGTGCTGGTCCCTGTTGAGGCACTCAGTCTGGTGCTGCAGTCCACACTCATCCTCAATAATACCGGTGGATTAGCCACACACTGATTGTGCCAACTCCCGCTGTTGGACTCACCAGGTGCAGAGTCACATGGCAGGGGCAGGTAGGGGGTTCTTTGATGGCCCTGAGATCCCAAAGAACAGGGGGCGGGAAATAGGAGAACTCTTGGGGGCACAAAAGAAAGTAGCAGGCAGCAGGCCAGCACTTCAAAGCAGTTAGCAAAGTGGTGGTCCCTCTTGGCACCACAGCAGTACTCCTGGCAATGTGCAGATGTAGAGCCAGCAGTGTCTAGTTACAAGTCCCATGCAATGTCTAATCTGAAGCGGTCAGCGCCCCAGTACTTACACCCCAAAATGCCTTTGATGTAGGGGGTCACTTCAAAGGAACTCTCCGAAGTGCACAAGGTTGCACTTAGACACAACCCTGGCTCCTGACTGCCAGTAGGGGTAATTCAGCCTTTTGTGTGAGGGCATGACACAACCTATTTAAATGTAATCGTGAACCTCCTTTCCCTGTCCAGGAAGACTATCAGTATGCAGATGAATGAAGATGTATCGCCTGTCATGCCCAGCCTTTCCTGTGTTTTGGCTGTCTAGAGAGAATGCACAAAGTGAAGCTATCACCCAGCCCAGACTTGCATTGGAGACAGACTGCAAAGCACAAGCACAGAGAAATGCCCACTTCTAAAAGTGGCATTTCTAAAACAGTAATGTGAAATCCAACTTCACCAGTAAGTAGGTTTTATCACTACGATTCTAAACATGCCAAACTTGGCAACGCCACTCCTTACTGATCAGGAATTACCACTTAAAAGTTTATAAGGGAATTCCCAATGCTAGCCTAGCAGAGGACTAGGACTCACAGTAGTGAAAAATGAAATAGGCTGTTTGTCACTACCAGGACATGCAAAGCATAAAAGTACATGTCCTACCTTTCATTTACACTGCACCCTGACCATAGGGCTACCTAGCCCCTACATTAGGAGTGACCTATGTGCAATAAAAGGGGAGTTTAAGGCTTGGCAAGTAGTTTTAAATACCAAGTAGATGTGGCAGAAACTGTGCACACACGCCCTGCGGTGGCAGGCCTGAGACACATTTGAAGGGCTACTTCTGTGGGTGGCACAATCAGTGCTGCAGGCCCACTAGTACCCTTCGGGTTACAGGCCCTGGGTATATGGAATACCACTTTACAAGGGACTTACAAGTAAACCAAATATGCCAAACAAGTGTAAACCAGTCATACCATGCTTAGAGGAGAGAGCACAGGCACTTTAGCACTAGATAGCATTGGTAAAGTGCCCAGAGTCCTAAATCCAACAAAGAGAAGACCAGAAAAACAGGAGGAGGAAGGCAAAATGTTTGTGGTAACCCTAGAGAAAGAGCTATTCTCAACAATGACCCTTCCTTAACAATCGAAAAATAGTTTCAGGAGCACAGTCTGCAGGATACAAGTTATTGATCAGTCACCAGTTAGTAAAACTAGACCTGTGGTGATTCCATGATTTTCATGGAGAGTTTATTCTGGAAGCCTGACTAGAGAGACAGTCAGCGAAGGGCAGACCAAGGTCAAATGCCCCAACCGCTCAACTTCCCTGCAGACAGAATGAGGTACAGTTCAGTGGCAACTGGGAGAGGAGGATGACGTAGAGCACAGGGAAACATTGGAATTATCCATTCTCTTTCTATTAACAAGAGATGTAATGGGGCAACCAGGGTCACCTGTTTCAAAACGAAGATTAATTCTGCTCTGTCACTCTGAATTTTTGACAACCCTCAAGGAATGAGATGAATTGGGATCAAGGAATAAAGCAGAGGTCTTGGTCAAACAAATAACAGACCATCCATGCCCAATGCTCGAGAATCTAGAAACTTTGAGAAGAATTGGGGAGGATCGGAGTTCAGGCAGATACGTGTCCAAGGAAGAGCAGGACTAGAAGGACTAAACCTCAGCCTGAGAGTCAAAAATGTAACCATGAGAAAATGGGCTATTTAGTAATGAAAACAAAGGCCTCTGCATCACATTTTACTTCCCTTGCCACTTCCCTCTGCAATATACAGTGAACTTATGAACTGCTAACTTACAAGTGCATGCCACTGCATCAACCACTGACACACCTTCCCCCGAATCAAAGACTGCTGCACTGCCAAAATAAAGAGGGGGCCGATAACACTATTAAAAAAATACAGAGTGCTGCATCGCTGAATAAAAGAAACAAAATTGCGGATGCAGCTCTCAAGAAGAATGTAACATGCAGTAGCAGCTGCTACCGGACTCGGGCGTTGGGCGGGTGGGGCAGGCGGGACGACGAAAAAAGAAGAAAAAAAACACTTACCTGGAATGGCTGGCCTTCGCCTTTCCACCGTCCTCCATCATCTTCCTTCTTCCTGCAGTCCCGGCTGGCAGCAGGAAGCACCTGGGCTCCCAGGCTCCCCTGAGCCAATCACAACACTGCTATGCAGCGTTGTGATTGGTCTGAACGCTGTGGTTCGTGCTCAGAAGAGGAATGAGAGGCTGGGCATATTCCTCACCAGGCTGTGTAATGCAGCCTGGTGGGGAAGATGCAAAGTATGCATGACTATTTGGCCGGCCCAAGAGGGCCGGTCAAGCAGTCGTGCGCACTTAGGGAGTGTAAACCACTCCTCCCCCTGCTCTGGCCAGCCCCGTGAGCCACTGACTGCAATAGGAAAACTAAAATGATAATAGCAATAGTTATTAACATTTTATTTTTCCTTTTTTTCAGTGGGGCTATGCTCCTCCGCCTTATCGGAGGAGCCACCACTGGTAACATGGTCCCCTGCGCAGTGTGCGGCTATATTTAGAAAATAGCGCAGGCTAAAGCACCACTCTTAGCAAACAGGACGCTGCACCACACAAACATGAAATACACTTGATAAGAGGCCGCGACCACAGCACTCCAAAGAAAGAAACTGAAGGGGGCTCGAGGGTCCAGGCATAAAAAAAGAACTGAAAGTGTTAGGCATGGGAATGTGTTTTATGTGTCAGTGGGTGGGTTTCCTTAAACTAAAGGAAAGACAAAGACAGAAGGTTTGGTTGGGATGCCAGGAGCTGAAGATGGCACCTTTAACTCACAGTAGTGAAGAGATAACTGTGACATTCTATTCACAAACCTCTGGATCATGCCAGACTCCGATATTCTGCTGATGGCTAATGCACGTAAGCATGTCAGTTTGTGAAAATACATTGTGTTTTGTGCATGCACGTTTCACTCTGTGTGCCAAATTTTCTTTTTGCCCATCTAAGTGTCTGCAGATGGGTTAAAAATATGTGTATAGCCACCCCAAGGTGTTTTCGAGATTACTTCTTGTATCTCTTTCGTAAAGTAACACAGTTTCGAACTATCGGCGGTAGGACTGCCGTGCAAAGGCAAAGGGAAAGGGACATCGTTATCCCTGTGGCGGTGCCCGCTGCACTCCGACTGACCACATCACCGCAGCCTCCGATGTGAGACGGTCCGACAGCCTGTCAGTGGCGAGCCACCCATTATCATAATCGGGACCTTATTGTGCTAATGCGGATTATTATAAAAGAACAGATCATTATTAGTTGTGTGAGGAACAAAATATTTTTAGAAGAATCCAAAAGCCTTTTGGGAATATAATGTTTCATGAGTGCTTGTTTGCTCTTGATGTTGCCAGATAAATCCAATTAAACTGTAGACATGACTTTACTAGAAATATTTGCATGTGAAGTTGCAATTAAGAAAACAACACATTACAAATTAATGATAATGTGATATTTCGACCATGCCATGCACCTTTCATTATGGATAGGCGCTCATCATAATATGAACATGAATGGAATTTGTGAATTATTATAGATGAAAATATTTGAAAATATTAAATATATTTATCCCAAAATACTTTACAAGTCATAACTGTTGCTTATGGGTCAAATCAACCCTTCCGGTCTTGCATTCAACTTGTCAGCATATACATAGCTTCCTCCTAGCCCAAAGAGAATATGTTTTAGGTGGGGCTCACATTTGACTCCAGTCTAACATTTCAAGAGTTGTGCCAACCTTACGAATCCTGCCAATACTCATCCTCCGAAATTAGTCACCCTGTTCCTTGTGTTGACAACTTCCTGACTGGATTGTTGCATTGCCTTCTATATCAGGCTACAGGCTGAAATTACCAGCAAATTAAATGGCCAGACCCACATTCTGTACTGATCTACAGTATTCTTGCACTGGTAGTCTCAGCCTAGCATTTAAAGTCCTTAATTAGCTGCCAGTCAAGGAGTGAGCCTATTTTAAAACATGCGACAACAAGCTGATATATGAAATGCTTGACTTAATAACAGCCATTGGCAATAGCTCTGGGCTGCATTCCAATCCATTGTTTTTTACCCGTCATGCCATTCTAGACAAATGCCCACCTTATGCAAATAAGTACCGAACTTGCTCCTCATTGAGGCAGTCCATCTCGAATTGAGAGGCAAGGCCCCCTCCAGGGCTTTTCAGTAGGGTGTAGCTAGGGTGTAGCTTGAGTCCTTTGGCACCGTGAACATAGGAACCACGTCTTGACATACCCGCCTCACTTATGGCCTCAAGTGGAGGGACTGGAATGCATCTTGTGTGATTGCCAGTGACTGAAATTAATTAAAGCATTCCACTCATCACCTTGTTGTTGCATTTTAAAACTTGTGCTTGATCCACAAAGAACAACACTGGAGGACTCTAACTCATCTACTAATATTCATCTGGAACTACCAGCTGATGGAATACCTAAGGGGAATTTCCAAGAACCATCTGCAGTCCTACCAACTAAATACGAGGGATTGAGATTTCTTCACATAAAGGACTCACTTCCCTTCCTCTGAAGAGGCCATTTTTTACTTAGGTTTAGATGGTCTGTTTTAATGTCTATTGGAGAACATGTAAGGGAACACCTAAACTAGCTCAGGCCCAGTGGCGGCTCCTCGAGGAAGTGCTGCGGGGCGGTGAGGCGGGGCGGGGGAGGGGCAGGGTGGGGGGTAGTAAACTCCGGAATACGGGTGAACTGAGTTGAGTAACTAAATAAATAAATAAAACGAATTACATTGGGCGCGCTGCAACGCCAAATCGGCGATGCAGCACGCAATGTAATTCATTTTATTTATTTATTTAGTTACACAACTCCGTTCGCCCGTATTCCGGAGTTTACTACCCCCCACCCTGCCCCTCCCCCGCCCCGCCTCACCGCCCCGCAGCAGTCCCTCGAGGAGCCGCTACTGCTCAGGCCGTATAGTAAGATCAAGCCTGGCGAGTTCCTCAATGCACTGTAGACCACCACTCTGGTGTTATCAGGAAATGTCAAAACTGATGCTTCTACGGTAGACATTTGGCTTCGCCAGGCTGTGAATAAGCTGGTCCCAATTACAGTGCGTAAATCTTGCAAGAGCAGACTCTCAGCACCCTGGTTCTCAGAGGCACTAACAGTAGGAAAAAAACTCTGTAAAAGTGCTGAGACATTGGCCGAAGTATTATAGTAAGGAAGATAAAGTTGCATAAAGGGCAACTTGAAGGCAATATCATGCTTTAGTTAACCCCTTATCTACTGGGCCTTTCCGCCCCCAGTGCTGAGCCCTGTTTTGGCTCCATAACCTTTGTTCCACATAAGGTATCCATGCCAAGTTTGTGTACTTTTTTTCCAACATGCTAGTGTTTCTTAAAGTACCCTGGGTTTGGGGATTCCCCTGGAAAAGGATGGAGAAAATAGTCAAAATATAGGTACATTTTGAGATTTTGGGGAAAAATTGGAAAAATATGCTCTGTATAAAATGCCTGTTTTTCCTAAAAATGGCATCAACAAACGGGTTACTGTGCTAAAATCACCATCTTCCCAGCTTTCATGAACATGCAGAGCTAAGTAAAAAAACAATTTGTACCCACAGTTTTGGCACTATTCATAGAGGTAGCCTATTTTTCCTATTATTTGTGCTTTCAACCTAATTCCAGTTTGTGATAGAAAGGAGTGTGACACCCACAGGGTATCCAGAAAAGCTATAGATGTCTAAAAAGTAGATATAATTCCAAATTCAGAAAGAGGTCATATGTGTAGATCCCTCAAGGTTTTCCCTAAGAAATTACCTGTTGAAAAAAAGAAATACTGAAAATAAGTTGGAAATAATGGCCATTTGTGACAAAGTTTTCATCTTTAATTTTTTGTTGCAATGGTCAATTTATAAAATCAATATACCATTAACTTTGCTAGGCCCTTCTGGTTGTGGAGATATATAGAGTTTGTTGGTTTTCCAAGAACCCAAGATACCCAGAGCCAACAACTGAGCTGTACCATAGAATGGTTTTTCATTGTGTACTGAATATATAAACCAATTCATATTGTGAAATTTGTGGAGTGAAAAATTGGTATCAAGGAAACCTAGGAATTGTACATCTCTGAATCTGTGGGTACCTGTACTAGCATATGATTTCGAGAGTATTTTTCAAAATGTCTTCTTTCTTACACACTGGCTTACCTTTGGAAGGCACTAATTCAGCGAAATTCAATTGGTAATAACAAATATCCTTCTATTCTATGCTCGCACATGTCTTCTGATACAAATGGTACCTCACTTGTGCAGGTAGGCTTAGTGCCTGCAACTGGACGTGGCCTAAAACGCAACATGGATACAACACATTTTTCCACTCAAAACTGACTTGTTTTTTGCAAAGTGGGAAGCTGTGTATTTTGGGCCCTAGCTCATCCGTCAACTAAGGAAACCTAGTAAGCCTGTGCATTTTTTAAAACTAGACACCTAGGGTAATCCTGGATGGCGGTACTTCCGTGGCTCTCCTCAGGTTGTTTTACCAAGAATACCTTGCAAACCTCAAACTTTGTCTGAAAAAACACATTTTCCTCACATTTCTGTGATGGAAAGTTCTGGAATCAGTGGGGAGCCGCAAACGTCATTCCGCCCAGCATTACCCTAAGTCTTCCAATAAAAATTATACCAAGCTTTTGTTTGTAGGCCTAATGCCAGTGACAGCAAATGGCTCAAAAACAGAACATGGATACATCACATTTTTCCACTCAAAGCTGACCCTTTTTTTGCAAAGTGGGTAGCTGTGGATTTTGAGCCCTAACTCAGGCGTCACCTAGGGAAACCTAGCAGAGCTGCACATTTTTAAAATCTAAACAACTAGTGGAGTCCAAGGAGGTGTGCCTTGCGTGGATCCTATATGTTTGTTATTACCCACAATGCCAAGCAAATCTCAAACTTTGCCAGAAATTATGCATTTTCCTATATTTCTGTGATGGAAACTCCTGGAATACACAGAAATCCACAAATTTCCTACCACCAAGCTTTACCCCACTTGTGTCAATAAAAATGCTGCCCCACCTGTGTGGCTGGGCCTAGTGCCCACAACAGGAACAGATCAAATCAAGGTCACTGTAAGCCCTTGTGTGGGGACTTCTATTGACCTCGGTTTGATTTGTTACTGTCACGAGCACTAGACCCAACCACACAAGTGCCACAGTGTTTCTATCAACACAAGTGGGGCAAGGCTGGGTGTTAGGAATTTTGTGGATTCCTACAGATTCTGGAAGGGTCCATCAGAGAAATGTAAGGAAAATGCTTGATTTCATGCAATGCACTCCACCCTGGAACCCCCTTGTTGTCTACTTTTCAAAAATGTCTATGGTTGGTAGGTTTCCATGGGTGGCAGTCGAGCAAATCCTGCAGCTAACCTTATTGCTGATTCTCCATGTAGCACTTTAGGGCCTTTGGTGTCAAGGTCTCTTGGCCCACCCACACAAATGAGGTACCATTTTTATCGAGAGACTTGCAGGAATACTGTGTAATAGGAAATGTGTGGTTACCCACAGATTCCAGAAGTTTTCCTCACAGAAATGTGAGGAAAATGTGTGTTTATAGTCAACGTTTGAGGTTTGCAGGGCATTGTGCATAAGAAAATGGTGTGGGATGTATGTGAAGCACACCACCTGGGACTCCCCAGATGTTTGGTTTTCAGAACTGTCTGGGTCTGGTAGGTTTTCCAGGTAGCAGCCTACCCAAGCCCAAAAAGTGCAGTCGTTTACCCTTGCAAGTGGAACAATATTCATATGTAAAAACAACACCCATAAGAATCAAATGTCCTCTTGCTTACCATTGGGATGGGATGTTTTAGTCCACAGGGGAGCAGAATGACTGTTGAGGTTTTAGGGGTGATGGTGGGGCCTGATATTGGGATGGGCAAGACCTACTCCACTGTTTTATTTAAAATATATATTGCTTCCATACAGTGGGCTTCTGCCCCCCCCGGGAGCAGATCAGGGATAATTACCCCCATTAGCCCTGGGGGGGCAGAAAGACTTTGCCCCCATTTACTTTAAGGGGAAGAACATGCACATGCCGAGCAGCCCTCACCCCAATATTAAAAAAAAAAAATCCCTGGCATCTAGTGGACTTTCTGCCCCGCCAGAGGGGCAGAACTGGTAATTACTGCAATCTGCACCCACGGGGGCAGAAAGACTGTTGTCCCCTCTAGTTGGGGTCAGGGCATAAGAATGCCCATGGTGGGCAGCCCCCACCTGCAAATTTTATAATAAAAAAAACATTCCCTGTAGTCTTATGAGCTTTCTGCCCCTCAGGGGGCAGATCAGGGGTAATGACCCCATCTGACCCTCAGGAGGGGCAGATAGGCTGTTGCCCCATTTAAATGGGCAGCTAGCCTATTGCCCCATTTATTTGGGGTGGGGGCATGGCCATGCCTCTGGTGGACAGCCCTCACCCCTATATATATTTTTGTTTTAAATTACCTGGCATCTAGTGGGCTTTCTGCGAGATCAGGGGTGATTATACCCCTACCCCCCGGGGGGAAAGAAAGACTGTTTCACCCATGTATTTGGAATGGGGCATGTCCATGCCCATGCTGGGCAGCCCCCACCCCTATAGACCTACAATTATTAATAAACCCTGGGGTCTAGTGTGCTTCTGCCCCATGGGGGCAGATTGGGGGCAATTGCCCATATGCCCCTCAGTGGGGGCAGAAAGACTACATTATAAAAATTAGCAAAGGGGGAGCACAAGCCCTTGCCCAAGGGGCCGCTCCCCCATCCCGAATGACTAGTGGGTGGATCCCTGCTTGGGGATCGCTCTCTTTTGGCGATCCCCAGGCAGGGATCCACAGGGCAGAGGTACCTTAGGAAAGGGGAGATTCTCTCCTTTCCAATCATACCTTTCCCGCTAGAATCAGTGCTCGTGGGACTGAGATAGCCCCTGAGCACTGATTTAGTGAAATTAAAACGAGCCCATCAGCTTATTTTACTTTCACTTTTACTGCAATGATATCAGTGCGGCCTGCGCTCAGACCAGCATTACAGTAAAAAAAAAAAGTTGCTCGGAAAATTCTTCTGGAGCAGCCTGATCTAAAAATAAAAATGCTCCTCGCACCAGAGGGGCTTTTACCTCCCTCCCCAGTGTCTTTCAGTGGCCAACACAGGTACTGGGGAGGTAGTGTGGGTGTCGGCCATTGGCAGAGTACAGGTGCTGGGTTCAAGGTGGTTTGAGCCTTCTGTCCTGTCCCTGAGGCTCTAGTCAGGAGGCAACCCATTTAGCCCATGGAGTCACTTTGGAGTCCTGGGTTCAAAAGATGTAGGTCCAGTCCTTCACACCCAGGCAGCAGGTCTGCACACTAGGGTAGCTGTCCTTCAAAGCAGCAGTCCAGCAGAGTGTCAGTCCTTTCAGCAGCACAGAAGTCCTTTTTCCTGGCAGAGCATTCCCAAGTCCAGAAGTCTATTGAAGAGTTCATGTCTGGGGTCTAACATGTATTCCTGGGCCTTTTTTTTTAAGTGGGAGAAGCTTCTAGAGGTTTCTCTTTGAAGTCCACAGGCACCCTGCCTTCCCTGTCCTGACTTCAGACTAACTACAGGTGGTATGCAGCCCTTTGTATGGAAGCAGGACAAAGCTTATTCAAGGGTAAATAGGCCCATCTTCACCCTCCCATCCTGCCAGTGATGGCCCATCCAGGCACAACTAAGCTATTATGTGTGGCTCTCTAGGAGGAATGCACAAACCCCACTGCAAACTATGCCTAGTCATATGACTCAGAGACAGGCTACAGGCACTAAATGGCTAAGGCGGGAAAATACCAACTTTTAATCCATCATTTATTTGCACGCCACACTAGTGGCAAGGTGAGCAAAAGAATGATGGATTAAACCCAGATCTATGACTGGGGGTGAATTCCTTCCATCATCTGTTCTTTTTACTTTTGTCAACCTAAGTGGAAAGGGTATCCCCAGATGTGGGTCCTGTGCTCACTGTGCCCCTGGATTCAAGCTATCCTGGCTGATGAGGGGTAATACCCCCAAACCGGTCCCAGGATGCTTGATTTTGGTCCAGGGGGGACTTGGCTTGGCAGTTTGGGCTGGACTGTTCCCATGAGGAGCAGGGTCAAGACTGATTTACCAATGGCTGGGTCCAAACTAGGGTGGCGGTGAGCATAAAAGAATGAAGATCTGTGACTGGGTGTGAATGTTTGCATTGTTCAGCATTCCGTACATCATCTGTTCTTTTAATTTTCTAAAAGTGGCTTTTTCAAAATTGTATTTTAAAACCTGACTTCACATGAGAGAGGATTTTCAAATACCATTCCCAGTTGGAAGGTACAGCTTATTAAATGTAAAAAGGATACTCCAATTTTATCCTATGGGAGAGGCAGTAGTGAAAAACTAATTTAAGAGTTTTTCACTACCAGGACATGTAAAACTTAGAAGTACATGTCTAACTTTTTAAATACACTGCACCCCGCCTTCCGGGCTGCCATAGCCTACTCTAGGCATGACTTGTATGAAGTAAAAAAGGACGGTTTGGGTCTAACTAAAGTTTTTCTTGCCAGGTCAACATGGCAGTTTAGTAACCTCACCAACAGGCTGAAATGGCAGACTTGAGACATGTTTAAAGTGCTACTTAAGTGAGGTGGCACACTCAGCGCTATAGGCCCACTAGCAGCATTTAATTTACAGACCCTGTACACAGATAGTGCCACTTTACTAGGGACCTGGGAGTACATTAAATATGCCAATTGGGTATCAGCCAATTCTACCATGTTTTAAGGAGAGTGCACAAGCACTTTAGCACTGGTGAGCAGTGGTAAAGTGTGCAGAGTCCTAAAGCCAGCAAAATCAAAGTCAGCAAAACAGGAGGGTTGAAGTCAAAACGTTAGGGGGGAACCACACCAAGGATGCCAGGTCTAAAATGTGTGCCCCCAGCAGAAAGTAAGGGAGAACTTGTGAGTTCTCTTTACTAAGGCAGAAAAACCTGGAGAGATCATTAGCATTAGCTTGGTCTGTTCCAGGACAGTGTTCCACCATAATGTCCATTCCCTGTAGAGAGATAGGCCACCTCAACAGTTTGAGATTCTCACCCCTCATCTGCATTAGCCATTTGAGGAGTCTGTGGTCTGTCTGAACCCAGAAGTGAGCACCAAACAGGTATGGTCTCAACTTCTTCAGTGGCCAGACCACGGCAAAGGCTTCCCTTTCTTTTACACTCCACCTCTCTTCCCTGGGAAGTAACCTCCTATTGGTCAAGGCTACAGGTTGATCCTGGCCCTCTTCATTTAGCTGTGAGAGCACGGCTGCTACACCATGCTCTGATGCATCTGTCTGCATAATTAATTCTTGGGAGATGTCAGGGGCAATGAGCAAGGGTGTGGTGCACATGGCCTCATTCAGAGTGTCAAATGTATTCTGGCACGCCTCCATCCAGATCACCTGTCTTGGCTGCTTTTTAGAAGTCAGCTCTGTCAAGGGAGCAACAATAGTGCCATACCCCTTGAAAAATCTCTTGTAGTGTCCAGTGAGTCCTAGGAAGGCTCTCACCTCTGTCTGGGTCTTGGGGGTGTCCTCAAGCCAGAATGGTTTTGATCTTAGCCTGGAGGGGCTGCATCTTGCCTCTTACCACTTGGTATCCCAAGTAGACCACTGAGCTATGCTTTATCTGGCAATTACTGACCTTGCTAGTCAGGCCTCCCCTCTGCAGAGCCTGAAGCACTTCCCCGAGGTGGTTAAAATGGTCTTCTCAGCTGGAACTGAAGACTGCAATATCATCTAGGTAGGTGGCACTGGAGATCTCCAACCCAGCCAGGACCTGGTTGACCAACCTCTGGAAGGTGGCAGGGGCGTTCTTCAACCTGAAGGCCATTACCTGGAACTAGGAGAGTCCCTATAGGGTAGAGTACACAGACCTCTGTTTAGCTCCCTCAATTAGGGCAGTCTGACAGTACCCAGACGTTTGTCAAACGTGCTGAGGAACTTAGCAGCCCCTAACCGATCAATGAGCTAATCAGAATGGGGGATGGGGTGTGTGTCAGTCTTCGTGACGGCATTGAGCCGCCAGTAATCCATGCAGAACCTCAGTTCTGGAGTGGCACCTGTAGGGGCAGCCTTAGAGAACAACACCACTGACTAAGGACAGTTTGAGGGCTCAATTACCCCCAACTCCAGCATTTTGGAGACTTACTTCTTTATGCTGGCTCCCACCTTGTCAGATAGCCTGTAGATTTTACTCTGCACAGGCATACTGTCCCCAATATCAATATCATGGGTGCACCATGTAGTGAGTCCTGGGGTAATGGAGAAGAGAGGGGCAACCTGCCCTAGCAACTAGCAGCAGTCCCTCTGTTGTTCCTTTTCAGGGTAGGGGAGAGGCTGACACCTTCCACTGACCCATCCTAGTCTTTGAAGGAAAGGTGATTGGGGAGAGGTTCACTCTCCTCCTTCACTCCATCATCCGTGACAAGGAGCATGGTTACCTTGGACCTCTCAAAGTGGGAGTTGAGGCAATTGATGTGCAAAACCCTTAAAGGGTTACTGGGAGTCTTAAGGTCCACCAGGTAGGTGACCTCACTCTCACACTATTTCACCTCAGAGGTCCCAGATGAGTGGTATTGCTGGGCCCTGGGCTCTAAAGGCTGCCAAACTTGTTGGCCAGGCTGAAACTCGACCATAGTGGCCTTCTGGTAATACGCTATTTAATGACCTCCTGGCTCTATGCTAGATTCTCTTTGGTTTTCTTCCAGAAGCACTTCATCTGTTTGGCCATCCTGCCAGGAGGAGGTCACACTTCATCCCTCGGCAGGCCCTTTGTGGTCCTTCCTGAGAGTCAGTCACAAAACTTTTCTGGAAAGGCAGAAGGCCATTTCGAGGACAACAACCTGTGTGCAACCGGTCACTGGAAACTTTAGGCAACAAAGTGACGACTTTCTAAAGTGGCCATTTGTGAAACAGTTGCATCAAATTTGACTTGAGAAACGAATTGGATTAAATACAATGATTCTTTTGATACCTTGAAGTATCATATTAAGTAGTCCCATTCAGAAGTTAGCACTGCTGAGTTGTCAGATTGTAACTTTGTACTCGCTAATGGGGCTACTAGCCTTTCCACAACAAAGAGGGTTTTTACCACTTGGACATGTAGAATCGCATGTACTCTTTTTTAATATGCAGCACCCTGCCTTAGGGCTCATTAGGCCTGCCTTAAGAGTGACATATATATTAAAAAGAAAGGTTTGGGCTTTACCTAAAGTCTAAATGGCAAAGTCATTAAAAGCTGATCTACCAGCCTGCAATGGCAGTCTGGGTGTCATATTTTACCTTGTCACACTCATGGTAGCACATCCAGTGCAGCAGTCCACGAGTCACACTTAACTTAAGAGCCCTAGGGATCCCTGATACCATCTACTAGAAACTTATAAGTAAGTTAACTTATGCCAATTGAGTTTAAGCTTATTGAAAATACAATTTTAAGGGTCTTAGCTTATGCACTGAGGCCTGGTCAGCAGGGCCCAGTGCACTGTAGAGTTATTACACCAGTACCTGATAGTCAACAAGTGAGGGCAAAACGTGGGGTGAAACTGCAAAAAGCCATTTCCTCACACTGCTTTAAATTGTGCAGTAAGACAGTTAAGACAGGTGAATCTCAAATTGGCACCTATTAAAGTGACAGCGGCGGCTCCACCGCCAAGCGTCACCCGACTGCTTTTGAGCAGTGAAAAATGAAAAATAAAATGATGACTGTAGGAAGCTGGCTCTGTATATACTATACCAAATTAAGGTATAGTGTGCACAGATTCTAGGGATTCCCCAGAGGTATAGCAGAGGCTAAATTAGGTAAGTAGTAACAGCTCTCTTTGTGGTAGTATGGGCGAGCAGTTATGTTTATCCAGAGGGTGTGTTGAGTATTTATTGTATTCACTCACTCAAGACTGATGGTACACACTCAGAGACTGAATCCAGACCAATTAGGTAAGTATAAAAAAGGTATACTTATGTTTTATTTCTAGAACCAAGCTGGACTTGGCACAGGTAAGTAAAATATACTCTCAAATGCAAGACTTTACACAGAAATGCAGTTGTGGATGAAATTCGAATCATTACAGGTTTGCATTTGGTCTCAAAACAGGTTAAATTGCACAGTAATTACTTTTGGAATACTTTTAGATTTCTTTTGGATTACATCGACTACTCAGGGTGGAATGCCTAGATCCCACACCGGGGATCTCACAATCCAAGGTAAGTAGAACTTTTTAAGGTTTGAAGTTTATTTACTTTTTCTTTCATACAAAGTTCAACTCGTCAGAGAACATTTTTAGGTACAAAACTCGTAACATTAGTTCCTATTGGAGAAGAAGGATTAACAGTTACGACTTACGAGTGGGAGTTTTGGGGGGTAGGACCAAGGTTCCCCAAGGTATAGGTAGGCACTCAAGTTGCACCACCAGCGGCACTGGGGTGGCCGGGTGCAGTGTGCAGGGGCTCAATATTAGCTAATGGGGCTAAGAGGACCTTCAGTCAGGGACTGCTTGCGAGCAGGCCACTTGGCTGTGGGACCAAAGCTCCTGTGGTAGAGATCAGCACTGCAGGGTCTAACAATCAGCTCAGGAGCTGCACCACCAGCAGCACTGGGGCAGCTGGGTGAAGTGTGCCAAAAGACTTCGGGGGCTTGTGGATTTCAATGGAGATCTCTGGTTTGGTAAAGATGCTGCAGGCTCAGGCAGGGAGGCTTCCTGGAGGCGACCACCGATCGAAGGGGGATGCTTGGACACCATCAGTTGGGCCACCCAAGGCTGTGGGGTGTTGTGTGTAGGGGTGTCTTTTGGCATCGGGTTCTTTTTGCCAGCTCTGGCCACGGTCGACAACCCTTCAGGTCAAGGATCACCAGATCCCAGGTCGGGATTGCTGGAGAGACCTCCTTGTGGTGTTCGGCCACTTGAACTCGGGCCGTGGGCGTCGGGTGCAGAGTGGTGCAAAATCGCGGACCCACCTGAATCCGGATTCTGTGGGTGAGTCTTTATCGAGCAAATCCGGTGCTCACGGGAGACAGAATCTTAAAGATGGGTGCAGGACGGGTCCTCTGGGATCTAGGGGCTGCTGGCTGCTGGACATGCTGGGGTTTCGCTGTATTCAGGTTGGAGTCGGGACAGGCCGGTTGGGCTAGGGCCAGAGCAGTTGGTGTCCTCTTCTTCCTGGGTCAGTACGGCTCTTCGGTCCTTCATCTTTCTTCCTCGAATTGGGGGAGGCAAGGTTCTGGGTCACCCCTAAATACTAAATTTTAGAGGGGTGTACAGGTTGGGACCAATGGGCCCCTTCCTTGGGGTGGGTACACCCCCTATTATGCCGCCCTCCAGTGTGAGGGGGCATGAGCTTCTTCCTAATTGGCTGGGTCCCCTCATCTTCAAGATGGAGGGGACTGAGATGTGTGCTTCACCTCACCTCTCTCACCTGAGAGGTGGGGTTGGCAAAGGTGGGAACACCTCTCCTCCAAGCTTGATTTTCCCACAGACTCCCACCCAAAGTGGGGGGCAGAACCGGTGGGAGCCAGTTGCTGGGGGCAGCAAAAGGCAGGGACAGCTCACAAATGTGGCAGGCCTTTGAAGATCCCAGCCCATCCTGACAGAGGAGGCATGACACCTCATGACACCTCTGCCCAGGATGGGCTTTGTTTCAGGACCCAGAGAGCAGAGGCTCTCTATTCAGGGTCCAGAAACCTGTCTGGTGGTGACAAATGGCAGGCAGCCATTCAGGAACCACGCCAGGGGTGGTCGTTTTTCAGGGGGCAACTCTAAGATGCCATCTGAGTGCATTTTACATTAAATCACACACTGGCACCAGTGTGGGTATAATGTGCTGAGAAGGTTGCTACCAAACTTCCCAGTTTTTTGTAAAGTCATTATGGAGCTGTCGAGTTCATAGTGACCAACTCCCAGACCATATACTCTTTATGGCTTTACTATTGGGGTACAGTGCTCTTGCAACTGTACCCTCACCTGTGGTCTAGTGCACCCTGCTAGAGGAGCAACTTACCTAAGCCCCAGGCAGTGGATTGCAGGCATGGCACACATGGGTGCCATGCAGGGAAGGCTCTAAGAAGCCTTCCCTGCTCACAGAGCCCTTGGTACCCATGGTACCTTTTACAAGGGGCTTACCTGTGGTCACAGATGTGCCAATTGTGGGTACAAAGGTACAGTTTTGGGAAAGAGCAGAGGCCCTAAAAACCTGATTGGCAGGGACCCAGGGCACATCAAGTCAAGTTGCATCACATGTCAGGCAAAAAGTGGGGGGTAACCATGCAAAAAGGGGCACTTGCCTACAATAATAACAAAGGTTATTATCATTTTACGAGGGTGGGCCATCCATTCACGTCGACACAGCTGCAGGATAGGAGTGGAAGTGGTGGCACTGCTTCAAGTGCGCATGACAGTTTGGCCGGCCATCTAAGGCCATCATGCTCACTTAGATCTCTCCACTCGAGCTGTGCTTTACATCAAGGTGGAGAACAAGCAGAGGGTCATAGTCCCTTAGTGAGCGCCTAACTATGGCGCTCACACCGATCACGGCGCTGCTCTCATGCTGAGGCCAGAAGAGTACCGACGCCGCAGAATGCAGGTTAGCATTATTTTTTTCATTCTTTTCCCCCGCACTGCCCTCCCCCACGCTGACCTTCCTGCACTGCCCCACCACTTAAATGCCACAGCAGCCGCCACTGTAAAATGAAACTGCCATTTTAAATCATATGGCTCAGTGTTTTGGTATAGTGATGTGATTGGCCAGCAGACCAATACGGTATGCATATTAGACTATATTTGCCATCTTATAAGGAATTATTTGAAAAACGTAGCTGCCAGTCACCCTCAGTCTTCACGGCCTGCTGTACTTAAAGCATGATGGGTTGTGTGCCTGGTTAGCAGATGCCATCACTTTAGCTTAACCAACAGAAGTCCACCGACCATACTTGGAGATGATCACATGGTTGGGACCTCTCATTCATAGATGGATCTACAATTGCAGTGGCGTTGTTGAAAGAAATGAAGCTTTCCTGTGTGGGTGACATGTTTGATGCGACCGCTTGGCAAAGCAAACTCCCAAAATGAGAGTTTGTTTCAACAATCAGATGTGCTGGGAGTTTTCTCCATGTTTCTGGGAGTCAACAAGCAATGTGCCTGCCTGGACCGCCATGCTTTGTAAGGTCATCCCAGGCAGGCAAAGCCAGTGGTGGTCACCCCACCTGACCATCATTGTAACACCACCATCACAGTGGCCGTGTAGGGAATGGATTGTTGGGTGAGAGGTTTCAGATAAGTCAGCTGAGGCGTGAGCACCAGCTAAAAATGCATTAGGTTTCACCTAAGTGATTAACAATAGGCCAATATTTGTTGAAAACATAAGACTATGAAAGCTCACTATTTTAGATGCAGTTCACATTAATATATTTCAGAAGGTTTTAGAGACCCAATGAAAAATAAAGTGTGAGTGTCTCATCACACACTCATTCGGTGTTTTTGTTTGTATTCTGTATGTGTAGTCCTGCTTATCTATTGTTAAAACCAAGATTCAGGCACCAGAAAGTACATTATGAAACCTGCAAGGCCGGGGTAAAGAAACACACCACAGAAGAATAATGAGAATTATTTGAGCTGAAATAAAACGTGTAACCAGGACCCTTTAATAGACTTGTTACAGCATTAAAAGTATTCCACCATTTGTTAAAAGATGATTGAAGAAAATACTGCAAAGCAGTGTTTAATTAGATAACCCCTCCTCTACCCTGTTGTGATGAAGTATAGATGGAGGACGGTACCTAATACTTGCTTGCCACATTAAAGGAGGGTATTTTGATTAATTTGGGTTCACATGGTTGTGGGTAATAGTGAGTGTTTTATTGGTATGCACCGAGAATAAAGGGTGTGATCACTGCACTTGGGAGGCATGCGGTTTCTTTGAAGAATTTTTAAAATTCTTTTATGGTTTGTGTTTGATGTGTGGGTGTAGTTACTTTGGGAATTGGGTGTACACATTCACTCTTGGAATTGGCTATCTTGTTTAAGACCCATCAGCACATTAAGCACATGCAGGTGTAGGCACTGATGTTTAGTTTGGTTCATTTTTTATAGGTATGTTCCTTGTACCCTTGTCCTGATGAGGCCCAGATGAAAGGGCCAAAATGCGTTGACTGAATGAATAAAGAGGAGTCCATTGAATAAAAGACTTTGTGTTAAAAATTGTATAATACACACTGTGGATTGACTCAGAGGTGGAAGTTTTTACCTCGTGTGTGTATAGGATTACCTCGTAGCTGGATTGCTAATAGTTATGTAGCAAACACGAAACTCCTAGTTTGGGGTAGGAAGGAATAGATGATTAGGTGTATTAGTATATGCAATTGACTGTATGTAATTGTTTTTTGTTTGTCATATATTGTGAGTTGTTATAATTATTTACTTTATCTAATGCGTTTATATTAATATGATGTATGTATTGTTTTGTGTCTATATAAATTAAAGAATAATTAAAAGAATTTACTAATTGTTCCAATTGGAATCAGAGCTGGTATGTGCCTTAATGTGAACAAGTGTGAATAGAAAGGGACTGTGTACCATAGAAAAGGATTTAATTTATTGTGTCCTATTGTTAAGTTTACTATATTGATTCCTCCACATCACTGTCCTTGTATAGTTTGATGCTTTCTTGCCCAGATGTTGGAGGAGGATTAGGGCAAACCCCTTGGTTATATTATCTCTGCCACATTAAAGAGGCGAGGAAGGGAACGCCTTAAAATGGTTAAAGTAGCTAGCTACTCATGTAACAGAGAGAAACGTGACCATGCACAACATTGAACTCATGCACGCTCTCTGGACCCTCTTCCAAAATAGAGCAGTGGAGTCGCTGGATGGGGACCATCTGAAGGCCATGCCCCAGTTCTACTTGTCCGAAATTGTTGAATGTGCCAAGAAACAACATGGAACAGACACTGCACAGTGACATGCATATTTATTTGTCTATCTGCCTTTTACTGCAAAGCAATGTTTGATGCCTTGCACGAGCCTGCATGTTTGTTTAAAATGTGTAAAACTGACTTTCTAAGTATGTGCATATATGAACCTATTTACACATATACATACACCCAAAGTCAGATTTAAACACACATACACACGCACATGTTCTCTTAATTACAGCACGTGCTGCTCATTCTCAGGAGCGTTCCTCTTACCCGGGGGATTAATGGCCCGCCAAAGATCACCAACAAACATCAACTTCTGCAGCGACTGGGTCTGGTCAATAGATCATCAAGTGACAGGTCAAGTTCTAGCAGGCACATACCCCCCAATCCGTTTTGAGAAGCACATAAAAAACCTGAAGTGCCCTACATTTCGCGAGCAGCGCTTCCTAATCCAAGGAAGGGACAGGGCCGCCGGCAATGGCTTTAATGCCGGCGGTGTCATGTTGTCCAGGCAACGCGTCTTAAACCCAAGCTGAGCGGCACTGCTGCGGCTCCTCAGCTGGCGGGCTAAATATAAAAGTGCTGTGCTGGGTAAACATTAACATAAGCACAGTGCAAGCGCTGTGCAGCTAAAATGAGCACAGCACAACTGCTGTGAGGTTTAAACATAAAAAAAGTTCCTCAAAGGTGGACTGAGACAGTACTTGGGCCATGCGACGCTAATAACAGAGAAGCAACAGGAAATAGTATGCTGCAGCCAATAGAAATGGAGGAAAAGTAAGTGGCCAACACATGAACCAATTAAAAGTAAGGGCGGTATGTAAAGCCCTTTTAAGATTTATATTAAATACAATAGATTTCACAATCACAGCGCAAGCAATGTGCAGACGAAACCTTAAAATGACACCCATAGTCACCAAATAATCTTTGAAATGGCAGCAAAATATGTGCATACTTCTAAATATGTACCTTTTTTATTTTAACAGGTAGCATTTATGTTTTAATTTTTGTAACAACATTTTGGATTCTGTTAATTTTAGTTACTATTTCCAATATTTTTCTTAGAGATGACAAATCATTAAAGGTCTACGACAATAAAATCTCAAAATATAATCCAGATCTTTAAAATATGGTGACTTTTTCAATGCTTTTGGGTCCAAATTCTAATGGTCATGTAAGAACTTATGCAGATATTTAATGCATGACTTTTGAGGTGGTATCCTGTACAAACTAACTGAATGGAATAATTTTATGTCTTGGTTATCTCCGATATTTTGTTTTTAGATTGTTTTTGGTTTACCTCTTTGCCTTACTGCAGTATACATTAATAGATTTCACTATATGAGATGGAAATTATATTACTCATGAAGCCGCATCTCCTGCCTTAACTCCCTATCTGTGAGGGAAAACCCACCATAACATGATTGCATCACACTCTTTTTTCAACACGTTGAATATCACATCAATTTTCTGTTAATACAATTGTCTTCTTTTAGTTGATCCTGTGTACCTACTCAGTTAACAAGTTTTTCTTCCTTGTGTTGTCCTAATGTGCGGAATAAATTTTGTGAAGCAAAATAGGGCCCATAAGCTCTCTGTTAGACTTTCCGCTTGAACACATTGTTATTTTTTAAGGCTCTAGTGCAGGGGTTGTAGTAGTGTCATTGGCGTTTACTTGTGTTTTTCTCCTGCGCAAAGAAGCATTGAAAATGAACCTGCATGTACCAGACCTCGTGGAGTTTTTTGCACACCACGTCCATCATTATTGAATTCCACTGGAGCCTGAGGATGCATGTACCTTTAGAACTTCACTACTGACAGTGTGATTCCCAGAGGAGAGCTAACCGCACATCAGTTTGGAAACAAACTCAAATCACCTTCTTCCTAGTTGTAAAACTGCAGACTATAAAAGTGGAAATCTAACAGTCCCCTCCAGCAGTAAAAGACCGAGTTAAATTTTCAGAGTTTGCTTATATCAACTGTACTCTGTGAATATTGACTGTATGTTATTGATTACACTGTGATGAGAAGCTGTCCGGCCAGTGGAGAATAGATATATGCATAACTGCAAACAATGACACTGCATTCACACATTGATGAATATATATTTTAAACTGTGTGTGCAGAAGCGAAGAGATGACCTTAATCAAACCAGGTACATGCAAAATAAATAACTGACAGAGCGAATTTCATAAATAGTTTAACTAAGGTAAAATTGGTTGAAATGTTCCCAGATCTTATGTAGAACCATGAACATTTCAGTTCTTTATTCAAGCGTAGCCATTTATTTAGAGCCTGGCGGATGGCCCGTCCATCTGCAATGTGATTAGATGTTATGGTCTTCTGTTTCCTGCAGGGCACTATCCCCATTACCCTGTTGGGAAACTCTAAACGTTCAGAGAAACCCCTGCTAAGATGGTTGCTTTGAAGACTGAAGAGATTGGAGAGCAGGGGCCATGTTTGATGTGCCTGCTTAGGAAACTTTTTGTTTTTCATTAATAAACTCCCAAAGCAGGAGTTTGTGCTTGAAAATAATTAGGGCCTGATTACGACTTTGGTGGTGCAGCGTCGGGTCCGCCACGCCACCAAAACGCTAAAGCTGTGATCAGACCGCCCACCAGATTAGGAGTTACCTCCTGTCTGGCTGGCTGGTTTTTGGTGTTCCCACGGCAGTGCCTCAGAAAATGGACACCGCAATGGGAATGCCAAAAACAGTTCCTGCATGGCATGGACTGAAAAGTCCATGCTGTTTAGGAACTGGGGTGCATGCACACAGGGGGGCACATAGTGTGCCCCCCTGCATGTATATCCATGCAAAAGTGGCAAAGGGGGGCCCTGCAAGGCCCCCTTTGTTTCATCTCCGCCACAGTGTTCATGGAGTAGGAACCTCCATGACACCGCTGGCAGAGAGAAAACTCATAATATGCTTGGCGGGACCAGGAAACGTCGGTTCCCTGGTGGCTGTAGCGGGGCAATGGCGGTTCGACCACCCTAATCGTAAAAGGGCAGTCGGGAGACTACTGCAGCTGCACCCCCATGAGTCTGTGGACCACCAGACTAGTAATCGACCCCTAAGAAATCAAGGATCCTGATGTACAGGGGTAGCCATTACTGTAACCCCACCACCCAGCAGCAGACAGGCTATCAGGCCAATCATTTATGGTGGTAGAGCTAGCTTAGGCCTTCTGAGTAAACCCAGTGCTTGCCACAATGCTATATAGAACAGAGGAGCCACAAGTTTAGCAGGTGGGAGCTCTGCCCATATATGGCAGTTGTACTGATC
Source organism: Calotriton arnoldi (assembly GCA_963921515.1). Taxonomy (NCBI): domain Eukaryota; kingdom Metazoa; phylum Chordata; class Amphibia; order Caudata; family Salamandridae; genus Calotriton; species Calotriton arnoldi. The sequence goes on along the minus strand of CAWUFW010000403.1, from coordinate 2,627,420 downwards.
CACTAAACTCTAAATGAGGCCCTAAATAATTTGAATATTATTTAGGTTGGGTTCTGGGAAATCTCTTGCAGTCCTTTTAAAACTATCATTGTCATAGACTCTCCAACATCAGACAACCATATCGAGGCTGGAGCCTAGCATGCTACCCACTGAGCTCAGTGTACTATAAACTGTATTGAGTAAACCGTACACATAACATGGGCGTGGGAGGGCCTCAACCAATGTAAAAATAATCTCAGCTAGAGGCTTTAGCAATGTCCTAGTTGTACCTGCAAACCCTGCTGAAATAGTAACATATGAACAGTAGCCATTAGATAGGTATACACGTTGTATAATGCAAAACTTCAACTGTAAAAACATCTCCCTGAAAGCATCTTTTGTCTCTTTTCTTGCTCACAGATTTATGAGGCAATCCATCTTTTTACCTTGTTGCTCGTGTTCTTTTTTTTATTCTGAAATTTAGAATTTTGGGCTCTTCTGCAAGCTTGAGTACTGATTTACAGGCCCAAAAGTCAAGTACTATGCTAAAATACAAGCGGCGGCTCCTCCGCTATGGTGAAGCAGCGTCGCCCCACTGTTTTTAAGCAGTGCGATGTAGAAACATAAAATGATAATAACTTTGAGGTATTATCATTTTATGCTTTGTGCTTCTTTGTCGGGGCTGCTCTGCTCTCGGAGCAGGGCAGGAGAGGAGTGGTTTGCCCACTCCTAATTGCACATGACAGTTTGGCCAACCCTCTTGGGCCGCCCAAAACAGTCATGCACACTTTCCCTGTTCTCCATGTAGGCTGCATTACAGCCTCCGTGGAGAACATGCCCAGGCCTCTATTCCCTGACTGAGCGTCCAACCAGGACTCTCAGACCAATCACAATGCTGCACTGCAGCGTTGTGATTGGTCAGGGGGACCTGGGTGCTTACCAATCACAATGCTGCATTGCAGTGTTGTGATTGATCAGTGGGGCCTGCTTCCTGTTCCACGAGGAGAGCAGGAGCAGAGAAGCAGGACCAGGCAGAAAGGTAAGTTTATTTTTTTAATTGTTTTTTTATATTCGCACCATGCACGATCCCCCCCCGCCGCGTGACCCCTTCCCCCGTGCCCGCCCGCCACCCGCGAGCCATGCCTGCCGCCAATGTAAAATGCTACGTCTTAATTTTTGGAGTATTACTTTATTGCTGGAGAAACAGTGGGTGAGGGTATTGTGAGCTAATTTCAAGGACTGGTTTGAATGGTACCAGTATCATTCCACATTGCCTTCTGTGACCTAATTAAGTTTTAAAATCATCGAGGATCGAAAAAAGGAAGACCCACTCCTTGTTACAAGAGAACTTTCTGCTCCGTTAGAGACACCAAGAAAGGACTGGTGCTCAGCTCTGACTTTTATCTGCGTCGAGGATCTGATTGCAGAACTAATGAAGCAGCTCTTCTGATTTGTTCTGCATGGGTATCTGGACCTGAAGGAGACCTTGTTGGGGGTGGGTGGTGACTTATTTCTGGGGCGTTGGTACTGCGGTGGGAAGAATGTAGATATTGATCTGCAATAAGCTGTTCCAAATGGACCCACCTTCATGGCCTTGTAAATATGGAGTAAGGCAATGCCTTACTCTGTGTGGAAAGGGCTTTCCATGGGTGTTGCTGTGGGTGTTCCCACACAACACCTATGGTTTTTGACACTGCCCCAGATTTACAACATAGCGTAAATCTGGGGCAGCGCCAAAACTAATGCCTTCCCAAAGCAGATGTAACGAGGAGAAATGCTTACATTTCTCCTTGTTTTTCCTCTTTCCATGTGTGCTGCACTTTGCAGCAAACATAGAATGAGGAAAATGTGTCCTTTGTTTGTTTTTGTGCAGGAAGGTGTACCTTACTGCACAAAAACAATCATTCCAACAACACAGACACCCTTGCACCATGGTGCAAAGGTTCCTGCATTGGCGCTCAGCTGCAGTTTCTATGCTGGCAGAAAGGAAAGGAATGCACCGTATCTTGTAGATACAGTGCATTCCTGCCCTTTTCTTTTGATGTAGGGCAGCACGGATAGAAGTCTTGCAGCACTGCCCTATGCCAAAATATTGTTAATATGCCCCAGAATGTTTTGCGTGACAATAAAACACAGCATCAACCTACTGTTGAACCCACCGATTTCTCACTCCACAAAAAAGTGAAATGGCAACAACCACTTCTTCAGTGAAAATTGATGGATGATCTGACAGCACGGTTGTGCTACAAAATATTGGGAACAAAAATTTTACAATACACTGATATTGCCTATAAAAGATAGAGAAACAAACTTCAACTTTACATACTTTGTATGAAAACTACAAAAATATTGAAGAAAATAAAGTGGACAGAAATATAGTCAAAAAAGTTAACTACTATATCTGTTTTTAAATATTAACATTTAAAATAATATAAAGTGCACAATATTTAAATTATTAATGTGAAAGAAAAATAATATATATCTTAAATATATATATATATATATATATATATATATATATATATATATATATATATATATATATATATATATAATATTTATATATATATTTATGTTTTATCGCAACCCCTCCGAAAGTCAAAAAGGACATCAGGCATTTAGAATGCATGTAACTGTGTAAGTAGAGTTATTTATTGCTTGGCATTAGCAATAATCATCTCAGGATGCAGTTCGGCAACAAGTTACCTTTGTTGACAAAGGCAACTTGTCGCTGAAAGTGTTCTGAGATGATTATTGCTGATGGCAAGAAATAAATAACTTTACTTACATGCATTCTGAGTGCCTGACATCCTTTTTGATTTTTGGAGGAGTTGCGATAATCTGAAGGCGTCCGTGGCGAGGCGTCATCCACGGCACCTCTAACGATTAAAATGGCAATAAAAACATATAAAGCACACACGAGGAGATGATGGACGGAGCTCTGATGCTTTTCAGACATTCACCCCCAGTCACAGATCTGGGTTGAATCCATCATCAATATTTAGCTCACTTCGCCACCTCAGTTCAGACCCAGCTATATGCAAATCAGTCTTGACTCTGTGCCTCATGGGAACAGTCCAGCCCAAACTGCCAAGCCAGGTCTTCCCTGAACCGGAAACAAGCATCCTGGTACCAGTTTCTGGGTAACACCCTTCATCAGCCAGGCTAGCTTGAATCCAGTGGCAAAGTGAGCAAGGGACCCACGTCTGGGCATACCCTTCCAACTTAGGGCGAACAAAGCAAACACAAGGAGATGATGGACGGACTGAAACTTTTCAGACATTCACCCCCAGTCACAGATCTGGGTTGAATCCATCATCATTATTTAGCTCACTACGCCACCTCAGTTCAGACTCAGCTATATGCAAATAAGTCTTGACCCTGTGTCTCATGGGAACAGTCCAGCCCGAACTGCCAAGCCAGGTTTTCCCTGAACCAGAAACAAGCATCCTGGGACCGGTTTCTGGGTAACACCCTTCATCAGCCAGGCTAGCTTGAATCCAGTGGCAAAGTGAGCAAGGGACCCACGTCTGGGCATACCCTGCAAACTTAGGGCGAACAAAGCAAACACAAGGAGATGATGGACGGAGCGCTGAAACTTTTCAGACATTCACCCCAGTCACAGATCTAGGTTCAATCCATCATCATTATTTAGCTCACTTCACCACCTCAGTTCAGACCCAGCTATATGCAAATCAGTCTTGATGCTGTGCCTCATGGGAACAGTTCAGCCAGAACTGCCAAGCCAGGTCTCCCCTGAACCGGAAACAAGCATCCTGGGACCGGTTTCTGGGTAACACCCTTCATCAGCCAGGCTAGCTTGACTCCAGAGGCAAAATATATATAAATCAAATATTAAAATTAACATATATATATCAAAATATATATCAAATTTAATTACAAATAAAATTAATACAAACCCAACAAAAATTTAAATATAAATGGCACATTACAAATTGTATTTATAATAAATTAAAAATGTTAAAAAAAAAATATATTAACTCTTCAATACAATAGTAAGGAAAGTATGGGACTTTGAAGGAGTTAGATTTACTATTCTAACGCCAGCCTAAGCAACAGTATGGAAATTGTTGCATTTTTGCAGGGATTATATTTACTGTTCCCACTCAAATCTGACCAACGGTGGACTTTGGAGTGGTTAAATATTACATTCCCACTACAATGTGAGCAACAGTAGGGAAAATGTTGGATTTCAGAGAGGTTAGAACTCCTAAACTTTTTAACAAACATTTTAATACAAAACAAAATAAAATTATTTAAACATATTTAAAATAACATTAATTTTTTATGAAAAATATAAAAAAAATATATATATTTTATATAAATAGACTTCCTTCACTACTACCCAAAAACTACGAAAACATAATTGAAAACAATGCTAAAAAATAAAAATGAACCATTTTTATGAAAAGATTAAATAAGCAATTAAAATTAAAACAATAAAAATGAAATTTATTTACAAAATATTATAAATAAACTGATTTCCCAATTAACAATCGATTAACAAAATAGCAAAGAAGTCCAATAAAAATCAATGAAATAACTTACATAATTAGCAATTAATAATTTTATATAAAAAATTAATGCAAGCTAAAACCAATAATTTCTGGTATAAATATCTTCCCATCCTAATACCCTACAATCTGAGAAACATTCTATCAAATGAAAAAACACTAATTAAATTAAAAAATTAGAAACTATACTAAAAAAAAAAATATAATACTAATACTGTATAATACAATCACTAATGCATATTAAATTATTTTAAAAGTATTTCATACAACAAAAACAATGGTATACACAACGATATTTAAAAATATATTATAAACCTTAAAAAGATATTCTTACCTTTTATAGTCTGTCCCATGATATTTTTGAGTTAACAATATTTTTACACATTATTCTTATATCATATTTATTTTGTTGGTATTTTGGTGAAATGCCAAAAAAACATCGACAACAGCAAGCCTCTTTTATCTCTAATGCTCATCACTTCACATAGAATCACACAATGCTCATTCTTCATAGCACTATCTCTTGCAAATCTCGCTGATATACTCCTTCAACACCACTTCTAATGAAGATGATGTCTTATTCTCAACCTTCGTCCAAGCTTTCTTTGCTGTCATTTGTGAAGCACAACAGTCAAAAAACAGTACAAACATGGCACAATGAAATGAGCTTTGACTGCTTGAACCCCAACTTTCAATGAATGCCAAGTCACTTAGATTCACCCTAGACACAAACTTCATCCTCAAAGAATACATTGTCAAAGGAACAAGGATAGCCAAGTACGAGCTCTCTCTTCTAAAGAGAGTGAAGCTGTTTCATCTAGAAAGTGACTTCATAACTGCTGTTCAAGCCATCATACTTTTGCATCTTGATACTGATAACGCCCTGCTCCATTGCCTCTCAGATTTAGAAAAGAGTTGAAGATGCAACTCCCTAAAGAACACTACATTGCAATGCTTTACAGACCATATATATATATACATACATGCATATATACATACATGCATACATGCATACATACATATGTATATTCACTGGAAAAAACAGAGGTTTGAGATGTCATGAGTGATGCCATTAGTGATGTCACTGACCATGTCAAGAGTGATGTAATATGTGATGTCATCAGCAGTGCATTGCGGGGGCGCGAGTTATAGTTAGCTTAACTAACTATACCAGCCAAATTTCTCTGGTTTTGTACGAGTGAAATGTCCAACTAACTATAACGTCCCTGAAACCTCTGGCTTTTTCAGTGAATTTCTAAGGTTTTTTAAATGCTAATTCCTAACTATAACATCCCTGAAACCTATGTTTTTTTTAATGCTACTTTCTAACTATAATGTCCCTGAAACCTATGGTTTTTTCAGTGAATATATATATATAGGAGGCTATTACAGTCAAAAAAATATACACTAACTGTGTGTGCAACTTACCAACAACAGAGGTGCATCTAGGAACTGGTAGTGCTACGACTAACAGTCACATGACTTTTGATTTTTGGAGCACTTGCAATCACATCGTAATGTCACCCACCTGTGATCAAGGCTTATAAAAGCTGAAGCGCATAGGGTTTGTTTTTGCAGAGTTGAATAAAATATCTGGAGCAGTTTCTAAACCGGGCTCGGCAAACCTTCTTTGTTGCATATATATATATATATATATATATCAAATTACACTCCCTTGTGCCCTGGACGCACAAAAACAGGTACGGACAACTTCATTTGCTGGTGCCAGATATTCCTTTATTTATTAAAAGTTATGTGCAAGTCTCCTTCATTGAGGTAAATTAGTAAATAACTCCTCTGTCGCCTTCTCTCTTTCACGTAATGCGTCGTGAGACATTGCACTAATTGTTATAACTTGATTGATGTTAATGTTGTGTGAAATATACTTCCACACGCAGTTTCTGGCCTCGATAAACAGCACCTCCCCACCTGCAAACGCTATCCGCTATGAACTTACTGCGTACTCTCCGGCGTCTCCTTGGGTTTTCCACCCTCCGGTAACTACCTCCGATACTGCAGTCGTAATCCGTTGGTTTTGCAGGGGGCTGTTCTTCTTCGCTCCGACCGAGCCTACTCCTGATGGCTTGTACACAGAACAGCCTCTTCCGGGTGAGGGGTCCGTAAAGAGGAAACAAGCCCGTTCCTCAAGGTAATATCAAATTACACTCCCTTGTGCCCTGGACGCACAAAAACAGGTACGGACAACTTCATTTGCTGGTGCCAGATATTCCTTTATTTATTAAAAGTTATGTGCAAGTCTCCTTCATTGAGCGATTTCCGCCTTCATCAGATGCCGCTGCTTTCCGAATCTCGTCCCAACCACGCCTTACAAATGTCCTGCACTTTTTAAAAAATCGGCAGAAAACGCGCTGGGTGCGCGGATCCTGCCGATAAAAAAAAAAAAACGAAGCGCGGACTCCCGCGCTTCGTGAGTTAGTGGCCCCCGGGTGGCCAAGTCCCGGGGGCATGCAGGGCTTTATTATTAATTATATGGGGGCCTCTAAGGCCCCCAAGCCCCGGGGACCGCCACCCACCGGGGCTTTAAACAAAATGGTGCGGGAGGGCTCTGAGCCCTCCCGCAGCCTCGAGGACCGCCACCCCCGGGGCTTCTTTTTTTAAATTAAATCACCTGTGTGGGGGGCTCCAGCCTCCAAAGCCCCGGGGACCACCACCTCCCCGGGCTTTGCAGATGTGGGGAGGGGGCCGCGCGGCCCCTCCTGGAGCCATTGATGGCCCTGGGGACCGCCACCCCCAGGGCCGGCTCCTGCAGTGTCCCGGGTGCTCACCCCCGGGACACTGTAGTTGCAATGACAGGACGCGGAGCCTCACGGCTCCCGTCCTGTCATTGCAAACTGCTTTGCTTCATTGAAGCGAGAGCAGGAAACCTGCTCTCGCTTCAATGAAGCAAAGCAGATTGCTTTTCCACATGGGGAGCTGCATGTCAGCAACTCCCCATGTGGAAAGCAATGCCGGCTCCCGAGGGACGCGGGAGCCGGCTGGGACCGTGGGGGATTGGGGACCCCCACGGTCCCCAACGGAGAGGGACAGCCCCGGGGATGGGGTCCCCGGGGCAAGTAGTGGCCCGGAGAGGGGGCCACGCGGCCCCCTCCCCCCCAAAAAAAATAAAAATAAATAAAGGCCTGCCCCGGGGGATGGGGTCCCTGGGGCAAAGGAGGCCTAAGGAGGGGGCCACACAGCCCCCCTCCTTAAAAAAAATAATAAAAGAGTGGGCATGCCCCGGGGGATGGGGTCCCCGGGGCCGGAATCGGCCACGGGAGGGGGGCCACGAGGCCCCCTTCCCGTTTTTTTAAAAGAAAATAAAGGGGTAAGGCCCTGGGGGATGGGGTCCCCAGCGCCCAAAAAAAGGAAAAAGGAAGGGGGGCCACACAGCCCCCCTTCGTGGAAGAAAAAAAAAACAAACAAAAAAAAACGATTGTGCCGCAGGCCCCGCCCCCTTCCTTTACCACTCTGCAAACACGCCCTGGCGCGTTTGCAGAGGGGGAACAAATTCCCCTTGAATACTGGGGTCCCTGGGGCCAACTAGCCCACCAGGAACCTCCAGTATGCGCCAGGGGGCTGCGTTGCAGAGAGGTGTACAGAGGCCACGCCCCTTTTTACACCTCTCTGCAACGCAGCTCTGTGGCGCATACTGGAGGTACCTGGTGGGATAGTTGGACCCCAGGGACCCTCAGGATTCAAGTGGACTTAATCCCCCAACTTAAAACGTGCCACGGGGCGCGTTTACACAGTGGTGAAGGGAGGGGGCGGGGCTTCAGGTGAGTGTGCAAACAGGCCCCGTGGCGCGTTTTAAGATGGGGAATTAAATCCCCTTCAATCCTGAGGGTCCCTCGGGGCCAACTAGCCCACCAGGTACCTCCAGTAAGCGCCACGGAGCTGCGTTGCAGAGTGTTGTAAAAAGGGGCGTGGCCTCTGAACACCTCTCTGCAACGCAGCTCTCTGGCGCATACTGGAGGTATCTGGTGGGCCAGTTGGCCCCTAGGACCCTCGGGATTGAGGAGGAATTAATTCTCCAACTTAAAACGCGCCACAGGGCGTGTTTGCAGACATGTCACCTCAGGCCCCACCCCTTCCTTCACCATTGTGCAAATATTCCTCTAAAATCAGCCGAACTACGAATTCCGATTTACTCACCTGTTATCAGGAGAGACCTCAGTGCTGCATCTTTGAGCCCAGTACTGATCCTGAAAAGTAATTTTAACCGTACTTACCAGTAACTTGAATTTCCTTCCATAGGATATCATTGCCTGCTTTTTGCTGAAAAAGTTTCTAAGTGTCGATTTTTGAAACATACAAATATTCCTCTAAAATCAGCAGAACTACGAATTCCGATTTACTCACCTGTTATCAGGAGAGACCTCAGTGCTGCATCTTTCAGCCCAGTACAGATCCTGAAAAGTAATTCTAACCGTACTTACCAGTAACTTGAATTTCCTTCCATAGGCTAACATTGACTGGTTTCACTTGGAAATTCTTATAGGTGTGGAGTTTTGGAACTTTATAATATTCCTCTAAAACCAGCTGAACTACGAATTCCGATGTACTCACCTGTTATCAGGAGAGAACCCAGTGCTGCATCTTTTAGCCCAGCACTGACCCTGAAAAGTAATTCTAACCGTACTTACCAGTAACTTGAATTTCCTTCCATAGGCTAACATTGACTGGTTTCACTTGGAAATTCTTCTGTGTGTGGAGTTTTGGAACTTTATAATATTCCTCTAAAATCAGCCGAACTACGAATTCCGATTTACTCACCTGTTATTAGGAGAGAACCCAGTGCTGCATCTTTCAGCCCAGTACAGATCCTGAAAAGTAATTCTAACCGTACTTACCAGTAACTTGAATTTCCTTCCATAGGTTAACATTGACTGGTTTCACTTGGAAATTCTTCTGTGTGGAGTTTTGGAACTTTATAATATTCCTCTAAAATCAGCCGAACTACGAATTCCGATTTACTCACCTGTTATCAGGAGAGAACCAAGTGCTGCATCTTTTAGCCCAGCACTGACCCTGATAAGTAATTCTAACCGTACTTACCAGTAACTTGTATTTCCTTCCATTGGAATCCATTGTCTGGTTTTCCGCAGAAAAGTTTCAAAGTGCCGTTTTTCACAAACTACAAATATTCCTTAAAAATCGCCTGTATGACTTAAACGCATTCTTTCAACTGTTTACAGGAGATGCACCAGTGCTGGATCCAGGATCCACCACTGAGTAAGAAAAAGTAACGATAACACTACTTACCTGCTAAGTGAATTTTCTCCCTTAGGATAACATTGGTGATTCTATGTGAAAAAGTTTCTAAGTGTCAACTTTTAAAATACAATAATATTCCTTAAAAATCACTACTGTAACCAAAACGCTTTTACTCAACTGTTTACAGGAGATGTCCCAGGACTGAATCTAGGATCCAGTCCTGTGGTTAGAAAAGTAATCCATAAAGTAACTAATTGCATTTAACTAGAAATTCACATTGAGCTCAATGTTGCATTGTGTTTGAAATTGTGTTGCCCATTGCAACAACTGTAACTACTGTACTTAAATGTCTATTGCCTATTTGCAAAGTATTTAAACTAAAGTAATTCATTCTGAGAAAGTATATTTTGTAATGTAATGTATAATGTAATTACAATGTAATTTAAAAATAAAATATCTAAAAATAAATAGTTTAAAAAAATGTAGTAAATCAGTATCAAAAAAATAAATATAACAATTAATACATTTAAAAATTGTCATTTACAAAACCTTTGAAATTCACTGAAGAAAACCATAGGTTTCAGACATGTTATAGTTAGGAATTAGCATTTAAAAAACCTTTGAAATTCACTGAAAAAACCATAGGTTTCAGGCACGTTATAGTTAGAAATTAGCATTTAAAAACCTTACAAATTCACTGAAGAAAACCATAGGTTTCAGACACGTTATAGTTAGAAATTAGCATTTAAAAACCTTTGAAATTCACTGATAAAACCATAGGTTTCAGACACGTTATAGTTAGAAATTTGCATTTAAAAACCTTACAAATTCACTGAAAAACCATAGGTTTTAGGGACAGTTATAGTTAGTTGGACATTGCACTCGTATATCAGTGATGTCATTTGAGATGTCATCAGTGATGTCATCAGTGATGTCACTGACCATGTCATGAGTGATGTAATATGTGACGTCATCAGCAGTGCATTGCGGGGGCGCGAGTTATAGTTAGCTGAACTAACTATAACGGGGGAATTTCATGGGTTTTGTACGAGTGCAATGTCCAACCAACTATAACTGTCCCTAAAACCTATGGTTTTTTCAGTGAATTTGTAAGGTTTTTTAAATGCAAATTTCTAACTATAACGTGTCTGAAACCTATGGTTTTTTCAGTGAATTTCAAAGGTTTTTTAAATGCTAACTTCTAACTATAACGTGTCTGAAACCTATGGTTTTTTCAGTGAATATATATATACATACAATCCATTCCCACTCTGAAAGAACGGGTCCGACACACATAGCTATACACTGTCCCCAAAAAGCACTTGTTGCAGTAGAGGAAGAGGCGTTGCGGCATAGCCGGAAAGTTAACATTTAAATTCTGCTGGTGGGAGAGATGAGAGAATGATCTCAGCAGGCATGGGAGCAACTGGAGATGTAGAATAGTGTGGTCCTCCCAGAGCGCAGAATATGTTGCACAGACTGCAGGGTAAGGGAGTTATCATTGATTCTACTCATTATACGTAAAGAAATGAAGGGGCATACTTACAAGCAAGTGGCAGAGCACGTTTTAGCTCCAAAATTGCTAACGCCACGCTCCATCAAGTTAGAAACGCAGGAATGCGTCGTATTTACAATAATATGGCTCAGCCCTGTGTTTCTCCATGCGCTGGTGCTAAAATCAGCTGACTAGCACCAGCGCAGGCACCCTTGCACCATAGTGCTGCATTGTGCAGCACACATAGAAGTTGCAAATCAGCATTTTTTAAATGATTGTTTACGTGCAGGAAGGGACACCTTCCTGTACATCAACAATTATTCCTGGCATTTTGCTGTTTCTTTATGTGCTGCACAATGCAGCACACATAGGAACAGCAAAGACGAGGAGAAATAAAGCAGCGGAACACCCACCACAATACCCATTGCCCATCCCTTTCACACTATGTGTGCACATATCTGCATGAGCAGATATGCCCCAGTACTGCACGTACAAGTGATCAGGAATACCATATGAGGTACATGGATGTACACTGGTGAAAACGAGTTTCACAGCTACATGATGGCTTCACTGAAACCAAAGATGTTTGGTATCAAACATCTTGTATTAATGAACCAACACTGTTTCTAGTGCTGGATTTCTTAATACATGCACCCAGAGGGAACCCTAGAGGTGTCCCCTGGAACCCTACATAGTCACCTTTGGTATGCAAATCTGGCTTCCCTCGGAGGCCACCCCCTTAACCAGGACCCATTTGGCCCCTGTACAGGTGGGAAAATAGAAGTCAGATAGGGGTGTTCACCCTCAGGCTAGTTCTATCCCTAAGATGGGCTACCTGATGTGGACATGAAATTTCCGAATCTGTCATCTTTGTGATGGCAGAATTAGGAACTCTGGGACAGGGTTAGGCCCACTTCCCACAGGAAGTGGTCATATAAGGGGCGTGGTGACCCCAGGGGTAAGCAGCCCATTGGCTAATACCCTACACTCTCTAATGCCCCTAAATGTAGTATTTAGGAGAGCCCATGGCACTGGAAAATCAGTAAGGCTAATTTTAATCTTGAGATGACTCACTTGGTTTCGAACCTGTCACCAGCAGTTTACACAGAGGTATCTATAATAGGTGTTTAGCCTTGACTTGCTTTTATAGCTGTTGAGTAATCTGCTGTTACATAAGTCACTGACATTTAGATGTAATCTTTAAGTCAGCTGCACTTAGGTGCTTATACTTGGAAGTCACAAAAGTGGAAATCTAATTAAAAAACGTGTTACAAATCAGGATACGTTGAAGTCGACAGTCATGCGTGCTACAACGCAAATTGCGTTTTTTTATAGTATTATTGGAACATATTTTCTACAGGATACCTATTGGTCCCTACATTTACTATCAGAAGATTGTTTAAACCCCGCTCCCATTTCCACCAATGACGGCTGGCAAAGGTTAGCGCGGTGGGGAAGTGGGTCGGGCGCGGCAGGGGGGGGAAGTCGACAGACGACGGAATAGGTATTATTTATTTATTTAATTATACCTATTCCGTCGTCTGTCGACTTCTCCCCCTCTCACCCCGCCCCAACCCCGGCCACCCCCTCACTGCGCTTACCTGTGCCGGCCGCTGCTGATTTCCACGCTGGTACTTTTAAGTGGTGACTTCCTCTTGGTACCAGATATAGGACACTTATAACGAACTGAATTAGTTCAAACGGATTTTTTAAGTTTCCTTTAAAAAGTCTACTAACAGACACACTAGGTAGAAGAGGGCAGGGAGACTACTCGTTTGAATGCTTCACTAATTCAGTTGCTCGATATGAAGTCGTAATTCAAGGCCTTCCAAAGTTTTGTAAAGCTGAAGCTGGAAGGCCTTAAAGTGGCGCTCAGCAGGGACAGAAAAGCTGTTTGAGATGTCATTACTCGAAGCGTCTGTGTTAAGAATATCGGAGACAATAAAACGAAGCAAACTTCAATAAATATAAAACGGCATGAACCAGTGAAAAAGAAATGAGTCAGATGAGAAGAAAGAAACACCTTACCTATCTTGATGAGAAGAAGAAAAGCAGCAGTGTGGAGAATCTGTACTTGAGAATGAGCATTTGAAGTTGATTGTAAAAAAATAATCTTTAATTTTATGCTGCTTGACGTATGGTGCATAAAAGACTTATGTAAATAGAATAAGTACCTCTAATTCCCAGTTCCTCCAGCTACTAAAGAATCTAGATTTACAAGTACACAGTAGTACACATTAGACACTCCCGCTCACATACAAAACAGCACAATATGCTGTAAACGTGGCTCGGCCTGTCCTAACAGCAATTCCCAACCTAGGGCCTGATTACGATCGCGCTAGGAAACCCCTCCGTACGACTCGGATCTGGAGGGCTTTCCAAACGATTCACGCTGTGCGAGTCCGACCGAACAAGTACGATGCAGCCGTATGCTGATGGACTCGGTTCGCTCGGACTCCCATTGAACTCTATGGGAGCCCGTGTACCGACGCATACACAGGCTCCCATAGCAAAAAAAGGGTGGGTGGGGAAAAGCGTACACCCTGTGGCGGGCACCCCAATTTGCCCGCCACACTGTGCATGCTTGGATCGGGGGAACCCATGCGCACCCCCGTAACCGATTCGGAGAGCTCCGGGTGAAGGGGGGCCTGCTACGGCCCCACCAAAGTCCGATTCCGACAGCCGTTTTGTCTCGCTGAGACCGAGGCGATACAGCTGTCCGAATCGTGCATCGTACTCGGTCGGTCGGAATCCTGCTCCATTGCGCGGCGCGATTTGTCTGCGAACGACTCGGTCGGACAGTGTTGGATTCCCGAAATGATTCGGTCGACGCGGATGAGATCTTCGCATCGTACTTGGTCGTTCGGAGCGGGAGACGACTCGGTCGTAAACATAGGCTCCGAATCGGATTTGCACGTTCCGGTACCCGTCTGGAGGCCTTCCTAACGAGATCGTAATCAGGCCCCAGGATGGGCCAGATACTAACCTCGAATAGAACACATTTGATAGAACTTTCACATTGTCATCTCAGGTTTTTGAGGCCTAGGCAAGATACATGTGGGGGCCCCTGTCAGTACAACTTTAAATTTTATGGCACGACACGGAGGCCAACATTATGCAAATCTCCTTTATTGCCACAGCTCAGCAGTAACAATGAAGAGAATAATGAACTTCAAACAACATTCCAATACACTATATATTCCATGAGCATGCAGCCATCTTCCTTCTTTGTCAACTGCTGCGAACTAGAAGTAAACTCGTAAAAAACAAGGCTTCAAACTTGACTCCATGAGCATGCAGCCATCAAAGAAGCAGGGGAAGACCATTCCGAGGCGAGAGAAGAAGCAGAGGATTCTCCGCAGGTAGGAATATTGAAAGACCTTTCAGATACCCCTATAAAGGTGGGAGGGAGACTAACCCTTTTCTCTGGGAACTGGACCTTGGTAACTCAAGACCCGTGGGTTCTAGAAACTGTGAAGGGTTACAAAATAGAATTTACGGATACCCCCTTTCAATCAAAGAGACCTCGCGAGATAACCTTCTCTCAAGAACAGAGAAAGCTAGTATCTCAAGAAGTAAGGGACTTGGTAGCCAAAGGGGCTATAGTAGAGAGCTCAGAAACAGGTTTCATCAGCAATATTTTTTGGTAGAAAAGAAAGACAAGGGACAGAGACCTGTCATAAACTTAAAAAACCTAAACGGGTGGGTATCTTACCACCACTTCAAGATGGAGGGAATACACCTCCTAAGGGACGTATTGAGAAAGGGAGACTGGTTGACACATCTAGACCTAAAGGACGCCTATTTAACCATCCCAATTTGGCCCCCTCACAGAAAATTTCTCCAGTTCACTTGGGAAGGAAAACTTTGGGAATTCTGCACTCTCCCCTTCGGTCTGTCATCAGCCCCTTGGTGCTTCACCAAGGTGTTACGTCCGGTAGTAGCATGGTTAAGGGAAAGGGGTGTGAGACTAATAATATATCTGGACGATATCCTTATCATGGGTCAGTCCAAGACAACAGTATCTCGCCATACAGATCTTACTATCCGCCTACTGGAACATTTAGGCTTCGTGAGAAATGCCAAAAAATCATGCACTACACCAACCCAAGAAACTCAATTTCTGGGCTTCTTGGTGAACACAGTTTCTGCAGAACTGAAACTTCCAAGGGAAAAGATAAAGAAACTCCGCAAAGAACTCAGGAAGATCCTTTCTCTGGGGGTCTTTCCCTTGAGACTCTTAGCCAGGATCCTGGGTCTCCTCTCCTCAACCATTCAGGCTATCTTTCCGGGCCCATTACACTACAGGGCCCTCCAGAGACTCAAAGCGAAAGCTCTGAAGTCAACTCTATCTTACACTCAGATGACTTGCTTAGACGAAGATTTGAGGAAAGAAATATCTTGGTGGCTAAAGAATGCAGAAGCCTGGAATGGCAGAGCCATTTTTGGGGAAACCCCAGAATTGATTATAGAATCAGATGCGAGTCTAGAAGGTTGGGGTGCCACTTGTGGCGACTCTTCGACAGGAGGTCTTTGGACACACGAAGAGAAGGAACTACATATCAACTGCCTGGAACTCCTAGCAGGCTCCTTTGCGGTTCGGAGTTTCACCCAGAACTCAATAAAGTGCTCTATAATGCTATGTATGGACAATGTCTCTGCAGTGAGATACGTCAACAAGATGGGGGGACCACATTCAAAGGGTCTTACCGAAATAGCGAAAGTTTTCTGGGGCTATTGTCTGAACAGGGGACTGTCCGTCACAGCAGAACACATCCCTGGTTTGAACAATGGAGTAGCGGACTGGTTCTCCAGAAATTTCAGGGATTCCAGCAACTGGAAATTAAACAGAGGTATGTTCATGACAATCCAAGACAAATGGGGTCCCTTCGGGACAGATCTTTTCGCAGACAGAATGAATACTCAGTTGATGAATTTCTTCAACTGGAAGCCGGACCCTCAAGCAATAGGGGTGGATGCCTTCCTCCAAGACTGGCAAGGCTTAAAGCCATATGCCTTCCCGCCGTTTGTCATGCTTCCTCGTCTTCTTTTACATGCTCGCCGATACCTTCAGAACATGGTGGTGATAACCCCTCTTTGGAGGTCTCAGGCATGGTTCCCTGTCATCTTGGAGATGGCTGTGGACTTCCCAATTCTAATACCCCCTTTCAGGCAACTACTCCTGGGTCCTCACGGCGAATCACATCCTCTCATAGACCAAGGTCTATTGGTTCTGACGGCCTGGAAGATTTCAGGCGACAATGGCAAATCCCTGGCCTTTCGCCACATGCTTTCCAACTCATATCTGAGTCTTGGGCATCCGGAACAAGGAAGGCATATCGACTGGCTTGGAATAAATGGGTTCGCTGGTGTCTTCAACTACACTACGATCCCGTTTCAACTGATTTAGTACACGTAGTAAACTACATATCGGAACTTTTCGCTTCAGGCCTAAGTTATAGAACTGTTAATGTTTATAGGTCAGCAATAGCTGCAAGTCATTCTTTAATTGATGGTGTCTCAGTTGGACAATCCCTTTTAACAAAAAAGATTATGAGAAGCATGCGAGTCCTTAATCTTCCAACTGCGAAATATTCAGCCTTATGGGACGTAAGAATGGTATTACAACTTATTTCTTCTTGGGGAGATAACGTTAACCTCTCTCTCAAATGTATTTCCTATAAGCTTACTGTGTTACTTTGCTTGGTTTCTTTCAGGTGAACCTCAGATGTTAAGGCATTAGATGTTACTAACAGGGCTTGCCAACCTGAGGGAGTTTGTTTTTACCTTAAGAAAAGAACCAAAACTATGTCTTCCTCTATTTTCTACCCATTCTTTCCTCTTAATGAAAGTCTATGTGTTGCTAATTGTCTCAAAGAGTATGAAAGAAGGACAGTAAGTCTAAGAGGAGTTGGAACTCAACTGCTGATTTCTCACAGATCCCCTCATAATGCAGTTTCTTCTCCCACGCTTGCTAGAAGGGTTAAAGAAGTGATGTGTGAGAGTGGTGTTGATGTTTCTATTTTTGGTGCGCACTCTGTCAGAGGCGCTTCTGCTTCTAAAGCTTTTATGTTAGGTGGAGGACTACAAGATATCCTTAGAGCCGCTGATTGGTCAAATGAAAGCATGTTTAAGAAATGTTATTTCAGACCAATTGATAATGTTCTTGCTTCACTTTAAACTTGCATAATGTTGGCCTCCGTGTCGTGCCATAAAATTTAGATTTTTCACAGCCTGGTGGGCAGAAAATCTGGATTTTATTAAGGACACGGAGGCCAAGATTATCCCTCCTCTTATAAACCCTCCCTAAGGATTTTACCTTTTGACCTATTGTGTCTTTTTTCTTCCAGATTAAGACATCTGGGAATTACTAAGAAACCAGTTATTCGTTCCACATTAAGTTTGAAGCCTTGTTTTTTACGAAGTTTACTTCTAGTTCGCAGCACTTGACAAAGAAGGAAGATGGCTGCATGCTCATGGAATATATAGTGTATTGGAATGTTGTTTGAAGTTCTATATTCTCATCATTGTTACTGCTGAGCTGTGGCAATAAAGGAGATTTGCATAATCTTGGCCTCCGTGTCCTTAATAAAATCCAGATTTTCTGCCCACCAGGCTGTGAAAAATCTAAATTTTCATACACATTTTCTGCTACTTCAAGCCAACATGATGTGCAATAAGATTAAATTATACTTTCTGAAAAGGAGGCATACCAAAAACTGCTGAAATATTTTTGCTAGGGGTCCCAAAAATCCTTAGAATTACAATTAGAGAATGTGAGAGATAGATTTATGAAGAGAAGAAGAGTCTTGAGATAAAGTATTTCTTAGGCAAGATAGAGAGAGAAAGATCACTTTCCCAGGGGGGGACTCTGGAAGGCAATTTAATTACCCACTTTGCCTATGCTTTAAACAGTTTCTTATTACTTTCGATGTACACATAGTGCAGGGGTCTCATACTTATGGCACACATACAGGTCAGAGGGTCCGCATAAGTAGCCACCGGAGAAAAAAAAGTTTCAACCTGGCACAGGGTAGCATTTTGCAGAAAAAGGCTCAGCAGCAGTTCCGAACCAACTATTTCTAAAGGCAGATTGTAATTTGCCATTCCTATGGCATGCGGTATAGGTAATATGCAACTGATTTACTTTTGTGGGCATTTCAGTGGTCGCTGTGAATAAAACCATGTCGATATTTTACTGCTGGTGGCGAATAATATGAACTCTCTTCAGACTGCATCGTGCTCCTGTGTAAGATCATTGTGCATTGAGCACAAATATACATTCTCCACCGTGACCTTGTTGCACTCTGTGCCCGGTTAGCAGGAAGATTTTCCATAAGATAATTATTAGTCGCAAAAATACGTTTTAGACTCCCAGCTTTCAGCATGGACACAAAATATAAAGGGCCATCACCAAAGCGAGATATGGGGAAAAGCTGTGGCAAAGTCTCGAGGCATATCAATTGCATATCAATTGCTTCCAAGTTTTAGCATGGCTAATGGGCATAATTTGCATAAACGGATGCATTGTAGTTCCTGAAATAAATAGCTACCCAGGGCAAAGTGTCCTTTTGTATCAATTGCATTCCAGCTTCTTGCTTATATCTAAGCGGAACATTAAGCATATATAGCTATATTTTAGTTAAATGTTAATAAGCCAGAAGAAGCATGCATATTTTCTTAATAATTCGCGTGAACGATGAGGACATTGATTGGAGGCCGAATCTATCTGCTCATTTGTTCAGGGTAACGGGGGCAGAAGAGCACGCGACGTGCGAAGCCCTCATTTACGCCCATTACACAGTTGCGTACGTCATTATAGGGAAGCAATGCTGGACCTGATCTCCTCACTGCTGCTGTGCGAGATCAGGACTCACACTAGAGCAGGGACATGATGGAAATCTAGTGTATACAGGAGCCAAAAACGTCCTACAATGTCAGCAGCGGTGTGGCTTTCATTAGAGCTACAAGTGCAGGGTCTAAAGGACCAAAGGGTGTGTGGTTTGGAGGGTGGGGGGGCTGGTGTTGCGGGGATTCTAACCCCAAAATAGGGCCTTTGTTTGTGTTTTACTCCCCTGCTCGGGGAAATTGTGGGAGTTTTCCTTTCTTTCGCTAAGGGCAATGAATTCCTTACTTCGCCAGTGGTTGACAGCAGGACTCTTTTGGAGTCTGTTTTACTGTATCCGTTTTTTTAATTCTCTTCTCACATAGGTCTTTAGGTGGTTTCATAACAGTTCTCACTTTCAAATTGCTTTACTTTACAAAACAGTGTGCTCATTCTATAAATTCACTAATGCGTAATAAAGATTTTGAATGTGACATGCCTGTGCCACTGTGCAGTGCTTGAAATGGAGAAACAGAAGTGCAGGCACCTCTGTACCTGAGTAACTGCTTGTTCCTGAGAAGTGCCGGTACTCTCCAATTAACGTATAACGTTTTACTTGAGAAGTACAGGTAAGCACTGCCAATGTGTGCAAGTGTTCGGTGTTGTCACGTCAGCTTACCTGATGCTAACATATCAGGACTCTCGGCATCTTCTAAGTGCTACTCAGAGACCGGGCGCTCTGGGTGTTAAAACGCATGAGAAGTGACAGCCAAGCGTGCCACTATTGCTGAACCTGTGCTTGCAGCTCGAAAGTGCTGGTGAATCGAAGGGACCTACTATCATATGCGTAGCACACAGTGATGGTGAATCGAAGGGACCTACTATCATATGCGTAGCACACAGTGCTGGTGAATCGAAGGGACCTACTATCATATGCGTAGCACACAGTGCTGGTGAATCGAAGGGACCTACTATCATATGCGTAGCACACAGTGATGGTGAATCGAAGGGACCTACTATCATATGCGTAGCACACAGTGATGGTGAATCGAAGGGACCTACTATCATATGCGTAGCACACAGTGATGGTGAATCGAAGGGACCTACTATCATATGCGTAGCACACAGTGATGGCGAATCGAAGGGACCTACTATCATATGCGTAGCACACAGTGATGGCGAATCGAAGGGACCTACTATCATACGCGTAGCACACAGTGATGGTGAATCGAAGGGACCTACTGACACAGTGATGGTGAATCGAAGGGACCTACTATCATATACGAAGCACACAGTGATGGTGAATCGAAGGGACCTACTATCATATACGAAGCACACAGTGATGGTGAATCGAAGGGACCTACTATCATATACGTAGCACACAGTGCTGGTGAATCGAAGGGACCTACTATCTTATGCGTAGCACACAGTGCTGGTGACAGTCAGGAAAGCTGTTTTGATGTCCCCAAAATGAACCCAACAGAGCCCGCTTTTATTTTAAGTTTCTCTTACTATTAACAACATATTCTTGCTTTGCCGCTGTGTAAATCGCTAGCTCACACATCTCAGATGAGGACTAAACAGGATCACTTTACATCCCCTTTGGGGTTTAGCTATATGTTCCCTTTACATTTTCGGTCACAATGATGAGCTGTGTTATCCCAGATGAACTAATTCAAATTTAGTGATTGCTGTTGGGTAGTTTTAAACCAACGTTGATTGACTTTATGGTCAGAACTAGCAATTTTGAAGGCTATCCAAAGATCTTTCCATAGTAAACTGTTCAAAAATCTGGCTGCCCTTGATATTATAATAATTTTGTACAAATCAGGGGTTATTGAGTCATTAGTGAATTTGCCAGATTCTAGTCTTAATTATTTGGCTATTAGATATAAGCTTATTGGATATTGGCTTATTAGGTTGCGTTTGTCGTATTTTTCTGGATGCTACATTAGTTGCATTATACTCCTATCTTTCATCCTTGTGTTTCCTGCGTGTGTACAATACCAGCAAGCAGCAATATTTCATTCTTTTTGACTGGTCGCCTCAATTCATTGCGTGTGTCTTCAATATGTCCAGTGTTTATTGTATCCATTTGTGACATATACTTCTCAGCTTTAAAATAATGGCAAGTTCGATTTGGTGTGAAGGCCTTCTAGTTTCTGGAGAATTTATCTTCTGACACTACAATAAAATAGAATCTTCAACGATATAAGTAAGATGCTAGGGGTAATGTTTATCAGTCACTGTTACCATGCCAGTATATGAAATCATGACATAGTAAACCTGTGGAGACCCTAATAATAACTGATTTTCCTTTTGCTGTAAGGACGTTTCTACCACTGTGCTATTTTGACGTGTCCCCTATTTAATGCGTTCAGCCAGGCAAGAGACTTCAAGGGCCTCACAACCAATCAGGGAAGTAGAAACATATTTATGAAGAGTTTTGCTGCTCAGGTTCTTCTCCAAAGTGGGCTCAGTCTTCCACTGAAAGTCCTGGTATATCCGCATCATCAGTGTGTAACTTCCCACCACCTCTGATCCTTCCGTCCTGCTGCTTCTGAGCCTATCCCTCAACCTGTGCCACAAACTCACAGTACTCCTTATGCGCACAGGACTTACACAGTTCTCTGTGGGTCACCTCCCTCAATCTCCCTATTCGCAGACCCCTCTGCCACCTATGGCTAGCAAAAGTGCAAAACGTGCCACATGCTAAGAGGGTCTGCTAATCGTTGCTCTTATGTCTGAAGCATACTTGCAGTTTTTCTTCACAGATTGTATCAGTTGTGAGTCAAAGAACCTTGCACGGCTTCTGCTTGCATGTGTATAGGTGTGTGTGTCTAGGTGTGTAGGTCAGTGTCTTGCACTGCTGCTCCTTAAGCTGTACCTGTAACATAGAAGTGAAGTATGCACTGCTGATGCCGACTTGGGGCCCTATTACACATAGGGTGCACTTTTCCTGTTTGCCCCACAGCGCATCTTTAACTAAAGTGCTCCAGGTGCAAATAGGGAAAATGCACCCTATTACAAAGAATGAGCTGCCCCTAGGGCAGCCGCGAACTCATGCTGCCCTCGGGGCAGTGTATTCAAGTGAAATACGCAGCGGCTACTTCAAAGAGCTCCTTGTTTCATAGTGCAGACGGCAGCCCGCCTGCACTTTGAGGAGGGATTAGAGAGCCCTTTGCAGACTGGTGCACAGAATGACTGCACCCTCCTGCATGGGGATGTCTGGGGGGGTCCATGAGACCCTCTTCACCCCTAGAGATGGCTGCCATCAGGGGGAGCACTGTGCCACCTTCTTGTGGTACACTGACATAATATGGCGTGAGCGCAGTGGCAAAGAGATTCCCTCATTTGCATTGGGCCACTCCACCATGCAAACAAGGGAATGCACTCTTGAGATAGTACTGGTGTTACATGTGAACAAGCGCTATCTGTATAACAGAAGGGGCTGCACAAGTATCTCAAGCCCCTTCTGTATTGCCAAAGTGCCCTTGTGGCGCACAAAGTGCACACACATGCCCGTTGACCCCCCGGGGCACCGTCTGTAATACAACCCCTGGTACTTGTGGATTATGCCTGGTGGAAGCTTAAAGAACCTTTTTTCACTATAAAAGCTGAAATGATTGCCATTTCTAGTGCTGTATCAAAGTTGTAAATGAAGCTTGCATTTGTTAACAAAGTCAGGCATATTTTAAAGGAACGAGTATGACACCTTATGTATACGTAATTATATTTCTTGACTGTATTTTGCCTACATAATTAGATTTCCTTATGTTCTCTTGACAATAAGCCTTCTGAAAAGGTTTAGTTATTATTTCTTTATTAGTATTATAAGCAAAAGCTCAAAAACATTATGCCTGATTTAGCAACTCGCAATCCCCTTGGCCTCTTTGTAGGAAACTGATTACTTCATTCTCTGGTAATTCTAGAAATTACAAATGACTAATAACTGAATTAGGTAAGAGCACTCTACAGAGATCACATGCAGGATTTCCTTTTTAAACCTCTTAATAACCAGCGTTATTGCAGCGAAGTGTACGGATTCTTTACTGTTACATTTATGTTTGGTGATATCATGTGAGGCTTTAACAACAATAATATTAGCAGCAGCGGCCAGCACGGATCGGAGGTAGGGGTGCGGGGGCAGGGGTGGCAGGGCCCAGCATGGATCAGAGGTAGGGGCGGGAGGGGGGTGGATGCGGGGGAAGTGGGTATTAAAAAATAAAATAAAAAACTTACCTTCTCCCTGCTTCCTTCGCCGCGTCTCTCCTCCATAGTCCTCCCTCACTGGCCTGAACAGGAAGCACACCCAGGCTTCCAGCCAGCCAATCACAACACTGCCTTAGTAGCATAGTGATTGGTCTGAGTGCCGTGTATCGGCACTCAGACGCTGACTGGGAGCCTGGACATGTTTTCCACACAGGCTGTAATGCAGCCTGCATGGAGAACATGCGAAGTGTGCAAGACTGTTTCGGGCCGGCCAAGCAGTCATTGCGCACTTAAGAGGGTGCTACCATTCCTCCCATGCCCCATGCCCCCTCACGCAAAGCTGTGGAAGTAGGACAAAATAAAATGATAATAACACAAGTTATTATCATTCTATTTACCCTTTATTTCACTGCTAAAAAGCAGTGGGGCAACGCTCCTCCATCTTAGTGGAGGAGCTGCCACTGAACATTAGGTTTAACACTGTGGCCATATTTTAAAACGTACACAAACTGCAATCTGCTAAACACTATCACATGTGCCGAGCAAGCATGAGAACAGATTGCTCCAGACTGGCTCATGCATAATATAATGAGCCAGCGGTTGTTCAGTGTGGTGAGAGAAAATGCTGGCAGATATATGAAGAGATGGCCATGCCTCAATGCATTTTTTATATAAAAAATATGTCATATTGTGTTTGTTCCTAAAGACCAAGGAAACAAACTTTATTACTTTCTAAAGAAAGAACAAAACTTGTAAAGATAACAATCAGAATTATGTGCAGGGACTGTACTCTTTGTTATTGTGGCCATTCACAGATTGAAGCATTGTTGTGCAAGCTGATGGAGGGTGTCCATGTTCCTATGATGTCGCTTACAATAGGGCAGAGATGGACCTGTATACATCTGCTCCAGTGGCACTTGTTCCAGTGACACTTGTCTAAGCCACAGGGCTATGCGTGCAACTCATTTGCAATTGCAAACAGACTGGTGTTTGTCCATTCGGCAGCTGGTGCATAGTCTTATTAGAGCGGGACTGATCAGATGCGTCTTGTCACTATAAAAGACAGTAAACTGTATGATAATAGTTTATAATACATGGCATTCTGTAATCCATGTATAAACGCCAGTATCTAATTTCATTATAATCAGCGACTTCTGGCCCCCAGTCGCCGATTATAAAAAAAAAAAAAAAAAAAGACATTAGAACTCAACTATTTTAGCCTTATATCCTGCCGCAGTGGGCAATGCCGACCATTAAAGGCCAGCTCCAACCTTAAAGGCCTGAGCTGAAGGCAAAGGAGTGGACCTTTAATGGCTGGTATAGCTATATAAGGCTAGTAGAACATTCCGTCCCTAGAGGGCAGAATGTTCTAACAAATAAAACAAAGGCTTCACGGAGCCCGAGGGAGTTGAAATCCCTCGGGCTTCGTGAGGCCTTTGTTCACAGCAACAGCTAGGATTCCACACTGGGAATCCCTGCAATCCCTGTATAAATGCCTGGAATTCCACAATGGGATGGGATTCCACAATGGGATTCCACAATCCACAATTCCTGTATAAATGCCTGTTAGACCTGGCTTGTCCAGCGGGTTTATCCCTAGACTTTTTGCTTTTTGGAATCCTGTTTTTGACCGTTTTTGTTGGTTTTAAGACTCTAGGTACTTTACCACTGCTGAACTGTGCTAAAGTGCATAGGCTCTCCCTGTAAATTGTTATGATGGATTGGTATTTCCATGATTGGGTATTTGATTTACTAGCAAGTCCCTAGTGCTGTGCACTGAGTATGTCCAGGGCCTGTAAATCAAATGCTGCTAGTGGGCCTGCAGCACTGGTTGTGCCACCCACATGAACAGCCTTGCAAAAGAAACTCAGACCTGCCATTGCAGTATCTGTGTGCAGTCTAGTACTGCCATGTCGACCTGGCAAGTGCACCCACTTGACAGGCCCTAACCTTCCCTTTTCTTACATGTGAGTCACCCCTAAGCTAGGCCCAAGGTACCCCTGAGGGGAGGGTGTGGTGTATGTGAAAGGTAGGACATGCCCTGATGTGTGTGGCATGTCCTGATAGTGAAATACTGCCAATTTAATTTTTCACTATTGAAATGCTATCTGTCCCATAGGATAGAATGAGAGTTTATTTATAACATCTTATAAATAAGGCTCCCTGTTTTCCGTTTTTACTGATTTTTACAGATAAATACAGACAGAAAACCATTTATTTTCTTGTCTGTATTTATTTTTAAATGTGGATAAAAACGAAAATTGGGTGCTTGTTGAGTGATTCTAAATACACTTTGCCATGACTGCCAGACCAATAACCAGTCGCGGCTCCTAGAGGGAGTACCGCCGGGCGGTGACGTGGGCGGGGAGGGGCAGGGTGGGTAGAAAACCGAATCCGGCCGAACCGAGTAGTTAGCAAATACTTAAATAAAACGAATTTCGTAGCGCGCACTGCATCGCATTTGGCGATGCAGCTCGCGCTACGAAATTCGTTTTATTTAATTATTTGCTAACTTACCTCGGTTCGGCCGGATTCCGGTTTTTACTACCCCCCACCCTGCCCCTCCCCCACCCCACGTCACCGCCCGGCAGAACTCCCTCTAAGAGCCGCGACTGCCAATAACTGTGTGGATTGATAGGTAAGGGGGCTTTAAAAAAAGGAATTTTAGTAAAGATGCTTGAACAGCAGTAGATATGCACATGGCTGATACTGAAATGTGCATAGTTTCACATTAGTGCATTGATTTATCTTCTGCAGGTGTTCATATCACTGAAACCTGGCAGGCATTCAAGCATGACTGCATATTTATTGGTTAAATAAATGTGGAAATACACCAGTTTCAGCCTTATTTTTTTCACAAAACCCATAATAAATATGGATAAATACAGATAAAGATGACAAAAAATAAATATGGATAAATACAGACGGAAATGTAAAAAAAATAAATGCCATAAAACCGGGAGCCCTACTTATAAATATAGCTTCCCATTGGGACAAGATAGTAAGATGGAGTTTAGTATGCCTGAACTCAGAATATAAAAATGCAACTTTTAGTAAAGATGATTTTTATATTGTGTGTTTAAAAATACCACTTTTAGAAAGTGGATATTTTCTTGCTTAGCCATCCTGTGTGCGTCTGCTAGGTTCGTGTATTGACTGTCTGGCTTTGGAGTGACACAGGGGCTGGGGATGTGCATTCTTTCAGACAGACAATGGGGGGTTGATGTGTGGCCTGGATTTCCTGAATGAGTCGGGGCTGGGCTGAATAGACCTGGACTGCATTCAGAGTAGTAGTAGGAGTTTTCACTAGCACCTGAATAGGCCTAGTCTGCATTTAGAGTGGTGGGAGGAGATTTCCCTTGCACCTGAATAGGCCCTGTCTGCCTTGGACAATGCTGTCTCCACCTCCTGCCTGGAAGCTGGACCAGAGAGGACAGAAATGGTTTTGGCTGAGCACAGAGCCTCTCTGCGCCAAGAGAACAAATGCATTTGATGTATAAATAGTGGGGCCCAGACTCCAGTATTTTAGATTACTGCTGAACTAAGGAACCTGCCAGGAAGGAGAACCGGGATAGCTGGTGGAGGAGTACTGCCCCTGTGCTGTTTGCTGTTGGGGTTGGCCTGCAGTGGTTGCTTCTGTTTTGGGCAGGGAAAGGACTGGACTGTGCTTTCATCATCCTGCTCTTAGAGTTTTCTCCAAGGGCTTGAAGTAGAGCTTGCCTCCTGATGGAAGTCTCAGGGATAGAAAAGTCTTCAAAGATCACTTTTGGACTTCAAGAGGAACCTCTGCCAAGGAGAAGAGCTGGAAGAAACTGAAGGATTAGGAGTACTGTCCCTTTGCTGTGTGCTGTCTGTGGTTGGCTTGCAGTAGATGTTTCTGCCAAGGAAAGGAACTGTGTGTGTATCCTGCTTGAGAAAGTATCTCCAAGGGCTTGGAAGTGGAGCTCGCCCCCTGTTCAAGAGATCTCAGGAACAGCAAAGACCTCAACATCCTTCTGGGTACCGTCTCTGGAACCGCTGGTTTCAGTCACCGCAGAAGAAAAGGGCAACCGACTCTGTCACCGAGTCCGTCGCAGGATTCTGGGTCCTGAAGTCCCAGCAGAAGGCACCGCCACACCTCACGCCACTTCCTTTGTCTCATTGACGCCATCTGGACGATCGTCACCGAGCCGTTGGTTGCACCGTGAACTGAGGGCACCGCATTCTGCACCGCCTCACTTCACCCTGCCTGGACGTCACCGTCACTGCCTGACCGGAACATCGACTGGCCCTGTCACCTGCACCGCAGCCTGCCAGCACTGCATCGAGCACCACCTCACCCTGCACCGTAAGCCTTGGTCTCATTGACACCGTCTGGACGATCGTCACTGAGCCGCTGCCTGCACCGCATCGTGAGGGCACCGCATCCTGCACCGCATCCTGCACCGCATCCTGCACCGCATCCTGCACCGCTTCCATTTTGCAACACAACCGCGATGGTTGCCCGACTGGCTCGCACCATTGTAAGGGCCGCAACTAGAAAGGTACTGTTTTCGAGTCTGTGTTCGCTTTAGCTGACCTGCACCGACGCGGTCAGCTGGAATTGTTAGACAGCAACGCGGTAGCCCCGGATGGAGCTACCGACTCGGTAGAACTGTGTTTTGTGGATATTTTCTACAATTGGAAGGTTTTCTTGCATACTGCATATTTTTCATAACTGTATTGTGGATTTTTGTCGCTTTTGGTCTTGTTTCGTTTAGATAAAGTTTTGCTTATTTTTCTAAACTGGGATGGTGTCCATTTGTAGTGTTTCCACTGTATTACTGTATGCATGCACACATACTTTATACACTGCCTCTGAGATAAGCCTGTCTGCTCGTGCCAAGCTACCAAGGGGGTGAGCAGGGGTTATTTTAGAAGTGTATCCCCCTTACCCTGACTAGGAAGATGGGTCCCTA
Organism: Calotriton arnoldi; assembly: GCA_963921515.1. Classification (NCBI taxonomy): domain Eukaryota; kingdom Metazoa; phylum Chordata; class Amphibia; order Caudata; family Salamandridae; genus Calotriton; species Calotriton arnoldi. Next base: position 2,599,223 of record CAWUFW010000403.1, on the reverse strand, counting down.
CTTGGACAAAGGTACAAACCATTGCCAACTAGAGACCCCCATTTCTAACTATGCCCATCTATAATTTCTTTATAGTTGGCGACTTGTGACGCCGCCAGTTGCCGATTATAAAGAAAAGACATCAGAACTCAACTGTAATAAGATATTGTAGTCAAGTTCTAATGTCACAATGCCTGCTGCCAGCAGCCTAGGTGAAAGGGAGGTCAGGTCATGGAGCAGCTTTTCAAAAGCAACAAAAATGTGCTCCGGGCCCTGTGATTGCTTGGGACCACAATATTGCTCTATTACTGCCCTGAATACAAGAGGAGATCAAAGTGTGGTCCCCGCTGCCCCTCTCCCTATTACGCCGTTTAATGATTTAAAAAAAAAAATTCTATGCAGCGAATGCTCTATCAACTAGAGGATTATCCCTTCACCATCCCCCCAGCATGGTTTAAGCAGATCAATACAGGCCTCACACAGTTCCTTTGGGGAGGGTGGGTGGTGCATATTGCTCTGCGGACCTGTTTTTAGTCCACCTTTAATGGGGGTATTGCTGCCCCAGATATTTACTCATACTATGCCGCATCCCATCTCCTTTTTATCAATGAATGGTGGTATGCACGATGGGCAGACCCAGCATACGTGACAGAATGCTGGGCGATGGTAGATGTCTCGCTCGTACACTTCCTCTATGATGGTTAGATAGGGAGTCACATCCCACACGCAACCCAAATGTTGTTTTGACTGTGGAAACAGACACTAAATCAGATGGGCTGGTGGACTCGACTGACTCGGATGTCACCACTGTGGGGTGGGAGCTTCTTGAGCCAGGTAGCATCGCTTTCGGGGTTTCAGCAGTGGGATGCTACTGGCATCTCAACTCTAGGGGATGTCATGCAGGGTCTAGTTCTCAAATCCTTTCAGGAACTGTAGACAGACTTTCAATTGTATTGTCAGAAACTTTAGAGATATCTCCAGCTGTGGCATGCTCTCACTCCCTACATACACGATCTACATGAACTACCGGAATTTAACCCACTAGAGGGTAAAATAATAACCGAGAATCTGGGCACACACAAAATAAAACAGGTTTCCCAGACTTTAGTGACACACAGTACATCCACACTTCCAACCTTGAGACAGACCTGGCAGGAGGACATACCCACACTTGATAATGACGACTGGACAGAGGCTTTGATGGCACCAAGTGAAGCAGTGATATCGTCCAGGCTACGTCTTATCCAATTGAAATTCCAAAATAGAGCTTACTTTACTAGATGTTGCATATGGCGCTTAGGCCCATTGCCTCGCCGGTCTGTCTAAGGTGTGGGATGGTTGAGGGCACCTTCCTGCATACAGTAGGGGAATGCACAACACTTGAGAGTTTCTGGCGTGGATTGGTTGCCTGCCTGGAAGGGGTCTTGTTATGGGAGATCCCCTTTCATCCAAAGACAATATTACTCCATAGCACAGAGGGGTTGGAGGTAATAGATACAAGAGACACTTACTCTTCCTGGGCTTAACTCTGGCTAAATGCGACATTGCACTGCTATGGAAGGATGTGTCCCTGCCCACAATAGGTACATGGAAGCTAGTAATGGACCATTGTAAGGGTATGGAAGTAGCGATGTATCGAGCTAGAGAGTGCCCACAGAAACACACAAAGATATGGCAGAGATGTGCACGCCACAGAGCCATTGAATTGGCACTGGTCCATTCTGTAGACTCCCTCCTCGGCACATAGATACAGCAATCTGATGGCAGTTCATGAGGCCTTTGGTCCCCTATCACATCCACATATCCCCTATATTGAGACTATAAGAATGTTGTTCACAATAGGAATGGTAGATTTGATTTTAACAACATATGTCGGAATTATTGAGGGTGACGGGGTGTTACTACCCTGCAAGTTTGGACAGGCCATGTTGGCCATCATGTAATGTAAAAACAAAACCTTGTAAAATGTGTTATAAAAAGCAATGAAAATGAAACCTTCTTGTCTTTCTTCTGCTCTGTTTTTCTAACTTACAATGACTAGTAGAAAGAACATGATCATTTTTTGCATTCCTTAGATAATTCTAGAAAAGTTACAAATATTTCTGCATGTTTCTACACATTCTGAGAGACTGCAGCCTTATTTTTTAACTGACTGGTATTGAACTTTTTCTAATATCTTTTTGCAACAAATATCTAACAGGCTTTTTGTGTGTTTAATTTTTCACAAGAGGTTCTATTATTGTTCTTCATGTTTGCAAACATGCTCTCTCTTTCATATAAAAGAGCTACACACCAAGGTTTTAAGTGATTTGTTGGAAAGATGATGGTGTGACCATGTATTGTATGGGATAAAGTACCCCCTGCCGTACATAATAAGGTTATTGCAAGGTGCAGAGGAATTCCATAACCTTATAAAGGAACTTGATGTTTGGCTGCGTTCCTCCACATGGTTATGGAACTTCCCGGTGTCTTGCAATATCCTTATAATGTACGGCAAGTGGTACTTTATCCCTTATAAAAACAGGTGACCTGTAGAATGACTAGAGAGCAATTCAACACATGGCATTTGAATGTATATCTTTGGATGCTTGCTTTCCAAAACTGACAAACACCTTCCTCAGTCAGTTATAGTAGAATGAAAACATATTGTAATAGCCTTATTGTATTTTAGTGTGGGCAATTAAATGCAAGACAGGTAAAAGAGGGGTGAGAAACATGTCAAATTGTGCCTGTTGCTTTTGGCTTCAATTTAATTAAAGTCCACGCAATAATCACTAAATAAATATGCAGGTGCATATTATTATGTGTGTATCACTTGCAGAAGATGGAGATAGATAGGATGTGATTGACAGTCTGCGTGAGCATGTTGATGAATTTGTAAGAGTTTTAGGACTGTGAGAAAGTTGCTGGAGTGACAGTGTCTGACACTGAGAATGACTAGTTGATTTTACGGTCTATAAACAAAGGAAGGGACTAGGAGCCAATAATCAGGTCCAGCACCCATGCTCCTTAAATGTAATGATTAAACACAGAAGGATGCTGTTCCTCCAGAGAAAGAAAATTGGGGGAGGAAAAGCTGTCAGTCGGGGTTGGCCAACTGGATCGGGGGATCTGATTGATCAGAAGTGAATGCCCTCACAAACCCAGAACGGTGTCATTCTTCATCAGTGAGCTGCTCCTAGTTGGACCGGCGCTGCAGTGCCCAATGGGCCCCTCAAAGGGGCTCTTTGTTGGAGGTCTTCTGATTTGATTGCTGTAATGATGAGTGCAAGTGAGGATACAGTGAGTGTAGGGTGGGACAGTGAGTGGTTAAAATGTCCAAGGGATACCAAAGACGTTTTAATAAGGTGGTCCCCTTGACAAGTAACAACAAACGCTGCAGGTGGCTGGCTGACTAGATGAATGAAGGGCTGGTGCAGCTATCAGCAGCTTGTTGCTCCTTCTAGGTTGTATGCCTCGACATCATGGAGCCTTAACAGTCAATGAAAATAGATTTTTGATTAGGCTCAGATGGTGTGAGCCACAGGGGCTTAAAACACTTATGTCAACTATGGCTGAGTTCCAGGAAGGTGGATATCATCCCTAGGAATCCAAGGCCAAATGGCTGGATTTAGAGCAACCAGCCAGGAACAGTGTGACCTTCTATACCTGAGGTAGGGTGGAGTCAGTCTAGGGAGGCATCTGGGGCTCCTCTGGTCCAACCAGCTCCAAGAATCGCTTGTGAGAGGTAGGGTGAAGTCAGCACTCCCACCTAAAAGGATCCAGTCCACCAGACACTGGCCAGAGTGGCCCTCCCTTCCCAGGGACAGAGTGCTGCCAGAGCAGGGAGAGGTTTGGGGCTTCTCCAGGCTAATCTGCCCCAAGAATAAAACAAAGAGAGATGGGAGAAGCCATGGCTTTCTCCTGGGACGCCTGATCCCCCAAGGCCAAGGCTTCAGCCACCAGAGAGATTCACCTTGCATGCAAAGGGCAGGTTGGTGTCGGATGAGGAAGAGTATGGGGTTTCTCCGGGCTGAACAGTTCCAGAATTCACAAGTGAGAGGTGAGTGAAGCCATAGCTTTTCCTTGGAAGGTCCGCCCCCCAGAGGATGAGGGACTAGGCTTGGCCACCTGCCCTATGAGGGGCAGTGTGGTATTGGATCAGGGAGGTGTCTGGGGCTCTACTGGCCTGAACAGATCCAGTAATCCCAAGTGAGAGTTTTATGTGTGTATATATATATATATATATATATATATATATATATATATATATATATATATATACATATATTACATCCAGCGTCTCCCAATTGAGACAAATCTGCCACACTCACAAAATCGAAGCAACTGCAGCTTAATAATTTATAAAGCTGTGATTTATTCAGCATTCCAGCAATCTCTACGCGTTTTGATCTTAACAAAGATCTTGTTCACGAGGTTAGTAAATCAAAATCATTTTGATTTACTAACCTCGTGAACAAGATCTTTGTTAAGATCGAAACGCGTAGAGGATTGCTGGAATGCTGAATAAATCACAGCTTTATAAATTATTAAGCTGCAGTTGCTTCGATTTTGTGAGTGCGAGCGGATTTGTCTCAATTGGGAGACGCTGGATGTAATTTGTAACGGCTTGGCTCTGCCGTACCGCGTATGCACCGCCAAGAGCGCCTGGATGTCGAGATGTGGGCCAATTTTGAAAGGATATATATATATATATATATGTGTGTATATATATATATGTGTATATATATATATATATATGTATATATATATATATATATGTGTGTATATATATATATATGTGTATATATATATATATGTGTGTATTATCTACTGGCGGTCGCCAGTAGATAGTTATAGTTACAACCTATTATCCATAGGAAATCCGCGACATTCTATTTGCAATAACGTTGGCGTCGGTTGACGAATCTTCGCGAAAGCTTCCAACTTGTTGGGGCGCTCCGGTCCGCTCCTACCCTGAAAGTCTCGGGGTGATACGTCAAGCGGGGCCGAGAAAAAAGGGGGGTCCCAAAACGCGTTTTCCCCATTCATTTTTCCATAGGAACCTTTAGTCGCAGCTACAGCCCGAACTGCTGAACGGAATTACCCCAAATTTGGCAAAGAGGTAGCCCTTGGTTCAGACTGGTGCCTTTTGCTAAAATGGTGTAAATCCGTTCAGTAGTTCCTGAGAAATTCACAATTAAAATCACATATATATCTATGGGCGCGTCGGATCCGCGTACCCTCCCGATCACGAGCTGCATGCTAATTGGCTGTCAACACTCCAAATCAAGAAGTGTTGGCAGCCATTTTGTCCCTCGGTAGAACCGAGGGACAGAAACAAGTGCGCAAAGCGCAAAAGGGGGCAGGGTAGAAACACCCTGACCCCCTAGGTCTGCTCAGGGAGTCCCACAAGGACCCCTGGGCAGAAAAAATATATATATATTTTTAAATCGGCGGGATGCGCTTAGGGTGCGCGTATCCCGCCGAGAAAAAAAGAAACAAGTGCGCAAAACGCACAAAGGGGGCAGGGTAGAAACACCCTAACCCCTAGGGCCTGCTCAGGGGGTCCCACAAGGACCCCCTGGGCAAAAAAAAGCATTTAAAAAAAAAAAAAAAATCGGCAGGATGCGCTCAGGGTGCGCGAATCCTGCCGAAAAAAAAAAAATCGAAGCGCGGTCTCCCGCGCTTCGATGTTAATTGGCCCCCGGGTGGCCCAAGTCCCGGGGGCATGGTGGGGGGGGATAATTTAATGTGTGGGGGGCCTCAAAGGGCCCCCCAAGCCCCGGGGACCGCCACCCCCGGGGCTTTTTTAAAAAAATGGTGCGGGAGGGCTCTGAGCCCTCCCGCAGCCCCGGGGACCACCACCTCCCCGGGGCTTTTTTAAATTAAAAATTAAACCAGTGTGGGGGGGGCTCCAGCCCCCCCACACGCCCCGGGGACCGCCACCTCCCCGGGGCACTAAACATTTTAATATGGGGGTCCGTTACGGACCTCCCAGAGCCCCGGGGACCACCACCTCCCCGGGGCTGTGTACTGAATGGGAGGGGGCCGCGCGGCCCCCCTCCTGGAGCCCTTGATGGCCCTGGGGACCACCACCCCCCAGGGCCGGCTCCTGCAGTGTCCCGGGGTGCCTACCCCCGGGACACTGTAGTTTGCTATGGCAGGACGGGAGCCTCGCGGCTCCCGTCCTGCCATAGCAAACTGCTTTGGATATTGGAAGAGAGAGCAGGGAAACCTGCTCTCTCTTCCAATATCCAAAGCGATTGCTTTTCCACATGGTGAGCAGCATGTCAGCTGCTCCCCATGTGGAACAGCAATGCCGGCTCCCAAGGGACGTGGGGAGCCGGCGGGACTGTGGGGGGATTGGGGACCCCCCCACAGTCCCCAACGGAGAGGGCCAGCCCCGGGGGATGGGGTCCCCGGGGCAAGTAGTGGCCCGGGAGGGGGGCCACGCGGCCCCCCTCTCCAAAAAAGAGAAAAAAAAAATGAAAAAAAAAAATGGAAAGGCCGGCCCCGGGGGATGGGGTCCCCGGGGCCAATACAGGCCCAGGGAAGGGGGGCCACGCGGCCCCCTTCCCGTTTTTTTTTTTTTTTGTTGTAATTTTAAAAAAGGGGTAAGGCCCTGGGGGATGGGGTCCCCAGGGCCCAAAAAGAGAAAAAAGGAAGGGGGGCCACACAGCCCCCCTTCAGAGGACAAAAAAAGAAAAAAGAAAAAAAACGATCGGGCCCGCAGGCCCGCCCCTTCCTTCACCACTCTGCAAGCGCCCCCTGGCGCGTTTGCAGAGGGGAAACGAATTCCCCTTGAATACTGGTGGTCCCTGTGGGCCAACTAGCCCACCAGGAACCTCCAATATGCGCCAGGGGGCTGCGTTGCAGAGACGTGTAGAGAGGCCACACCCCTTTTACACCTCTCTGCACCGCAGCTCTGTGGCACTTTTGGAGGTATATGGTGGGCTAGTTGGACTCCGGGGACCCTCAGGATTCAAGGGACTTAATCCCCCAACCTTAAAACGCGCCACGGGGCGCGTTTGCACAGTGGTGAAGGGAGGGGCGGGGCTTCAGGTGAGATGTGTGCAAACAGGCCCCGTGGCGCGTTTTAAGATGGGGAATTAAATCCTCTTCAATCCTGAGGGTCCCTGGGGGCCAACTAGCCCAACAGGTACGTCCAGAAAGCGCCACAGAGCTGCGTTGCAGAGAGGTGTAAAAGGGTGTGGCCTCTCTACACGTCTCTGCAACGCAGCCCCTGGCGCATATTGGAGGTTCCTGGTGGGCTATTTGGCCCCTAGGGACCCTCAGGATTCAAGGGGACTTAATCCCCAACTTAAAACACGCAACGGGGTGCGTTTGCACAGATGTCACCTCAGGCTCCGCCCCTCCCTTCACCATTGTGCAAATATTCCTCTAAAATCAGCCGAAATACGAATTCCGATTTACTCACCTGTTATCAGGAGAGACCTCGGTGCTGCATCTTTCAGCCCAGTACTGATCCTCAAAAGTAATTTTAACCGTACTTACCAGTAACTTGAATTTCCTTCCATAGGATATCATTGCCTGCTTTTTGCTGAAAAAGTTTCTAAGTGTTGATTTTTGAAACATACAAATATTCCTGTAAAATCAGCCGAAATACGAATTCCGATTTACTCACCTGTTATAAGGAGAGACCTCAGTGCTGTATCTTTCAGCCCAGTACTGGTCCTGAAAAGTAATTTTAACCGTACTTACCAGTAACTTGAATTTCCTTCCATAGGCTAACATTGACTGGTTTCACTTGGAAATTCTTCTAAGTGTGGAGTTTTGGAACTTTAAAATATTCCTCTAAAATCAGCCGAAATACGAATTCCGATTTACTCACCTGTTATCAGGAGAGACCTCAGTGCTGCATCTTTCAGCCCAGTACTGATCCTCAAAAGTAATTTTAACCGTACTTACCGGTAACTTGAATTTCCTTCATAGGCTAAGATTGACTGGTTTTCAGCAAAAAAGTTTCAAAGTGTTGATTTTCACAAACTACAAATATTCCTTAAAAATCGCCTGTATGACTTAAACGCATTTTTTCAACTGTTTACAGGAGATGCACCAGTGCTGGATCCAGGATCCAACACTGAGTAAGAAAAAGTAACGATAACAGTTTTTACCTGCTAAGTGAATTTCCTTCCATAGGATAACATTGGTGATTCTATGAGAAAAAGTTTCTAAGTGTCAACTTTTAAAATACAATAATATTCCTTAAAAATCACGACTGTAACCAAAACGCTTTTACTCAACTGTTTACAGGAGATGTACCAGGACTGAATCTAGGATCCAGTCCTGTGGTTACAAAAGTAATCCATAAAGTAACTAATTGCATTTAACTAGAAATTCACATTGAGCTGAATGTTGCATTGTGTTTGAAAATGTGTTGCCCATTGCAACAACTGTAACTACTGTACTTAAAAGTCTATTGCCTATCTGCAAAGTATTTAAACTAAAGTAATTCATTCTGAGAAAGTATTTTTTGTAATGTAATGTATAATGTAATTACAATGTAATTTAAAAAATAAAATATGTAAAAAAAATTGTTTCTAAAAATGTAGTAAATCAGTATGAAAAAAATTAATATAACAATTAATACATTTAAAAATTGTCATTTACAAAACCTTTGAAATTCACTGAAAAAACCGTAGGTTTCAGGCACGTTATAGTTAGAAATTAGCATTTAAAAAACCTTTGAAATTCACTGAAAAAACCATAGGTTTCAGACACGTTATAGTTACAAATTAGCATTTAAAAAACCTTTGAAATTCACTGAAAAAACCATAGGTTTCAGACACGTTATAGTTACAAATTAGCATTTAAAAAACCTTTGAAATTCACTGAAAAAACCATAGGTTTTAGGGACAGTTATAGTTAGTTGGACATTGCACTCGTACAAAACCCGTGAAATTCCCCTGTTATAGTTAGTTCAGCTAACTATAACTCGCGCCCCGCAATGCACTGCTGATGACGTCACATATTACATCACTCATGACATGGTCAGTGACATCACTGATGACATCACTGATGACATCTCAAATGACATCACTGATGACATCATCCACGTGATAATCTGATGCACCTCCTCACACCCTAATATAACCTTTGATACACCCACTCTAAATTACAGACTGCCATTCGCAAAACCATAGACACTCCAACACCAATAACTACATACCCACTCACTGATTCTTAGGTCTACACACACACATCCACTCACTCACCCGTACAGTCACTCATACTTATGGTCACTCAGTACAGGACTATCATATGCACTCTTACTCCTATATAGACACTCAAACACCGCCACTCATCCATAGAGGTACTCACACACCTAGTCAGTCATGCAAATAATTAAACACACTGCCATTTACTCACCTATACAGTTATACACACACCAGCTCACTTAATCATACAAATACTAGCACATTGTTACGCTCTTATACAATCACTGATACAAGCACACACTCATCCATACAGTCACTATCACAATCCCTCACTCTCGCTTATAGCTATTTATATACTCCAACACACATATATACTGCCTTTCACATATGTAGTTAGTCACACATGTACCACTGGGACATACATTCACTCACTAACACACTCTTACACACACTTACCCACTCCATACAGTCTATCACAGATGCACTCTTGAAACCATCCACCCAGTGAATCACCCACTCACACATCTATGCACAGAGTCGAACACACCTCTCCCACACAAACACTCAGGCACCCATAAAGATACTCAGACAACCATTCAATAACTCATATAGACACTCATGTAGCTATTCACAAACACATGCAGCCACTTACACAGCAACAGACAGACGGATACAGACATTCACCCAGTTTAGTCACTAACCCATGCATTCAGTAAGATACGTTAAATCACTCACTTATAGAGTCAGTCACGCACCTACTAAATCATCCATACAGACACTTATACACCCACTAATTCTTCAATACGTCTTTTCCTATATATATTAAAAATATTTAAACTTTACAGAAACACAGTCACTGCATGATGTCATCAGTGATGTCATTTGAGATGTCATGAGTGATGTCATCAGTGATGTCACTGACCATGTCATGAGTGATGTAATATGTGACGTCATCAGCAGTGCATTGCGGGGGCGCGAGTTATAGTTAGCTGAACTAACTATAACGGGGGAATATCACGGGTTTTGTACGAGTGCAATGTCCAACTAACTATAACTGTCCCTAAAACCTATGGTTTTTTCAGTGAATATATATATGTGTATATATATATATATGTGTATATATATATATATGTGTGTATATATATATATATGTGTGTATATATATATGTGTGTATATATATATGTGTGTATATATATATGTGTATATATATATATATGTGTGTATATATATATATATATGTGTATATATATATATATGTGTGTATATATATATATGTGTGTATATATATATATATGTGTGTATATATATATATATATATATATATGTATATATATATATGTGTATATATATATATGTGTATATATATATATATGTATATATATATTCACTGAAAAAACCATAGGTTTTAGGGACAGTTATAGTTAGTTGGACATTGCACTCGTACAAAACCCGTGAAATTCCCCCGTTATAGTTAGTCCAGCTAACTATAACTCGCGACTCCGCAATGCACTGCTGATGACGTCACATATTACATCACTCATGACATGGTCAGTGACATCACTGATGACATCACTGATGACATCTCAAATGACATCACTGATGACATCACTGATGACATCATCCAGTGACTGTGTGTTTCTGTAAAGTTTAAATATTTTTAATATATATAGGAAAAGACGTATTGAAGAATGAGTGGGTGTGTAAGTGTCTGTATGGATGATTTAGTAGGTGCGTGACTGACTGTATAAGTGAGTGATTTAACGTATCTTACTGAATGCATGGGTTAGTGACTAAACTGGGTGAATGTCTGTATCCGTCTGTCTGTTGCTTTGTAAGTGGCTGCATGTGTTTGAGAATAGCTACATGAGTGTCTATATGAGTTATTGAATGCTTGTGTGAGTATCTGTATGGGTGCCTGAGTGTTTGTGTGGGAGGGGTGTGTGCGACTCTGTGCATAGATGTGTGAGTGGGTGATTCACTGGGTGGATGGTTTCAAGAGTGCATCTGTGATAGACTGTATGGGTGGGTAAGTGTGTGTAAGAGTGTGTTAGTGAGTGAATGTATGTCCCAGTGGTACATGTGTGAGTAACTACATATGTGAAAGGCAGTATATATGTGTGTTGGAGTATATAAATAGCTATAAGCAAGAGTGACTGATTGTGATAGTGGCTGTATGGATGAGTGTGTGCTTGTATCAGTGATTGTATAAGAGCGTAAGAATGTGCTAGTATTTGTATGAGTAAGTGAGCTGGTGTGTGTATAACTGTATAGGTGAGTAAATGGTAGTGTGTTTAATTATTTGCATGACTGACTAGGTGTGTGAGTACCTCTATGGATGAGTGGCGGTGTTTGAGTGTCTATATAGGAGTATGAGTGCATATGATAGTCCTGTACTGAGTGACCGTAAATATGAGTGACTGTTCGGGTGAGTGAGTGGATGTGTGCGTAGACCTAAGAATCAGTGAGTGGGTATGTAGTTATTGGTGTTGGAGTGTCTATGGTTTTGCGAATGGCAGTCTGTACTTTAGAGTGGGTGTATCAAAGGTTATATTAGGGTGTGAGAAGATGCATGAAATTATCACATGGATGATGTCATCAGTGATGTCATCAGTGATGTCATTTGAGATGTCATCAGTGATGTCATCAGTGATGTCACTGACCATGTCATGAGTGATGTAATATGTGACGTCATCAGCAGTGCATTGCGGGGCGCGAGTTATAGTTAGCTGGACTAACTATAACGGGGAATTTCACGGGTTTTGTACGAGTGCAATGTCCAACTAACTATAACTGTCCCTAAAACCTATGGTTTTTTCAGTGAATTTCAAAGGTTTTTTAAATGCTAATTTGTAACTATAACGTCCCTGAAACCTATGGTTTTTTCAGTGAATTTCAAAGGTTTTTTAAATGCTAATTTGTAACTATAACATGTCTGAAACCTACGTTTTTTTCAGTGAATTTCAAAGGTTTTGTAAATGACAATTTTTAAATGTATTAATTGTTATATACATTTTTAAAATACTGATTTACTACATTTTTAGAAACAATTTTTTTTTACATATTTTATTATTTAAATTACATTGTAATTACATTATACATTACATTACAAAAAATACTTTCTCAGAATGAATTACTTTAGTTTAAATACTTTGCACATAGGCAATAGACTTTTAAGTACAGTAGTTACAGTTGTTGAAATGTGCAACACATTTTCAAACACAATGCAACATTCAGCTCAATGTGAATTTCTAGTTAAATGCAATTAGTTACTTTATGGATTACTTTTTCTAACCACAGGACTGGATCCTAGATTCAGTCCTGGCACATCTCCTGTAAACAGTTGAGTAAAAGCGTTTTGGTTACAGTCGTGATTTTTAAGGAATATTATTGTACTTTAAAAGTTGACACTTAGAAACTTTTTCTCATAGAATCACCAATGTTATCCTATGGAAGGAAATTCACTTAGCAGGTAAAAACTGTTATCGTTACTTTTTCTTACTCAGTGTTGGATCCTGGATCCAGCACTGGTGCATCTCCTGTAAACAGTTGAATGAATGCGTTTAAGTCATACAGGCGATTTTTAAGGAATATTTGTAGTTTGTGAAAATCGACACTTTGAAAGTTTTCTGCTGAAAACCAGACAATGGATTCCTATGTTAGAAAATATAAGTTACTGGTAAGTACGGTTAAAATTACTTTTCAGGGTCAGTGCTGGGCTAAAAGATGCAGCACTGGGTTCTCTCCTGATAACAGGTGAGTAAATTGGAATTCGTACTTTGGTTGATTTTAGAGGAATATTATAAAGTTCCAAAACTCCACACTTAGAAGAATTTCCAAGTGAAACCAGTCAATGTTAGCCTATGAAGGAAATTCAAGTTACCGGTAAGTACGGTTAAAATTAATTTTGAGGATCAGTACTTGGCTGAAAGATGCAGCACTGAGGTCTCTCCTGATAACAGGTGAGTAAATCAGAATTCGGATTTCGGCTGATTTTAGAGGAATATTTTAAAGTTCCAAAAATCAACACTTAGAAACTTTTTCAGCAAAAAGCAGGCAATGATATCCTATGCAAGGAAATTCAAGATACTGGTAAGTACGGCTAAAATTACTTTTGAGGATTAGTACTGGGCTGAAAGATGCAGCACTGAGGTCTCTCCTGATAACAGGTGAGTAAATCGGAATTCGTATTTCGGCTGATTTTAGAGAAATATTTTAAAGTTACAAAACTCCACACTTAGAAGAATTTCCAAGTGAAACCAGTCAATGTTAGCCTATGAAGGAAATTCAAGTTACCGGTAAGTACGGTTAAAATTACTTTTCAGGACCAGTACTGGGCTGAAAGATGCAGCACTGAGGTCTCTCCTGATAACAGGTGAGTAAATCGGAATTCGTATTTCGGCTGATTTTAGAGGAATATTTTAAAGTTCCAAAACTCCACACTTAGAAGAATTTCCAAGTGAAACCAGTCAATGTTAGCCTATGAAGGAAATTCAAGTTACCGGTAAGTACGGTTAAAATTACTTTTCAGGACCAGTACTGGGCTGAAAGATGCAGCACTGAGGTCTCTCCTGATAACAGGTGAGTAAATCGGAATTCGTATTTCGGCTGATTTTAGAGGAATATTTGCACAATGGTGAAGGGAGGGGCGGGGCCTCAGGTGACATCTGTGCAAACGCGCCCCGTTGCGCGTTTTAAGTTGGGGGATTAAGTCCCCTTGAATCCTGAGGCTCCCTAGGGGCCAACTAGCCCACCAGGAACCTCCAATATGCGCTAGGGGCTGCGTTGCAGAGACGTGTAGAGAGGCCACACCCCTTTTACACCTCTCTGCAACGCAGCTCTGTGGCGCTTTCTGGATGTACCTGTTGGGCTAGTTGGCCCCCAGGGACCCTCAGGATTGAAGAGGATTTAATTCCCCATCTTAAAACGCGCCACGGGGCCTGTTTGCACACATGTCACCTGAAGCTCCGCCCCTCCCTTCACCACTGTGCAAACGCGCCCCGTGGCGCGTTTTAAGTTGGGGGATTAAGTCCCCTTGAATCCTGAGGGTCCCCGGAGTCCAACTAGCCCACCATATACCTCCAA